>OX104065.1:81205255-81348443 GCA_944474145.2 Dicrocoelium dendriticum | reverse complement strand
TGACACCGTTAGAGAGGACCCGGGTGGGAGCCCCCTAGAGTTCGATCGGGGGGGCTGTGTAGTGACCTGGAGATTCCCCCGTATGACTGTGTAAACTATTCTAAAATATATTCAAATTATGGCTTTCTTATGTATTAGGAAATTAGGCGGGTTGCCTGTTGGAACGTTGTTCCCGTTTGTTGGAAACACGTACGCCATCTTAGCCTTTGGCGCGCGACTCGACTGCGGCCGACGCTCCGTCCACGCACTCGACGTCCAACTACATCCTCCCTAGCTAGCTCTTTTCTGGTGCTCTATTTTTAGCATTAGCTAACTCTCCTCCCGTCCAATAAACTTTTCCCTAGCTTAATTTGTGTGTTCTACCCATTGCTTTTGGTTGGCCGTCTGGTTTCGTACTGAATATATAGCGCACGATAATCGCGCTATACAGTCACGCGCCCAACCAACCGACGGGATACAGAAGGCCAAGGCTCGGTAAACAGGGAGTCTATGTTACACGATAGGTCAGTTCTATTTATTGGTGAACGAAACATATTAATTTTGGAAGCGTTTGGCTCTCAGCCAGTGTGAGTTAATTCCGTCCCACGGATTTTCCATATTTGGCACAATGGTTCGCCTCCCCTGACTCGGGCTTGTATTTGCTGGCCAATCATTTTGCCCCCGATTCCCAAATTTGACAAAACAGTCGAATGTCGTGCCACGCTCGTGCTGGTGACCTTCGCATGCAGCAGACAGCTCACGTGATCCTCGGTAAGGTTGTGGACAACCTCGTATCTAGACATTGGCTCCGCTTACCTCTCTATTACTGGGTGATGCCGAAACCTCCAGATCACGTGGATTGAAGACCCCGGAGATTAGAATGTGGCCGTACCTAGTGCGTGTTACTCTGTTCAGGCTATGTATCAAGCGGAAATTCATTTCCGGAATGGATGTTAGGAGACTGAAAACGACAGCTAAGATACATGCATCGTTGTGTCTTAGTCGGAGACGGCAACAGAGTCGGTAACGTGAGTTTCAGATCACTAACTATTGCACATTACAGGTCGCTGCGGTAGTCCAGTAGGACCTCACCTCCTCTGCTGGGGTTGTTCCGGATGAGTGAGATTCCGGCTATCTCAACCTCAGCATCAGTCACCTTTTGGTGTAACCAAGTTTCAGTAATAGAAATTAGGTCCCAAGCATTCGCAACCTGACGTAGCCGAAATTCGGTAAGTTTACACAGGAGCCCTTTGGCATTAGTGTATATGCATGAAAGTTTCTCAGATTTAAGCAACGTTTCCGAGGTTGTGAAATTCATACGTGAAGTTGCGCCGACCAGGGAGTGGCCGCGTTGCTGGTGGAGCTTGGTAAATACTAAGTTCAGTAGCTTGCAAGAAACTGCCTTCTCTGTGGCAGGGCTTTGATTGAGTTTATTAATGCACGCTTGACCTTTCTCCATTTTGTCTTGAGCCCGCTTCAATAGGCACTCGGTATTCTGTTCAATTTATGGACGAAAACACTCAAATGAACCAGCTCCGTTAAAGTATATCTGCCCAGACTATGTATTTTGCGCATAGATCGTACTGTGTTTGTATTATACGAGGGTGGAGCAATAAGTTTCCGGATGCACAAAAACTTGTTACAACAAAATAAGCAGTACATTTTCTCAAGGTACAGTCCAACAGAGTTTATGTACAGTTCCATGCATTTAAACCATTTGGAGAAAGAGCTAGACCTTGCTGAAGCAGGTAGCCATTCAAGCAGCCCAACCAATACTTTTATTACAGCTTCTGGAGACTCAGCGGAATCCATGCATCATGCGCTTGATATCGGGGAACACAAAATAGTCACACGGGGCCAGGTCTAGAGTGTAGGGTGGGTGGCCAAACTTCAGGGTGCGTTCTACAGCCAGAAAATCTACGACGACATGGCACCTGTGTGCAGGTGCGTTGTCATGGTGCAGCAAGGTCCCTCGTGCTCGAGTCCTTGGACGACGTCTGGCTACAGCTTTCAACACTTGTGGCAGACAGTGCGTGGCATACCAGTCTCCGATGTCTGTGCGCTGCCGTATGAGCAGTACAGTAGCCACATGGCCGGTCTTGACGACGAACACATACACCATCTGCTTGGCCACACTACGCTCATGGTGGAATTTCTGAGGCGGCATCCCACCAACGGCCATCCATTGGGTCGATTGTTGCCTGGTCTCTGGTTCGAAACTGTACACTCCCGTCTCCTCACCAATGACGACCTCCCAAACAGCATTGGAAGGTCCACCATCAAACAGCAAGCATGGTGCGGAGCCAATTCACCCGAGCTGCTTTCTGGTCCTCACTGAGCTACAGGGGTACCCATCGTGCACTAACCTTCTGAAGCCGAGTTTCGCATATATGATGGTGCAGTTTGCTCCCAATGAAATCCCTATGGATTTCCCCAGTTGTAAAACAATCACGCGCCCGTCCTTCGCCCGCAACGCTCGGATAACAGCAATGTCGTCTGCTGTGGTGCCATCCACAGATCAAGCACACCGTGCCGCATCATCCAAAGACCGCCTGCTACGCTTGAATTCCGCAAACCAGTCAAACACACTGGTTCTTGAAGGCGTATCATCACCATACGCAGCACACAATCGCTCAACAGTCAGGTGCTGCTTTAAACTACATTTACCGCCGTAGAAAAACACCGCCCTCCAGTGACATCGACTGAGTTCCAGTTACAGTCAAAGTATAGCGATCCTTATGACTTGTGAACTGTATTGGGTTGCTGTTATATGTTCAGTGAGTTGAAATCTCTGAACAATGTTCAGGATGGGTTACAGTCTACATTTTTCTTGTCAGGTCATCTGCACCTAATCCGTGTACTGCGTATCCGGAAACTTTATTGATATCCCCTCGTATGTGTGCGTAAATGTTGTAATTTTTCCTTGGCATTAGTCATGATTTTACTAGGTACATCCAAATACCAAATTTGGACATGAAAATAATACCAGGCAACACTGGACAAACTTACGCAGGGTTGTTCAATATACATAATTGATTCTGATGAACACTGTGGCGGCAGTTGGGACAGCAATATCGATGGGTCGCATTTGCACAACAATATTCGTTGCATGCAATCAGGATTCGTCGTTCTGGTCCCTGATCAATGAGACATTGTTCGCGCGTGCCTAAAACAGCGAATAACGAGTGCGCGTGTGTGATATTTAACCGTTTGCTGAAAGCTACGAACTTGCAGTGAGTGGTCAGTATCGGTCTTAAGAATTGTTAAGGGTAAAGTGTAATTGATGGAGACATCAGTGTGGACAACAGGACTGCAGTAACCATCGAGCGGCAGATAGTAATGCTTTATTATTCAAGCACATAATTATAAAGACTTCTCTGGGAGTTTGGGGTTACTTCGCCAAAACAACTAAGTTGTACCGTCATATTTCATGGATGAGGGTTGTGTGGGTTTACCTTTGCTGCGATTGAGGAAAGGCCCTCTGTTCTTGTATGATCGATTGTGACAAGACAGCCGGAAATGATTGGTTGATTCGCTTTAATCAAAGATATGCATAACTGCAATGGATAAATACCTGCTTTTTACCTTAAGGCACAAACTAAGTCTTGTGAGAGTGTCTCCACATGATTTTGCTTTACATAATGGTGCTTCACAGAGGTCAAAACACTAACTGGGCAACTTGTATCGGACTAAATGATAAACGCCAGAATATAATAAGTGGATTGTAGGATTGACTTTTGCCGTGATTTACTGCGGTCTAGCCCTCACCAAGGTTGACTCAATAGACCTCCAAAACGTTATCCGCAATTACGAAATGAAAGCGACTTACAGTTGACCACTCGATAGGAAACGGGTGGGAAAGCACTTTCCAATTATGTCACAAAGGGATTAATGCGCTCAGCAAGGAAGCCGTGTGCTCATGATACGCCTATTGAAAGCCCGTGCCTCAGCGCTGTCCATAAAAAATAGCATTTTTCACTGAGCTTGGAATAGCAAATGTCGCCCCCCCCCCCACGTGTAGCTTCAGATACAACCAAGCTCTGAGCCAAACTATCAATAAGTTAGGTCTTAGTCTCCGTAAGTAAACATTCGCGTTCGTGTACTTCATACGGCTGGTAATCCCAGCGTGGGAAAACGCGTTTGTGCCGAACACGATATGATCAACCACTGCCAGGATGCGAGTGATGGGCGTAAGTGAATGCATGCATATCGGTATCCTTCAGTCCGAGTGGTTTAGAGCCTGACATTCGGTGCGAATGTGATGGCCCTCAAAACTGTCGACTGGCTTGGAAATGCGTGTTGTTCGCCTCTTCAGCATCTCCCCGGCTTGACTGTATTGCTCGTCTCCAGTGACTGATTGTGTCTTCGCACAGCTCAGTCTACGTCTCGGTCGGCGGGTCTGAACTCCGAGAAATGAAATACGGCAGCAAGATGCCAGTGTGTTTCGTGTGACGACTTGTTGCAGTGTAATTCATTTCCTCCCATAATGACATTCTTCTTTAGCAAATCTGGGGACGTTGGCCTCTTATGCCTCTTTTCTCTCTCGACGAGCGGATTTGGAAACAGCAGAATCAGCATTGTGCTGACGATCCCGCCAAACCGGTTCTGCAGGAGACCAGTTTTACTCTCATTGGGTGTGAAATGATAAGCAAACATGAAGTTATCCAGCTTAGATTGTAGAGGGCCTGCCTGCTGTTTCAAAAGTCCGCTTTTTGCCGTCTGTACTGTCCGCCCTGCGAACCCACTTGACGCGGGATAATTAGAGGCAAATTTTTATGCTGAATTCCGTTAGTGATGGATCGGTTGGACACGGCACCTGTTGGTGATATTGTCCGTACATAGAGTGACCGGCATACCGATTGCGGCGAATAATGAACGCATTTTAACCTCGATAGTTTCGAGCGTCGTTTGAGTAATATTATACATTTAAACCCCGTTGTAATGGGCATCACTTAGTAAACGAACCATGATTGCATTAACTGGACCCAGGTAGTCGGCGTGGATCCGCTGCCCCGGCTTGTCGGGTCAGCGCCACTGATGCAATGCATCGGAGGATTTAATGTGTTGGTGTGCCTAAGAGAAATGCTAGTTATCGAGCATCTTTTTTATATATTAGTCTAATGCTATCTAACAGCAGTATCCCCTTGCTCAAGTTTTCGTTCTCGAAACTCCTGGATAAGCATCGTGTAACTCGTGCAGGATCTATGCTGGAGTCTTGCTAGGAGAACGCAGACGGGAATCCCAAAACGTGCCACAATGGGGCAGGCTCAGTTCATTTCTGTGTGCTATAAATGACTGTAACTCAGCAGTTTCTTCAGCAGGCCATCCGTTTCTTAAAAAACTTTTTATTGTTGGAAGAACTAGGTTTGTTCTGTCCACTGACGCAATGTGGAATTGCGTAGATACGTTGTAGCTAGGCGCTGCATCAAATAAGCCACTTCACAAAGAGTACCGGGTTCATGTGACGTCCATAAAACCGGTAGGAGGTTCTGCGAATTAGCTGTGCGAGTAGTGGTGCCATGCATGCGAGATATTATGACTGTATGCGCTCAACCTCAGAGCCCATTTTTAAATGCTTGGTGAAGACATTTGTTGTATTCATTTTGTCTCTCTTAATTATGATCTCAGTAGCTTATAGTCTGTGCAAAGCTGGGACAATTTCCCCTTAATCCGTGCGTGCTTGTCTCTCCGTTCCAGCACTCAGGCTTTTAGTTGTATTTGTCATCACCAACTTGGTGTACCCTTTGCCCTTGGGCTCATTCATCTCGACTTCAATAACGCTACCCAACGGACTCAGAATCAAAGCATTGTTCTCCATAACTAGTTGTTCATCTGTAGTGATTGTAACACCGTCGCAATGAGGCTGGACCTTACCGTGGTGCGATGGTTTGTGTGCCTCAGTGAACCATTGAACTATACTGGATGGTGCATTTTTGCACCTTCAGAGCCACTCATACCAGATTGGTCAATGGTTAGAGGCCAGACAAACTCAGCCTTCGGGTCCTCCAGGTTGGGGGTTGGAATGAGGGTGGCTCCTTTTTCCTTAAACCGGACTCCTTGTAGCCCAATGCCAAACCCGCTGCCTTGCGGTCACGTTTTTAACCAAAGGCTTTGGTTGAGAACCCTAATCGTTCTCCTGTCTAGGCCTGGGCAACCTGACAGTATCCTGCCCACGCAATACAATGAGTTGCACTTCAAACAAATTTCTGATGCTCTGGCCACCGCAGAGGATAATCAACGGTGCCCTATCTGCTGCATCGAGCAGGGTGGGTAGGGGTGTGGATGCTACTGCTCAAGCCTTCCCGTCTTCTTATCCCCCCTCTTGCGCTTTTTCACTCTTACCGTCCCGTTCCAGCTTCACTTTTATCCCCACTGTTTTCAACCCCCCAATTCTCGGCCCTCCCCCACCTTGCTTCAGTAGTCGCTTGCCTTTTAGTTTCAACTCACAGGTGAACGCAGAGCGTCATTCCTGCACTGTCAACAGATCCATGTCCAAGCAAGCGGTCAAGCCTAGTTCACCGGCTTCCATTTGGAGCCCTCGATCCTCCTTCAGATTGGCTTGCCTCAATGTTCGCACATTGCAGCATTTGCTCGAACATTAGGTACCCTATCGATCGATATCCGCTGCTTATCGGAGACCCGCCTGCAAGACTCGAGCTCTGTACTCACTTTGCGACCCCCTTCAGGTGACACTAGCAGCACTTTCTCATTGCGCCTATCCGGTGACGATGCAGCTTCGAGCACCGGACAAGCTGGTGTTCGTATTCACCTGAGTCCCCGGGCTGAAGCTACTCTGGTTGATTGGATTCCAATCAGTAGCCGGATGTGTGCGGTCCGATTGGCTGGCTCGTTCAAAGCTTCGAAGTCACGTGGGACTAACAGGTGTCTATTCGTTATCGCTGCAAATGCACCGACAAACTGTAGCGATGACTCGGTAAAAGACGACTTCTATCGTCAACTGAACGAGCTCCTTAGCCACAGGAGAAGCTCGGACACTTTAGTGCAGGCTGGAGATCTGAACGCTCAAGCTGGAAAATTATCCACAGATGAGCTGCATCTGGGTGGCCAACATAGTATAGGTCCCCATAATGATAACGGTGAGCGGTTACTTCATTTGTGTGAAGGTGCTCGCTTATTTCTTGCGAGCACTAATTTCCGACACAGCACCCGCCGGAGGGTGACTTGGCGCCCACCAGCCTCGAACCAGCTATGGACGCAAATCGACCACATTGCGATAAGTTACCGATGGAGAGGCTGCGTCCAGAACTGTCGCTCGAATTGGAGCACGGGTGTGGACACCGACCATGCACTTGTATGTGCTGATCTGCGCATGCGCTTTGGCGGACGCTCACGACGACGCTGTGAGCGTGTTGACACCAGCCAACTGGCGAAGCCAGCTGTTCTTAATGCCTATCAAAGTACGCTGTCATGCGAGTTGGATAAACGCTCACTGGATGCAATTGAAATTCACTGGTCTCATATTAATCAGATCTTACTGGCAGCAGGAAAATCCTCATGTGGTATGTCTAATCGCGAACATAGTCATTGGGTCTCTTCACAGTCTCTGAAACTTATCGATGCTCGCCGGCACATTCCGGCTGGAAGCGAACACAATGAAACTCGCAAAGAGCTGCGGGCAAAACTCCGTGCTAGCCTGAAGAGAGACCGCGAATCCTGGTGGTCCCATCGTGCAACAGAGATGGAGATGGCCGCTGCCCTTGGTAACCATCGTAAGTTATTCCGTCTGATACGGGAAACGGGCAGCAGAAGACCTGGTGTTAGTGAAACTATACGTGACGAGAGTGGACAGCCTATGCACAACTTATCAAAACGCTTAGAGCGTTGGGCTGAGCAATTTAAAAGGCAATTTAATCGGTCGGAATTGTTAGATTTCTCGCCGACCAGTGATCGCCTCACTCCCTGGGCTGTCCCTTTGGATCCACCCTCTCGCTCAGAAGTCGAACGTGAGATCGAACTGTTGAAGTCCAATAAAGTCGCGGGACCTGATGACCTTCCTCCAGCCCTCTTCAAATTCGGCGGACCTGCTCTTGTGGATGATTTACACGAGTTACTAGTGCAAATGTGGGAGCAGAAAATGGTCCCAACCGATTGGAGCTGCATCGTCATAGTTCTAATTTTCAAAGGAGGCTCACGATCGGAATGTGGCAACCATAGACGTACCAGTCTGATCTCCATCGCCTCCAAATTGCTTGCCTCTGTCATCCTTCACAGACTGACTGGCACTCGTGAAAGCCAGATTCGTGAAGAGCAAGCTGGATTTCGTCGAGGTCGTGGCTGCATCGACCACATCTTCACCTTGCGTCAGTTGTTGGAGCACCGTCACATATATTGGCGGCCCACCGTTGTTGTGTCCCTCGATATCAAAGGTGCATGCGATTTGGTGAATAGACATGCACTTCGGAATTGTCTACTCAGGAGAGGTGTGCCCGAGAAATATATGAATATTATCCGAGCATTATATGCGCGTAGCTCGGGCAGAGTGAGGGCTTACGGCAAGTTGTCGTCGCCCTTTAATATCTCCAGCGGCGTGATACAAGGATGCCAGCTATCACCTTTCCTCTTCAACTTCGCTATTGACGAAGTCATGGAAATCGCGTTTACAGGACACGACTTAGAAGATGTGGAGCTGCTCCCAGGAGAACGACTTCTTGACTTAGAGTATGCTGGTGATATTGCCCTGATCTGTGACAGCTCACAAACGTGCCAAGCGGCACTGGACAGATTAGCACTAGCTGTCCTTCACTTCGGGCTTTGCTTCACACCCTCGAAGTGCAAAGCGTTTCTCCAAGATTGGTCTGGACCGCCTCCTACGCTGACCCTTGGTGGGGATCAGCTAGTATTCGTTCAAAAATTCAACTACCTGGGAAGTTGTATCAGCGCCCGTGGGATTGAAGATGAGATCACGAACCGTATAGCCAAAGCTCGGGGCGCTTTTGCTAACCTTCGTCACTTATGGCGCCGGCGCGACATCACTCTTGCCCTGAAGGGTAGAGTGTACAATGCAGCAATAATTTCGACCCTACTGTACGGTTGTGAAACCTGGCCGCTTAAAGCAGCGGGCCTGAAGAGGCTAGTTACGTTCGACCATCGGTGCCTTCGTAATTTAGCTCACATCCGATGGGAACACCGCGTGAGCAACGAGCATGTTCGACTCCTTGTTTATGGCACAGGGAAAGTAACTGAACCGCTCAGCACCGTTATTTCACGCACCAGGCTGCGATGGCTCGGCCACGTGTTACGCATGCCAGCCCATCGACTCCCGCGACGTGTGTTGTTTGCGCGCCGGGGGTGTGGATGGAAGAAGAGGAGGGGTGGCCGAGCGATGACTTGGTCCAGAGGAATGAAGGCCCTCACTTCTGAGCTAGCCTCGGTTGGAGCGTCTCGGCTCCCTGGTTGGGGTCCGAAAGACGATGAACACGTTTGGTTGGACACACTTACTTATGTGGCTAGGAGCCGATCTCAGTGGCGTTCCTGCTGTGTATTTCTTTGTCCCACCCTATCCTTCGTAGCCTCCCCCTCCAACCACCGTCTCATTATTTAACCTTATGCAATTTTGCATAGTAATTTTTGATGCACATTAGCCGGCTGGTAGCTTGCCGGAACGATGACCTCCGTTGCCGCTAACTCAGCCGGCTTGCACCCGTTGCATTTTTTTCTTTTTTATGTATTGCGGCACAGTAGCTGAGGTGTTCCCCACCTCTAGCTAACGTGTGGGATGATGATGAGTGATTGTAACTGCTGTCCTAGTTGACATTCCTTATGTCGTGTTACCTACGATACTGAATAACATTGAATGCACAATTCGAAGTTAGCATTCGGTTGTCTTCCTTCTATTTCGAGGCTAGCTTTGAGTAGAGCTTTGCGTTATTCCCGATTCTTTAACTTACTACATTACTCGCTACTGCATTCCCGGCAGAAGCTGTACCAAAACACGCACGCAAAACCATCAGTTTCGTTGTATTTAAACCCAAAATTTTACGTTCCTTTGGGAGAATGCATTAAGGTTCCGCCATCCAGCTCCAGCTGATAAGAATCGGACATTGTGTACCGTAACTGCAACACATTTTGCAGACGCTGGAATCGCATTTATCAAGCCACTGCAAATCCAACTTTCGCTCATGCTGACCGATCGTGCCTGTACACTAGCATACATCTGATCTTCTAACCGCGCTGCCGTATGGTCCAGCGCCTCATAATCATCCAATCGACAAGAGCTGACGCGGTTGGCCAGCCAATCAGCACCCAGTAACGCGAATTACGACAACAACAACAACAACAACAACAACAACTACTACTACTACTACTACTACTACTACTACGACTACTACTACTACTACGACTACGCCTACTTACATAATACCAATCGGACCAGTTCGTCGCTCGTTTTTAGTTTTTTCTCGCTACTCAATTACCCTACAAGCGGCTGGTATTCATTATCTCCTCCTCATCACAGTGCGAGTAACTAGTAGGCTCTCCTAATCTTACATTTTTGCCGTGTTTCCCCTACTCTCGCGGATTTTGACCTACAATGTTTAGTTCATATATATTGAGCATAGCATATTTGTTTTCTCCAATTATGCCTGTCGGACGTACCATGGCTAAGGATACTGCCGTAAAGCTCTGACAACATCTAAAACATTATAGCCCAATAAATAAACTAAGGCAAAACTACGCGCAGCAGCCCCACCGGCTCAGCACACTAACAACATCCAAAACTATGTTATCTAGATTACAATCAAAACTTCGACGATCGACGGTTCTGTCAGTTCTCAGTGCATCAGAACCTATAACCGCCCTAGTGAAAATGACGACATCTAAAGTCGAGTATAGGCTACATGCATTTGCGCTTATCAACTCGGTCGCAGCGGAACTAGTCGGCAGGATTTGTCGCTCTAACAACTCAGTGGTTTTTAATGTCCACGATAATATTCCGCCGATGACTTACGGAATATCTTACTTAAGGCTTGACATATGATTGGTACAGAGTGCAGTTACATAATACTTACTAAAAAAATTTAACGCTACTCGTGTCCAATTCTATTCAAACTGCATTACACATTGACAACCAATGATTTTATAAGCAAACATGAAGAACTTGTTGCCAACATTGACTTGGAGACCCTAAAAATAAACGCTGATGGAATCCCTTTACAATGCCCTTACACTTTATTATACGATGTGACCCACTGCCCTCCAGTGTTTCCGCATCTACAGCAACTGATTGACCCGTTTTCACCTGCACGACAGACACATGTACAGTAGGGATACCGGTAAACAAAGTCGCCACTGGCCAATCCACCGGTATAATAAAACTTCCTGACTCTCCAACAATGATGCTGGGCGCGACAACTGTCCTAGCAATTCTGATTTCTAAATGCAAGCACGGTCGACGCCACGAACCCGCTAAATCTCAACCAGATGAAAGTTAGGTAAAACACTTTCAGTACCCCGACGCTTATGATGTTGATCTGGACATGCCCACTACCTGGCTCTCCAACCAGCTATCTTTCCACGACAACAAAGACCCCATAAAATTGACACGCAGCTTACAAACAGGGTATTAACTGGCGCCCTAATCCGGAGTCCGGCACGTCATCTTGTCTGATTATGGGTTCCACTGAACATACTTCCATAAACGTGAATCGGCAGATGTTCAGAAACTTTATACTCCCCACAAAATTACAACCAAGCCCATGAGGTCTAAGGTTCTTTCCGCATTGCGGACTCAAGAAAAATCATCAGCCAAAATTACTAAGCACTCCACACAACCCAACGAACCGTCAGGGGTTCACAGTGTCCTTTTTTCAATGTCCCTCACTCTGCTGATTTCCAAGATACGGTAGCCACTTTTTATGAAGCATCCAGTATGATACTTCACATGCTTAATGCCATTAGATGTCCAAAAATGACATATGCTTATCCGGTACCAGTCAGATTTAATTTTACTGATAGACATACGTTGGAAGCGCTGGTTGTAGAGCTTAGTACCACTTGAATAGTCCCTATGCTTAGCAACTACTAGCTAGACAGGAATGCTGCTGCTGTGTATGTTGTAAGCTAGTGGGCCGGTTCCGTTAAGTAAACGTGTATACACTACAAATGCGTGTGTGGATGGAGCAGCGGGTGGTGCAGAACGCGACACCCATCGTCCCTCTGTAGGCACCGGCTTCCTGTGGCTGTCCCCTTGGAGACTGCCGTGACAGACAAATCCGAAATCGGATGCCGCCAACTATGATGAACTCACAGATGCGCGTGTTGCCCTGTTGTCAATTATTTTTCTTTTTTTAACTTTACATCCCACACATGGGTTTCTGAGTGACTCGTTAAGTTTTGGCATTTTTTTACCCGTATTGGATCACTTCCCCATTGTTTCAACGATTACAATCAGTCTCGCTACAACCTCTACTACCGGTTCTGCAAACGAACGTAAGTTATAGTTTCTGCGAGGAAATGTTTGTTTCCAATTTTCATGCTTAGAACAACGCCGGTGGAATGCCTATTATTTATTAGTCCCTAATTCATAACATATCCACCGCTATCTATATCAGTGGCTTTACATTAATTTTCATCTAAACCAATTGAAGTTTCACGGATGATAGTTAGAAGATGATAACCAGTTTTGAACCTCTTATGGTCCACACTGAAAGTATACTATTATTCAATATCCAGCACCACCTTGGAGTAATAATCTGCTGGCCAGAATGAAGTCACTTGCCTTCTTTACTCAAGTACCTGGTCGTGAATAGAACGCATTTAATTTAAATGGCCGCTGTACTGTACTATATTAGCGTTGGCCAACGAAAGCTAACAGTACGGTAACGGTTGAATGGTGCATTCCAAAGGGAACAGTCTGGTTCTCCATCTTGGTGGGGCTG
Source organism: Dicrocoelium dendriticum (assembly GCA_944474145.2). Taxonomy (NCBI): domain Eukaryota; kingdom Metazoa; phylum Platyhelminthes; class Trematoda; order Plagiorchiida; family Dicrocoeliidae; genus Dicrocoelium; species Dicrocoelium dendriticum. Next base: position 81,335,568 of record OX104065.1, on the reverse strand, counting down.
GTGGCTTCAGGTGCACCTCCGAAGACCATGATCAACCGATTGGTTGTCTGTCTGAGCTGCAGAGGATGCAAAGCTAATTATTACAGAAAAAACTAATTGTCCTCCGGCGAAACTAGCTGTTGAATTTAAATGCATTACAAGTTTCCAACAAACGATAGAATGCTGCCGCAAATGAGAAATGCTAGTTAGTTGTCGGTAGATGAATCAACAGACCGTCAGTTGCTGTCAGCTTAGTAAGCTGTTCTTTCTATTCACAGTGTTCTGTGATTAAAACAGAGTTTAGTGAACTGGAGTGCGACAACACCTCATAAATCGTTGTGTTCTGCGGTTGTCACTGCTACAAACTAAATACTTACACCTTTAAAACCAACGATGCAGCATGCGAGCTATTTGCTTTCGCCATAGGCACACTTACCAGTTGGAACTGGAGCCGTTAACAATAAAATTCTCAGAATCCAGAGAAAAGAGGGTTGCTTCATGCTGGGGGCACTCCGAGTGACGACTTCTGTTGTCATACAAGGCAGCTGCTTAGTGTAAGGCAGACGAATGCGGCTGAGTGACAGACTGACGCGAGTGAACTCACCCACTTACACACTACTGACCAATCAATTCTATGAGCGCTGAGGTCACCAGACTTACAGAGAAAATAGCAGATGTGCGGGACATAGTTACGTATTATTCGACTATAAGCCATTAAGAGTACCGATTCGGTGACGACTTGAAGGTCGTACTCTCCATTAAGTGCATCTGAGGGAGACGGTATATATTATCAGGGTTAATTATGTGACCGTATTCATCATTTGAGGTTAACTTTTCGTATGACCTCAAACAGCGCAAACGGTGGAACGTGCCCAATTTCACCATACGTGTGAACTTCCCGGAACAGTAGAAGATGCTGACATATTCCTAGTCAACCGATCTGCCTGATGTTTACAGTGGACACTCGAAAGTTCCACTTTTCGTAATAAAGGCCAGCAGTTCGCTTGGTGTGTCGATCAACGTTTAGACCGCGCACTATACACTATAATTTGCCTGGGGATAATTGGTTCAGGTAAAAGACAATTCTCTGTTTTGTTGGTATTTGACTTAAAAACAACGTCATTCGTTTAAATTTGATAAACTGATCAGACAAAAGGCAGAGAACACTCCTATGAGCCATTGACTTAGTATCTGCTTGGGCTACTGGCAGACGAATATTAACTGTCAACCGCTGCCTGACAGCTCGTACCCGTATAAACAAAATGGTCATGTGGTTATCAATCAACTGGATACAATTCAGGGCGGGTTAAAGTTAATTTCGCTTCACATATTCCATGGTCAATCCATTTCGGCATCTCAAGCGGATCGCAGTATTTGCAGTCAGAAGTGTTGGCTTTGAATCGAATCATGATTGACAGCTTTAGTGAACGTGTTCTTTTATACTGGTTCAGCATTACAGCAGTTGTTCGAACCATAGGAAACGAACAAAGTTAAGACCGTGATACGTATTAGTCACGGTAAGTAGTGTATAAGAAGGAATGCTCTATAGGGTGCAGAGCTAACGGTATCAAGAACAAGTTTGGACAGGACACTGCAATTAACCACCGACAGAACATCGCGGTATGCATTCAGATGCGACACGATAAGCTTGGTGTGTTCGTGCAAGCGTGCGTGCTTGCTTGAGTACTTGAGTTTGTGCGTTGTTCATCCAAATGAGTGGGTTGGGACCTGACCTTCAGTGCACACGTGACATCCCTCACCTCCAGAAATGTCATCACACTGGTTTATGAATGCGGGTTGATCGCGTCAGCAACGTTTCACTAGCCTGCGCGAACGATTCTCGTTCAGCGCCAGGTTCCTTGTTTGCGCACAATCCGGTCTGCGTCTCGATTAGTGTGTCTGAAGACTGTGGACAAACGCGGTCTGAATGCCGAGAAATAAGCCGACGGCCTGGAAGTAGGACGACGATTTTGTTTCCCGAAGGACGAATTACGGTGGCAGGTTGCCAGTATGTTTCTTGTGGCACGTTAGAGTGGACCAAGTCATTTTACGCAAAAGTCGCATCATTCTTCACCTCATCTGAAGACCATTACCTCTTCGAAATAATTTGGAACACTGGTGGCCCGGCTTGGTTGCTCGCCTGTTGATCGTTTTACCGAGCTTGGTGGCTCAGGAGTGCACGCACATACCAAGGAGATGCGTCAATTGGAGAACTACAGGATTCGCTGGATCATAATGAACTAACATTGGTGAGGAGGCGACGCTTCGTTTGGCTTTGCTTAAGTTTATGCTTCGCAGAGGATCCCAGCACAACTGTACGTTGGTATAAAGTAACTCATCCAGGGAAGATAACACAGTGGATGCATCAGGTAAGAAATAGTAATAATGAGGTAGCAATCCTAGAAACGAACGGAGCTCATTCATATTCCTCGGTTCAGGGCTTTCTAAAAAGAGTTTCATATTTTTACATAAAACATGTAACTGGGTAGCTGCAGATCAGTCGACTTCACACTCCAAAGGCAGCAAAAGCGGGAGGTAGTTTCCAATACTTCAGCACCAATGCTGATTCGCAGCAATATTGAAGATAGCAACTCCGGTGAAGGCTGAACGAAACAGACAGTTTTGCTTGTGTTGATGGTCAGCCCGAATTTGGCCGCTGTCGAAGCCAGAGCACTAGTCATGTGCTGCAACACATCCGCGCTGTGTGCAAACAACGCACAGTCGTCAGCAAACAGCAACATACGAATAGTTGTCTCACAGACTAGAGTTCTCGCACCGAAACGACGGATGTTCAGCAACCCACCATCAATGGGTGCTCCACACGAACCCCTAAGCACAAGTGGTAACAAAAACACAAGACATCGGTGCATGAGGATATATATTAAAAAGAGCATGAGCTAAGACACAGCAATACCTCACACCACAGCCAACTGTAAATTCATCCGAGGTCTCTCCACTCAGCCGCACCCTCGCTCGTATACCACTTTACAGACATTCATTTAAACTTACAAACTTATGCGGGTAACCAAACTTACCTAACACCAGCCACTATGCCTCGCGGTTTATCGTGTCAAATGCCTTGGTGAAATCAACAAAAAGCGAGTACAACGGCTAATGTCGTTCTGTGCACCTCTCTTGCAACTGACGAGCAGGAAACACCATATCTACAGTGCTGCGACCCGAACGGAATCCACACTGCTCTTCCGCCACATTAGGTTCCACAACCTGACTGAAGAGGCGGTTGAGCAGGATTCGGACAATTACCTTGCCCACACAGCTCACCAAGTTGATGCCACGATAATTCGTGCAACATTGTTTGCTCCCTTTGCTCTTGTACAGTGGTAGTACAAGTGCATCTTTCAGCTCAGAAAGCACCTCCTCGTCAAGCCATACGCGTTGCACCAAGTGGTGCAGCGCAGTCACCAACGCTGGTCCGTCATGTTTCAATACTTCAGGCGGGTTCACGTCGGCACCGGCACACTTGCCATTTCGCAGCTGAGCAAGTCCTATCGGCGTCTCAACCAGTGTCGGCGTGTCTGTCAGACTCGCCATCATATCGCACTGCTTAAGAGAGTTCAACGTAGGCCAGTTTATCATGAACTGCTGCTCAAGAAACAGTCAAACTGTTTTCGCCAGAACTGCATAATGTCTGCAGTCTGTGTGCAGGTAACGCCAGAGTTACCATCGATCAGCGTCCTCAGCGGCTCCAACCTCGGTCCATACACCGCCTTCAAGGAGTCGAAGAATTCTCTGTGTTGGCGACCTTCGGCGTAGCATTCCATCTGCTTCGCGTTCTCCGTCCATCATACATTTATAATGTGACGGAACCCTCGGGTCAGTCGCCGACGTAGTTTGCGAAAGTGACTAGTCTTCTCCAAATCACTGGGGTCTGTCACATATGCAGAAAATGCTGTATTATTCTCCTACACCAATGCGCCAATCGTCGCATTGTTCCTATCAAACCAATCAGGTCGTTAATAATTTGCGTGCCTGATGGTTTCCTCGGCAGCAGCTGTCACCTGGTCGCGGATGTGATGCCACAGGTCGCCCACTGTGGCTATACAGTCCACATCACACAGGCGTGCAGCCATCGCCTTCTCCAGCTCAATACGTTTCTCCACAGTACCGAGGGAGTGAATGATAAATTTACGCCCATTCACGGCGGGAGTACAACATAGAAATCTACGAAAATATATAGACAGTTTGATCCGCACTAATTTGTGATCAGTGCCACACTCAGCTCCACGAAATGCACGTGTCATGCTCACTTCACGCATGTCTCGCTGACGTACGATGACATAGTCGAGCAGGTAAACGTGACCCATCCATGGGTGCGTCCGAGTTACTATAGCACTCGCACTCAGTGCAAACCGAGTGTTGGTGATCGTCAGGCGGTGAGTGACACACAGTGAGAGCAGCCTGTCACCTTTCGCGTTCGCTGAACCAATGTCATGCGGACCGTTAACATCTGTTCACACCGATGCATCACGTCCAACGCGCGAGCTAAAGTCTCCTAGCATAAATTGTCAGCTGCAACTCAGTACAGACCGTATCACATAGGATGGCCGAGTGTAGAATTGATCACGCGTGTCATCAGAATAACACATGGTCGGAGCGTACGTACTTATAAAAGTGGCAAACTTACCTGTTCCGAGTCGTAGGTGAACAGTCATCAGTCGCGCGCTGATGCCTGTTGGTTCACCCACGAGCCGGCCATGGAGGCGATCGAATATTGCAAATCCGACCCCATGTTTACGCGGTGCTGAGGCGGCGTTGAATACCCAGTAGAATGTGTAGCCAGCACCTGCTTCATACAACTTACCTTAGTCCGCAAGCCGGGTATTACTGAGCGCCGCAATATATATATATATATATATATATATATATATATATATATATATATATATATATATATATATATATATATAATAAAACTCTTTATTCTCGTTCAATGCGATGCGGTAGCCCGGCAGTTCCAGCGCAACCAGTGCAGTGCGTCGATCGGGGCACTCACCCGTGTTTCCGTCCAGCAGTTTGCGCACGTCCCAGTACCAGATGCTGAGTGCTTTGCGCGCAGGAATAAGGTTGCATTGGTGGGCTATGGCAGCCGAAATGGCGGTTGTGCCTCCGATGTATGCCTGAGGGTCTCCACCCGGAGCCTGTGGCTCAGTAGCATGAACCACAAGGCAGTGGGTGGTTTGGACGCTTGCTTGATGGATTCCGCCCGGAAACTTTTGCACAATATCCTTACCCACAAGGCAGTGGGAAGCAGATACAGCTCGGGAATGTAATTGCAGAGACAGATTGGGATCTGCTTGACAGTCATCACACACAGCGTTTGAGGTACTGGGACGATTCACATATGTTTTGCGACCGTAGTAAGCCACCTGCGACCATTGACAGACGCACGTGGTTTTTGGCGCGTTTACACCAATTTGACCAGGGAATGCCTGGATTGAGGCGGGCAGTAGAAAACCACTGGACACCCGGAAGTACCCTCCTACCGTCAGAGACACTGCATGGTGCTCGTGTTCTACGCCAATCGCTATGAGCTTATAACCCGTACACCTGTTGCCTTCCATAGCTAAGTTTTACGGGAACAGGGCTATGGACCAGTTCCCAACCTCCGAAGAGGATGGACAAGGATACTGGCAGGGTGCCCATATCTGACAGAAGAACGACCCGGGTCCTCAGCCAAAGCCTTCGATTAAATGTACACCCGAAAGCCAGCGGGTCCATCACATGATCAGTTCATTAAGCCATGCGGATTGGTGTCCTGGATCTTAGCAGGGATAAGAGTGTAATCCAACTCCCACCCAGCGGTCGCCACGAGGCGACGTCCAGGATATGAGCTCATGGCACAACAGTAACAGCAGTGGGTAGAACATCTGTCGAGATCTAGCCACCACTAGTCCCAGCGCACCATAGGCTCTCCCGCCACTAACAAATACATATATGCAAACACATAAATCCAGTAGGTTACTGGTTACCCGGCTTGATTTTTATACACTTACCGACCATATCTCTTTGCATTATCATGATCATGCCTTCGCAGGCGTGCTCCGCATTGTCGGGAGTAAAATATTCATTTATTTATAGATTGTTCAGCAGTATATTCGTGGGAGCGTACGTCGGAATAAATCGTCGTATGACTACTGGTAGGCCGCAGTTGGTTCGTCTTGTAACGCACATGTGAGCAATCGAAATCATTCTTCCCCCGGTCTCCTGTCATTGCTCCAATTTCCCTAGTTCCCCTAGTTGATCTCACTCACTGGGTGCCTCACATATATTTTCCATACCGAAACTTACATTTGGTGCACCACCAGCTTCTTTACACCTCTCTCTGCTTCATGCTCTACTCTCCCAATCGCCTCCTTGTATTTGCTACCTCCCGCACACTATCTCTGCTTCTGTCTGATTCCCCCATCATTCTCCGATTCACCTACCCTATGACCGGTGACACACACACCTACCCATTACCACCTGATGCTCCATGTTTCATTTTGCCTCGCGCCCTTGCGATTGAGGTCAGGACAGCTTGCACTTAACCTGGTGTGATTGGAAAAATGTCTGTTGGTCTCCTGATTGGCTCATTTGTGCACGCCTAGTTCAGACAGGCGACAGAGCTGACTCATTGCTGACTTAAACACGCCAAATTGATGTCCTGTTGTTGTAACGACTAACTGAGTGTATCCGTGTTTTGTTTGGGGACATTGTTGAAGTATGGCCTTATTATAATATCCTATGCTTTTACACTATTACCGTAGTTGATATTGGTGTTTCTCTTTACTGGTGGGGTGTTCCATTTCTCATCTTTGTCGATTATTGGATCTATGGGGGGCCGCAGATCGGTGCCGTACGAATTGTCCAACCGTTCCTATGCGCTTTTGACATGCGCATATATGTCTGGTCTAGGTTGTGGCCCCACTCGCACGTCCGTCAGCAAGCTTTTCTTTCTTTCTTCCCATTGACCCAGCTGCCTACCATTGATTTCCAATGCAACCATTTTCCACTTAAACACTTTAATCTAAACAAAATCCACGCATATGCTTTTTTGTCGCTGAGGATGTTGTTTCCGTTATTGCGTTTCTCGTATGCGTGGCATCTTATTTTGGAAGCTGTGCTTCATTTGTAATATGAAGTTTGCATCTTATAACCAGTTGGGTAGTGAACCGCTGATATGGCTCTATAGGATAATGTATCATTTTGCCCATAAGTGGACAAACGCCACAAACCTTCTTCCTGGGCTTCACTTACCGGATTTTCGGTAGTATCCGTTTAATGGGGCTGACAATTCGTTCTGCTTCTCCATTTGATTGGGGAGGAAACCATTGGCACAGCATACGTGTAATGTCATTTTGAGCACAGTACTCAGTAAAATATTAAGAATAGCGTCTCTGGCATTCCATGCGGACTAAAATGCTTCTTCAATATGTTAATTTTTGCACTGCCGGTCGCATGCTATTTACTGAAAGCCTCAGCAATGAAAATACGTTAATGTCATTTATTGAATTACAGCAACCGGCATGTATAAGTCACCACACGTTCATTGTTGGTGGCTAGGAGGCTTTTAGGCGCCTTCTTATAGGTGCCTTCCCTACTTGTTGAGCGCCTAAGTTGAAACTGCGCAACATTGACATGACTGTCTTCTGCTCTAACTCCGATATTTGGCCAATAGATAACACTCCGCGCGCTCATTCCCATCGTGTTATGACCTGGAGATGCTTACTTGAACGGCGAGGCTTTGTCGGGACGAAATCATTTTCGGTATGTACTAAGCATCGTTCAACTGAAACGACCTGCGCAGCTCACCTGTCAGATTACGTTCGGTTACCACTTCATGTGGTATTTGCTGGCCAGGCGAAGGAATCAATCGCGGCTTCATGTGTTACGTACTATTTCTTAAAGGATAGAAACATTCATAGACTTCATCAATATGTGCTTTAATTGTGACTCCAAGGAAATCTCCGCGATGATGTATTCCTCTTGCTGATAATGCTGATTTCCCAACATTTGGTAAGTGCAGCTGCTTGGCTTGTCTTTCGCAGAAAGCTGTTTCACTACAATGCGTTAGCGTGTAATTTAGGGGATTAACGATGACGCCTGTTCCATGTGTTGACTTGGATGTCCGACTTTGTCCGAAAATCAGCAACAGCTGCATGTGGCCCATAGGAAGAATTTTGGAAAAGTATTGACGGCGAAGAGTCTCGTTAAATCTTTCATCTCCATCTGACCGTAACTTCTTTCCGCAGGCGACAACGATCTAGCTGTGTGTACAATTGGCTTTTCTGATGTGTCCGCAAACTATTTGGACATGACTGCAACGGTGTCATAGTTCGAAGTATCTTCAACCACCACCAACTCCAAGGTAAGTTTGTAATTTGTCAGTAGAAGGTCGGAACGTAGCAGCAATTTTACCTCTTCAAATGATCGTCACCATTCTTCGGGTCATTTCTGCTGTGTCGCCGCTGACGCCTTCACCCCACGACCGCAAGAAGAAGTCCAAGACGAGCCAGATGGAGACTTGTATACATCAAATCACAGTTGCTTATATAGTTTGAAGGCAAAGTGAAGAGAAACTACTAAAGTACACTTGAGCCAACCAACTGAAGGAAAAACGTAGAATGCAACGGCGAATAAGCAACCATGTATGTAAGAGCGAATCGCGCAGGTCCCTAAAAATAGCATCATTGAACTCCGAGCGTAAAGCGAACGACCACTTACAGTGACGGGCACTGGCCAATCAGAATGACGAAATGAAACGTGTAAACAAAGCTCACGAAACAAAACGAGAATAAGGAATGCAGACCCAAAAGTTGAAAAACTAGTACAATAATTGTGTGACACTAAATACTCTTTTAACATAACTAAGTAGAACAGTGATGAGAAAAAAAACAATAGAATATGCTCTTGCAAAACAGCGCCGCTGAGAAGGGTATGACGATGAACGTCCATTAACAATGACGCGCATGTACCAATCGGGCGAACCCAGTACAGCGTTTAAACAACAGTCAAGAATAGAGTAAAGAATAGCTATCAAGCTCGGTCACAATGAATGAATGTCTAATTGCTGTTCTCCTAATACTTCCCTCTCTTAAAAAGCACGGGTTATCTGGGGTTCACATAGCTCTTTCGATGTGGATCCACTTGGAGAGGCTGCACGAATTTGCTTGTTCTCTTTGGCCTGTGGCGAGCTGCATTTTCCATGTATTCCACTGGACCAACGTCACTACCTGCAGGAGTACTAGGCTTGCCGGTGTCCAGCAATTCATTGACGTCAACTCCGTTGGCTTTCGGAACGGTGGCACCATGTATACAACGTGACCTCAACCGATTTACGTGGCGTCTGCACGCTTGTGTACCCACTTGAACATCATACATCACATTGCCTCTGCGCCGCAGGACTCGTCCTGGTATCCATACGATCCGCCGTCCTTGTTTCGCAGCTGCAAGCGCAAGATCGCCCACTTTGAAAATCCTTTTTCTTGCACCATACCGCCTGTTGTACTGATGCTCCATCACTGAATTCCGTAGTTGCAGAGACGGGCGCTTGGGGGTCAGCAAATCTAGTGTGGTTCTCAACCTTCGACCCATAAGTGCTTCAGCTGGTGATTTACCATCTGGTGCATTAGGATTCGGGGTAACTCTATAGTTCAACAGGAAACGTTCCAATCTTTCGTTCAACGATCCCTCCTCTTTTGACTTCCACCATGCTCGTTTCAGGGTATCCACAAATCTTTCCGCTTGACCATTAGACTGCGGATGATACGGGGCCGTCCTCACATGCTCGATCCCATTCTGTGCACAAAATGCAGCAAATTGACGGGACGTAAACTGTGCTCCGTTATCTGACACGACTGTTACTGGCAATCCGTGCTGACTGAAGACATGTCTCATCGCAATAATTGTGCTGTTGGCCGATGTGTTTTGCATAGTGATTACCTCCGGCCATTTACTGTAGGCGTCAATAATAGCGAGGAAATGCACTCCTTCGACTGGTCCTGCGAAATCTACGTGTATGCGCGACCAGGACGATTCAGGGTTTGGCCAAGCTTGTAATGTAGAACGTACCGGTAACTTGGAGGCACTGATGCATCTGGAGCACGATCGGCCATTATCTTCAATGTTGCTATACATCATGGACCAAACAACGTAGCTGCGTGCACGCGCCTTCATGCGAGCAATTCCTGGATGGCTCTTATGCAGTTGCCGTAACACGCGTGACCTGAGTATTTCTGGAATGACAATGCGATCTGCAAATAACAGGCAGGAATCAACTTCAGACAAAGAGTTGCGTCGTGTGAAAAACTGTGTCAATGCTTCTTTCGAGCACTTCTTTGGCCAGCCCCGTCTTGTGTAGGTTAATACCTCTTGCAGCAATGCATCCTGTTCAGTGGCTTCCATTGTGCCAGTGACCGGTAAAATACTCACGGCGTCATGTACCATGTAGGTGACATCCGTTTCGGCTGCGATGGAGGCAATGACTGCGTCTTCTGACCAACGCTTACCGGTATCGATTAATCTGGAAAGGGCGTCCGCTTGCCCTATAGAATCCGTAGACAAGTATCGCATACTGAAATCATAACCCAAGAGCAGATTTGCCCATCGCTGAAGTCGACTGGCCGTATATGCTGGAATCCCCTTTTTGGATCCAAAGATTGCCAGAAGCGGTTTGTGATCAGTTACCAACGTGAACCGTCGACCATCTTATAGAACTTCTACACTGCAAAGATGATAGCCAACACCTCTTTCTCAATCTGACTATAATTCTTTTCGGATGCCGTCAGCTCCCGTGCAACGTGTGCTATAGCCTTTTCGGATCCATCTGGAAAACGATGTGAAATGAGAGCACCAATTCCATAGCTTGAAGCATCCGTGGCAATGATAATCTCCAGCTTCGGGTTATAATGCGTAAGCAGTAAGTCCGACTTCAGCAGAGATTTCAGTTTCTCGAACGACTGTTGACACTGTGCAGACCATTTCCATTCGACGTCTTTCATCAGCAGATGGTTTAGAGGATGCCGCAAGCGATGCATGCATGGTAGAAATTCACTATTGTGACTCACCATCCCAAGGTATGACCGTAAAGTTGTGACATCTGATGGCGCCGGTAACCGGTCTATCACCTCGATATTTTCGGGATCGGGTCGTCGGCCGTTCTCGTTAATTACGAAACCCAGAAACTTAATTGACTTCAGGAAAAATTTGCACTTGTCCGCTCGTAATCGGAAACCGTAATCTTTGTTTCTTTGTAGCACGTCATCCAATCGTTGAAATAGCTCATCTTGCTTCGATCCCATTATGATGATGTCATCCAGGTAGGCTGCCGCTCCCGTAAAAACCGTCAGCATGGCATCCATGACTTGCTGAAAGATTGCCGGTGCAGTTTGGACTCCAAATGGCAAACGGTTGTACTGGTAGAGACCGCGATGCGTGTTGATTGCTAGCAGCTTTCTGCTTTCGGGTTCAACTTCTAACTGCAAATAAGCGTCTGCAAGATCAAGAGTAGCAAAATACTTGCCTCCGTTCAGTTTTGCAAACACGTCCTCAGGGAGTGGAAGCGGATACTGATGGGGTTCCAGTGCAGCATTCAGGCCAGTTGAAAAATCTGCACACAAACGAATAGAACCGTTCGGTTTCCTGCTCACAACAATAGGCGCAGCCCACGGTGAAAAATTGACTCTCTCGAGCACTCCGGCCTGCTGCAATCGATCAAGTTCCTGTTCGACAAGTACTTGGGAAGCACAAGGGACAGGACGTCTAGGTCGAAACACTGGTCTGGCATCCGGAAGCAGAGTAAGTTTTGCCTGCATTTTCTTACAGTGTCCAAGTTCCGACTGGAATACACACGTATACTTCGTTTGAAGCTGTTCAGAGATGCTTTGACCCGGAGGAGTCGGTATGGCTGTATGGTGCACCGTGACATTCCTTTTAGCACAGACACGATTCAGTGGTACATTAAACAAGTTCAGCTTTTCAATCCAGTCCATTCCGAGAAGCTGGACGTCGGTGCATGAGACTAAGTAGATTATGCCGTGGAGTTGTAGTTCCTTGAAGTTGACCTTACATTCAATCTCTCCATCCAATCTCAACGGTTCTCCGGATGCATTCTGAGCCAGCAGAGTTGTGCGCTTGAATGCGGGTCTTCCAAGCTTCCTCCACGTGGATCGCGAAATGTTTGTGATGTCGGACGCCGTATCTAGTTGCAAGGTGACTGGAATACCATTGACTTTTACTGTTAAGTACTTTCTCTTGCCTGCGAATTCCGTGCTAAATGCAGCGAGAATTACCTTTGTGGCCGGTCCATGAAATTTCGCCCTTCTGAAGTTGATGTTTGTGCGCAATCTCGAGGGAAATGAACGTCTGGGGTTGTGCGCAACTCCACAGTGGGTTTCCTTATGACCAAAACACTTGCACTTGTGACATTGATGTCCTTTGTAGATACAGTCTCTCACAAAATGCCAAGCACCACAATTCCAGCATGCGGTCGAGGGCTTCTGAGTCGACCGATTCTGCTTCATCACTTTACCACGGATAGCTGTGCGACAAATCTGGGGTTCTGTCCTGTGGCCAGCAGTTTCAATCATTTTTGTGTCGTGTTTCAAGTTAATCAGTCGCTGGCATTCGGCTGTAATCTCTTGCAGCGTCAAATGTGGTTCTTGTTCGAGCTTGTAGAGAATACGTGTTCGAATATCGGCATCTGCGTGGGACTGGAGACTGCACACGAAAATAAGACTCTTGAATTTATCAAGTGTCATCAGACCCATTTTGAATCGTTCACATTCCCGATTTACGATCCCAGCATGTGTGACAAAATCAACGGCATCGCGTTTGACTAACTTCAAACAATTGTAGCGAACACTGAAAAGAGAAGCCTGCTCACCGAATATCTGTGTCAGCGTTTTCACCATCTCATCGAAGCTGAAGTCTCTTGCATTCTTCGGTAACACGAACTTTGTGTAACGTTCATGTTCGCCTGCGCCAAGTTTCCTCAACAACAAACGGATTTTCCAGGCATCGTCTTGGTCTGCAAGTTCCACTCGAAAAATATTTTCATACTTTAAGTACCAGGATTCAAATGTCAATTCGTTCAATCCATCGAAAACAAATTCTGTGATTGCAGCGGCAAGGGCGTCCACCGATGGCCGGGCGGTTGTCGTCGGCGATTCGCTTTGGATGTTCAGCTTCTGAGATAGCAACTCGATCAACTGTCGTTGAGATTGTTCAAACTAGAGTTGTTGCTGGTGCAGGGGCGTCTGCATCTGCTCGAACGAAATCGACATGATTACCGGGACCTCCGTCGCCAGAAAAGCTATTGTGTCGCCGCTGATGCCTTCACCCCACGACCGCAAGAAGAAGTCCAAGACGAGCCAGATGGTGACTTGTATACATCAAATCACAGTTGCTTATGTAGTTTGAAGGCAAAGTGAAGAGAAACTACTAAAGTACGCTTGAGCCAACCAACTGAAGGAAAAACGTAGAATGCAACGGCGAATAAGCAACCGTGTAGGTAAGAGCGAATCGCGCAGGTCCCTAAAAATAGCATCATTGGACTCCAAGCGTAGTAGTTACAATAGATGGTGGTGAACTTAATGCGATCAAAAACATTAATTATAGAACCGCAGCCACCCGACGTCATCGAGGAAATACTCCCGTTTTTGGCTAAATGCAACCATAACGGATGTTCATAGAACTGCTTAGGCTAGTAGATGATGTGAAGATTACTAATGGACTGCATGCTGCCTTGGTAAGTGTGCCCACAAGAGGATAGCAATAATATCGAAAATGGCTTGATCGGTTCCTTAGCAAACCACCCAGAATTCCTTTATTTACTGGACTCTGCGCGGTCCACAAAAGCTTACTTCCACCGTGCACCCATTGTCAAGTGATTTTAACGTCCCCGATGCTAGCATGTCTGTAAATTGTCTGTCAGAGGTTACGCATTAAACTAGCCGAGCTGCATTTCGTCGGTGAGCAAAGGCTTGTGACGTCGCTGTATGGGGAACATGGTGTAGGGCTAGTTAATACTAGTCGGAGATAGTGCGCGAAAGAAAACGCGGATATCAGAAGGAGATCAGAGCCGCACACAGCGGACTGTATTCGATGGGCTACAACAAGAAGCGGACGGACGAAGCGAGGCGAGAGGGTACCCGTGAGCGCGGGAACTTACAAGACAGTAGTGGGTCGAGCCGGTTGTAATATTAAAACAAGAAGGAGTAATGTACAATCGGTCAACAAGTAAATTGTATATGAAAGATAAGAGTTATCTTTTTGGGCGCCACAATGGTTACTCCCCTACCCAACCCCATTTCCTCCTTGCAAATAACGGGTAACTGTTTCATGCTCCAAATTGACTGGCAACTGCACATTTTAATGACAGCTTTGGAGAAATCCAGACGACGGTTCAAAGGACATTCTGGCAGCTACCTTCAAAGACTTCAGGCGCAGGTTGTCGGTACCAAAACATCTGTAAACGCGCATTGACTAAAGTCACGGCAGCACATCAGCAGCTTGGAAGGAGATGTGGCTAATTTCTAGTGGTAACCGAACCTTTGTGAGAATGGTATGAGATTGCTCTACGCACGGAAGAGTGCGGTTAACCGCTGTTTACTGGGCCTTAGCTACACCTCGCTCGGACTGCGCTTGCCCACATGAAGTGTTTAGAACAGGAATACTTCGTTGTAATTTACAGAGGTTGCTGTAAGAACGAATGCAAGGAGGCCATTAGCATGAAGCAGAGTTAGACATAACGAGGCTGGTGGCGCACCACATGTAAGTTTAGCATGGAAACCAAGTAACTAAGAGACATATATGAGATATCCAGTTGGTGAGATCCACTAAGGAAACTGGGGGAATCGGAACATTGACAGGCCTGGGATGATTTCTTTCGATTGAGCCCATGTGCGGTACGCTCCAGCGAAACTCTGTCCCGAATTTTTCGAAGGTTAAAGACTACATGTTCTGTCCTGGATCGCTCTTAACCAGCTCCATCCGCTATGAGAGACAACAGGACTTACAAATGTACACCTGGTTTCTCCCACATCAGCTTGTGGACTAACAGTGGTGCTCTCTGTAACAACACAGTCTAAGACCGGTCTCCCACCTGCGGAGGGCCAACAGCCGGAACTTTATCTTCACCCATGTTACCATCTTCTAGCAAACCACGCTCGCGCAAGCTTTTTCTAATAAGCTATCCACCGCTTTGATTGCGGTCATAAAAACGATCTAATTCTCCACAGCAGAGGGGATAGACAAATCGGGAAGGTTCCCTAGTTTTTCACCATCTCCTTCAGTCGCTCGAAGACAGTAACTCGATGTGTGGTACGGGGATCTTCTGAAAAGTATAACAGTGACTTTTTGTCCGTGTGGCTGGATAGCCTCCGTCTCTTATATGTACCCGTGTGAGCGGATGCTCATGGGTGATGAACAGTGCCACAAAGCATGCCACGACACAACTCTGAAAGCTACTGAGGCAGTGACTGAGCACCTGAGCGAAATACCAGTACAAGGCATTATACAAGGTAGGTTATAATGGGCCTCATTAGCGCGTCCCCAAAAGGTGGTGTGCGCGGAAGCGTGAATAAGTTCATAGAAGAGGAAGGATCTCACCGGTAGCCTACCATTACGGTGTATAGCCAGGTTGCAGTTGCTTGCTTGGTACCGGAGCTATGCTTATTTTCAATCCCACCGCATATCCTTCAAGCAATGCTAGATGATTTTCTAGTGTTTGGCTCAAGCAGTGCCGTTTATGAAGAGCTGAGCCATAATTATTAGGGCCCTCTGCTTGTTGATTTCACCAAGGGAGGGCTATTTCAAAGTGTTCCTCCACGAGTGGTACAAGTTTCTTAGGGATTAACTGTTGTATACCATCCTCTATGGCAAGGAAGCGGTTGTTCGATTCGACACTATCTAACTCTTCTAGAGGGTGATCATGCACTTGTACACAGTTTACGAAAGCGCAGTGCTGGCCGCTTAGACTCACAGGCTCTAGCCATGTCCAAACGGTCAGGGTTTTTGCGGGAAACGGATGCCTCCGACCACAAGTACGGCGTTTAATTGGCCAGTGGGTTTCAGGTCATCTGCATCTAGCCATATTTGGACTTAGTTATCCCCCAGCTTATCGAAATGGATATCAGGTAAAGGTGACTAATGTCGTGCCATCCGATTATTTATGCTTCCTACGGATCGTAAGATAGACGCTTCAAGCAGTAAGCAAGTTATACTCTAAGGGAGTCTAAATATCTCAAGAGCGACAAGCGGAAAGTGGCCAAGTCAGCTTCTAAGGTAGTAAGGCCACGCACAGTCTGCGTCCTTAAAGATGTAGGTGCAATACTCGTACCTGCCTCCCGTAAAAGGTCATCTTGTACTAAGGTCACATCCGAACCCCAGTCTAGCAAAGGATAAGTATTAATTGACCGCAACGGGCCAGCCAAACGCACTGATACTACAGCTAAGAAGGCTCTGCAGCTAGAGGTAGCGGTTGCTTTGCACCTACTCGAGTGATTCTAAGGCGTAACAGGGGTTCTGTAATAGTGTGTCAACGAGTGATGCCGCTTCTTGTACATAAAAAAGATGCATCCTTTAATGCTGCGACAGCCTGAAATTCGCTAACTCGACCCCAGACATTTGTAGCATCCACTCCTTTGGCGGGCAAGTTTCCATCGTGCAGGGACTACCATAGCCAAGCATTCCTCGTAAGATGCTGTACCGAGTTGTGGCCACAAACAAATGATCCTTTGGTCTCTGCTACTCATGAAACTTCATTATAGCAAACGTGATCTTTTTCGATGATTCATGGTCAGAGTAAATAAAAAGCTTTATATAGCTGACATAGAACAGGTTAAAGCACTATTAAGAATGAGGTGGAAAGTTGACGTGACAGGTGTGTTGTGACTTGTCCACAAGATTTTAGTCGTTCCATCAAACGTTGAGTGCACGACAGACGGCCAGGGGCTAGCCAACCTCCTCAAAATTGTTTGTGCACACAGAGAGGAGGCAGTTAAAACGTATGATGATCGCCTCTGCCATTGCAAGTATGCGGCAATTAAGCAGTTTGGAGCGGACTGATCTCAAGCGCTAGGTCGGGTGGGAGGCGTACGTGATGCCAACCGTGATTGATATCGGCGAGGATTTGACAAAGGCAGTGGTGCAGCTTTCGTTGACTTCACGACCCAAACATGCTGTGATGCTTACGCACACGTTCGGATAAACATCTTGCGGTACGGCCTAGGTAGCAGGTTGCACAGGAGTAAATGATTTGTGAAGGAGTCGCAATTCAGCTGTCAGGTCAAATTTCTACTTCCTCCTTTATACGTGCTTTAACCTCTACTATGTCAGCAATTTAAATGTGTTGTAAGCTGGATGATGAAACCCCGAAAACGAGCTTGTTTGCTGTACTGACTTTTCATTAGTGGCACACTGATTCGCCACCATTTGAAACGGTGTTTGATATATTGCACTCAGCGAAATTGCGACATATTCCCTTATCAGCTAACCGTGACGGTTGTGTGGTAGTCTGACTTCGTAGGGTACCCGCGGTCGCTATTGTAGGACTAGTAAATACTAGTCGCAGACGGTGCGCGGAAATAAGCGCTGATATCAGAAGGAAATTGGAGTCTGACACAGTGGACTGTATTCGATGGGCTACACGAAAACGCGGACGGATGAAGCAAGGCAGGAGAGACACGTTAGCGTGGGAACTTACGAGACGGTTGAGTGTCGAGCCGGTGGTAAAAAAGATTAAAACAAGAAAGAATAATATACAATTAGTCAACAACTAAAAAGCACATAAAAGTGAACAGTTATCTTTTTGGGCACTACACTATTTGACCGAACCTACCACGAGCGACTCCGGCCGCAGCAGCAGCGAAGTCTGCCAAACATCGAAATTCGAGTTCTCGTTCACGTCGTACGGTAGAAGCTGCTACTCTTACCCATCGAAATTGCAAAGCGTTGGGCAAAACACGAACCATTTGCTCCACTGTGCTTATTGAGTTCAAATCGACCGTAAAGTTCATCTGTAATAGAGCTGTATTATAGTTTTCCATATTCAGTTACAACTACGACAAAGCCTTATAGCCGTTCATAAGAGGCTTCAGACCAGCAAGCAAAACATCGATCAAGAAGCTAGCAACTACATGATTTTAACCAAAAGGGTCTCGAAGAATCTGTTGAGCTCTGTTATAAGCCAACTCTGGTTAAAGTCCTGTGCACTCACTGATCGCCACCTTAGCCTGCCCTCTGCAATAGTAAACTAGGTACAGCAACCGCTGACCGCTATCACACACGCAACCCTCAGAAAAGTGTTCAAATTGTTTGATGAACCTCCAATAAGTCATCGGATTGCACTCAAAAATTCTAACTCGGTACTCGAATGCTCAATGGTGGTTGGAGATTTCCCAGTAATGGATGGTAATACGCCATAAGTGTAACTGGAAAAGACACAACCTCTTGGCAAGCCTTCAAAAACCGACTCATACTTTCCTAGCTTACTTCAGATACATGACTTGCGTCCTCTTCCATTAATAACCGCCAGTTGGCGATCCATAGCCAATTTTTTACATGCGTTCCGTTTCGCCCCTCCAGCCCTAGAGCCGAATGTATGTTAACAGAACCACGAGAGTGAAAACACTCACAGATATTTTGCGATCCAGAACAAGAAACCTAATCATCAACAACATGCAAATATCCAAGTTACCGGAATCCAAACGTGCTCCGCTCCAAACTCGAAGGAATCATCACTCGTGTTTCCATTGTATATACAAAAGAGATTAAAGTATTCAAACAAAGGATTGATGAAAATAGTAGGCGCAAAAGCGTTTAAGAACGGGAGGACAATTCGTACGGTACCGATCTGCTTCCCCCTATAGATCCAATAATCGACAAAGATGGGAACTGGAACACCCCACCAGTAAAGAGAAACACCAATGTCGACGCCGAACTGCGGTAATAGTGTAAAATCATGGGATATTATAATAAGGCCATACTTCAACAATGTCCCCAAACAAAACACGGATACACTCAGTTAGTCTTTACAAAAATGGGACATCAATCTGGCGTGTTTAAGTCAGTAATGAGTCAGCTCTATCACCTGTCTGAACTAGGCGTGCACAAATGAGCCAATCAGGAGACCAACAGACATTTTTCCAATCACATCAGGTTAAGTGCAAGCTGTCCTGACCTCAATCGCAAGGGCGCGAGGCAAAATGAAACATGGAGCATCAGGTGGTAATGGGTAGGTGTGTGTGTCACCGGTCATAGGGTAGGTGAATCGGAGAATGATGGGGGAATCAGACAGAAGCAGAGATAGTGTGCGGGAGGTAGCAAATACAAGGAGGCGATTGGGAGAGTAGAGCATGAAGCAGAGAGAGGTGTAAAGAAGCTGGTGGTGCACCAAATGTAAATTTCGGTATGGAAAATATATGTGAGGCACTCAGTGAGTGAGATCAACTAGGGGAACTAGGGAAATTGGAGCAATGACAGGAGACCGGGGGAAGAATGATTTCGATTTCTCAGATGTACGTTGCAAGACGAACCAACTGCGGCCTACCAGTAGTCATACGACGATTTATTCCGACGTACGCTCCCACGAATATACTGCTGAACAATCTATAAATAAATGAATATTTTACTCCCGACAATGCGGAGCACGCCTGCGAAGTCGTGATCTTGATAATCCAAACAGGTATGGTCGGCAAGTGTATAAAAATCAAACCGGGTAACCAGCAACATACTGGATTTATGTGTTTGTATATATGTACGTGTTTGTTAGTGGCAAGAGAGCCTATGGTGCGCTGAGACTGGCGGTGGCTAGATCCCGACAGGTGGTCTACCAACTGTTGCTACTGTTGTGCCATGGGCTCATGTCCTGGACGTCGCCTCGTGGCGACCGCTGGGTGGGAGTTGGATTACACTCTTATCCCTGCTAAGATCCAGGACACCAATCCGCATGGCTTAATGAACTGATCATGCGCTGGACCCGCTGGCTTTCGGGTGTACATTTAATCGAAGGCTTTGGCTGATGACCCGAGTCGTTCTTCTGTCAGATTTGGGCGCCCTGCCAGTATCCTAGTCCATCCTCTTCGGAGGTTGGGAACTGGTCTATAGCCATGTTCCCGTAAAACTTGGCCGTGGAAGACAACGGGTCTACGGGTTGTAAGCTCATAGCGATTGGCGTAGAACACGAGCACCATGCAGTGTCTCTGACGGTAGGAGGGCACTTCCGGCTGTTCAATGGTTTTCTACTGCCCGCCTCAATCCAGGCATTCCCTGGTCAAATTGGTGTAAACGCGCCAAAACCCACGTGCGTCTGTCAATGGTCGCAGGTGGCTTACTACGGTCGCAAAACATATGTGAATCGTCCCAGTACCTCAAACGCTGTGTGTGATGACTGTCAAGCAGATCCCAATCTGTCTCTGCAATTACATTCCCGAGCTGTATCTGCTTCCCACTGCCTTGTGGGTAAGGATATTGTGCAAAAGTTTCCGGGCGGAATCCATCAAGCAAGCCTCCAAACCACCCACTACCTTGTGGGTCTGGCTGCTGAGCTACAGGCTCCGGGTGGAGTCCCTCATGCAAACCTCCGAGGCGCAAACGCCATCTCGCGTGCCATAGCCCACCGATGCAATCTTATGCCTGCGCGCAAAGCACTCAGCATCTGGTACTGGGACGTGCGCAAACTGCTGGACCGAAACACGAGTGAGCGTCCTGATCGACGCACTGCACTGGTTGCGCTGGAACTGCCGGGCTACCACATCGCATTGAACAAGAATAAAGAATTTATTCATTTATATATTTATATTGCGGCGCTCAGTAATACCAGGCTCGCTGAGCAAGGTAAGTTGCATGAAACAGTTGCTGGCTAAACATCCTACTGGGTAGGCAATGCCGCCTCAGCACCACGTGAACATGGGGTCGGATTTTAATATCTGATCGCTTCCATGGCCAGCTCGTGGGTGAACCAACAGGCATCAGCGCGCGACTGATGACTGTTCACCTACGACTCGGAAGAGGTAAGTTTTCCACCTTTATTAGCAAGTACGGTCCGACCATGTGTTATTCTGATGACACGCGTGATCAATTCTACACTCAGCTATCCTCCGCCATACGGTCTGTATCGAGGAGCGACCGACTATTTATGCTGGGTGATTTTAGCTCGCGCGTTGGACGTGATGCATCGGTGTGAACAGATGTTAACGACCCGCATGACATTGGTTCAGCGAACGTGAAAGGTGACAGGCTGCTCTCACTCTGTGTCACTCACCGCCTGAAGACCACGAACACTCGGTTTGCAGAGTGCGAGTGCTATAGTAACTCGGACGCACCCACAGATTGGTCACGTTTACCTGCTCGACTATGTCATCGTACGTCAGCGATACATGCGTGAAGTGAGCATGACACGTGCATTTCGTGGAGCTGAGTGTGGCACTGATCACAAATTGGTGCGGATTAAACTGTACATATATTTTCGTAGATTTATATGTTGTACTCCCTTCGTGAATCGGCGCAAATTTAACGTTGTCTTCCTCGGTACTGTGGAGAAACGTATTGAGCTGGAGAAGGCGATGGCTGCACGCCTGTGTGATGTGGACTGTATAACCACAGTGGGTGACCTGTTGCACCACATTCGCGACCAGGTGACAGCTGCTGCGGAGGAGACCATCAGGCGCGCAAACTCTTAGCGGCCTGATTGGTTTGATGACAACAATGCGTCGATTGGCGCATTTGTGTCGGAGAAGAATACAGCGTTTTCTGCATATGTGGCAGACCCCAGTGGCTTGGGGAAGAAGTGTCAGTTTCGCAAACTACGTCGGCTACTGACCCGAGAGCTCCGTCACCTTCTAAATGTATGATGGACGGAGAAGGCGAGGCAGATGGAATGCTACGCCGAAGGTCGCCAACACAGAGAATTCTTCGACTCCTTGCAGGCGGTGTATGGACCGAGGTTAGAGCCGCTGAGGACGCTGAGGACGCTGATCGATGGTAACTCTGGCGCTACCTGCACACAGACTGCAGACATAATGCACATGTGGCGAAAACAGTTTGACTGTCTCTTGAGCAACTGTTCAGAGATCCACTGGCCTACATTGAACTGTCTTAAGCAGTATGATATGAAGGCGAGTTTGGTAGACATACCGACACTGGTTGCGACGCCGATAGGACTTGCTCAGCTGCGAAACGGGAATTGTACCGGTGCCGACGTGAAGGCGCCTGAAGTATTGAAACAAGACGGACCAGCGTTGATAACTGCGCTGCACCACTTGAACAATGAACAATCATTTTTACTGGGTGAAGGCAAGTGCTTTGCACATCGCGTACGATGGTTGGGGTGATAATGATGAAATCAAAATATTTTTGGGTCATCTACCGGACGTCTGCCGAGATGAATAGTTTGATAATTAATATTAGTGTAAAATAAATTATCTAGCGTAAACATTCAGAAATACACTGGGGTACAGTGACTGTTGAGGTAAGGAGTGAGAAGAGTAAAATATGTTCGCCCACTTAGGTCCATTTGATACATAAATCCTGTTGAAAAGCATGCTTGGCGTAATCCACAATAGAGGAGTTTAGGTAACAAAATGCTGGGAGCTAAGAGCAACATCTAATCGTTTATGGAATACGTCCAAGGTAGGAGGGGATACAACTGAGTCTGGGAGTGCGTTCCAGGGTTGGCAAACCCGAAGGGAAAAGTAATTCCGTCGACACTAGACGGCTATATTGTTCCTTCAATTTTAAGCAGTTACCCCTGAGCTGCGTGTTGTGGCTAAGTTTCAGCAAATGGCGGCATACGTGGTTGGGGTCACTCAGTATCTGATACGCTAATATGAGATCGACGCGCAGCCTTCGATAGCGTCCGACTGAAAATTCCAGCAACTTCAGCCTTCGATGATAAGAGCGATAGTGCAGGCCCTTTACATTCTTTGTTGCTCTTCGTTGTGGTGCCTCTATCGCTTCTAGGTCGCGCTTCAACCAAGGTTGTAAAGCTTGGATAGCGTATTCAACATGCTAGCGCACGTTGAATTGAGTACCATTGGGAAGATTGATGGGTCAAATCTCCCGAATGCCCTTCGCAGCATGCCGACGTGATGGTTTCCCCATTTCGCAGCTACTTCAACCTGTTTTGAACAGTTGTGGTCGCTCTGTACGATCACACCAAGATCACGTTCCTGAGAGCTATTCTGCAACCGTTTGTCCCAAGTAAATAGGTGTAGTTATGTCTATGGCGTAATTGTACAACGCGACATTTGTCTACGTTGAACGGTAGGGCGTTTTGAACTGACCAGTTCGACACTGTGTTAAGATCGCCCTGGAGCCGCTCATGGTCGTCCGGTCCTCTGATCCTTCGTCATATCTTGAATCATCAGCAAAAAATAGGAAATCGGAATTATTTGATCTCGCCAAATCGTTAATGAACACCAAGAACAGACGAGGTTCAAGAACCGAGCCTTGTGGTACTCCACGTGCCAACATCGATTGCATCAGAAAATGATTCTCGGACTCTCACCACTAGCCGTCGTTCTTGTGGAAAATTGCCAATCCAACTCAGGATTGGGTCGCCAATGCCGTAGTTCCAAAGCTTTTGAAGGAGAATTCGATGGTCTAAGCGATCAAACGCTTTTGAAAAGTTCAGGTAGATGAGATCGACTCCTGCTCCACCATCAACAGCTTCAGTCCAGCTATTACGTGCAATTAATAGGTTAGTATTACACGAATGCTTTTGACGAAAGCCATGTTGCTCTGGGGCTATTAAATTGTGGCTTACCAGGTATTCCATCAGCGCATCTGCGATGATTGATCCTATCACTTTGGATAGTACGGGAAGTAGTGTTATTGGACGGTAGTTGGCAGGATCAGTGCGGCTACCTCCTTTATGGATAGGAGTGATGACCCCTCGCTTCCATACTGGTGGAATACGGTTCTCCTCTAGACATCACTGATAGAAAACAGCCAGTGGTTCTGCTAGATCGCTAGCTACCGCCTGCAGAGCCTTTGGTCGGATGTCATCAGCCCCGGGAGAACTGTGGATCCGCAAGGATAACAACTTTTTCAACACAGCTTCCGCAGTGAAGGTGATGTTTGCTAAACCAGATGGTGGAGTATTAGAAATGAGGAGAATGTTTGGGCTCGTTACCTGCTGGAACGTTTGGCAGTAATGAAGCCGCAGGAGATCGGCTGCTTCCACTGCTGATCGCGTGCACCCATCAGCCGTGACTAGCGCTGGCACCCCCCCTTCACCTTTCGAAGACCGTTAACGTGCATGTACAGGAGTTTGCGGTTAGTGCAGAATCGCTTCATTAACTTCTGCTGATGAGTGACCTTGTCTTCGCGGATCAGTTTCACACAGAAGTTACGATGTGTAACGTATGCAGTCCAGGTTTCGGCATTCAAGCAGTCTTGGTGATCTCGCCATGCCAAATCCCTCCGGGACATACATTTACGTGTTCTGCTCCTCAGAAATGATTTACGCTTGTTTTCGTATTGGAAGGACTTCTGTTCTGATGCGCGCGCTACCAGTGTGCTAAACGTCCTTGTACGTGTTTCCCAGGCAACATCTGGTGGGCATTCGGTTAAGAAAGTCCAAAATGTATCCTTAAAAAGCTTAGATAACACATTGTAGTGTGTGACAGTATGCATCTTATCCTCCTCCTTTTCAGGGTACTCCGCATAGCATGTATAGTCAAAGAGTAGAGTAACATGATCACTACGACCCAGTAGTGTGCTTGTAACCATCCCGTCAACCATGAGTTCTCCGTTATTTAGCACAAGATCCAATATCGACGGCTTGTTAGCAGTTCGAAATCTGGTGGGAGAGGTTGCGTGATTGTAAAGAATGTGGATAGCAATTAGTTCTTGCAAGCAGGCTTTAAACTGCATACCGTCGGTTGCGCTTCGTTTCTATGTCATGTACGTTAAAGTCTCCAGTGATAGGAATGTGGGTGTATGACTTGTTCAAAGCAAACTGAAAAACGTGGTGCAGTTTGGAGTCCATTTCCGACGTTGACTTTGGTGGGCGATAAATCACGGCTAGTAGACTTGTGTCCTCGTTTCGCAACCATAAGCGGCACCAAAGCGAATCGGGAGCTCGGATTTCCGGGTGATCGATAACTTCACATCGGAGGTCTGTATTATAGTAAAGAATCTCACCGCCACCCCTTTCAGTTCTATCGGTCCGAAGCAGCGACATATCGGGTAAACTGATCTCAGAATCGTTTATCTCGGGTTTTAACAATGTCACTGTAATCATGACGAGGTCCCGCGGTTGTGAGCATGGAGTTCTTTAAGTTCGACGAACTTGCTTAGAAGGCCTTGTGCCTTTATGTACATGCAATATATGGCTTTCGTTGTTAGGAGTTCATTTATAGATGTCAACTTTGTGTTAGTTTTTAAGCCGGCTGTTAGGTGGACGCCCATTAATCGTTTTTTGGTCTATGTATTTCAGTCTTGTTGCACGGCATTATTGAGCGTTCCTGAACTGATGGTTCACTCGTGCTGTGCTCGGTCCTCTTGTGTGCCTTGGGCGCTCTTGTGTCGGTCTCTCCACAGGACTGTGCAAATAAGGAATTTGTTGCGTTTGTAAGTGCCATTGAATTGCTTCCGACTTTTAATCATTCGCCTGCTGCCTTTAGCCGGACCTCTGTTGGCAACCTAGGTCGAAACTTTAACCAGCTATCCAACAGAACTTGCGTCATTCCCTCGGAGTGTAGTATTACTTTCATTATCCTTGGACCGCAGCCCTTGTAGTTAGGTGATGATGGAACTGTTGTCAGAGATTTCGCACTAACATTGTAAACAGAAAGTGCTTCGCAGATGTAGCACCATTGCTCTCTGTCATGTGTTTGTGCGTCGTGATCAGAAGACTGCAGAAGCTCAGGAACACCATGAACAAATATTGTTTTCTTGCTATCCCTATTAGGAATGCCGCGTTGCTCAACTGCTACTTTTGGGCGATCTTTCCAAGGTAGCTCAGATAATATGCGCACTCCACTCGATGAGTTGCGAAGACGAACTGCTGAGAGCAGGACAGCCTCTGTCTCATCTGCTGAGTTTAGTGT
This sequence comes from Dicrocoelium dendriticum, assembly GCA_944474145.2. Classification (NCBI taxonomy): domain Eukaryota; kingdom Metazoa; phylum Platyhelminthes; class Trematoda; order Plagiorchiida; family Dicrocoeliidae; genus Dicrocoelium; species Dicrocoelium dendriticum. Next base: position 81,309,535 of record OX104065.1, on the reverse strand, counting down.
TACTCGAAGAATTCGAGGTTTACCAGAGTGCACTGAGGTAGGGTGATGCGCTACGCGTTGCAGCATTGCAGGCTCAACCCAAATACCAATCACCTCGCAGATGGAACTACACTGCTTGCGATCGTCTTGCAACTTGCCTTTTATTGTGCCAGATTTGGATTCGAGAACATTGGTGCATACGCGAATTAACGCACCGTGGTTTTGTCTACCGAGTGTTGGCGTTGTACTTTTGTCGGCAATTCGGGTTGTCTAGAGAGCAACACTGGATTTGACGATGAAAGCGGCTTTGCGCCACGCGTGCTCGGTACTGAAGATGGACCTATGTGTGTCCCTCCCTGTGTGTTTGTCGAGGAAATCGATGCGTATGTTACCTGCTTGTTATCTGCACCGGATTTCCTTCGGCTCTGAGCTGTCGGCGTCATGGCTGAATCTCCAAGTGAAACGTTTATGTTTGGAGAAGGGGAAGCAGGTATGTTTGAGGCTTACCCACTTATGGGAGTGAGATGACCCAGTGGATTTAGTGTCACAGACGCTGCACTATAGATATGGTGTTTGCGGCTCGTCAGTTGCAAGAGAGGTGCAGAGAACGACATCAGCCGTTGTACTAGCTTTTTGTTGATTTCACCAAAGAATTTGACACGGTGAACCGCGAGGCATAGTGGCTGGTGTTAGGGAAGTTTGGTTACCCGCATAAGTTTGTAAGTTTAAATGAATGTCTGTAAAGTGGTATACGGGCGAGGGTGCAGCTGAGTGGAGAGACCTCAGATGAATTTGCAGTTGTCTGTGGTGTGAAGCAAGGCTGTGTCTTAGCTCCAGCCATGTTTAATACATATTCTCATGCAACGATGTCTTGTGCTTTTGTTACTGCTTGTGCTTACGGTGTTCGTGTGACACACTTTTTGATGGTGGGTTGCTGAACATCCGTCGTTTCGGTGCGAGAACTCTAGTCTGTGAGACAACTATCGTATGTTGCTGTTTGCTGACGACTGTGCGTTGTTTGCACACAGCGCGGATGTGTTGCAGCACATGACTAGTGCTCTGGCTTCGACAGCGGCCAAATTCGGGCTGACCATCAACACAAGCAAAACTGTCTGTTCCGTTCAGCTTTCACCGGAGTTGCTATCTTCAATATTGCTGCGAATCAGCATTGGTGCTGAAGTATTGGAAACTACCTCCCGCTTTTGCTGCCTTTGGAGTGTGAAGTCGACTGATCAGCAGCTACACAGTGAGCTGCGTATCCGCGTGTCGAAGGCAGCGGCGGCATTCGCGAAGCTAGAGTACCGAGTGTGGAACAACCATCAGCTTACCATTGGCACGAAGCTGATTGTGTACAAATCCATGGTGTTGTCCGTTCTTCTATACGGCAGCGAAACGTGGACGATGTACCGGCGGGCTGTGCGATATCTCGATCGGTTCCATCAGCATTGTACGCGACGGACTTTCGCATCGGATGGGGCGACTGAGTTGCTGACAGGGAAGTGTTGCGACAAAGTAGGATGTATGCAGTTGACTGCACACTTTTGCTGCGACACATGAGGTGGCTCGGTCATGTGAGCCGCGGATACCGAAATAACTATTACATGGTCAGCTGAGTACTTGGAAGCGGCATGTGGGGTAACCAAAATTACGTTACCAGGACATGATCAAATTGAGCCTCTCACGTTCTAGTCTTGATTGCAGGTCATGGGAATCGAAAGCGGTTTATTGGCGTGCATGGCGCAATGTAATCACGAAGGCATTTGCTGAAGTGCGGAAGAAGTACATCATGCATGCAGAGAAGAAGCGGCAGGTGCGGAAGAGGCAAGCGCCGATGGGTTGTACTCCATCGACATCAAGCGCATGGTGCTGTAGCACATTCAGTCGCGAGTGCCTGAGTCAGGTAGACCTAGTGAGCCATGAGCAAGGCCATGCGGACCACCACCGAAGCGACGACGGGTCCAACATAGAACCTATACAGAACCGGCGCAGCGTTTGTGGGTACGCTGTATTCGATTTACTAACCTCGTGATTGCATGCTAAGTCACTTTATTTCAGGTGGTGGGTTTACAATTTTGCCCTAATTCTTTTTTTCTCATATTATTGTCTACCTGTACTATCTTCTCTAAACTTGCACACGTTGCTGAAGCTAACTGTATTTAGTTTCGCGTTTGTGGCATTTCCTTAAACTATGTTTTCTGACGTTTTGAACTTATCGTGGATTCCTATCTGTATGCATTTTTCGATTTATTTTATTTCATCTTTTCGTTTCAAGTGATTGGCTGTTACTTGATACCCCCGGTGTGGCTGCGCTTGATGTACATGTTGACAAGGTGCCTACCTGTTCATTACCCACTACCTCGTCCAGGCTGGCTTTAGGAGATAGTTGGTCGTTGCTAGAGGGGACGGGGTGCACGGTCCTTGTGTCCTTGCTCGGCTAGAAGAGTGGTTCCATGCACTCAGTGTGGAGCGGACTACGGTCCAGCCACCGCCTTGTGTGCGATTGATTCCCAAATACAGTATCTTTGTGTTTGCCTGTGAATGAATGTGGGCCGGCTCCTTTGACGAAACGTGGCACCCATCCACATGCCTCCCGGTATTATTCCTTCGGGTTTACACTGGATATGGGGTGTGTGGTTGGAGCTGTGGGTGGTGCAGCGCAAGTCACCCATGGTCCCTCTGTAGGCGCAGGCGTCCTGTTGCTTGCCACAGTGACAGGCAAATCCGAACTCGGATGCCGCCAACCTATATGTGTTAGTGGGCGTGGTGAGTGAACTTGTGAAATGTGACTGAATTCGTGAGTTTGTTTGCTGTGTTCGCCATCGTATGAAGGGATCAATGGAACTCTTCGAATTGGATGACGTTTGTGAAGTGGAGATCCTCCGGAAGGGGAAGAGACAGTGACTTTATTTAGTGGCGAGTCACATCCGCCACGTCGCAGTGTTGTTAAACGGACCTTTGTGACTTTTTATAGGGAGAAAACTGGCCAAGCGAAAACCCACCACGTCCTAGAACACTGCCGCCTAACTATTCGCTGGAACGGGATTAACCCGAGCTTTCCAGCAGGCACCACGTGGAGGTTGTTCGGCTAACCAGCCACATCTGGAACTATGGATGTTCCGATTGAAGCTTGCTCACGAGCTTTCAAATGAACGAACTTGCAATCACAACAATGCGTGGGTGGGATACGAGCATCTGTGATCAGAATGCAGCTGGCTCCTAGAAGGGAGTGATATATTACTTTTCGCTAGACAGATATTTATGGAACCCATTCAATAAAGCTATACAAGTCTGATACCATGTTAGATAGAACGCTGTTATTCGTCGCGACGCGAGCTAATTCTGTGTACCCGGTAAAGTGGAAAACCAGTGTTGCTCGATCTCTGCTCCCCAAGAGGCTACTGTCTGTTACTGCGTCGATCATGAATTCATCATTCGTAAACAAGAGATCCAGGATTGTGAGTTTATTTTCGGTTCTGAATCGCGTAGAGGAACTAACATGATAACGAAGTGGTTGTGCAGCGGCTAACTCTTTCAGTTTGGCTTTAATTTGCTCAGCGCGAGAGGCCGGGATATCTAGAGCGTGCGGCTTGAATTCCTCTGCAGTAAAAAACGTGACCAAAAGGTCCGTTCTGGAATGGTGTTTGAAAAGGAAACGAGATGGCCGACTGTTTCTACAATGGTAACCGATTTGCAGTACAACAAGGTAATTGAACATATGTTACGACATTCTATTTGCGGGCGACATCAAAGCGAGTCAAAAGGTGAGTCTCTGGGTCCCCGCGATGACCAAAATTTGCATTAGCTCCAGTACTAGATCGATCTTTACGTAAGACGGACATACGTGGTAGAGCGTCTCGGCCTAAGTTGTTTCGCCTCTCCGTCAATTCTCGTTTCCTGTGATCAGGTCCGGGATCTTCCATGCTTGCTAAGCTTTATATTATTAATGACTGAGTAGGCTCTGATCGCTGGTATACTAATTGGAGTATTTTCCTTTATTTGTTATCGTGCTTTTGGCTTCCGTTTTCAGGTGTAGCTTGATCCCGACCCTTTTGCGGTCGACAACTGTCGTACTTTGTAAACGTCTGAGTTTGAAATTTGAGTCATTTTATCTTGTCGGTAACATGCACACATGATAATATTCCGACTCTAAGGAGCATTTGGCAAGTTGCTGTTGCATTGACCATAACTCCCAGCTATCACTGAAATATATTATGACCAAGTTCACTTGAACCACCGGTGCATAGACATAGGATAGTTTCTCTTAGCAATGTGCTCATCGGAAATAAAGTCATTACTCGTAATCGGTTTCGTTTCTGGTATTTTTTAACGGAGTTGCAACAGTCTATTTACGGAAGCAGTGCTACAGATTTTAAACCCCGTTACTATTGACTGATCAAATTCTAGTCTACGTTTTACGATAACAGTGGAGCTATTGTTTATTAAGGGTAAAGGTAATGGCTTAACACGCAACGTGTTATGGAAGGTTGGGCAATACGAAAACGAGATGGAAATCTAACAGCCGTTTTAATCAACTTACCGCAGTGTTCGCCATGGGCTGTGCGTATAGAAGTTTGACTCCATTGTCTAAGGGGCTAAAAAAGGTTTCACCGTTCTTCACCTTTTGTCGTCTTACGATGTTTACGCGCTGTATTGCCTTGTGTAGGTTGGTTAGGACAACATCAAGGCTTGTTGAACACGGTTAATGTGGGGATGTAGCAGGCAGCAAAACGGAGCGAATACTCCGCACGGCACTGCGACACTAGGCCGTTCCGACAGCTTTTGCGATACTCGCGAAAGGACCGGCCGACTGTGGACGCCCGGGGGTGACACGATTGGCTTTGCTAGCTCATGTGAGCTTTAATCTTGTGATAGGGCTCGTACCCTAATGCGAGTACAGCCGGACGAATAAGGAACACAGGCGAGATGTGACTGGCCGGCAAACTCAGGTGCATATCCGCTGCGTGAACGAGGGTTGTGCTTTGGAGCGAACAAACGGCCAACCATGGCAAAGCAGGCCAGGGGAACAGGTTCACATTGGTTGACGAAAAGACCCCGAAGAGAAGGTGATCATGGTTTCCATAATTAGAAAATATGCTTGACTTATAGATAGAACTGTCCTTTTCATAGTAACTACACTGTCTGCCGACCCTTGCATTTTGGTCTTTGCCGTCGGATTGGGTGCCATGCAGAGTAGACCGAAGATAGCAGTATCGCAGACTAAACGTAACACCAAATCGGAAAACATGTATTTAGAGAAGAGGTTCGAGGAATGCACACAGTAAAATAGAAAAGTATGACTAGTAAAAAGATGACAGTGGCCTTACTATCTCCAGTTTTGCAGTCGTACGAGCCCGCCTCGAGGGTCTACCGAAGATGAACCCTGGCTTACATAAAAATCATACATAATAAATAACCGAACCCTAGACTCAGAGAACTCTGCAAAACGCATTTGCTTGGAATCTGGTATTCAGTTCAAGGTTACGCTTCGCACTCGCCCTCATTTCACCTTCCTCCCACTGACAATAATCTGAAAGCTTCCATCTTTCAGCCTTCTAGGGGACGCCCTTCTCGTGCCCCTGAAAACATACCCATTCATTATTTTACAACATAAGATCTTGCTGTTGTTTGAATCTCCCAAACGTCTTATTTTACTCATTGTGCATCCGCCTTCCCCACCTGCTCCCATGAGTCGCCCGCTACAATGTTCTTTGCCCTTGTTGTTTCGCTTGCAATTCCCTGTAGTCTGTAGAATATACGTTCGCTCCAACTGCCTTCATCTGTTCCATCGTTCCGTAGTTGGCACGTCTCTTACGTGGCATTGCTAGCGACTAGTATTTCAGGCGCAAACTAAAAATTGGTGATCCCTGCTCGGAACACGCTGCTTGTCAACATGAATTTTTTTCTGGTGAGCTTGTTCCTTTAAGTTTTTGTTTCTTTGCCTGGTATAGTTGTTTTGCACCTGCCGTATGATCTTCCTTTTTAACGATCAATAGTTGAAGAAAAGCCATCCTCGTACTTGCTTAATGTCATCGACATAGCCTCCTCTCTTTGTTGGTAGAAGATTCTTGTAACGGTTTGAAAACTTAGAAGCCACTTTGTACAATTGTAGAATTTCTCCCGATTGTGCTAAATATCGTCAACTTATATCTCGGCTCCTCAAAATCATATCCTGCCAGGTGAGAGACATCATATCTCTCCTCCCCTTCTGATGGGAAATATGTGACTCTAAAGCAGGCGATCATACAGCTAACCAGTCTCTCTGACAAAGTCCGACTGCAGCAACTGTTTAGAGATCTAAAAATAGGGGACAGAATGCCTTCGGTCTTGTTGCGACAGCGGCAACAGCTCCTAGGCACATCCAGCATGGAAGCGGGGAGTCTTCGCAAATTTGGACGTAGCGACTTCCGAAAACACTCAGGCCATCCTCGCAGTGGCAAGCTTCCTGCCACTCACAGCTTTTTTCTTTGGAACCATATTCTATCCTTCAAGACTTCAACAACAATTCAACATATTTCAATGTATATCCCTCGGAGACTTCACGTGGTTCTGCAGAGGATCAACACGTCATATTCAAAAAGACAGGACTCAGGAACGCAATGGGCACCCGGCTAACGCATCAGTCGGCAGAAAAATGGGACGCGACCTGACTGCGAATAGCCGAGCAAACAAACGTTCAACCAGAAACACAGCCAGTTACAACTTGCTATTCAATGGATTGGCGCCAGTGTCTCAGGACGTGGTGGGTTTTCGCCTGGCGAGCGTTCTCCCTATAAAAAGCCACAAATGTCCGTTTAACAACACTGCAACGTGGCGAATGTGACTCGCCAACGAATAAAGTCACAGCCCATAATTTCACACTGGCAGGTCAACTAGCGTCACCATTCTAGATAGGTTCGTTACACTGGAACTTCTACATCTGCATATACTGTCGTCTTTTTGCTTTCTACGATATCACCGTTGACCTTTGCGTTACTTGTGCACGAACTCACTATATTGTCATATCTCTCTTGAGCGTGCTCTTCAATTATCTTCCAATGGATCATTCAGGATTCTCAATCTATTATTAGCCGAGGTCCCGGTTTCACGACAGCCAAATTATTATTTCGCATTTTCACCGTTGTGCAGTTCCAAGTATGGACATAGGAATAATTTTCTACTGTCACTGTTAAAGTTGCCATAAAATGTCTGTACAGCTGTACCTATCTGATCATGCCTCCATGGGCGCGCCTCGCATAGTCAAGAATAAAATATTTATTTATTTATTTATTTAACTAACAGACCGTGTCATCGAAGGACACCAGCCAACAGATGAGCCTAGGGCAATCATTAGGCTTAGTACCACAGCAGTCCCCACGACTAGCCAGTCATCCGCAACAGATGGTTTGTCCTCGCAAATAGCGTCGCTACAGCGCCAAGTCGTGACACTTACCGCAGACCGTAGGCAGCGTCTTTGCTGTAGCTCAGCGCCCCGTCATATAAAACGTTGCTCATCAGAACTTTGTTTTTCCACTTTCATTTTGGTAACTAAGCCTGTAAGTGCCAGTAACCACGCAAGTTCTCCGCAACGGAAAAGGAAAACTCCCAGGCCGGCCCGTAATGGCGACCAACGGTGTCGGCAAACACCAAATTCGTCTCACCTACGTTGGGGATTATGATTCTGAAACCCAGTTCTTAGATCATACCGTGGCGGAAGTCCGCTTCATGCCCAATCTTCCAGATAAGCTAACCGCTTCCTTGTCAACAAGCCTAAGTGTTGCCAATAGCCCCCGACGGTCATCGGTTTGCTCATCCTGGACCTAGGTCTTCAACGAACGTTCCGCTGTGTGTTTACCGTTGCTGCAGTCACCTTTGTCACCATTGACGTTGAATTTCAGAGGCATTTTGCTCTATTGGTTGATGCGAAACACCAGAGGATAGTGGATCATGCAATGAAACCCATTGTACGTCGCATAAACGTCGATAATCCCGGTCTGCGCCCTTCTCCAGACTTCGCCAGACTACACCAACCTGTTCTTCCAATACTCCAAGCTCGTTCATCCAATAAACGCAGCACTGCCCGAGGCATCCCAAGTCACGCACCACTCACAAAGGAATGTGCCACCCATATCATGCCGTCTACACCGACTTTCACCGGTGGAACTTAAAGTAGCTAGGGCGGGGTTTGGGCACATTCGCGAACTCCGGATAACCCACCCATCCGAAAGCCTTTACTACTTCCCACTGCCGGTAGTTCTTACAAATTCTGGTGATTGATTCCCTTGCGGTGACTACCGTGCACTCAATGGTTTAACCGTTAAATATAGGTACCACTTCTCACAAATGAAGGACCACACCGCATGCCTCACAGGTAAGACGATATACAGTAAGATCGATCTGGTTGGCGCTTGTCACCAGATACCTGTAGAATAGAAAGATATTCATAAAACAGCCGTCATCAATTCTTTCAGCTTGTTCGAATTTCTATACATGTTTTCGGATTAGGCAAAGGCACACAAACCTTCCAATGCTTCATCCACGATTTCACTCGTGGTCTAGACTTCGCCAATTCATACCCCGTTGATGTTCTAGTATCCATTTCATGGAAAGAAGTGCATCCCCGCTCGCTGTTTCAACGTTTGACCCATCATGGTGTCCCAGTCAACTAGACTGGTGCGAACTCGGCAAGTCAAATGTAGAATTTCTAGATTACTTCCTTTCATCGTCTGGTCTCGAAATGCTTTCTGTGAAGTTCCAGGCAAATAAGGACTACCCAGCTCCGACCTCATTCAAGCGCCTCCGTCGATTTCGTGGTTTGGTTAACTGCTATAGACGCTTTATTCTTCGTCGTACTCAGCTCATGCAACCATTGGCTGATCTCTTAAGAGAAAATGAACGTAAGCTCGATTAACAGAACACAGCACAAAACCCTTACTGAGCTCAACGATGCTATTACCAATGTCGCTCTCCTTGCTCATTCCGAAGGAACTGCACCTCTCTGTTAATAATGATAACTCAAACGTCGCTGTAAGAGCCTTCTTCTAATGACACCTTGGTAAACAATGAAAACATCTCGTTTTCCTCTCCAAACGTACGCAACCGGCGGAATCCCGCTACAGCACGTTAGGCAGAGAACTTCACGCCATCTACTTAGCTATTCGCCTCTTCCGACACACCCGCGAATGTCGTGCTCCCACGGTCTGCACTAACCACAAACCCCTCAGCATTGCCTTCAAATCAGCCTCTGACAAATACTCATCAAGAGCAACTACACGCCTAGAATTTGCCATGCATTTCACGGCTCACATACGTCAAGTCTCAAGTCTTGACAACCCCGTCGCCGACGAGCATTCATACAGCAACTTCTCCTCCTCTCTTTGCCTACTGTCGACCATTCCCTTATGGCATAACCTCTGGCTCAAGATTACATTACATGTGCGAACTACTTCTCTTCAAACGGCGGAAGGAACTCTTCTCAGGGACAATTCCACAAGTCATCCTAGGCCCCTTGTGCCGGTCTCCTACAGACGCATTCCACCCACTCTCACATCCCGGTATCACTGCATCTTTGAAACTGCTTACCCAACATTTCCTTTGATCACGCATAAATAATGATTTTCGTACTATTGCTAGCGCTAGCCTTCAGTGACAGCGCTCCAAAATACCTCGTCACACCCGTAGTCCACTTGGCTCATTCCCTGCGTGTACACTTGAAACTAGTGGGTCTTTTACGCCCCTCACGCAGATTCGTATACAAGCTTACGTGTGTCGATCTTTCACCAGATGGCCAGACGTCATTCCCGTAACAGATTGCACAGCTGAGATTGCTATCCGTGCCTAATTGGATCGTTAAACCTTGCATTACGGAAGCCCATCCACCATCACAGCTGACCGTGGAACGCCGTTCGAATCATCAAAATTCAATAGGTTCCGCAAATTTTAAGGCTTCTGCCGCGTCCGTACTACGGCGTACTATCCAGTAGCCAACGGTTTAGTTGGACGCTCAATGCCACTCAAGGCCACTCAATGCTTCGTTCCGCTGCTCATCAGACCAAAGCTAGAGTGAAAACATTTTGCTTGTCCTCTTAGGCAGTCGCAGGAGCATCAAGGCGAAATGGTAAAGTGCACCAGCAAAACTAAACGGCACAACACTAAAGCTGCAAGGCGTATTGGTTTCGCCTACTACATCGTCAAGTATGTCTCCGTTTAACAGCGTCCTGACTAGCACAACGCATGTGTTCACTACGACCAACTCCGCCACGTGAGCAGACCAGAGATGTGCAAATGCACAACTGACTCTCTACCTGCGTCCAATCCGTTTTTCAGAGTATATTAACGTTTGTTATTTCTATTAACACGCATGTTTTTCCTCTTCAGGTGTAATCTTGCGTTTTACCCATAACGTTTTGCAAAATCGACAACATACTCCACAACACATGGAATAATCCAAAAGCGTATTTGCATTTATCACTCAAGTCATGTTCCCTGTCCAACGTCAAGCCACTTTCCTCGACCTCTACCCAACCCTTGTAAATTCTACCTTCCAGAAACCAAACCATCGTTATGACCAAGCAACCGTCGAGTTACACGCTAACCGGCTCAAGGCGCCTGAGCTCTGCCATCCACACACAAGTATGACCTGCGTGCTCCAGGTTTATTTGGATTATTTGTCTATTCACTCTCCATCTTCTCGCAACCTTGTCACCTTACTCTCATTCGAACCGGATTTACCAGCCCTACACAGTGATCCATCATATGTAGAATTATCTTCTATGATTAAAGTCTGCGCCACCACTAATCGTTTTCACTGTCATCCGTGATTAAGCGCAAGTGGATAACAGTCACATTGAGTCGAATGCCTTTCTGTGTGGCACCATTCGATACACAATACTCGTGATAGCCCGAAAAGCTTAAGGTTATTCCAATTCGACATTTCTCAACGTAGTTGTGAAAGAATTTGTGATCTATCAATCTGTATTCAGCGCTGTGTTCAGATTCAGTTAGCAGGTTCCAGTCACTCGCCATTCCTTGTGACCTTGTCAGCCAGTGCGCCTGCACAAGCCATCACAAGGACCGCGCGACCACGCCGATTGCTCATTTGACCTTGCAACCACCACGCTCGCCTGATCGATGTGCACCCCTCCCAGAGCTGAAAAAGTACAGAACGCCAACCAACCCACTGGGTCAGGTAACGACACCACTTTGCATGGCAGAAATGCGAAACCGGAAAAGCTCCAAGCAGAAGCACTTACGGGTTAGGAGAATGTCATTGATTGGTTAAAGTAGGTTTTGGCTTGCTCGCACTGTTTGGAATAGTATCATCCGAAAGGTGAATGTGTCCCAACAACAGGTACCAGAGCGAAATAGCTCCCAATATGCGAGTTCGTCCTGTACCGCGTACTCGACCATGCCACTCTTTAAGTACTTGCTTATCCTAGTTCAGAAATGCGACCGGTTAATCGCAGAAGCCGAGCAGCGGATAAACGGTAAGATTACTGCAATGGAAGCGAGTATGCATCACAGAAGCGTAGCGGCTTCTAAGCAACGGAATGCTGCACAATCCGCTTCCTATGAAGCTCACTCAGCCACTTCCCCATATCCCTTGTCTTCTCCAACTTTGATAGAACTCCGGGCGAAAATTGGCCGCAGCTATGAGAGTCGAACAGTACTCAAGGCAAAGAAAATCAGGTACCACCCGAAAAGTCTGGTTAAGCAAATCCCACTAGACCTAACATCGAGCATTAACAAGGATAAGGCAGCCGACCACCAACACTCGGTACCTGTAACTCAAATGTCTCTTGTCGAAAAAACCCCCAGAATATCAGTTACATATTCACAGATTGTTGCAAAGGTAGGCCGGGAGGTTGACGTTGCGTCAACTCCTTTGTAAACACCATTAACGTGAATAGAGGGACAAGCAGTAAACAACCAAGACTTGTCAACCGGTTAGGACCTACGAATATCACATCTTGTAGCTCAAGGAAAAAGGGCTCCAACAACAGTAGCCGGACTGTTGTATGACCAGATGTACTTGAATCTATCGTCATCATATTGCGGGGTATGTTATCTGACGACCAAGACCAATAGAACTCATTGTGCTTGTGGATGAGTGTTAAAGCAAGTCCGTAAACCTTTTACGAATTACTTGTCATCCGAACCCGCCACACTATGAAGAACCCAGACTTGTCCGAGGAACACTAGATTCTTCCACCGACGTAGAAAACGTTTTTGCTCTCCGCAAGCGCGCTAAGATAATGATCCGGTGGGATCCGCATCTATTTTGATGTCTCTTGGAGCGCACGACAATTAAAACGGAACATCGAAGAGGAACACAACAAATAAAACCGCCTAAACACAATCTTCATACATGGCGTGCCAGAACATCCTACTGGCAATGTTCAAGAGACCGGAAATCACAAATTAGAATAGCGCCGTTTCTTTTGTGAAACACTTTCTTTGGATAGTATTGTTTTGTTATCGCTCACCAGGATACCTCACTCGACAAAATTATAGAGGATGCGGTACTATAATCCTAAAATTTGTAGTTCAGTTAGAGCAAAAGCAACGGATGTTTTGCGTCGATAGCGGAGAAATCGGAAAACTCTTCCTTTTGAACTTCTGTTAAAGGGCGCAGAAGCTTTGCACAGCTTAATTAGCAAAGCATCTGAGGCCACAAATGTACCGACAATGATACAGAAGCTTAACTTTGCTGCTTTAATTGACTCTGACGTACTTCTAAACAAAGATTGGGATGCACCTTGGTCATATCAACTTTCCGATGAGGTATCATGATCCCAAGAACAAAACGAGTTTACCGACTACCCGTCTGTCGGCATTCTCCCATACTTGACCCTGTAGCCCTCTGTGGGCTCCTAGATACAGAGTAACTGGCCTGATTGTATACGAATGCTCAGGGCTTTTTAATAAACTGGCTGAACTAAATGGTCACCAAGCTTCAGGGTCAAATAATGTCATTGGTATCACTGAGACATGGTTGCACACGGTAATGACTGACGCTGCTTTCGCTACCCGCCAAGTCGTTGCTCTGGAACAAGAGACTCACAAATCGAGGAGGGGTAATCCTATATTCCCGAAGCGACTTACAGTGCGAAGCCGTGGCGGATCCAGACTCACATTTCCCCGACTCTGTTTGGTGCCGCTTGCAGTTAAATGGCAGGGACGCTTGCCTTATTGTCTTAGTGTACCGCACCCTAACTCTACTCCCGAAACCGACTGCTACCTAGCGGCTACATTAAGATGCAGTTTACATGAAAGCACACTCACATCCTTATCATGGGTGATTTCAACGTACACTGTTTAGCAACTCCTGCCACGATCTACAAGATCTCGTAACCATTGTTCCTCTCTACATTCCCATTACTTTGCCCACTAGGTTCAGAACAGGTAACAGCGCATCTGTGCTGGATCTTGTGCTTAACAACGAGGGGCATATGATTGATGTGTTGGTGGTAGACTGTCCGTTGTGTCGCAATGATCACGCAGTCACCAGTTTCAACTTCGTCTGCTATGCAGAATATCGGAATGAGAACGATGAGACTGTGCGAATCATCACAAGCTACAATGGATTAGCCCAGCTCGCCAGCGTTACAACTTAGTCATTCCTAGCCGAAGAACCCCGGAAGTCGCCCATGTCGAGTTCGTCAACAAATTCAGTCAGCTGATTGCAGAGACTTCAGAGGTAAGAGTTTGCAATAAGTATACATAAGTTTCTTTCGATAGGAGCAGCATGGCGCGTGTACAGAGAATCTCCAACACCAGAAACTTGGGAGAATTATGTAGCCCAACGTAACCATCGCACACAATTGCTAAGAGAAGACAAGGATGCATATCAGCAGAACGTCGGAAAAACCTTCAGTGATAAGCACAAACTGCTGTACAAGAACGTCAATAGTCTAAGAAAGGTGAGACAAGGATTTCCTTCAGTCAGGACGGCTGATGGCCCAACAACAACGGTTGTGGAGGCTGCAAACGAGCTGCGGATGCAATATGTCCCCACGTTTCAGAGGGTCTTGCCAACAATCGATCTTCTAACTAATGTCGCCTCTCCGCCAGGATTAACCCACATCACTTTAACGCAAACACAGCTCGCCGGGTGTCGCTATTGTTTGTCTAGAGGCACTGGAAAAATCATCAAACTAACTAGGAGGACCTTTAGCTCAGTTTTTCCAGAACTACTTAGACCAGAACCAAGTTCATGATACGTAAAGGCTTGGAATAATGATCCCAATTCACGAAGGTGTATGCAGAACTGAGCCCTTCAACTACCGAAGTGATAAGGTAAGTAGCGATGTCATCCCAAGATCGGCACACAGGAAGTGAAATAGGAGTTCCGGAGGCATTCCAACTGACTGTACTGTGTGTACAACTTTAACTGGCAAACTCTCAGAGTGATATTTTGATTCAGCTTCAGAAGGAGACGACAAGCGTGGTTTGGTTTCCTCAGGACCAAATATGGCTTGGGTTACAATGCGAGCCGGATCGAGTGCCGCCAAACTAAGGTGTACGACTTTAAGATCACTACCTGGGAAACGAGATATTACATCGACACATGTGGGGTGTATGTCTGACGAAAATCTGGCAAATTATTTTTAGACTGAAAGATAGCTCGGAATCACGATCAGAAGCGATGTGAGGTGCTCTAAAAGTAGGTCATCATAACGATGTGGATTGTGAATATATCCAACCAAAAGTATGGTGCAATTCATTTCAACGGTGATCCACTTATGTTCATTTATGATACTGCGTTGTGTGCCTAATATTAATCAAGTAAGTAGCTAGTCCCGAGCATTAACACTACAGTTGCTCCCCTTTCTAACCTGTCGGTTGTTCATGAAAAATGCATAACCCACTGTTTGGTAGAACTCATCTGGAGTGCGGGGGGTCATGCCAGATTTTAGGGATGAGTAGCAAATCTAGTGTTGTGAGAGTTGAGAGAGGACGCAAAATGTGTATTTCATTATTTAAAGGATGAGCATTGACAAGAAAAAACTTAACTACCTTACTGGTGTGGCAGAGTTAGGAATGCATTGATAAGTAGGCGTATGACATTAATGCAGCATGCACCTGCATTTACGGCGCCGGTTGGTGGTGGTGGTGGTGGTGGTGGTGGAATCTCCAGGGGTGCTGAGGTCGCAGTAAGGTTGTCGTAATTACGCTAGGTTTAGAAGCTGTTTAGAAAAGTGATGCCCCATTGGACTAGCAAGACTCGACACTAGGCGTGCCGAAGGCATGGTTCAGTCGTTGCCGAAAACTACTGTGGTTGGGTTACGAGTTACGAATATTTGGGGTCGGTGAAGCTACGTGGGACGGCGGATGCCACTGTGTTCCGTTTAACATGCAGATTTTAAGATTGTTTGATGGTGCTGCAAAGATAATGTCACTTAATCATATTGTCCTTCTTAGGGTCTGACATTGGTACTACAACGATTTAATGTCCGATGAATGTGATAAGCGGAGGCGCAGTGGAGCGGGGTGCTGCGCAGACGACGGTTGGGGTTTTATTACCAGAGAGCTGGTGTACTTTTAAAGTTAGACACTTTCTAATTGTTCGCAGCATCTCCGACTTTTACATAGCAGGTATATTGAAAACCAAGACTTTTCCCCGGAAAAATGTTCTTCCATAAGTGACACGTTTCCATTTTTGCAATGCTTCATTAACTTGTAGTTTTGGGGTCGGGCTATTAGCTAGTTTTGTTTATTTTTACATGGAATAGATGGTTCGATGTTCAATTTAATAGAATGCGTGACAGCATTGAACGTATCTTCGTTCAAGACTATAATATCTTCTGACTTGTTTGCACAGGGAATCTCCTGCGTGTCATAACGTGCATCCGACACGTCCGTAACCTCGAGATCAGCATTATGGGAGTAAACTTCAAAGTAAACTTTCAATGGTGTCTCCAAAGTTTGGGTTAGTACGATTTTTTGAGGTATGGCGTTCTTTGGACCACCATTTTCAATGGCGTCCGGTCAGCTTCAATCAATGCATAATGAAAATCGAGTCGTACCCAAGGCTAGAATAAGGTATAAGTTCCTAGTTTCTCACACCGGGTTTCCTACGGTAATACTCGCCAACATGTAAAGCGTCTTGTAGCGATATGTTGGACCCGTTCGTTATTCTGCGCTTCACCTAGATTACTTGGACAGTAGGCGGGCGAGCCTTGCTTTGGTACTCGTCTTATGCTTTAAGAAAAGATGAGGGTGGCGGCGATTTTAGGTCAAGTACAAATGTTGCGTTAGGGCGCCCAAAGCATATGCGGTCCGTTACGACATAGCCTGTTCGTGTTATCCACGGACTTCAAGTCGCAGCGCCAGAGATCAACTAGGTCCTTCACGGAAGGCGTAGGACGTGGCGGTTGGATCTCCATTGTTGTAAGTTCGGCGGACAGCTCCTTACCGACTTACTTGGTTTGACCGAGAGGTGGAGTTCTACAGACCCCATAGAGAGGCGGTTGAGGTCTTACTGTAGTAGGCCATGGTCGTTGAAAGTGCTAATCACTCACCGAATCACAGTAGTATTTCGACATGTTTCTGCTTCTGTTTGTACAGACAATTGGAGAGGATAAGCAAGTGTTGAAAGTATTCATAAACAGTTCTGCTGATGGAAGAATTTCCGGTGACTCCATCAGGTGAAGCCAATCGAAAAGCACAAAATCGTTGTGGATTTCTCGCGGCATTGAAAAATGCAGCATGTGCCCGAGTTGTGGCCTCCAGCAAAGAATAGAAGATAAATAGCAGCGATGAACGAATACAGTGGAAACAAGCGAAGAGAACCAAGACCAATACACGCTTTAACCAGCTTAAATATAATGTTATGCAGAAAATTCACGTTTTCACACGAAATAACTTAACGCTAGTGTTAATTATTGAGGAATCACTCCCATTGGGTGGAAAAAGAGGAAACCGGGCATTCAAATCATATCCATCTATCTTAAATTTCATGAGAATATTCATTAGGCATATTTCATCTAAGTATATCAATCGTTGTTTCCATCTTAAAAAATGCGCGGATAAACTGACGAAACTTTATTGCTGACTGGGTTTCATGTCGTTTCATTCGGCAGTGTTCCATATTACGGAGTATCGGTCACGCAGTAAGTTGTCCGACTGCTCTATTCTTGATATTTTTACTAATACTCTGTTGTTGTTGTCGTTGTGATTGTTGTAGTTGTTGCTGTTATTGTTGTGGTTGTTGTTGATTCTGGTGCGAAACATTGCTGGTTCTTTTACTTGTACTACCGGCTTTAATACATGCACTTTGGTAAGGCTACCGAAGAGGACGAAAATGTCAAGGTTCATTCGGCGAAATCACTATGGATACATATGAGACAATGTGTTGGAATATCCCGGAAGACGTTAAGTGAATGCCCGTTACATTCGCGATAATGCAATACAAGCACGCATTTTAAACTTGCATTTGATCATGTAGATTTAATCTAGTATTAGACGTGCTTGCATTTTTACGTATACTTGATCACGCCTTTTTGGGTGTGTCTCGCTCCATGGAGAATAAATCCATGTGTGCAATTTTTTCTACATGATGATACGAGCCGGGAGAGCCTATGGTGCGCTGAGACTGGTGGTGGCCACATCCTGACAGATGGTCTACCCACTGTTGCTACTGTTGTGCCATGGGCTCATGTCGTGGACGCCTCCTCGTGGCGACCACTGGGTGGGAGTTGGATTACACTCTTATCCCTGCTAAGATCCAGGACATCAATCCGTATGAGACAGTGAACTGACCATGTGCTGGACCCGCTGGCTTTCGGGTGTACATTTAATCGAAGGCTTTGGCTAAGGACCCGAGTCGTTCTTCTGTCAGATTTGGGCGCCCTGCCAGTATCCTAGTCCATCCTCTTCGGAGGTTGGGAACTGGTCTATAGCCCTGTTCCCGTAAAACTTAGCCATGGAAGATAACAGGTATACGGGTTACAAGCTCACAGCGACTGGCGTAGAACACGAGCACCACGCAGTGTCTCTGACGGTAGGAGGGCACTTCCGGCTGTTCAATGGTTTTCTACTGCCCGCTGCAAGCAAGGCAGCCCCTGGGCAAATTGGTGTAAACTCGCCAAAACCCATGTGCGTCTGTCAATGGTCGCAGTTGGCTTTCCTACTATGGTCGCAAAACCTATATGAATCGTCCCAGTACCTCAAAGACTGTGTGTGACGGCCGTCAAACAAATCCCAATCTGTCTCTGTAATCACATTCCCGAACTGGATCTGCTTCCCACTGCCTTCTGGGTCAGGCTATTGAGCAAAAGGCTCCGGGCAGAATTCCTCAAGCAAGCTTCAAAACCACCCACTGGCTTGTGGGTCAGGCTATTGAGCCAAAGGTTCCGGGTGGAGTCCCCCAAGCAAACCTCTGAAGCACAACTACCACATCGCGGGCGACTGCTCACTAATACAATCTTATGCCTGCGCGCAAAGCACTCAGCATCGGGTGCTGGAACGTGCGCACAATACTGGAACAGAACTCGAGTGAGCTCCCCGAGCGATACCCTGCACTGGTTGCGATGGAACTGGGGCGCCACCACATCGATATTGCGGCCCTCAGTGAGACTCAGCTCGTTAAACAAGGTTAGTTTCATGAAACAGATGTTGGCTACACATTCTACTGTGTAGGCAACGCCGCCTCAGCATCACGTGAACATGGGGTCGGATTTGCAGTATCCGATCTCCTAAATAGACTGCTCGTGGGTGAACCAACAGATATCGGCGCGCGACTGATGACTGTCCGCCTACGACTCGGAAGAGGTAAGTTTGCCACTTTTATCAGCACCAACAGTCGGACCACGTATTATCCTGATGACACGCGTGATCAATTCTACACTCAGCTATCCTCTGTGAAACGGTCTGTACCGAGGAGCGACCGACTATTTCTGCTGGGTGATTTCAACGCAAGCGTTGGGCGTGATGCATCGGTGTGGACAGATGGCCTCGGTCCGCATGGCATTCGTTCTGCTAACGTGAAAGGTGACAGGCTGCTCTCACTGTGTGCCACTCATGGCATGACGATTACCAAAACTCGGTTTGCACTGAGTGCGAGTGGTATGGCAACTTGGACGCACCCACAGAGTGGTTACGCTCCCCTGATCGAGCTTGTCATCATACGTCAGCGTGGTGTGCGTGAATTGCGCATGACACGTGTATTTCGTGGAGCTGAGTGTGGCACTAATCATAAATTGGTGTGGATCAAACTGTACATATATTTTCGTAAATCTATGTATTACACTCCCGCCGTGAATAGGCGTACATTTAACATTCACTCCCTCGGTACTGTGGAGAAACCTATTGAGCTGCAGATGGCGATGGCTGCACGACTGTGTGATATGGACTGTATAGCCACAGTGGGCGACCTGTGGCACCACATCTGCGACCAGGTGATACCTGATGCCGAGGAGACCATCAGGCGCGCAAACTCTTAGCGGCCTGATTGGTTTGGTAGGAACAATGCGACGATTGGCGTATTGGTGTCGGAGAAGAATACAGCATTTTCTGCACATGTGGCAGACCCCAGTAACTTGGGGAAGAATGGTCAGTCTCGCAACCTTCGACGGCGACTGACACGCGAACATCGTCGCATTAAAATGCATGGTGGATAGAGAAGGTGAAGCCAATGGAATGCTGCACCGAACGTGGCCAACACAAAAAATTCTTTGACTACTTGAAGGCGGTGTATGGACCGAGGTTGGAGCCGCTAAGGACCCTGATCAATAGCAGCTCAGGCGCTAACTGCACGCGGACTGCAGACATACTGCAGATCTGGCGGAAACACTTTGACTGCCTCTTGAACAACCTTTCGGAAATCGACTGGCCTACATTGAACGGCCTCAAGCAGCACGATGTGAAGACGAGTCTGGCGGACACGATGACGCTAGATGTGTCGCTGATAACACTTGCTCAGCTGAGAAACGGCAAGTGTGCTGGGGCCGACGGGATCCCACCTGAAGTATTGAAACATGGCGGACCCGCGTTGTTGACTGCGCTGCACCACTTGGTGCAACGCGTGTGGATTGAGGAGGAGGTGCCTCCTGAGCTGAAGGATGCCCTTGTGCTACCACTGTACAAGGGCAAAGGGAGCAAGCAATGTTGCACGAATTATCGTGGCATCAACTTGCTGAGTTGTGTGGGCAAGGTGATTGCCCGAATCCTGCTCAACCGCCTCGTCAGTCAGGTTGTGGAACCTAACGTGGCGGAAGAGCAGTGTGGATTCCGTTCGGGTCGCAGCACTATAGATATGGTGTTTGCGGCTCGTCAGTTGCAAGAGAAGTGCAGAGAACGACACCAGCCATTGTACTCGCTTTTTGTTGATTTCACCAAGGCATTTGATACGGTGAACCGCGAGGCATTGTGGCTGGTGTTGGGTAAGTTTGGTTGCCCGCGTAAGTTTGTAAGTTTAATTGAATGTCTGCACAGTGGTATACGGGCGAGGGTGCGGCTGAGTGGAGAGACCTCGGATGAATTTGCAGTTGTCTCTATGGTGAAACAAGTCTGTGTCTTAGCTTATGCCCTATTTACTAATTATATCCCTGCAATGATGTTTTCTGCTTTCGATGCCGCTTGTGCTTACGGTGTTCGTGTGAAACACTTTTTTGATGGTGGGTTGTTGAACATCCGTCGTTTCTGTGCCAGAACCCTAGTCTGTGAGACAAGTATCAGTAGCTTGCTGTTTGCTGACGACTGTTCGTTGTTTCCCAACATCGAGGATGAGTTCCAGCACATGACTAGTGTTCTGGCTTCGACAGCGGCCCAATTCGGGCTTATCATCAACAACAGTAAAACGCAATCAGATAGTTCCCTTCAGAAATTTGAAAAGCAAGTTAAGAAGACGAAGGCTGGTAAAGGCATGCATTTCGTATTGTTACTTAGAACCATTAACAATGACCAGCCTGCAACGATATATTTAACTATGTGTGTGAACAAATAAGCATAAGGTGCGCAATGAATCATGGAAGTTCCACCCCTATATCCCCGGCAGTCTTAAGTTGATAAGTAATTGCTATTGAACGCACAGGACCGGCTGCATCCGGCTTATCGAAACGGCCTCAGCGAAACGAAGGAAGCGTGGATAGAGTGAGGTATCACTAGTGTGAACGCTGATCCAAGCATGAATCTTACAAGCAAAGCTGTCTGTCACTTTCAGCATTCATCGGAGGTGCAATCTCCAATATGGCCGCGAATCAGCATGGGTGCTGAAGTACTAGAAAACACCGCCCAATTCTGCAACCTTGGGAATGTGATGTCAACTGACCAGCAGCTACAAAATGAGTTTCGTATCCTCATCTTGAAGGCAGCCACCGCCTTCGGAAGCTAGAGTACCGAGTGTGGAGCAACCATCGGCTTAGCCTTGGCACGAAGCTGATGGTGTACAAATCCATGGTGCTGTCCGTTCTTCTATACGGCAGTGAAACGTGGACGATGTACCGGCGGGATGTGCGATATTTCGAGCGGTTCCAACAGCAGTGTCTGCGACGAATTTTGTGCATCGGTTGGGGCGACAGAGTTGCAGACACGGAATTGTTGCGCCGAAGTGGGATGTATGCAGTGGACTGCATACTTTTACTGCGACACCTGAGATGGCTCGGTCATGTGAGTCGTATGGATTGGACACGGATCCCGAAACAACTATTATATGGTCAGCTGAGTATTGGGAAGCGGCATGTGCGGAAAGCGAAGTTACGTTTCCAGGACATGATCAAAGTGAGCCTCTCACGTTCTAATCTTTATTGCAGGTCATGAGAATCGAAGGCGGTTGATCGGCGTGCATGGCGCGACCTAATCACTAAGGCAGTTGCTGAAGTGCGGGAGCAAGACCTCATGCATGCAGAGAAGAAGCGGCAAGTGCCGACGGGTTGTACTTCATCGATATCGAGGGTATGGTGCCGTAGCACTTGCGGTCGCTAGGGCCTGAGTCAGGCCGACATAGTGAGCCATAAGCGTAGCCACTGGGGGTCAAAATCGAAGCGACGACGGGTCCTGCAGAGAACTTTGGCGTCCCGTGGCAGGCCACTGTGAGAGGTAAATCCGAAACCGGATGCCGGCAACCATGATGAAGCGACGACGGGTCCTGCAGCAAAGGTAGGCAGAACCGGCGTAGTGTTTGCAGGTACGCTGCATTCGATTTCTAACCGTGTGCTTGCATGCTGCGTCACTTTATTGCAGGTGGTGGGTTTGCTCTATTGTCCAAATCCTTTTTTCTCTCCTATTAATGTCCACCTGAACTATCTTCTATATACTTGCACACGTCGCTTAAGCTAATAGTATTTAACTAGGATAACATTTTCGCGTTTGTGGCATTTTCTTAAATTATATGTTCTGACGTCTCGAACTTATCGCAGAATTGTTCGCAACAAATTTATTTTATACGCTCATTTAGTGAATAGTTATGTCACCGTATCTCTATGCATTATAGGAGTTATTTTATTTCATCTTGTTGTTTCAAGTGATTGGCTATTGTTTGACATCCCCGGTGTGGCTGCGCTTGATGTGCATGTTGTCAAGGTGCCTACCTGTCTTTTATCCGCTACATCGTCCATACTGTCTTCAGGAGACAGTTGGTCGTTGCTGAAGGGGACGGGGTGCACAGTTCTTGTTGCCGTGCTAGGCTCGAAGTGTGTTCCATGCACACAGTGTGGGGCGTGCTACGGTCCAGCCAATGCCTTGAGTGCACTTGTTTCCCCATATACAGCGTGCTGGTGTTTGACTGTGAAGGAGTGTGGGCCGGCTCCGTGAGTGAAACGTGGCTCCCATCCACAGGCCTCCGGGTCTTATTCCTTCGAGTTTACACTGGATATGGGTGTGTGGTTGGAGCTGTGGGTGTTGCAGCGCAAGCCACCCATGGTCCCTCTGTAGGCGCAGACTTCCTACGGATGGCTACAGTGACAGACAAATCCGAAAGCGGATGCCGCTAACCATTTAGTTATTTGTAGTCATTCAAAGTGAATGTTTTATAGAGAGGCAAAGTGCTCCGACGAGACTGAGCTGCAGTTTGTCCGGCGTGCACAGCGATGTTTGAGTAGTGTATCCCCCGATCACGGATGTTATGGCCGTGAGACCGTGTGATTTTCACATATGTAGGAAACCACGTTTTTATTTGTCAACGGAAAATAACATGGAACAATGGTGTATTACGTGTAAAAGAGCAATGCTTAACAAGTCGCGTGGGATGGAAATTATTGCGGAAGGCAACTTGCATGATAATGGGAAAAGCTTTTTGATGGACTCAACATAGATTTATGTAGAATACCGAAGATGTTTGCGTATTAAAAGTGTAGATCCGTAAACTTGTTAAGTGGAAGTTTGGAAACAGCTTTTGATTGCGTTTTGTATCCCTTGGCTAACAAGTCATAAAATGAAATGCAAATGAGACAACACATCGTCAACTCGTTTTTTAAATAGCGCCATGCTGGTAATAGAGACGAAATAATTAAGGAGGGCGTTCCAAAGCCGACACCCGCGGAGGGTAAAGGAATTTCTACGGCATTCAAGCCGGATATATTGTATTTCAGTTTCAGAGGATGACCTCTTAGGTCAGTGTTGTCGTTCAATTCCAGCAGCGGACGACAAATATGGTTTGGGTTCTTCAACATCCGGCAAACCATTATGAGATGCTCCCCGCAATAGCCGATATCGACTGCTGTACATTCTTAGAGATTTCAGTCTAAGCTGATAGGCCAGATGAAGGAAGCCCCTGACGTTCTTCCTTGCCCTTCGTTGAGGAGTCACAACAGCAACGAGATCCTGTTTCTGCCACGACTGCCACGCCTGAATAGCATATTCCACGTGCGGTCGCACGTAGGCGTTAAGCATTTGAAGAAAGATAGAAGGTTCAAACCGACCGAAGGCTAGGCGAAGCAGGCCGAAGTGTTGATTGCCGGTTCTCCTCTCCTTCTCTGCTTGTTTTGAACTCCCGAGTTCTTCCTGCACCAATACACCCAGGTCCCGCTCCGGAGAGGCTTTCTCCAAGATGTAATCGCCAAGCTTGTAAGCGCTCAGCGGCTGCTGACGCAGATGCATCATCTTACACTTAGCTATGTTCAACTGGAGCAGTTTCCTCTTTAATCGTTCATAAATGTAATCCAGTTTATGTTGGAGAATATCGTGATCTGCATTGTTACTAATCGCCCACCATATCTTGATGTCATCGGGGAAAAGCAGGAAATTTGAGGATTTAACTCTTACCAAGTCTTTTATAAACACCAGGAATAAGCACCGTCCCAGCACTGAGCCTTGTGGAACACCACATTCTACCTCAGTCGGGTTAGCCAGTGATCCCCTAACTCGTACTTAAAGCTTCCGTTAGTGAAGCAAGTTGCCAGTCCAACCAAACACAGAGTCTCCGATTCCGTGGCTCTGTAGCCGGTGAAGTATGATACGGTGATTCAAGCGATCGAAAGCTTTGGTGAAGTCCAGGTAGATGACATTAACTCCGACCTCATTAGCAGCCACTTCCGTCCAACTACCTCGTGCAATCAGTAGGTTGATGGTGCACGGCCGGTGTTGACGGAACCCATGCTGCTCCGGTGCCAAGTTGTCGCAATTTTTCAGGTACAACGAACAATGATTTATCACGGGATAAAAGCAAGTGCTCGATACGTCCCCTAGGATGGTAGCGGTGAATATGACGCAAATAAACTATGTCTGGGTCATCTATCGAACGTCTGCCGAGATGAGTACTTTGATAATTAACACCAGTGGAAAATGAAAAAATTATCGCACGAACGTTCAGAAAGACACTGGGATGCAGTGATAGTTGAGGTAGGGAGTGAGAAAATAAAATATGGTCGCTCACTTAGTTCCATTTGATACATAAGTCCTGTTGAAAACACGCTTGGCGTAATCCACAATAGAGGAGCTTAGGTGACAAAACGTTGGGAGCTAAGAGCAACATCTAATCGTTTTTTGAAAATGTCCAAGGTAGGAGAGGATACAACTGAGTCTGGGAGTGCGTTCCAGGGTTGGCAAACCCGAAGGGAAAAGTAATTCCGTCGACACTCTAGACGGCTATATTGTTCCATCAACATTAAGCAGTTACCCCTGAGCTGCGTGTTGTGGCTAAGTTTCAGCAAATGGCAGCATACGTGGTTGGGGTCACTCAATATCTGATACGCTAATATGAGATCGCCGCGCAGCCTTCGATAAGGTCCGCTGAAAATTCCCAGCAACTTCAGCCTTCGGTGGTAAGAGTGATACCGCAGGCCCTTCACGTTCTTTGTTGCTCTCCGATGTGGTGCCTCTATCGCTTCTAGGTCGCGTTTCAACCAAGGTTGCCAAGCTTGGATTGCGTACTCAACATGCGGGCGCACGTAGGAATTGAGCATCATTGGGAAGATGGATGGGTCAAATCTCCCGAACTCCCTTCGCAGTAGTCCATTAGAGCCTCAGCGATGACCGCTTCCGTCATCTTCGCGAGGAGAGTCACTGGGAGATGGTTTGCAAAATCTGAAAGGCTACCGCCTTTAAAAATTGGGGTGGTAATTCCACCATTCCACATAGCAGAAAATTGCTGTTCATCGAAACAACTTTGGAAGAACAGTGACAGTGGTTCTGCCAGCTTGTTAGCCGCAGCCTTCCGTGCCTTCGAGCGGATATTTTCTGCTCCCGGAGAGATATGATCGCGCAGTGAGAGTAACTTGCTTAGCACAATTGATGGGTTCAAAAGTACAGGTGTAAACAATGGAGTCGGTAATGTGTCTGACGTCATGGGACAGGTAGAAGCTCTGAGTACGAACATTGGCGCGCTTTGTAGCCGCAGAACATTAGCGCTTCTTCGGCGCTTTGTACTCCACAGCCTGTCATAAATTGTGGAGGGATTCCATGCTTCACTTTACGAAGATCATTGACATGCCTATAAAGCAGTTTTTTGTTAGCCATAAATTTTTGGCTGGGCACTGTTGATAAGTTACTTAGTCCTCACGGACAAGTGCAGTGTAACGGTTGCGATGGGTCAGGAAATTGCCCCAAGTCTCTGAGTCGGGGTTAATCTTCTAGGCACACCAAACTGCATCCCTTATCGCCAGGAAATTCCGAGTCCTGCTCCTTAGCATTGAAGGCATTCTTGCGGGACGAAGGGGCTTTGTCCCTGATGCTCTGTTGACGATATGGCAGAGTCTGTCAACGAACTCTGTTCAAACGTTGTCAAGGCGACTGTTGTTTGAGCATTTGCAAACAGCTGCGTCGACGAGTTCTTTCAATATGTGGTGGCGTGTAATTGTATGATTTAATTCCGAATGTTCGTTTAGATACTCTGCATGACACACATGGTTGAACGCTTTCACTACACGATCACTGAGACCTAATGGACTATCCATCAATAACTTGTCAATCATGAGCTCATCATTAGTGAGCACAAGGTCCAATATGGATGGTTTGTTCGCTGTCCTGACTCTAGTGAGCGTGTGGACATGAGTGTACAAAGGAATATTAGCGATTAGTTCATGCAAGCCTGCTTTGAACTGTTCACTGGGCGATGCCGATACCTCCAGATCGTGTAGATTGAAGTTCCCAGAGATGAGAATGTTATTACGTGTTACTCTGTTTCTCTGTACATCTTCCGCGTAGTTAGTCTAGCGTATAATTTTCTACCTACAGTGTAAGGTGTCTGGTGCATATCATCTTTTACAGATTGTATGGGCTCATTCGACACACGACCGGTGCATTGTGCATTTATAGTTCCCATCGCGTTTGGTGCTTTGCATGGCATATTAAATCTAAGAGGCACATCGCTGACTTCCTTCAGCCGAAGCTCAGATGGTAACCTGCAACGGAACGTGTAGCTGCATTTTAGCAGCCGTGTTACCATATGATTTGACTGAAGGACCACCTTCAACACTCCCGGTCCACTTCCTTTGTAGTTCGGCGAGGTACGCAGCCGTTTTCTTGGATTTCGCGAACACATCTTCCAAGCAGATGGTTTCACGAATATACTATCACTGTTCTTTACCATGGATTGTTATTTTATACTCATCACATGCTTCAGTTTCAGGAACCCCGTGAAGAAGATTGGTTCTGACTGAATTTTCATTCCGGTAGTCCCCTAAGGTGTGGTTAGCTCGATAACGCTTGCCCCATGGGATGTCTGGAAGGATACGGATGGAGCAGTGTTCATTTCTGAGACTACCTGTCGACAGTAGTACTGATTCTACTTCAGCGACGAAGTTCAGCACAACGCGCAGAAATCTTGGCTGTCCAAAATGCTTAAAGTTTGGGTGTGGCGTAACACTAACTACGTGTACAGATTTCAGTACAACTCCGATTAGGTTACTAATAATATCCCACTGGTTCAGGTCATCAAAATGCCTGCCTCTTATTAATGTCGACTTTGATTCTGGGATATTGGAACACCGTACGCTTAGTACAGGTAGTTGTTTCTTTATACCTTTCGACATGTCGAGGTTTGTGATTGAAATACTCAGAGACGTACCGAGTGAAACCAGTGGTACTTGCAATAGGAAAACTCCGCTGTGCTCCACAGTTTCCGATCCAGTTGGGGGTGATGTTAATTTTAAATGACGGCTCTTCTTGCAAGCAACGGTTGCCTAACTTTCCCTAATATCGGCTTCTCTTTTTCTGCGCACTCCGTCGGGAGTTTGGAAATAGCCTTACGTGTAGTTACTCCGATCAAACTGGGAACCTCCTTAGTCAAATTTGAGCCACGTGTGGTATTGGAACAGCAGTTGATGTTTTGGATTCTATATGTCGTGTTGCTTACGGTGTTACTATCAGTTCTTCTCGTGATAGGACCAGCACTTACGGGTGATGATTGGGTTGTACAGTCCGCTATGCTTACTCCAACCGTAGTGATTTTGGTGGCCACCATTTCCTCAAACTTGGCTAGTAGCTGGTCATACTTCTGAGATAATAGGAGCACGCTTTTTATCAGTGGGATCAATGTGCATTCCACACAGAACCATAGAGAGTCTGGTTTGTTGAATAACTTGGCCTGCCTAGCTTTAACTCGGAGGCATCTCACGTGGAAAAACTTGCAACAGTTACGTCACAAAATGTCCCTCTTAAAAAGCCTGGGACATGATCCACATAGATCTTTAGACCGTGGTACACTGGGCATCGCGCTTGTTGAGGAAATGTCACGAACCATTTGAATGACTCACCCACTAGATTAAAAAGTTGTTCTCTTGTTGACGTTGTCGCTAAAGTCACAGTGTTCACCTTGCACTTGTGTGCTTTCAGACTGTCATCTCTGGCGGGCCAGTCGAATGTGTCAGCTTGAAGTTGTGGCAGAGTACATCAGAGTGTGATTGAGGATTTTCATGGTTAAGCCTATGGATCATGCCGGGTGAATTTGCTTTGAAATCTGTGGCTGCTCCAAGCAATGTTGGATTTGAACGAGTGACGGTGCGTTCGAAAGCCGTTGAAATGCTCTATCGAGTGAGTCCAATGTCTCCGATAGTTGTAGTCAGACAACTTTTGGTGCTTGGATATCGGCAAAACACTGCCCGGAAGTTAGAATCCAGGGTAAATGTGGCATGCACTGGAGTGTACTCGAGAAACTAGTATCACAAGGTGGAGCTTTTAAAAGCGCGACGAATGAGTATAGATCCAAGGGTGTGCGACAAAATGCCGCTGAGCCACGGTGAAAGAACTACGAGTGCACAAGTGAGTGATTTGCACGCAACTGGAACAAAACGAAGTCGAGTTGGATTGCGATGAGAATATCACGGACACCAGTGGGTTAACAATTGTGAATAGTATATATATCTTCGGCAAATATAGTTTTCCATAGACACAGACGTCAAAAATGTTATTTAGATATATTAAGAATAGGAATGGGTCGAGGACACTTTTATCACGCCAGTAGTAACTGGCTTAAGGCGTGCCTGTTTCGTTCTGGACCTGGACCATCTGGGTTAGGTTCATGAGCTAAGAAACGAACCATAACAGCAGAAGTTTTCCGATTTAAAGAAATAAATAAACACATAAATAAAGGGTATATTCTTCGACGGTGCGAGGCACAATCCAACTGATTGATCTGGTCATTATGTACAACAGGATCGCATAGGACGGGTAATATTTTTTGGAGTTCTTTTATCAGTGCAGTTCCAAAACTATTTTGCGGGGCTGATTGATCGGTCCTCTTTCCAATAGATGGATTGGTTGATAATAATAAAAATGATAAACGCAGACAAACCTACAGATTATAGTAAAGTAATACTACCAACGATGAATTGGTCTCCAGCGGACCTGGTTCCATGCAGGCGAAATAATAAAGCTGTACACCGTAACGACGCTTCGCTGCCATGCGACCATCACCAGTCGCGCGCCGGCTGAGTATACCACGAGGATGCCCACTCCTACGCGGATTCGAGTCCGCGCCGCAAGGTTACGAGACAAGTTCGTTACCTCTAGGCTACGGGTCGACTCCATGCATGCTTGTATCTCAAAATGTTTCACCCGCACTTCATGTCTGTTCTGAGCGTGTGCTGGTGTGGCTTTAAAGCAGGTTTGTTATACTAATTGTACCCATCTTTAGGGCTTTTCAAGTGCATATAAATGGAAAATTAGGCCATATTGCTAATACCATCCATCGATTTTTTGGGTCAAGCACTTTTCTTACTGTCAGGAAGTCTACGGCCTTTTGCATGGGTTCATATATTATTTTGGAAACTAAAGTCCCTCACCTCCGGTGCTATCTGCTTCTGGGCTGTTGCTCTCAGAACGGTAGAAGAAATATTAAATCTTACAGGACGAAGGTAAAGATTAGGAAGGTAAACCAATAATAACAGTTTATATCTCGACGGTGTGAGATACGGATTGAAGTTGATCGGGTCGAAGTTTATAACTAGATGGTAAAAAATGGTTTGTTAAGTTTGTCACAAGAACAGAGGTTCTGGTATGATGTAGCAATGGCAGTCGAGGTCTATAGGAATTGATATTGACGGATCTTATGAAGCACTCTGTTGGTTTTGTGCTGACACCTCCGGACAGGAAAGGGAATTGTTTAGAACGACGGAACACAGTTTCTTCATAAATAAATAGATGTGAAGATGGTCACAGACCAAAATAATTCGTTAAAATTTATTAGCTATATCTATATGTTTTGTTTTGCAGGGCTCAGTGTGGCACTTTCCAGTGTTGTGCCGCAGGCCATTATGGCATCTTGAGGCCATCGGTTACAGATTTACAAATGTCGTATCCGGGAGAATAGAACGGTGGCGATTGGTACCATAGCTTATATGTCTGCTAGACCGTTTCGTATGTCATCTCCTCCGTGACGTTTGTTCTCAGCGGCCCGGTAGCCAATTCAACTGTTAACAAGATGCGGATCCCATTAGGAAAGATTTCAGGTGGTTTTCATTCTCGCAGGTCGGACGGCAGCCTGTTCCATATCTGCGCAAACGTTCACGAAAAAGTTCCTACCTTCCTGAGTTCTACGTCTTTCAATTTTTAGCAATTTGCGGCTGTCTCGAACACTATAGTTCGGCCCATCTATGAATTGCAAATCCAGTCTTTGGGCATGAACTCGCTTAGGTATGATATGGAATAAGAGAGATAGACTAAGTTTCATCTGTCTGAGCCATACCGGGTCTAGTTTTAAGGCCTTGCAACATTGTGAGTAAGAGATTCGCGATGACACTCCCAGCAGACGTTTGGTGAACGATCTCTGCAACTTATCCAGATGCTGGTGGTCACCTTTACTTGTGTTAATGTGGATCATCGCACAATAGTCTAAAAGCGGACTGGTATTCATCTTGCATAGGGTGGCTGTGGAATCGTACATTTTAAATGTTTTGAATAGTAGTCCAGTGCTTCAGCGAGCTCTAGCGACTATATTTGCCTTGTGCTGCATTAGGTTTATGAGCCAAAATAAGGAAGATCTAAGTCCTTTACTGCACGGGTGCAGGTTTTTGGTTTTTCACACAGAAAAAGGTTGCCAGGTGTGGTTGTATAGCTGAACAGTAGGGCACTCTGTTTCTCGGTTGCGAAAGACATATTCTCGTGGATGCATCATAAATCAAGGGTATTGAAATCAGATATACTGGCGTTCGGGGTGTGGTTCGTAGGAGTAACAACAAAGGTGTAAAAGATTTGCTGCATATATATAAATAAATAAATAAATAAATATATATATATATATATATATATATTTATAGTCCTTGCAACAGCATACGAATAGGCCTGGTGTCCTCAAAAGCCATTAGACTCAAAGCAAGGTGCAGATCTCGTTAAAATTACACAACACGGAGACGTCCATGGTTTTGTCAGTAGGGCAGGTACTACCCGGTTGTCCAAGTCGAAGTACGCTGTTGTCTTATGGAAAAATACCACAAGCATTTGGTCGAATGGCCTGTCTGCAAGACAGCGGAGCGAATTCAGGGAATCGCTCCCATTGGCAACCGATGACTGATTGTCCAGTTCACACGCATTTCGTTTGCTCGTTTATCATTGCTCCAGCCAATTTCAACATTAAATTGCTGGAATAAAATACTTCGCTAGTATGAAGCAAAAAGCAGACTTTATTTAGTAACTTATCAAATCCGCCAAGTCATAGCACTGTTAAACGGACATATGTGGCTTTTAATAGAAAAATCCCTTGCCAGTCGAAAGCCCACCAGGTCTTGGAACACTGTCGCCGAACAATTTGATGGAATGGGACAAACCCGAAACACGCAGCTGGCCCCACGAGGAGGTTGCTCGGCAAGCCAGCCTGATACACAGGCAGTCCGGGTTTATTTTTCCCAGGTTCAACTGTTCGATGAGATTCGCAACTGGTATGCAAACGTTTCATCACCACACGAAGTGACTTCCTCAGTGCGCTGCCGGGTCAAACGTAATCCGCTGACTTGATCGTCCATTTGTCGTTGATTAGCAAGTGACTTTTGAATTGAGCTCCTCGATCTGTGTTCCGTGACCATCCGCCTGCCCAAACTCTCTGATAGACACGGACTATCCCTGGGATGGTTTTGCACCGGCTGTTGCGACTGTGTTGTTGACAACTCGTTTAGCTACTTCCAACAATTTTAAGTGGTCTTAATTCTTCCCGTCTTAGCGTTTTGTAAACTGCGTCAATTTCGACGTGCATGTTTATCGTGTGCTACGCCGAGTACCACGCTTCGAGGAACTCCCTTCTGTTTTCGTGTCCTTCCTTGTGCTAGTACCTCTACGTTATTCTGATCGAAGCGATCTCTTTCTTCGTCTGTATTGGCTCACAACAATGGAGAAGCTAGTCACGTGAACTTAGTCCGTAATCTATCCAATATTCTACTATCCGTAGCAGAAAGCAAGCCCTCACTAAAGGGCTCTACTACAATTTTAAGGATGCTACGACTAAAGGTTTTCTGTGCGGATTCCAGAGGGAAATCTATGTCCAACGTGTTTGATTAGGTTACGAAGAAACCGCTAATATATACAATTATTCCAGTTGTAACACGTAACAAACCGATAAGTCTCTAGCTCAACAGGAAATGGATACAATAAAAGCCTTGAAGGCTGGTGGATCCATTGTCATTTTACCTACTGACAAGGGACGCGCGGCGGTTATATTGAATAAAGCGGATTACGTCGAAAAAGCGAAACAGATTCTGAGCTACACAGTAACCTACCGACACATCGAAAACAATCCAACAACTCAACTGGCAGAATTAACAGAACGTCGAAATTTCTCCCGGATCGGAACCAGATCACAAAGGAAGACCGTAACCGAATGACAGTTTCTCAATCCGAATATAGCACAATTCTACGGGCTTCCAAAGATACATAAAGACTGTGCACCACTAAGACCAATCGTATCTGTCCCAGGTACACCTAAGTATAACCTAACAAGGGAGTTGTGGAGAGGTTTCAAGCACCTAGTAATTGGATCACAGCGCTCTGTACATAGTGCACAATAATTTATGGCGAAGCTCAAAGGTATGAGAGAAGATCATGAAGAGATAATGGTGTCGTTTGACGTGACCGCACTCTTTATGTCTGTCAACTTTCAGACCGCAAAGCAAGCATTCATCGAACGGCTGGACAAAAGTAGGAAAATAATCGGAAAGCTGACGACTGAAAATCAATGCAAACTACTTGACCTATGCCTAGCGACCTAGTTGCTTTTGATGGACCAATCTATGAGCAGGTGAACGGAGCCCCGATGGGATTCCCTGTGTCAAGACTCGTTGCAGAAATAGTAATGCAGATGCTTAAAGAGGACGTATTGCCTATAATCAATCCAAAGTTGTGGATCCAATAAGTCGGTGGTGTATTCGTGATACTGAAACGTAGTCAAGTAGAGGCTGCATACGAATTGCTCCATAACGCCATCGAGGACATCCATTTTACGACGGACTCGGAGATAGAAGACCAGCTCCGATTTTTGGATGTGTTAGTCACCAGGACGATTAACGATTGACGGAAAGTTGCAAACATCAGTATACCGAAAAGGAACACACACCGACTAGATTATAAACTACTACAACAAGTACCCGACATGCCACAAAATATGCTACGTGCCGACGCTCTTTCGCAGAATTGAAACACATAACAGCATTCTTGAAGCAAATCAGAAAGAAGAGATATATGTTCAGATCATTTCACCTAAATGGATATCCACATAGCTACCACCTCCTTGCCTGCTCAAAGAACAACAAAGAGACTCGTGCAACCTTATATGAAGAACTTATCCGACATGACAGTAAGATTTGTTAAACAGCACGATCTTACAGCAGCTCACCAACTGACTGCCACTTCGAGGAGCCTTGTCGAAACTTTAGGATTGACCTGTAGCGCACGAATGACGAAATGTTGTTTAGAAGATATGGTGTCAAGGTTGCGATAAGAACTAAGTGGCTCAGACAGGAAGTCGACTGTCTAAAAGAATACAGGATCATAAGAGAGCTTGTAAGAACCACTGCGCACTCTCACTGGCTTCAGTACATACATAAGAAGAAAGAGATCGCTTCGATCAGAATAACGTAGAGGTACTAGCACAAGGAAGGACACGAAAACAGAAGGGAGTTCCTCGAAGCGTGGTACTCGGCGTAGCACACGATAAACATGCACGTCGAAATTGACGCAGTTTACAAAACGCTAAGACGGGAAGAATTAAGACCACTTAAAATTGTTGGAAGCAGCTAAACGAGTTGTCAACAACACAGTCGCAACAGCCGGTGCAAAACCATCCCAGGGATAGTCCGTGTCTATCAGAGAGTTTGGGCAGGCGGATGGTCACGGAACACAGATCGAGGAGCTCAATTCAAAAGTCACTTGCTAATCAACGACAAATGGACGATCAAGTCAGCGGATTACGTTTGACCCGGCAGCGCACTGAGGAAGTCACTTCGTGTGGTGATGAAACGTTTGCATACCAGTTGCGAATCTCGTCGAACAGTTGAACCCAGGAAGGTGTAAAACATTTTTACATCATCAATTACATAGGCGACCCCGTAGTGTATTGTGTCAAATGTATTGTTAATGTCATATGCAGTTTGTATGGATAAAGCGCGAGCATGAAGAACGCCAGCATATGACTCTTCCATGTCAAGCTAAATGACTATAACTGATGAACAGCAGTCAAACGAACTGCTCAGAAGATTGATGAAATCGATCTGACATGCTATACATGCTCGTGAGCTTAGGAAGCCGGGTTGTGCGGTGTTGATTACAGTTTGCGCCATCAAGAAAGCAACAGTTTTGGACTTTATGACTGTATATGTGGAAAAGATGGAAGTATGGATGTTTGGGCGGTAGTTTCACTTTTCATACACGGAGCCTGATTTGTAAGGAGTGTTACATACGGCATTTTCCCACTTTGCCAGCACAATGAGTTCGAGAAAAAGGTTTAATATTAATATGGTGATAGCGAAGCCCCATTTTATTAATGTTGGCGAATTCATGTCACGGAGTTCCGATTCCACTGTGCATAGTTTCTCATCAGCAAGTAGAGGGATACTTCGCGTAGCAAGCATATTATTGGCGTTAAAGTTATAGCTTAAGTAGTTGTTAAAACATTTGATTGTGTAATTTGGATCTTTTTTTGAAAAGATTGCCAACAATCAAAATGGAGGGGATTTCTGATGTTGTGTCCCTGCTTTTCAACAGCTTGGTATGTTAGTGGCTTTATTGTGGCAGTTGAGCGCGTACCTTTCTCCCCTCATAGGCCTGCGTGAGTTTTTGGATAAATTTATGGAGAGTAAAGATGGATTTTAGTTTATAGGAAAAACCTCGATACCTGTGGGACCTGGGGGTTCAGAGAACTTTCGTTATTGCTGCCATATTCATCAGCAGATTTTGTGAGTCAATCGTCAGGAGGAAATTGTCCCAGTTCAAAGACTTCCTGGTAATGGGAAAGAATTCTAGGTCTGCACATTTGTATGGTTCCTATGCTGTTGTAGTTTGAGTCGGGGGGAGGTTCAGGATAAAGCATTTGGAAGGAGACTTACACCAAATTTTGATAGCTGCCAGGGAATTTGTCTAAGACAATGGAAACAATGCTGGATAATCCTGGTGTAGAAAGTTATCTAAGTATATGTAAGGTATATAATTGGCACGAAGTTTTAGTGGGTGCGGTGTACGACATCTACTCAGCAACCGGCGTATCGAAGTCCACCTCCCAAGTTCTTTACAGTGGACGCATTGTTCGGCTAAATAGCAAAATATGTGCTGCAGGCATTTTTTTAGTTCGTCCGGACCGAGAATCAGACGGACAGCAAATAAAACCAGAGAGTATCGAAGTTATTCATGTAGCGACAGCAGGAAGATTGTCTACTTGATTTGC
Organism: Dicrocoelium dendriticum; assembly: GCA_944474145.2. Classification (NCBI taxonomy): domain Eukaryota; kingdom Metazoa; phylum Platyhelminthes; class Trematoda; order Plagiorchiida; family Dicrocoeliidae; genus Dicrocoelium; species Dicrocoelium dendriticum. Next base: position 81,273,846 of record OX104065.1, on the reverse strand, counting down.
TGAAGGAATGCTACCTTGCCATCAAATTCACAACGGAAAGTAAGATGGATACTACATTCCACTTCTTGAACGTTAGTCTGAAAAGAAGCCGAGTAGGCACAAAAACTCGATCTGTGTATCGTACCCCCGTTTGAACAATTCAGTATCTCATATTCGAAACCTTTTTCCTTGTACACTACAGGTGAACAGTGGTGCATGCCGCTTACGCTAGAGCTTGCAAAATTTCTTATGACGTTCAGTAGTAAGCTGGCATTTGTGCTACCAACACTGCTTTAAAACTGACACGCAGCAATAATTGTAGCACTGCATGTAAACGTAGAAAATTGAGAAACTTCTGACAGATTCCCGTAAGGATGCCAAATTGGTAGGGAATTCCGGCATCGCCCACATTAGGTGGTTAGAACGCTTTTGCGAGGCCGCCCTGGGGGAATCCTACCAAGTTAGGAAAATGATGTGTAAATTAAGCTTGGATGAGCCAGACCCACAAGTTGTGGCATCTTGTGTCGACCACATTTGTTGTAGGTGCGGTAGCAGGTACGTTAGATGAACTAAGCGCAAACAGCTCCCAAGGATTTCGGAGAACAATTCGAGCAGCGTTGTCAAAAACGATCCCAAATTTCCGACTAGCCATATTGCGCAACGTGGCCACAACCGCTGCAGCCGCTGAAGTCTTCGAGAATCATTCAGTTATTAACCGACAGAGTAATACCCACTTGCTTCATTTTGTCGAAGCTTCAGCGATTCGACAATTAAAGCCCAGTTTGTGTAAGCAGACTGAGTTCACCTTAAGCTTAGCCCTGTCTTGGTGGGGATATCGATCGCTTTTTCGTTAAACTGCGTGAACTTACACCCTACTCTCTCTTGTGTGCGACGTGATAGTTTTACGGAGCGTATGCAAACAGTTTATGAATATGATGCGTCGCGTTATAAAGTGTTGTTTATTCTTGCAATTTTTAGTACTCTATTTTTGATCGTCTGAAGGTATCGAATCTACATATACCTTTATTGTTTTTCCGAGGCCCTAAGGTTTGATATCGTTATTGCGCATCAATCTGCAGCGGTCTGTAAACAGGATAAAGAGAGAAAATAAGCAGCTGAGATATCGCTACTTGGTACCTCAACCCAATGACTAGACTACAAAATTTGTTGGTGCAACAACGACTTAGATGTACTAATCTCGAATTATAGACACATCTGCGGCTACAACAGCTGTCGAATCACTTCAAAGTCTTCAGTGGATGCATCTGGGAGTTCAGTTTGGCGGAAGAAGCAGTAGTCCTTGTACCTTTCGCTTGTTCGTCTTACAACACATACACATAACTTACTGTTTGTCATTATCAGGTATATTTGGTGTAGAGTCTTGAAGAGGCAACTGCTAGTCAAATTATTCCGGATTGCTGCGTCAACGGTGGATCATTTAAAGATATGGTACAGGGAAACTCAATTACTTATTTCTCTAGTTTCTGTACGCTTAATAATCTGTCCATTCGTGCATAGTACAACAGTAAGTTGTGTCGAAAAGTGCGCTGTTCAGTGAGTGGTACCGGTTAATCAAGATGAGGTGACTAATGTCTGACTTAATAACAAAATAACTGATTATTCAGGAGCGAACGCGATTAGAAGGATTTTCAGAAGTATTTCAATGTTATCCAACATGTGTAAGTAACAAGGTCGTCTATAACAAAATAACCGACGGCTTGCAATTCTGTTGCAACATTGACGCTCTAACTATCAATGAACCGGGTTCAGAACGTGTGTGATTGTGGACGCATTAACAATCTGTGTAGACGGGCAGTTTGGTTAACCAGCTATCTGACACCTTGAACTCAGACTATTAACCTGCCTGGTTGCGGTATTACATGGAAGTTTACGCTAAGTTCATTCAGTTTTGTCGCAGCACCTGGAGCATGTTGATTAGAATCTAAAGGAGCTCCACGTAGTTTCATCCGAAGATACATGAACCACAAGAGTTTAAACACCACACCTGAACAAACAACAAGGAAACAGATCGTTTTACCATACATCAAGAACGTATCAGAACTGACTGCTAGACTCCTCAAACCTCAACATCTGTTATTGGCTCACATACCCACCAACACTCTGAAAGGAACCCTGTCTAGACCGAAAGGGAAAACGGGAGCACACGAACGCTGGAACGTTATTTACAGGATACAGCGTAAAAATTGTGATAAGAACAATGTCGGCCAAACAGGAAGAAAATTGTCTACACGGCTACAAGAACACAAACGAGCCTGTCGGAACCAGTACCCTTCATCCTTGGTCTCGACACACGTTGATGAAGAAGGGCACATATTTGATTGGGAATTAACGGAGATACTAGCGCAAGGAGAAACCAAAAATCGTGAGAACTCCTCGAAGTCTAGTTTTTTACTGATAGTTCAATAAACGAACGCATAGACTTGGATCCAATATACGGGCAGCTGCGAAAAATGAGTTTACGTGGATCCCTTGGCACATGGGTCGAAAAAAGGCGGCGCTCGAGCTCTGAACTAGCAATGGTCACGGGACTTGAACCGAAGTGAGCAGGTTCAAATGTTACCCGCTCTTCTGTAAGAGTAGACAAAACAACTCAGTTGGCTTATTGCACACTGAGACGTCACGACGATTGGTGATGAAACGTTTGGAACGAAACTGTTCAGCTCGGAGAGCAGAACAAAATATGAATGTAGCTCCTCTTTTGCATGATGTGTAAGCGACCCTGACTTTGACTGGCCAGCTGCAGAGTTTGCCGTACGTACGCGTGGAAATTCGTGGTCCCAAATCCTTCACGCTCAGTCTATTCGGACTGTTTATGAAACTGGTAGTTAGGGTACCGATTTTGGTCAGTCTACCTCTTTGTTGAATACTTAGCAGTAGGAGCATAATCCAGGCTCCCGAGCCCCCGGGCTTTCTGGAGCCAGTCTACTAGAAACGTGAAACTGTCGCGTTTCGTTCTGCACGATTTGAATGTTTGGGATACACCAACAAGTTGGTAATGACTTATTTGCTTTCAATGCAGGCTTAGCTATATGTAAGAATATTCAGCAGGTGAAGAGCAACCAGGGATGCCCCATGGTTGTCGATGTGCTCCAGCCTTCCATCTAGTAAAAGGATATCAACCGAAGTTTGGTTGGCTAAGCTACATCGCCATCTTAAACAGATTGGTCTCTTCTGATTCGACTGAAGAAGCTGCACGACTGTACCGTTTGGACAACGACAATGCTTACGAGAATGAAGTTCACTTTCTCTATGTGCTCTAGTATCAGACATAAAATTAAGTCCGAGTGTACGTTGAACGCGCAACCATAAGTTGTCATTATTAGTTTGGCACAAATTCTGTGTTTATCATCAATTAGTTTGATAAGTGGCATTCTGAAAAAATAAGATCCCAGTTGTGTAGAACCACCACGGACAAAAGGCTCAGTGACCTGGTGAATAGCAACAATAACACAATGGGTATAAGTTGAAGACTCCCGGTAACACTTGCTCCGATTTTAAACACGTCGATATCAAGCTGAGGCAACAAGTTTTCTAGAAGTTTGAGCAAAAAAGCTTTATTCCACTTTTACAGTGGGCTAACTAAAGTTAGCCAGTAAATATCTTGTCTTGGGTGATTCGTAATCCATTGAAATTAACTTGTTAGTAGTGTCTCATGCGAATTGAGAGGCGGTCGTATTCGCGTGACCAAAAAATCACCAGAAGGTGCAAAAAGTGTTCATTAATCGTCATAAAACAGAGAAAATCACAACGATTTGGCTTTCTCAAACCATCACGTTTACACACACTTTTGTCACTGTAAACTCGCGCATTCTAATATATCTTTCAGTACTTCACACAAAGTTGAGTAAAGTTCGGTGTAGGCCAGTGCCTGTACAACAAAGTGCCTCTTGTTTTAACGGAAGTCACTGGATGCCACCGTTTGAATGCAAAACATGAAGTGAAGTACTTGTGGATTAAACAATCTATTTGACTTAAACGGTTCGAAAGTTACCAGCATTTCGCCAACAGCTAGCTGCTCAAGCAACACTGAAGCGTAAGGAGGCATTACATAGCTGTATGCCATTGATGTACCGTTAATCAACGGTGGCACACTCTCAAACCAATCAGATTGATAGTTAGTGGTCTTAAGATGACGAGCCAGCATATTTGCTCCTTATCGAACTCATTTATACAGTTTTTGGTAGTGAAAAGTCGGAAGACTGTGAGAGATCTGGCGTACTTTCTTGGTGGACACAGGTTGAAGTCGCCGGGGCCTTAGTCACTACGACATAACATGGAGTACATTGTGCCAGATTAATGAAATTGCACACGTTGAAGTATGGTAACCAGCAACGAGATTAAGGCTGCACACACTTTGAGCAGTTTCGCAAAGGAAATACTATGAAAGGACATAAAATCGAATGTTAGCTGAAAAATACACTTCCGTCAGCACTAACAACAGACTAATCAGAAAGCAAGAGCTGGGAATTTTGCCTTAATGGGTGACTATGTTGGTACATGATTATTCCAGCTTTCAAACTGATGCACTTTCACCAATACCATATTGTTTCTTTTGGTGGGAACCCGGCAGCGGGTTTTGAGCTGAGGTTGGATTTTTATGTTAGCCCGATTGCTTTTTGGCCCTCATGTAATGAATCCATTGGGTATGCAATCCGACTTTTATAACCAATTGCCTCCCACCGAGCCATAGCTATAGTACATATTAATTGGGTGCAGTACATTGAGCAACGCGTTAAACAGGATGTGAGCTAACGATCCTTGAAATATTTCCCGAATCGGTTAAGTGCACTGCACGTCAAGTGTAAGCAGTTACCACACATGTTAGCTTATCTAGATGAACTAGATCTAACAGACTACTTGCCTAATGCCCAATCGGTGGATATCAAGGCACTGGGAAGAAGGATAATTACAGATGAGTGAAAACACTCGAAGCAGAAAAGCGCTGTTGGTGGATCTAATTTAGACAGTATGCCAACGTTTTGACTGCAATTTGTACAATGGAATGTACTCGAACATGTTAATAGTTTGAAAGTTTATATTCTAAAACATTTCTCAGTTAATTGCCTCCATAACGCTTTCAAAGTTAGCGTTAAGGAAATAGGTTTCGTCCATACATCTTTCAGAACTCTCCTTAACGCAATCAAATATCATCCACCTGGCGCGAACGCACCAAAGCGCCCCACTCGTTGGGTGACCAATCCCAACTCAACCAATGGCATATCAGACTAGTTTACGACATGAGTTACCAGAGAAGTTTGGGGGTGGCGCAGATCGCGTGCGATTTGGTGGGTGCCCAGTCGCGCTCGAGACTCGTATTCAGGCTTGATTGGCTACACACATGCTAGGGGGTATACTCGCAAAACTCACGTCGTGCCATCTGGGCTTAGCAGTCACGAGTGATCATGGTGTTTGGCACTTAACCTTTCAAGCATTTCCACTTATACGTGAAATATGATTGCGCGGTGTGTCCGCCCATTTCATCGCTAAGCTGTCCGAGGCACCCACGTGAATTAGTGCGAATTAATTGGCCCTTGGGAATAATGACATGAAGTAGCTCACAAATACCGCTGTAGATGATCAGCTGGCATGGAAGTTGGGCTAGTGACACCGGAGGGACGTGGAGAGCGTGTGGACCGCAATGTGGTTCGGGGTGTCGCATGCTCACTGAGCGCAATATTGAAAGGTCCGCGTTTGATGGATGTAGCGATTCGAATCAGGATGAGTGTGCGCGCAGTGCACATTGGCATCCTCACCGAGGTTTCGCTCGCCTATTGCCTTTGTTATGCCGTTGTTCGATTGAGCTTGCTCCTGGGGAATATTTCATATCCTTGCGTCATGGTTCCCATTGCGGTTGCTAAGACATGTAAGTGCCTGAGTGGTTCCTCCAACCGTTCTCACACATGATTTGTATTGTTGCGAAACAGATCGAATGTGGTCTTTTACCAGGGGCGACACACACGAACAGAAAAAAGAATTCCGCAACACTCGGGGCGGTTATACTATTCTGCCAGTTTCAAGGAATGATCTCAGTTAGGTGTTATTGCTAAACTGCAGTAAATAGCGGCGCACATGATTTGGTTAACTCAGAACAATCTAAGCCTTAGCAGATTATCAGCTAATCAGTAATGCCCGTGTTTTCGCCTCTTATCATATGGCAAATTACGCGTTCCAATGACGCACTTGGAAACCCCGACGTTGAGTATGCTCCAGATCAGTGACATCGTGCTTCAGTTTTGGTTGCCTTGTTTGAATTACTTGTTCCACGTGGCAATGCCATTTTTGTTTGCTCAGAACAACCCGTCATCCCGAAACAGTGACGTAGGTCACGTTCGACGATAGAGAACTGTAGGGTCTACCTTTCGAACCTATAGATGTAGAAGATGTGGTTTCGTATGAAGAGTATCTTACACGCGTATAGTCACCCTACGTATGAGAATTGAATCCTTCAGATGCGCAGCTGTCGAACAATTGAGAACTTTTTGCGAAATAAGCGTTGTTATCCTCAATAACTCGTAGTATGTCAGACAAGTGGAAACTGATCTCGTAAGCGTAGGCAAGTCTCAGACTGATACTACATAGTACAACAGCGACATGGCGGAGAAACGAAGCCCATGGCGACGCGACTGGACTGGACTTTATTTTGATGCGATAGTTTGCCTATCTTCGTGACCTATTGAGCTTCGCTCGGTGACAACTTCTAGGTGCCATTAGGACTGCTCATACCAAACGTGTCAATGGTTAGAGCTCGGATTAACTCAGTCTCACAATCCTCTTCGAGGGTTGGTAGAGGTTCATGATCCTTTTTCCTTAGAACAGCCACGGGATACAACAGGTGTTAGAGTATCTCACAGCTGGATTGGCGTAGAGCGCGAGTGCCACGCATTGTCTCTGATCGTGGGAGTGCACCACGCGGTGCTTAATGGTTTGCTACCGCCCGCTTCAATCCAGGCAACTCCTGGTGAAATAGGTGTCAACCCGCCAATCCCCACATGCGGTTGCCCGTGGTCACACATGATTTGCCCTAGATTCTCAAAGGCTGCATCTGACAGGCCTCAAGCAGATCCCAATGAGACACTGCAATCACGCTCTCCAGTTGGACTACCTCCCCACTACATTGTGGGTCAAGCTGTTGGCCAAATGTTCTGGATGGAATCACTCAAGTGAACCTCCATATACGTGACCGCGTTGTTCGTCAGACTGTTGAGTGAACGGTTAATTGTAGGGCACCTCAACCAACAACCCTCTTCCGGAATGGGCAGCAGGAGAGTATAATCTGCCCTCTCGACCCAGTCGCCAACACTTCTTCTCCTCTATCCGTACCACTCTCTTCTCCCCCGTTTATTGCGCAAGGGACTGTCACTGACCTCGTAACTAAAGCTATCGAACCGAGATTCCCATTTCTCAATGGTTCATTTGACGTCCACGCACTTTTTCAGATCGGCCAACAGCAGCACTAACTCTCACTATACACTCCCTCGATAGTGGTGTGTGCTGTCTCCGAAACACATATACAAGATAACCGCTTCGTGACGAATCTGATGACAACGATAACAATCTAAGCGCCTCTGTCGATACGAAGTAAATAGCTCAAGGTTATTATGCTACCCGTATCGCCCTCAGCAATCATGCAGAATGCAATCTACTCGACTGAATGCAAGTCAATAGCCGTATGTGTGCTGTTGGACTTCCAAACTCTATTGCGGTGAATAACAACCGTCTGAGGATATCGTGCATTTTCAATGCTTCTGTTTATGCCCCCAGTGACTGCAGTTCAGAGGGTATGAAGGACCACTTTTATCGTCACCAGGAACTACTGAGACTGTGATTGTTACTGGTTACATGAATGTCTTAGTGGGTCGCCTTTCGGACTCTGAACAACACCTGGAAGGCTGTTTCGGGTTGCATGCATGCCGAACAGACAGTGGCGATCGGTTCCTACAACTATGTGCTGACCTCAATGAGCATATTGGCAGCACTGCTTTCAAGCACCAACGTTCACATCGTGTCACATGTGCCCACCGAACCCCTCGATGACGTTGACCCAAATTGACCCTGTTGCTGTAGGCCACACATGATGTACCTCAGTTCAAGACCGTCAGTCAATTTTGAGTATATGTCTGCATTCGGACCAGGCTATAGTGTTTCATGGTTCACCTGTAATTGCGGTGACACCTATATATGGGGTACCTAATGATTCCATAACCCAGACGTACCTACGGCACCGTGGCGTGCCGTATACCTGGACCACGCTTCGGGAGGTTTTCAGCCTCGTTCGACACACAAAGTCAGCAACAATTGTCCGCCTTGAAGGGAGTGCCACGGAATCTTCTGTCTTTGCTACTGGATGCCCCATTGTCCCGCGTTTGCGACACTGAATGCCCTAACCTTGCAACGAAGGCCGTCTGCGCTCTATTCGTGGCCCATCTATTACCGCTCTGCGCCGTTGGTGCACTTAGATTGGCCAATACGAGCTTCCCTATATATATACTGTTCCCAGTGTAGTTGATGCTCACAACTTTGGCTTCCTCATACGTCGCCGTTTGAACCCGTCTCCATCTTACCCCGTAACTACTTGCACCTCGGCGCAGCGCGAATATTTCAGGTAGGTAATCATACGGTGCAACTTAACATCATTTAGTTCACTCTACACATAATGTCAAGAGGAGGCCCACGCATGCGCCATCCGGCGGAGGTTAAGGCAAGAATATTGAACACCTATGAAGAAGGCGATGACTGGAAGCAGGTTGCATCCGTGTTAAATGTCAACCTGAAGACTTGCCGAAGTTGGATTAAAACGTTAGAGTCAAACAAACCAAAAGGAAAACGTGGCGGGGCACGTCGAAAATCATTGACTGATATTCACGTGGATAATCTGGTGGAATGGGTCGAAGCGGAGCCTACCATAACCTTACAGTGTCTTCGTTTCCGATTGAAAGTGGAGCTCAACGTAGAGGTGAGCGTCAGCACAGTAGCTCGGTGTCTAGAGGGTCGCCTCATTACCATGAAAAAGCTACATGCTGTACCGGAGTCAATGAATACGTTTGAGAACAAGAGACGAAGGAAGTCTTATGTTTTGCAGCTGATGAACTTGGAAGCTGAAGGGTGGCAACCCGTTTGGATTGATGAGACGAATTTCAATCTGTTTTGCGCTCGCACAAGGGGGCGTTCAGCACGTGGCACACGTGCGCAGTGCACTGTAGCAAACACTCGTGGACAAAATCTACACCTTATCGGCGCAATGACTGTAGATGGACTTCTGGAATATACCGTCTTAAGGGGAGTTACAACAAGGAACGTTGTGCGCGGTGGTTGCGGCGAATGCTTGATGCCAACGGCACCGCTGTTACTGACAGGTGTCTGCTGATTTGTGACAACGCACCATGCCACACGGATCTGGAACGTGTGTTCCAAGAGGACCGTTACCAATCAGGGAGGCTATTGCGACTCGCACCATATTCGCCTTCACTGAACCCCATAGAAGGCGTTTGGAGTATCATCAAGGCGAACGTCAAACAAGCCATGCGGCGCGGATATCCCGAGATGCTGCGAGGAGATCCAGCTGGTGCGCTCAGTAAAACAGAATGGAGGATCCAGTTCCTTGAGAAGATTATATCGGAAGCACGAGCCAGCGTTACGCAGCACCATTGTAAACAAATGGTGGAACATGTCAGTGCGAAGTACGTGCGTGCAATACACTTAATGGATCTGTAAACCTCTTTCATTTCCCTGATATATTGCTTTTATCGTTCACCAATTGTTTTACTTAAAAGCCACGTAAGGTTGCCTTGTGCAATACAGCTCTCCAATTTGGGCAACACTAGGACGTACTATCGGCAACCGTAATCTCGGTAGTTATCTTACTGTGTTTGTACTTCGCCGACGCGGCTGTCGTATCTCGACTGCTAATAAATCATAGCAATTACCATGGCAGCTGCAGTGCTCGCAATGTTAGTGAACCACGCGTTAACGGTTGGTTAAGTGACGAATATAGTGTCTTCGATGTCGCGGAAACATTCAGCATGTAGGCGGAGCTACTGTGTGCAGGAGCTGGGACGTTGTTTCCTTGCAGTATGTGTTGAGAAACGCAGACAAGTACGTAGAAGTCATCCGATGAGCCAATCAGAGAACGAGCAGTGGATAGTTAATACCCAGGGTCAAACACAACGCAATCATACTACCTTTACCAAGCACGGTTCGGTTGTGTAATTGTGGCGTACGGACTCGCATTCCCACCAACCCCGCATAGGCGCTGCGCCAGTCCGCGGTGTGCAAACCCCACCAGCATAAGGTAATTGCATACAGAGCAGAACACGCAAAGTATCACTAACCCGTTACCCGCTTCACAGTTACAGCAGTGCCTTCCCGCAAATGTCAAGGCCACATATAGCACATTGCAGTTTATTTGCCAATGCTGTCTTCCTCCGTCAAACCGATGATTCCTTACACTCAGCAGCTTTAGACAGGTAACTCGGCGGCACGCAATCTCATGTCACGCCTCCTCTGCTGCTCGCACTGTGCAGTGATTGCGCGCAAAGAAAAACCACTTACATGGATGGGTAAATGTCTGCAAGTGCGCTCAATTAGCGAACGCACTGGGAACTATGAGGCAACGCTCTGAGATAATCCCCAGGAGCAATTAAATCGAACAACGGTTCAATAAAGGCTATAGGCGAGTGCAATCTCGAGTCCCCTATCAACCACATCACCAAACCACGGTGAGCTGCCAATGTGCAGCACGCGCGCACTCAAACTTATTCGACTCGCCACATCCGTCAAGCGCTGACCCTTCAGTGGACGTGCCGGACCCAGAGACGAGCCGCGGTCCACACCTTCTCACCGCCCCTCTAGCGCCACTAGCCCAAATTCCATGCCAGCCGATTCTCCACATGAGCGAAACTCGTCGTGTAAACAGTGAGTCCCCTTCATCGACCCAAGAAGAGAACTTCAGTTAAATAGGTGGGTGCCCTACTAGCGCAATTGCGCCCACTGGTGAGTGATGGATAATGCGCAATCAAAAGCGGAGTAGTTTTACCGATTACATCAGTGGTTTGTGTGCGTAGGACAGCCGACGAATCGTCTCTATCAACAAAGCCTCACTGATGACAAGCAGTTTCCGACTACGGTTACGTGATAACAATTTGAACGAATCCACCGGGGCTTCATTAGAGTTTTATGGATGGACGAGGTGCGGGCCCTGTTCATCACTTGGTCCACTCAATCATGTTGCCACAGGGTTGGCATAAACCACATTAAGAAATGTCCAACCATCCCGTGAGTCTGTTGAACTGAGAACGTAGGCCATACCACGTAGGCTAAACTGTCTGGCAATGTACTCTGGCGTTTCTGAATCACATTGATTTTGGGGTTGTACATAAGTGGTGCTCAAGTAGTCGTGTATGTGTGCGATAAGGCAGACCCGGTTTACTATCAAGTGCCTTTCACAAATGATTGATGCCAAGGGCACCGATGTTACTGATAAGTGTCTGCTTATATGCGACCGCGCACCATTACACACGGATCTGGGACGTGCGTTCCAAGATGAGCATTAACCACCAGGAAGACTTGCGACTCACAATATATTCGTCCTCCTTGAACGCAATAGATTTCCGCAGCTCGTGTGGATGCATCACTTTTGTGCACGCAACGTACGCAAATCTGACGTACTTATATAAAAAACCGTGATGGCTAAATCCTTCCGCGCACCATGCACTACGAAGCAACCTAAGGAGGACAACACATTAAGCAGACCACCTGGTTGTCGTGTAACACGCATATCTGGGGATATATTCTTTGTTCGTTTCCCTTTTGCAATAACCCTATCTTTCCTACCTCGGCTAAGTTGTGTGCTAACTCCGCCTCGTGAAAACGTTGTTGCAGTCTGTACTCACTAAATACTGAGTAAAATTGTTTATACAACAAAATACTTTGCAATGGATGTCCTGAGAAAGTCATCCAAGTTCACGGCGAACCCTAAAAAAGCTGTCAATTCTTACTGTCACGAGAATGATTGTTTTCCTGTTTCTACCGCTCAAAGAGCATAATGTCGCGAGGGATGCTTGACAGTAAATCAGGTCTACCGTATCGCGGAGACGCATGACGACTCTTGACCACAACCCAACCACAATGGCCAAAAGTCTTATCATAAAGAATTGCCAGAGTACATTGCCAGACAGGGTCGAGAGGGCAGATTCTACTCTCCTGCTGCCGATTCCGGAAGAGGGTTGTTGGTTGAGGTGCCCTACAATTAACCGTTCACTCAACAGTCTGACGAACAACGCGGTCACGGATATGGAGGTTCACTTGAGTAATTCCATCCAGAACATTTGGCCAACAGCTTGACCCACAATGTAGTGGGGAGGTAGTCCAACTGGAGAGCGTGATTGTAGTGTCTCATTGGGATCTGCTTGAGGCCTGTCAGATGTAGTCTTTGAGAATCTAGAGCAAATCATGTGTGACCACGGGCAACCGCATGTGGGGATTGGCGAGTTGACATCTATTTCACCAGGAGTTGCCTGGATTGAAGCGGGCAGTAGCAAACCATTAAGCACCGCGTGATGCACTCCAACGATCAGAGACAATGCGTGGCGCTCGCGCTCTACGCCAATCCAGCTGTGAGATTCTCTAACACCTGTTGTATCCTGTGGCTGTTTTAAGGAAAAAGGATCATGAACCTCTACCAACCCTCGAAGAGGATTGTGAGACTGAGTTAATCCGAGCCCTAGCCATTGACACGTTTGGCATGAGCAGTCCTAATGGCACCTAGAAATTGTCACCGAGCGAAGCTCAATAGGTCACGAAGATAGGCAAACTATCGCATCAAAATAAAGTCCAGTCCAGTCGCGTCGCCATGGGCTTCGTTTCTCCGCCATGTCGCGGTTGTACTATGTAGTATCAGTCTGAGGCTTGCCTACGCTTACGAGATCAGTTTCCACTTGTCTGAAATACTACGAGTTATTGAGGATAACAAGACTTATTTCGCAAAAGTTCTCAATTGTTCGACAGCTGCGCATCTGAAGGATTCAATTCTCATACGTAGTGTAACTATACGCGTGTAAGATACTCTTCATACGAAACCACATCTTCTACATCTATAGGTTCGTAAGGTAGATCCTACAGTTCTCTATCGTCGAACGTGACCTACGTCACGGTTTCGGGATGACGGATTGTTCTGAGCAGACAAAAATGGCATTGTCACGTGGAACAAGTAATTCAAACAAGGCAACCAAAACTGAAGCACGATGTCACTGATCTGGAGCATACTCAACGTCGGGGTTTCCAAGTGCGTCATTTGAAGGCGTAATTTGCCATATGATAAGAGGCGAAAACACGGGCATTACTGATTAACTGATAATCTGCTAAGGCTTAGATTGTTCTGAGTTAACCAAATCATGTGCGCCGCTATTTACTGCAGTTTAGCAATAACCCCTAACTGAGATCATTCCTTGCAACTGGCAGAATAGTATAACCGCCCCGAGTGTTGCGGGATTCTTTTTTCTGTTCGTGTGTGTCGCCCCTGGTAAAAGCCCACATTCGATCTGTTTCGCAACAATACAAACCATGTGTGAGAACGGTTGGAGGAACCACTCAGGCACTTACATGTCCTAGCAACCGCAATGGGAACCATGACGCAAGGATATGAAATATTCCCCAGGAGCAAGCTCAATCGAACAACGGCATAACAAAGGCAATAGGCGAGCGAAACCTCGGTGAGGATGTCAATGTGCACTGCGCGCACACTCATCCTGATTCGAATCGTTACATCCATCAAACGCGGACCTTTCAATATTGCGCTCAGTGAGCATGCGACACCCCGAACCACATTGCGGTCCACACGCTCTCCACGTCCCTCCGGTGTCACTAGCCCAACTTCCATGCCAGCTGATCATCTACAGCGGTATTTGTGAGCTACTTCATGTCATTATTCCCAAAGGCCAATTAATTCGCACTAATTCACGTGGGTGCTTCGGACAGCTTAGCGATGAAATGGGCGGACCCACCGCGCAATCATATTTCACGTATAAGTGGAAATGCTTGAAAGTGCCAAACACCATGATCACTCGTGACTGCTAAGCCCAGATGGCACGACGTGAGTTTTGCGAGTATACCCCTTAGCACGTGTGTAGTCAATCAAGCCTGAATACGAGTCTCGAGCGCGACTGGGCACCCACCAAATCGCACGCGATCTGCGCCATCCCCAAACTTCTCTGTTAACACATGTCGTAAACTAGTCTGATATGCAGTTGGTTGAGTTGGGATTGGTCACCCAACGAGTGGGGTGCTTTGGTGCGTTCGCGCCAGATGGATGATATTTAATTGCGTTAAGGAGAGTTCTGAAAGATGTATGGACGAAACCTATGCCCTTAACGCCAACTTTGAAAGCGTTATGGAGGCAATCCACTAAGAAAAGTTGTAGAGACGTAGTAGTACTGGCATGTTGGTCCGGAAGGACTTACTCGCGTCGCATTTGCTATGGCCAACCACATGAGAATAACTGCAGCATGCTATTAAAGCATTAAGATGAAGAGCATAACACGATCCAGCAGCAATGCCACTTGAAACTGTCGATTGCAGTATGTTTCGTGTATATGAGCTGAGATATACAATTGCTATGAAAGCAAAAGGCCATGATCCACGTCTGATTTTTCAGGAAACAATTCGTTTGCAGCACAACTGGTCTGATAAATGAAGCCTGTCCTTATGGTTGTCCAGCGTATGTTCACCAAATACTGCCACAGTGCCAAACGAGCGACATTATTAATGCCTATCGGAACGGTGCTAAAACTGCCGTTTCCGAACTTGTATAAATTGATGGTTCGGGAAGCACTAAAATTCTCTACACCGTAGTCAAGGCTTTACTGTGTACATCAGCACTACCTAGACGTACGGATTTTCGTTAAATTATACTGAAGTAGGTGCGAATCTGATAGACAATTATTCGTAACCATCAGGATCCTTTGCTCAACTAAATAGCCTGACGAACCATATCACGTTCGCTTGAAAGTTTGTTTCGCAACACGCGTCCCATGGAATATGCAGAACATGTAACCCCTTATTCGGTGGAAACCGGCCTCGTACAATTTTATACAGTGTACTTCCAAGCAAATTTGCAGTATTTTCGTTTCTGTCACCGTTTCCATACTTGACGTGAAGCTAATTCATTCTGCAGTCACACGAGCTCCCTTCTATTTGTATTCGATCACAAGAATATGTATATGGGCAATTTATAACAAGCGCAATTAATCAGCTGTGTGATCACAACTCTGCGTGTAGAGGGGGTAAAAACTCTCTCATTTCTGCATTTCACATGGGCATCCTGAATCAAACAAAAAGTCGCAAATCGGATTCTGAGCCCGTTTCTTCCACAAACTGTAAATAAAGTAACGGTAGGTCGTGAAGCGCTAGGGTGCAAAACAGAAATCTAAATCGCCTTAAATCTAATTATTAATTGTTACTCAATGTGCCATTTGAGGTCCATGGGTCACGCAGATTGCTACAAATGGGAGCATTTCAATCATCATGGCAAATGTCACACAGCTCTAGGACTAGCGAAATTACAGTGTGGTATGAACGGAGTTGTAGGTGAAACGATTAGGCCTTTGAATTGAGGGACCAGTTCTCCCTCCACTTGCATCAGATAACAGACAAATACCACTCTACAGGGCGACAAACTTCTTCCTTCACCGAAACTAACATTATTTCACATAATTTGAACGTTCTAAATTCACACCAGACATTGATTTTCCTCTGTAATCTATACAATTTTAAAAAATCAACCATAAAGATTTTGGAAAAAGGCGGAAGCATTCAGGTTGATGATTTATGGTGCGACCTATCTTAAGTATATATATAGATGCAAACACTTATTTTCAACACAGCATTTCTACTTGGCACTGCATGGTTGGCGGCACCCTGTACCGGATTTGCTTGTCACTGCGGCCTCCCTGGAAACAGTCACAGGACGTCTGTGCCTACACAGTGACCATGCGTAGCTTGCTCTGCATCATCCACAGATCTATCCACACACCCCATATCCAGTACAAACCCGAAGGAACAAGACCGAGAGGCAGGTGGATATGAGTCACGTTTCCTTAACATTGCCAGCCCACTCTCTTTCACACATGCACCGCAGCAGCATTTCTATCTATGTAGTGAATCATGCGTACCACGCGCACACAAGACGGTGGCTTGGCCGTAGTCCGCTCCACGTTGGATGGAGCCACTCCGTGAGGTTTGCACGGCCACGAGGATCGTGCACCCCGTCATCCCAGCAACTAGCAGCTGTTTGCTGAATTCAGTGTAGACGAGATGGTGGGTAATAGACAGGTAAGCACGTTGTCAAGATTCACTTCAAGCGCAGCCACAAAGGTGATATCGAACAACGGATACAAAATATGCAACGGGATAACAAGGCTGCTCAACTCAAATCACGTTGCACACTTTGTATCCAGGTTAAGTAGACCTAATTTACGTCTAAGTCGTTTGAGCCCAACTGCGATGGAGAAGCATGATGGATTTAAAATCAACCCCAATGTGTATTTATCCCAAAAATGGACATGGAGCCATAAAATGCCATGGGAATCAAAAAACGTACAATTTAACAAAACATATAGGGATATATTTTTAGTTTGTTTTCCGGACCCCGATTATTTCCTTTGTTTATTTCTAATGTTCGAAGTACTAAGGACGCTAGTCAAAATAACTATGTGAACAGTACTTCCACTGATTTCAGTTGCGGGCAATGTCTTCAAACGTGTTAAGCCATTGGTACTGTTCATCCTTGCGTCCCATTCTGGAATACATATGGGTCTGACGAGGACTAGACGCAACGTCCGCAACCTCATGTGCTGTCGCCAACTGGACAGCTAGCCACCACACGGTGATATCCAGCTCGGGCCTAGATGAGCAAATAGAGAGCGGCACGGTAAACCTTTAGGTGCCATGCAAATGGAGTGACCGAGTCATCTCAACTGACGCAGCAAAACCAGCTTGTTGAAGGAAATACTCGTATTGCCCAATACATAACGTGGAACATCTTCCCAGCGAACTCGATGTTGCCACCACACAAAAGCGATCCTCCTCAAACAACCTATGTCGAAGGCAGATAGACGTCGCATGTCCTCCAAGAGAATTGGACAGGGCTCGCTCCCATATAACAAAACTAAACTAACAGAGGCACTATAGACAGGGCCCTTTGGTCGAAAATGAGACGTCACGATGACATCACATGTGCCTCAGATTAACAAATGCTGATCGGGCTTTAGCGATGCGTAGAGAAACTTGTTGTTGATATTGCCGCCAGTAGAAACACAGCTCCCTAGGTAGACGAAACTCTCTACCAGTTCAAATTGTGCAAATGTAAGGGTGAGCACGGAAGCAGTTGTGGGCCAATGCTGGAGCGTTACTTTACCTTTTGGTGGTGCGAAGCTCAAGCCATACTTAGATGCCTCGAAAGCCAATAGATCCAAAATGAGTTGCTAACCTTACGGATCGTCAACAAGTAAGACGATAACATCAGCATAAACTAAGTCGGTCGCGAGTTCTGACATAAAAGTAACAAGGAATCAAATTGCTTCTTCGTGAGATATCTCGATCATTCTGCCTCCGTAAGGCAAAATAGATTGGCCACGTGCAATACTGTGGCCTTAAATGAACTACTCACGACTTCTGTTGATGGATTTTAGACTAGAAAGTTGCACTTACTGGTGTTTAAACTGTACTTCAGTTCATCTTAGGCCACATTTACCAGAAGACCAACAATTGTGACCAAGGGATGGCACCTCAATGTGATGGTAGTTGAGTGGTAGGTTTGAAAATTTCCCCATATAATTCTGCTGGTTTAGTAGAATATGGTCATTTAAGCTCCGCGAAGACAGAAAGTTCAAAATTTGCTGTCTGGTTGAAAATCCCAATGTAACTACAGCTGTCGCAGGAAATTGTAGAATTTCATGCAACACAAGATTCAGAGCGTATAGGAGAAGTTCAACACGTTCCATAACAGCTTTCAATTGAGTGATTCGATGATGACAAATCTCAATCTGAAGCTTCCGCAGACTCGCGAATTTCGTGTATCCAAGTGCATCTTGACACTTATCAGTGAATTTAAGAGCTGACGCGTGCAAATGAACAATGAACGGATTAAGAAACGTTGCTTTACAAGTCCCGCTAGATTGTTGATAACGAGATCGAAATAATCATAATAATGAAAATAATAGTAATACAATTAGTATAAACATGAAAATAAGGACTTATCGTTTGCTCCACTATACTCCTGCAGTTCGTGTAGATTCACAGCACACACATAGTTCACATCAAATATATTTATTTACAAGTCTGGAAACAGACAACTGTGCCATCCAAAACCTAATGGCAGGGAAAGGAGAATATACTGTTCAACAAGGAGAGAAAAGGTTAGAAAAACGTTTGTCTCACTTTCACACACGGTTTTGTTTTTTGATTTCACGTTTTTTTTCAAATTAAAAACGACTTGATGAAGAGAGGATAGAACAGCCTTGACGCCATTGAGTCCTATTGCGGGCCATATCCTCTCCAACACTTAGAACCATTAGGAATCCTTTTCACGGGGTCGCTAGCCTGGGAGAAGCACGGATCCAACTGAAGCTAGACATGAATTTAGAATCTTCATGTGCTTTTTCCAGGTCATCCGTTGTCCGCCGCGGCTTTGTTACCATTCGCGTCCAAGAAGTGCAAATAATGAGTGACGTAGAAGGCAATGCGCCTACATGCGCAGTACTTGACCGAGCCAACGCAAGAGGTACTGGATGATTATGGTCTGAAGACAAGGACTGTCCAGTCCCATGACTCTGCTTCCGCGTTGCTCACATGGTGCTGCAACCATATGTGAGCCATCGAACGCAAACAAACAGCGGTTGTCGAAAGTAAACAGTTGTCTCGAATCTTCCAATGGAATAGGCCAGGTCTCGCAGCCCTAGAGTGGGACAGCAGAAACTGTCGCATTATACACTCGGACTTTGAGCTTGAGAATGACATCGCGACGACGCCATAATTGTTTCAGGTTAGTAAATACAAGGCAAGCTTTGGCAATTCGTTGTGAAATTACATCGCCAATACAGCCACCAACCGTAATACAACCCCTGTGGTAAATAAAGCTGTTAACGAGCCCTAGGCTGACACCCGAAATGGTGAGCCTAGGCACAGACGCTTGCCAATCTTGGAGCAAAGTTTTGCACTTGGATGGAGCAAAATACAGACCATACTTAGATGCCTCTAACGCTAAGCGGTTCAGAATGTTCTGAACAGCCTGCGAGTATTCCCCTAGCAAAGCGATGCCATTAGCATAATCCAGGTCCACGATTCTGCTCCTGGGTAGAACTTCAAAGCCGCAGCTCTGGGCTTCTTTCAGTGCACGATGTACGACATCTTTGATTGCAAAGTTGAACATGAAAGGTTGCATAGGACAACCTTGGATCACTTCATTGTTAACAGGAAACGAAAATAAAAGCCTCCCATAAGCTCGAACTTTGCCACAGCTGTGACTTACAGCTCTTTCAAGAGTATGACAAAGTTGT
Source organism: Dicrocoelium dendriticum (assembly GCA_944474145.2). NCBI lineage: Eukaryota > Metazoa > Platyhelminthes > Trematoda > Plagiorchiida > Dicrocoeliidae > Dicrocoelium > Dicrocoelium dendriticum. The sequence continues at coordinate 81,254,299 of OX104065.1, read as the reverse complement.
CGAGAACATCGACGGTGACAACTTATCTACTGAGTCAAAAGTGGCTTGGATATCAAAAAACACCACCATTGTTGGTCTTCGGTGGACATGACGATGTTCGAGTATTAGACGCAACATAAAAATTTGGTCAGTGCAACCACTACCAGAAAGAAAGACAGCCTGACACAAACTCTAGCGGGTAACTGAGAGCCTACGCAGCAGAATGGACACAGAAAGCTAGGACGCGACAGAAATAAGTGAGATTCCTCGGTAGTTGGCTCATTTACTACGACAGCGCTTCTTGCGGATCGGAGCCACAACAAATTCTCCCCATGCGTTAAGAACCTTCTCATCGCTCCACACTTTCGGGAACAGTTGTAGAATTTCTGTGACAACTAACTTTGCCCCCAAGTTTGAACAAGGCCGTAGGATGACTGTCAAAGTCAGGAGCCTCGTGGCTCTTCAGAGTCTGGATTTCTCTAAGTATTTCTGCTTCAATGGGAGGATATCTGCAGACTGACCAAGGATCACATGATGGTAGTGGATAGGTAACCGGAGATTGTGTTGGGTAATTAAATCGGAGAGCAAATTACTCTGCCCAGCGATCCAGACGTCTGCGTAGGTTGGTGATCTTTGTACCACCTGACTCACTGACGATCTGACTGATAGCCTGAAGTTTGCGTCCAGTGGATCTGATGAGATAAAACAGCCTGCAACTGCTACCAGCAGAGGCAACAACTTCCATTTCCTTGACCTGTTTATACCACCAGGATTCACGGCCACTGAGAAGACTCGCTTTCAGTTGTCTGGAAATAGAACGGCGGAGCACAGCGTGCTCCACACTGACGGGTATAGTTTACTGATAGTCAAGAAGTTCCGTGGAGGTGGCCGAGATCCAACTTGTAGTTGTGCATCAAACAAGACCACAACTGGATAAACCCGATGAAAACATAATCTGTTGCAATCGCAAACAATGTTGATCAATGTCCGGAGGAGGCAGAGAAGTGTGGTTCCCACGAAGCTCCTTTTTATGTTCCCATGATACGGCGGGGTCTTCCAGTTTATCAGGCTTTAGTCAAGTTTGTCTAGTCTGGAGCGAGCCACCGAAACGCATACAAACCGATGAACGAACTAGCGCCTGCTCAGTTTCCCCGTATGTTGACCACTAGAATCTACAGTCCCGAATACTGCCACGAAAGCGATTAATTATGGCGATGTAGTCAATCTGTGACCAAACTTGAGGGGATGATGAAGTGTGCCAGGTAGCATAGTTACGTCTAGGGTGGCAAAAGTTTGTGCTGGAGAGGTAAAATTGGAGGACGGCACACAAACTCAGTAGTCTTTTACCATTGTCTGAGCGAAAGATGTCGTATACATGCAGGCCTTCAAACTGGCGTTCGCTAGGTAACAAACGACCAACACCCGAGTTGGAATCCTCCGCCATAATAATGATGTCCGTTTTGGGAGCCTTTACGAGCATTTCATGAAGGTTCTGATAGAATTGGTCTTTGCCGGTGTCTGGACTACAGTCAGTGGGAGCAGAGGCGGAGATTACAAAAAGAGCACATTTGTCTTCTAAACACCTATTAACCTTGCACGAGCCATGTAGCCTGACGACACTAAAGTGACTGTTGATCGGAATTCATTGGAGAAGGGCAGCTTCGGCTCTGGCACTAAGGGCGACCCCAACACCAACTTGCCCAGAAGCGGTCGCCACGGCGTCTCCAGAAAATCGAAGGTGGAAACGGGTATAACGATGAATTGGTGATGATAATGGGCAGGCTGTGCTGTGTTTCGGATAGACAACAGACATCAATTGCAAGTGTTGCTAGAGTGCGCTCTAGACCGGCTTGTGGCTCAATATGTTTTAAGATGCGCACATTGAACGCCGCGAAGTTGAACTGCGTCTTCCGTTGCAGAAGCGGAGAGGGGAGAATCCGGAGCTGTTCAATCCCGGTTTGGCGCCGTGTGTATATGTCAGGGGGTGGTGTGGCAACAGTGATATCGGAGGAAGCAATGCTTTTCATCGTTGCTTGATCAGACAAAAGTGGGGAAGAATGACACATGGGAAGAGTAGATAAGCGAGTGACATGTGATGGAAGTGTGTTTGCAGTAGTACCATGAGAGCAAAGCATCAGTAGAGCGAAGAGTGAAGTTCAGTTCCATGGTTCTTCAGCAAGCGAGATACTACTCCGTTGCTTAGGCCGAAGTAGGGATTTGTCTTAGGGAGCGCCACCACGAGCCTTTGGCTCAATAGGCTACCCTCAAGGCAGCGTCGAGAATTAATGGAATCACACTCATCGGGAGCCGATGACCGATTACTCAGTACATAAGATTCACTTGCTAAAATACCAAACAGTGGCTCAATCCTCCTCAGGATAACAGCATCTGGCAGCTGGAATGCAATGCTCCACTGGAGTGAAGCAAGGAGCAATGACTTTATTTAGTGGTGAGTCACATCCGCCAAGTCGCAGTGTTGTTACACGGACATATGTGGCTTTTTATAAGGAGAACGCTTGTCAGGCGAAAACCCATCAACATTGCCACCGAACCATTTGCTGAAACGGGAAAATACCGAACCACCCAGCTGGCACCACGAGGAGGTTGTTCGGAAAGCCCGCCGTTAACATCAAATAAATCTATGGCAAACATCAGGCGCAGAATAGAGACGTAACGCTAAGTGACAAAGCGGATGTGTGCGTCATCCAACCGTTTTAAAATACTATTAGCGTCGGTGTAGAGACAACCGATTCTAGGAGCGCATTCAATGGGTGATAGAGACTAATGGAAAAGAAATTTCTAAGGCACTCCAGACGGCTATACATTTATGCGAGTTTCAACGAGTGGACCCTCAGGTTTGTATTAGTGCTGAGTTGCAGTAAGGTGCGGCACACATGACGTGAGTTTTGTAGAATCAAGTATGCCATAATCAGGTCAACTCGTAGTCGGTGATAGCTTCCACTGAATACTGCAAATCTTTGCAGCCTCTTCTGATAGGAAGGTTACGTAATACAACTACGTTCTTAGAAGCTCGACGTTATGGCTGCTCTAGTGCATTAAGGTAGTGTTTCAGCCATACATGCCAGGTTTGAATAGCGTATTCAACATGGGGGCGAACATACGCATTAAGCATTTGTCGAAATATGGAGCTGTTTATTTGTCCAAAGCGTCAATTCGCTCGGCTTATCGACAAATGGCACAACACAAGGACACTACGTTAAACTGTGAACGAAATGTTTCAGGCAGAAGGCATTTCTTCAGGAAGTTCATGCAACCATTTCCCTTTAAAAGTTATAGACCCTTATAGACGGACAACATTTGTGCAGGATAACCTGAATTCAGCTTGGTTTTTATCACCTTAATCAGGCACGCTCAGACAAACAGTAGAAGGATCAGAGGAATGCAAAGAAAAAGAAATAAATGGGGGAAACATTAGAACAGATAAATCCAAGAATATCGCCCGTAATGACGTGAAGTACGCCTGACAATGGCAAAGCGAGGCTGACCAATATATCGAGCGGAATGCAATGATTTGGCTTCACTCGCCGAATAGCGGAAGCCTCAGCTAATCGAAGCAAGCTCAGCGTAATATCTCTGTTGAGAACCATAAGTGTGTTACGACGGAATTCGCAGTTGCCGCTGAGCAAATGCTATAAGATTGAGCTCGCAGGATGCTAAGGGTCACTAGTTGCCAACTTCCATGGAACGGTTCAAATCCCGTAAGAGCTACTTTCTAGTATAGTTCCGTCAACAGAAGGCTCGAATAGTCGGTTTAAGTCAAAGGCATTAGACCTGGCCAACGGATTTTGCATTACGGACCGTAATGCAAAATGCAGGTAACTCCCGAAAGAACACTGCTTCGTTGCTAGATTCACGTTGATATGACAATTGCTCTGGCGTTGTCCTAATGAGTAAAACTGAATACATGGAAAAGTGCAATCCTTACTCACAAATGCCGGAAGATTCTTTGTAGATCTCACAGGGAGAGACTGAATAGTGAAAGTAGAAAAGTTGCTAGTTCATGAGCTTCGAACGCTTACAGTGAGAGACTAACAGACGCAAATTCATGGTGAAACTCCGCCTACGGAGCTCAAGGATTCCTCGCATGTATGGATTACCGAAAGTACACAAAGAGGGATTACTCAGCATCCAATGCTGTCAATGATGCACCGAAGAGCGACACAACAAAAAACCGCCTAAACACAATCTTCATTCATAGCGTGCCAGAACATCCTTCTAACGATGTTCGAGAGGTCGGAAAGCACCACTTAGAAAAGCGGCGGTTCATCCATGGAACACTTTCTTTGGATAGTGTTGTGGGGCTATCCAACAGCAGGACACCTCACTCGTCAAATTATAGGGGATGTGGCTCTAGAATCCTAAAAGTTGTAGTTCAGTCTGAGCAAAAAGCAAAGGATATTTTGGATCGATGGTGGAGTAATGGGAAATGTCTTTCTTCTGAACTTCTGTTAAAGGGCGCAGAAGAGTTGCATAGTCCCAATATCAAAGCAACTGAGGCAGCAAACGTACCGACGATGATACAGAAGCTTAACTTAGCTGCTGCTTTAATTGACTCTGACGTACGTCTAAAGGAAGAATGACATGCACCTTGGCCGAATCAAGTTTCAGATGAGGTATCATTGTCCCAAGAAAAAATAACGAGTAACTGCCGACCGATGGGAGGTCAGCCTTCTTCCACAATTGACCCCTTCACCCCTCTGTGCACTTTTAGAGACTGAGAAACTGGCCTGCTTGTATACGGATGCTCAGGGTCTTTTTAATAAACTGGCCGAACTGAATGCTCGCGAAGCTTCCGGGTCATATGATGTCATTACTATCGACAAGACGTCGTTGCACATGAGAATGACGGACGCTGCTTTCGCTACCCAGCGTGTCGCTGCTCCGGAACGATAGATTTGCCAAATGAGGAAAGGTAATCCTGTATTCCCGAAGCGACATACAGTGTGAAGCCGGGGTGGATTCAGACTCGCAGTTCCCCGACTCTCTTCGGTGCCGCTTGCAGGTAAATGGCAGAGACGCTTGTGTTATTGTCTTAGTGTACCGCACCCTAACTCTACACCCGAAACCGACTGCTACCTAGCGGCTACATTAAGATACAGTTTACATCGAAAGTACTCTCACATCCTTATAATGGGTGATTTCAACGTACACTGTTTAGAAACTCATGCCACGATCGGAGAACAATTGAAAGTTGACCTACAAGATCTCGTAACCAGTGTTCCTCTTTACACTCACAGTACCTTGCCCACTCGGTAAGAACAGGTAACAGAGCATCTGTGCCGGATCCTGTGCTTAACAACGAGGAGCATTTTATTGATGTGTTGGTGGTAGACTGTCCGTTGTGTCGCAATGATCACGCAGTCACCAGTTTCAACTTCGTCTGCTATGCAGAATATCGGAATGAGAACGATGAGACTGTGCGAATCATCCCAAGCTACAATGGATTAGCCCAGCTCGCCAGCGTTACAACGTAGTCGTTCCTCACCGAAGAACCCCGGAAGTCGCCTATGTCGAGTTCGTCAACAAATTCAGTCAGCTGATTGCAGAGCCTTCAGAGGTAAGAATTTGCAACAAGTATCAATCAGTTTCTTTCGTTAGGAGCAGCATGGCGCGTGTACAGAGAATCGCCAACACCAGAAACTTGGCAGAATTACGTAGGTCAACGTAACCACAGCACACAACTTCTAAGAGAAGACAAAGATGCACATCAGTAGAACGTCGGAAAAACCTTCAGTGATAAGCACAAACTGCTGTACAAGAACGTCAATTGCATAGGAAAGTCACGCAAGAATTTCCTTCACTAAGGACAGCCGACGGCCCAACAAAAACGATTATGGAAGCAGCAAACGAGCTGCGGATGCAATATGCCCACACAATACAGTAAATTGTACCATCGGTCTGCGAGAGGACGGATTATCGTTGATCACTTTCTCTAGCTCAGAAAGTCTATTGAGAACTAGCTTCATTTGCGACTGAGATGCTGAGAGCTTGGAATTAGGTTTATCCCCTTATTTGGAATTAAACTTAGCGGCATTGGTGGCTGGGCTTTGACTGATTAAGGTTGAGGTCACATTTGCCTTCACTAGAGAAGAGTTATCCCAGGTGTTGGGTTTCGTCTTGGGCTTAGAAACCAGCTTCCATGAGGACATGCGTTCATCTGCACACAGGCTGGTTGTGGTTGGAGCGGTGACGCTTGCCACGACAGCATACGTCGGGCTTATTTTCCGGTCGACACTTCATCTTACTGTAAGGTAATGATCCGGCCGACGTATCGGAGAGTGCGGCTTCGGTCTGGTGTGGGCGTTGCAGACCCAATGAAGGAAGGGAAAACGATAGTGCGGGTGACTCATCTTCCACATTGTACATGGCCAGGACGGCAGAGCTGCATATATTGAGAGGACAGTGGTCAGTCAGAAGGCGCTTGTCATTTAGTAATGGGAACGCGCTGCACAACGGTCGAGCCAAGGAATAAATAATAGCGGCCCATGGGTACATCCGACATGGGTGAATAAGCGGAGGGAAAAGAACAAGGCTTGGGGTGTGAACATGAAAAGAAACTTACAAGTAGATGAGCAATAACCCCTTTGTGTGATGTTAAAGGTTAAAACAAGTATTTGTTGAAATGAGCGACTAAAGGTCGAATGATATAGTCACAAAAAATACGAAATGTTCGTTGCCATGACAGCGAAGGTAGCTGCGCGAAAAATCTTTGCTGTGTTCTGAAATAGAAAATGTAACGAAAAGAGACCTTGATAACTAAAAGATATGGAACCAACGCTATGTTCTAAAGTTATTAAACCTTCTTAAAAAGTGGGGAGGGATGTAATACTTGGTGATGTTTACGTTGACGGCATGAGAAATGGGGCTATACATAAAAAAGAGGATTTTGTGTGATGCCCTTGATGCGTGTTAGGGAAAAGCAAGATGAATAATTTAGTAGCTGTTGTAATGCGACGTGTAGTGTTATATATTGCTAGCTTAATAAGATTCGCAATGCAACTGCTTTGGAAATAAAGCCTTAACCTCCATATTTCACGCACATGTTTACAGAATGCGTTAACTAAACCGTAGTTTGCAGCCGGACAAGTGTATATTTAACTGGGTTCAAAAATGAATTCATTCGTTATTTGAAATGTATGGGATAAATAATCTGCACAGAATTGTGTAGTCGTCAGATATGCAAAATATGATAAGTGAAATTTTGTAATTTAATTTTAAGGGGAAATGGACCGCGCTAGCAATAGATTGTATCTCTTCAATCCATTGATCCGATTACTGTCTAGGAGATTTAGATGTACGTGGTTGTTTTCCGCAAGGAAGATAATGGATTACGGTGGAATAAGTAACTGAAAATACTCAACGCGTACTGGAAGGCAGTCTTTGATGGTGTGCTTTGTTTGTGTAATAAAGGAAGACGATATTAATTTGAATGCGAAAAATAAGGTACATGTGATAGAAAAACAGTGAATGGGTAAAACTATAAATTGGCTAAGCATGGCATGACTGCTGTTTGAGATAATGAGAACGTAAACGTGGGAAGCGTGCGGAAAAATGAAGCCTATGTAAGTCCTGTTTGTAAAGCTTTGGTGAATAAATGTGGATCTGTGCATTGTAGAGCATTATGACGTGTTAATTTGTGAATAACGAAATTGGTAGTTTACTAAAACTATTCAAGTGGGTAAACAAACTGTGTTGGATGATAATTTTGACTGGTTACTACGCAACGCCGCGTGTGTTCGAGGTTATCTTTTTAAACGCTTGTTAATAGGTTAGCTAGAGTTTTTTCGAACGTAAATTTTTGTGAGTCACCTATACCAGGAGCCCAGAGTGCGATTCGAGAAGAGAGATCGAGTTGCTGGGAAACTTTACTGGTACAGTAAAAGCTTCCCTGTTATCTAGCTATAATAGAAAGACCTCGTGGACGCTCTAGCTAGGAGAAAGGAGCATGCAAAGCACCCAGGGCAGTCGCTAGTTGCAACCTAAGCGAGCGCCATGCAAAAGTGGCGATGAGCAAGTCAAGCATTCGGAGTCAGCAATCAGTTCAACAAACCACACCGGTTGCCTAAGTGTGCAATGAAATAATATTAGTTAAAAGTTTACACAGGCAAACCGGGGAATCTCCATACTGCTACATCGCCCTCTCCCAGAAGGGACTGTGTAAGCAGTCTTTCGATCTACGTGAGGACTGTCCGTCGCGGGCCAGCCTTCTGCAAGACCAGGTTGTGAAACCTGATGCAGCTGCTGGGGGAGAACCATGCAGTCGGACCCTAGCGGGCTCCCACCCGTGTCCTCCCTACGGTGTTGAAAAGGTAAAAAGAACGGTTTGTGGGGGTACAGTTAGTTAAAATCACGTAGGCAGTTGAGCAGGAAGTTTGTTCCACTTCTAGTTGACGTACGGGGATCCAGCGAAAAGTGAAACCGAGGTGCAACCAACCTGCGGTGTATTTGGAAAGCAAAATGAAGAAGCAGAATAAAGGCATAGCCATACACAAAAGAGCGCATGGAGAAAAACCTGCGACGCTGTTATTGGGTTTTCAAAAGGTTTTGCGCTATTTGGTAGTTTCAAAACATTTTGATTTGTTTGGATTTTCAAATACGTTTGCTAAGAGCAGAAACTTTCGAAGGTACGTTCTACGTAAAATAGTAAGTACTAACGACTTCAGAAAAACGAACTGGGGCTTTGAGCTTCCTACCGCGTCGATTGAGAGTAGGGCGAGTAAGAGTGCTGTCGTTTGAGGTTGTCGGTTCTGCCGGACCGGACTGACTCGTCTGAGGTTGTGGTGCGAGCTGTGATGGCGCAAGTGGTGAAGGTGCTTGTTGCACCGAAGAGACAGACTTGTCGAGGAATGCCGGCTTGGCTCGATCGACGTTGATCGTCTCAGGCTTACCATTGTAGTCAAGGGTAAACGTATTGTCGCTTTTTCGCACGACATGGTACAGATCAGAATAAAGAGGTTGGATTGGTCGGCGTACGCTGTCAGTGCGAACGAACACATGCGTGCAAGTAGTTAACCGTTCGTCCACGTTGGTACGCAAGTTCTCTGCTCTGGGTTGCACAGGCTGAAGCTGTCGCATGTGATGAGATAGGCGAGCTGCATAGTCGCCAGAGTCGAAGGTTGTTGGCGCTTTTGGTGAGACGACTTCACCAGGTAAGCGTTGCGTGCATCCAACTACTGGCGACGATGGAGTGGCTTGCAAGTCCGCTTTACTCGTGTTGTTAATGCCTAAAAGAACGAGCGAAAGTGCTTCGTGCCAGGATGTGCTAGATTGGGCACAGAGTGATGCTTTGAGTTGCCGGTGGAACCTTTATACCATCCCATTAGCTGCGGGATGGTATGCGGTGGTTCGGTTATGTTGTCAACCAAGAACGTTGGACAATTTGCTGAAGGATCAGTCAAAGGGTGCTCCTCTCTCAGTGCTGACTACGCTTGGACAACCGAATTGAGCTACCCATCGTTCTAGGAAAGCTTGCGCGACTGTCTCAGATGAGCAGTTGACTATCGGAATCGCCTCTGACCAACGAGTGAATCGGTCGACATAAGTGAGGAGGTAAACGTAGCCTTTGCATGGAGGCATAGTTCCGACCAGGTCGACATGGACGTGTGCAAAACGAGCGTCACGAGCGGGAAAGACGCCAAGTGGGCTTTTAGTGTGTCTGTATACCTTGGCGCGCTGACACTCTAAGCATGCGCGTGCCCAAAGGCGGACATCGCGCTTGATGTTGGGCCATACGAAGCGTTCAGTTACGAGCTTCTGCGATGCACGTATGCCGGGATGGGACAGGTTGCGTAGAGCATTGAAAACCCGTCGACGCATCGAAGTAGGAACTACGGGTCGGGGAGCAGTTTGTGAGACGGCACAAAAAATGGTCCCCTCACATGAAGCTAGTGGAACTTCGCGTAGCTTCAATGAGGTGTTGCGTCGTAGCTTGTCTGTGTCGGGATCAGCTTGTTGGGCAGTAGCCATAGCGGCTAGATCAATGTTGGTGCCAGGCGATAAGCTGACTGCTGAATGCGTGAAAGCGCATCCGCGACGGGATTGAGGGCACCTGAGACATGTCGTACGTCTGGCGTAAATTGAGAAACGTAGTCTAGGTGTCTAGTTTCCCGCGGCGAATACTTGTCCGTTGCGTCATTGATTGCGTAGATCAATGGCTTGTGGTCGGTGAAGACGGTAAAATGTCGACCTTCGAGATAGTGACGAAAATGTCTGATACCTAGGTAGATAGCTAACCGTTCCCTACCGAAGGTGCTGTAACGCGATCCACAGGTTGTAACCGTTACGAGAAGAAACCTACTGGTATCCATCGACGGTCGATGAGTTGTTGAAGAACTTCACCGACGGCAGTGTCGGATGCGTCAGTTGTCAGGGAGAGTGGTGCAGATGTGTCTGGATAGGCGAGAAGCGCTATGTTGGAGATAGGGTATTTGAGCTTCTCAAAAGACAGTCTAGCGTCGTCTGCAAAATGAAAAGACCGTTGTTTAACGCGAAGCAAGTCAGTCATTGGTTGGACAATGCTCGCGGAGTTAGGAATAAAGCGTCGATAATAGTTGACCAGGCCAAGGAATCGGCGTAACTGTTTGAAGGAACTGGGTGCAGGGTAGTCCTTCAGTGCCTGGATTTTTTCTGGCAAAGCTTCAGTGATAGAGGCGGCTATCCGGTGGCCAAGAAAGTCCATGGAGCTTTGACCAAGCTCGCATTTGTCGAGTTTGACGGTAACCCCATGCTGTGTTAAGCGTTGAAAGAGAGCGTCGAGGTGATGAAGATGTTCCTCGTCAGAAGAGCTGACGACGCGAATGTCGTCTAGATAAGGATAACCGCCTTCGCGTTCTCGCGTTACCTCATGAATGAAACGCTGAAACGTTTTGGCAGCGTTACTGAGGCCGAACGGCATGCTGAGGTACTCGAGTAGGCCGAATGTCGTGATGACTGCTGTTTTAGCAATGTCGTCTAGCGCTACAGGTATCTGGTGGTAGGCGCGAACTAGGTCGACTTTGCTAAAATATAAACTTACAAGCTAAAGCTGAGGTCAAGTCGTGCTTGCGCAGAATGGCGTATTTATCCGGGACGGTAACTTCGTTAAGTGCCATGTAGTCACCACAGGGGCGTCAGTCACCGGAGTTCTTCGGCACCATGTGTGATGGTGATGCCCATGGACATTTGGACGGGCGGATGTTTCCCAGTTCAGGCACTTGCTCGAATTCTGCCTTAGCGGCTTTGAGCCTTTCCGGGGCTAGTCTGCGAGGTCGGACCGAAACAGGTGGGCCCTTAGTGCAAATGTGATGCGGGACGTTTGACGTCACAGGAGGCAAGTCATTCAGGACGCGAACGAGTTTGGATGCTTGTTGAAATGTTCTAGAACAGGTTGTGATGCTTGAGGTAGGACACGAATGGGAGTGATAGCAGCCACGTTGGCGCTAGGCCCGATAACACTGAGCTGGGTCCTATAGTCGATAAGCTTCTTCTTTCTAGCGTCGACGCTAAGGTCGAAACGTTGAAGAAAGTCTATGCATATGATGGCGAAAGGCACGGCTGCGATTATAAAAGGCCAGCGAAAGGTTCGCCGGAGGCCTAAATTGAGCGTTAGTAGCCTTTCACGGAAAGTTGCGATTGGTGTGCCATTGGCGGCACTCAGCTTGGTCGGCGATGGTGAGGTGACCTCATCTGGGCTACGGGGTATAACGCTAACTACGGCACCAGTGTCGACTAGAAACGCGGTGCCGAAGTTAAATCCCTAACGCGGATGAGGCGACTTTGGTGTTGGCCGGTCGCGTCTGTCGCCGTTACGGACCGGCCGAGAGTTTCCCTGCTTCTCGGCGAAGTTGCAAGGCTTTACACATTTATGAGTTGCCGTACCAAAATGCTGATGGTACCAACAGCTAGCCTGCCTGTTGCTAGACTCAGAACGTTTGAAGGGCGATTATGAGCGGCTATGACGACGACGATTCATAGTAAGTTGTTGGACATGGCGGCTAAGTGTCGCAACTTGTGTGTGCGTAGCTTCTATAGTTGGCTGTAAGCCAGTGATAGAAGTGCCCTCGGACGCGACAGCTTTGGTCTTGCTGGCTTCGGATTGGGGCTGTGATAGCTCAATAACTCAATCAGCTAAATCTGCTAGTTGAATGTGCGAAACGGAGCTCACTGTAGGGAGAATCGCTTTCGTGTTTTCCGGTAGCCGCTGTAGCCATAATTCGCGAAGTAACGTCTCGTCCGTAGTTAAGGAACCAAGGAGTTGCTGCATCTCTCGTAGAAGGGTTGGGGGCGGTTTGTACCCAGCTGCAGATCCCTGAATAGCTGCTGCAGGCGAACTTTCTCAGAGGGCATAACACTCTTGACTGTGGCCTACTTGAGAGCCTCATAGCGGTTTTCGGTCTGAGAAATGATGACTTCACGAACCTGCATTGATATCTCCTTGTGGAGATAGGATAGGAGCTTGCTATACTTCGCGTAGTCGGAAATGATTCTTTGGTTGTATAACTCAGCCTCAATATGAGCGAACCACAAAAGAGGATCCATGTCCGGAAAAAGTGGTACAGAGAGAGATACAACACTAAGTAGAGACTCTACCTTATGGTCTACAGATTCCATAGCTTGAAAAGTTCGAAATATCCGGCGCTGAGGTTGTTCTGGAGTCGGGGTCACCAAGTTAGTGGGTAGCCTGTACCGGGTGCCCAGAGAGCGATTCGAGAAGAGAGATCGAGTTGCTGGGAAACTTTTACTGGTACAGTAAAAGATTCCCCACTATGTAGCTATAAAAGAACGACCCCGTGGACGCTCTAGCTAGGGAAAGTAGCATGCACAGCACACAGGGCAGTCGCGAGTTGCAACCGAAGGGAGCGCCAAGCAAAAGTGGCGTTGAGCAAGTCAAGCATTCGGAGTCAGCAATCAGTTCAACAAACCACACCGGTTGCCTAAGTGAACAATGAACTAATTTTAGTTAAAAGTTTACACAGGCAAACCGGGGAATCCCCAGACGGCTACAAAATGGGTATTGAAACATAATTACCAGGTATTTATTACAATCACGTTTTCTTTACTGTTTAAATGCCCCATAAGCTGTAGTAATGCATGTTCTTTATTCCTCAGCGGGCATAATTTATCACGTGAGAGAGTCGCTGTAGGAAGTAAATTAGTTAACCCTTGTGTGTTATTTCACTGGTGTTTAACTGTTTACACCTCCCCATATCTTCTGGTCATCTGTTCCATGTTGCTGGAACGGTTATCAGGCCATTCATTTGTTCCAATGGCTTACTTATTATATGGACCGTTGTAAGACCCTAAACACTGGAATTCTGTGGAAATTCCAGTGGGTCAAGTTCAAGTTCAGATGGGACTGTAACGATAGAAGTATCCCGTGAGTGTTACAATTTTAATGGATGCTTGAGCCAAGAATTGATGCGGTGCTTAGTTATTGCTTGATCTAAAAGGGAACACCCGTAGCGCACCCTGGCCAACCGGGTAATGCCCCAGGCTTCGTGCCCTAGCGCCCCCCTGCTGTGGCGGTCACTTGCAGTACGTAAAGGATAGGAAGTGAAAAATGGATGTTAAGGAACAAGGAAGCGCAATTTAAATAAGAAAATAATACCAATGCGTGAAGGAAAATGGAGGAAATAAAATCGAATTACGACGATGCGAGGTACTCAGGAACATGGAAAGGTTTCGTGTTGCCACCAAAGTGCGTCAAGTTGCCGCTCAAACCCCCTAACCGTAGATTCCCTGATAACCCTTTCCGGAAGCACGTTCCAGCGCTCGATGTCTGCTTGACAGCCGGATTTCCCCCCTAAGCTGATCGGACCGAGGTTAGTCCAGCTTCAAGGAATGTCCGTGTAGAACAGACAATCTAGCGAGACTGAATAGCCAAGATAAATCTGGACCAACCTTCCCAGTTAAGATACGGTAGGTTAAGGTTAGGTCTCCTCTAAGTCTTCGGTAGTGCATTGAATGCATCCCCAAACTAAGTAGACGATCGGTGTACGTCCGTCCCCGTAATTCCTGGACTAATCTAGTAAGCACTCGTAAAACCCCCTCTAGTTCCAAATGGTCCCTGACGAGGCAGGGCGGACAAGCCTAGACGCAGTATTAAAGTATATTGTGATAGCACGCATCTACAAACAGACCTACCTCGTACACCTTTTTCCTTAGGTTGCGCACATTACAGCAGTAACTGAAGGCATCATTTAGATTTAGACCCGGGTTTTGCCCTACCGGAATTGGCACAGATGTGGCGGAATACAAGGGCAACACAAGGATATGGTGCATTAAGTGCACGGAAGGAGCAGGTAATGAAACAAGCCTTACGAAAGGCTTCACCAGCAGCTACCTTCCAGCAATCAGGATGCGACGTATAGCTGAGGTGATAACTGTGTGCCATAAAGGGAGATAAGCCAGGAGCATAAAACGGTGCCCGAGGGAACGACCCGTAAAACACGTTGTGTAAGCCAAAGTGATAGTTTTTCTAGCGGTCAAAGTAACATTACTTAGCCGAAATGGCTGGGATGGTCGTTGAAGCAAGCGTATCTAGAAGCTGCATGAAAGGTCAAGGAAACAGTAAGCTGTTCGGTCCCAAGCAAAATGCCCACGCACGTAGGAGTGAGGTTGTGCACACGCATCTCCGCGCGACGGATCCCTAAGTAGCTGGGATGTAATAAAATATCCGAACTGCAGTGTGAGCGCAAGGAATACGTGCTCCGTTGATGGTACTTCAAGCGTGCTTCTTAGCTTTCCCGTACATATTATCCTGGTGCTTGGCAAAGCACAACGGTTTTTCAGATTGCTTAGAAGACGAAGTTGTCAAGAAGGAACGTATGAGTAAATGTGTATCAGCGCAACGCCGCCGAATTGCGGGTGCTGCTGATGTCCTTAGGTACAGCTGACCACCCCATAATGTGTGATCCCGATACCGAGATCGGCATACGTGCCGTAACCATCAAGTAGGAAGCGCCGCATGCGGGAGTAGCGGATTTACTTACAGACCAAGCGGAAGCAATGGCCTGGTGGTAAAGGAACGAAAAAGGTTGCAACATGAAAAGGGAGGACTTTCAAACACCGATGGTAAGTGAAATGCTTCTGTCCATTTTACGACGCGCACAGCTGATGATACCAAAGGCCGCAGTCGGAGCACATGACCCAGTCAACCACCCGTCCACTCCGTGCCTCGCAGTCTGATTGGAGGCAAGAAACGTACTAGTCATAGTCGTAATTGGCTGAGCGTTTTGCACGGCAACGACGCTTTCTTGGATGCTTATACACCCTGGCGGTTTTCGTGTGCAACTCTCTGAAACGAAGTGGCTTCCTTTCCTGTTCCTGGCGGAAGGACGATTCCGGAATGGGCACTAAAATTTGCTCACGTCTTGTGCCTTCCCTGGTAGGTTCACTCATCCCTTCCGCAGCTGACTCAATTATGGTTTCGGAGGCGGAAACCGCAACGTCCACGGGAGAGCTGCTTAGGTTGCGTAGTAACCCCCGCAACTGATCCATAACCTCCCTATACTTCGCATCGCCATGGCTGCAAACCTGCACCTGAATATCACCCAGAACTGGGCTGCATTCCCGAAGCTTCTGCTACCTACTTACCGGGGCAACTGTGGAACTCGACGGTAGGGGGACGATGGCGCAGGACGTGGATGCGGTTACATGTGGATGTCGCGCATGTGACACAACCCAGCGGTTGTTACGCAACAGGCCGTCAACCAGTCTGCCTGCCGCGTGCAATGCATGCACAATATGGACGCGCGGAAGCAACCATTGTCGACTGAAGCTACAATGGCACGTTACGTCCTCACGCATTAACACGGTGTATTGTCTACTGCTACCTTGCCCTTGAGCTCTATCATCGGACAACTCCGTCACCGTCACCGTCTTCCTTGGGTAACGGCATCGCCAGCGAGTCGGTGCATACCCTGAAAACGGATACGCAGCCTGTCCCAGGCTATGGAAGCACGAGTCTATTGGGTGCTCCGACAAGTCCGTTTGGCCTATCAAATCAAACCTTGTCAGTGGGATTGACGGTCAAGCACGCGGTTAACCACCGAGGTAAAGAAGCCTAATAAAGATGTTCGCTCGAAAAGACCGTTCTTTAAATGCCTATTTTCGTTTTGCCTGTCGTTTGTTGTAAAGCAGCCAACCAAACAGGTCGACGTCAAATGGTGCACTGCCCTTGATGAGACAAACGGCAACCAGGTCCTTACTGAGTACCTGTGCGCATCGCCGTTTCGCTCTTTAATGGCTGTCAATCATCTAACAAACAACCAGGAGCTTCTAGCGTACACCAAGTTGCGTACCCACTGCTTAATAAGCGACCTGTCCGTTGCACTTTTCGCGGATAACCCGTTGCAGCGACGGGTGACATCCCTCAATAAGTGGAAACGGCACTATAATTGCGCGTATAGGGGTACACTGTTTGAAATGCATGGACCTGGACCACGCACTTTTAAGCACCACCGTCCTCGCTGTCTCAGACGCTGGTAATATGAGGTGCATGTTGCGTACAGCGTTCATAGAGGATGCGGTTGTCTCATCAAGAAGCCACGCGTTGTAACATGTATGCCCAATACCATGCACATCTGCCAACATGCAGTGCCACAGGATGAAGCCACCGCAGTTCAGCTGGTGTGTAGCAGCAGCCAGCATTACCTCAATTTACAGATCCACGAGATCACGTAAGTACCTTGGAACGAAAAATAAGAACAGTATTTCCGATTCCTCTTACTCCACATTACATTGACAGACGCTCTCAAGCAACTGTATCACTGCTTCCACCGAGTTCCCCTCCACCTTTCCCCTCACCTTATACCTTATGGTCCGGAGGTGGTACCGGTTCAATCTTCCACCGTAGTGCGTCAAAGCATACCTCCTAAGCTCACGTGTGTCCTTACACGACTGCATCATACAATAGACGTCCTCTTCCATGTGCCGCCAGAGCCGTCGGTAGATCACGTAGAGAAACGGCTTTCCTACATGAGAGGTAAGGCTGTGCTCAACGCTGTAGGAACCTATGTCGTAGCACCAGCCATTATACCGTATGACATTATGTGCCTGGCCGTCATAACTTTTGTACCTACAGTTAATAAGCGTTTCATGAACATTGCATGTCAACTTACCGTTTGTACGTGTATCCTCTTCGGCGACAATGAACGTATCTTTAGTGTATGGATCTGTACCGCACACCCTCAGGCAACTCTTTACAGCCTTTCATCCTATCCGCTTCCGATATCAAGACACTGCTTTGAAAAAACATGATGCGGTACGCATTTGAAAGCTCCTTAAGTCAGTATTGAAATTCTCCACGGTGCGGTACACAATCTGAAAGAAGACAGTACGGAAAGTAGCTGTAGCATCGACAGCCATGACAGCGACTGAATCCGCCAAACGCACTTTATGATGCATTCAAACTATCATCATACTCACATAAATCTAAGTCCGCGTTGCAACCCATGGCATTTTCTCCACATTAACAGCCCTTAGATCACAATGTCATCTTCGCTTTTCCTTTACCAAGGCAAAGTTGCTTGTTGTCCGCTACGGCAACCTCCCAGTCGCCTGCTGATCACCAACCGTTGTGGAGCACGGTCTCGTCATCGATGTTACAGCAAGAAGTATGCAGCCACCCTTCGCACAGAGCGCATTGAACAGCATTTGAGCGGGAGGTTACGCGTTCGCCACAATCTATACACTTGGATGACATAGTAGTTCACCGTATGGATACAGGAAAATGAAAATTCAGAGCAAAATTCTCGACGGAGGATCGTTATCTTCAGGCCGTGCCCACCAATCAATTAGTAGTAGCAGACCTAGCAGGGTATTTTAGAGAAGGTAACGTATGATGGTTGGTTTGACAACAATGAAGTAAGTAAACTCCCTTTATACTGGAGTACCTGCAAACCCGTGTTTTAGTGTGCTAAAAGCCCATCAACGGCTTGTCACGAATTCAAATGCACGTAGGTAACGTCAATGAAAGGTTGCATATGTAGTAAATTAATTAGAAAATAAAGTATCAATTCCAGTAGTTCCAATATTGCAGTGCACGTATTTAAATGTTAAACGAGAAATTTAGGTCGCCCGTTTTCGTAGAGGGTGGATGTAACTAATGCGCAGTCTTGGCAGTCCGCGTGTGAGATTGTAGTTCCGCAACTTGAAGCCTAAAAACAATTTTATATGACAACCCTTTCGGCTCGAGCGTGCGTAACGAGTTCATGGGCTCTCCTTTATGCGTCTTATCGGCGCTCAGTCTAGAGGTTGTTAGACTCAAATATAACAGCCAAAATATGCGGCAAAACGAGTTCTAAATGCAGGCAAAATAGTGCCCACTCAATCAGTTGTGCATGTTGTGTTGCAAATGTGTCAATACTCAACTCGCGTTACTACGCATCTAAGTAACGTTGGTGAAGCAACCAAGTGTGTTATGCATGCAACTATATTTGCCTTAAACATACGCACCACCAATGCAGTATTAGTGACTAAAGTAGAAATTATGCACTATAACCTATAAAATGTGAGTATGCTGTTTCTGAGCCTATTTATTAAAATAACCTGCCGTCCACTGTGTGTCTTTACCTTACCTACTAGTGGTCCCCCTGAATCTGCATAAGCCAAGAGCTGATCACGTTACAGCTGACTTTCCTTTATCGCGCAGGGTCATCGACTCATGGAACGCGCTACCCAGGGAAGTATATTAACACCAAAGGTGAAGGAGTTTGAACATCGACTCGACGCCCATGGGTTGAAGTTTCAGACGTTTCTACATCCATTTCCTTGGCTTCCCACATCTAGTACCATTAATGTCTTATCCACCAATGCTCTCCTGTACTACAATTAGCATTATTTTGTTTTCTTGCTTCCCTTCTCTTAACCTTTAGTCTATTCACGTTGCCAGTATAGAGGGGACTGCTATTGCAGGCCGCGCGGGCGTTGTTTGGTTGACCGTTATACGAATCGTGTGTATTGATATGGCTCTTCTCGGTTTCAACTCGCGCCCGCGAATTCCATCGAGGTTCATTGAAGCATTAAAGAAGGAACACATATGGGAATTTTCCTACCGTTCTTGTCCAAATTGCACTTGAACATACTTAATTAATCTCCTATTGTGCCGACAGGATAGCCTCGGATTTTTACTGTCGGACGCACTATTAATATAAGGAAATAGCTAACACTCATAGTTTGTAAGGTTAGTAGCAGTTGCTACATCATCGTATGCACATTTATGTCGCCTCTATAACAACAATGAGCTTATAAAATTATTGGCAACGTTTTCAGACATATGGTACCTACGGTTTAGCATACTATGCTAACTTATGGACAGCGAGACCTCCGAGTAGAGTGTGAGCCTTGTCACCCTCGGAGGATAAAAAAGATATGAAGATAAATAGCTTTATTTATCCATAGACCTTGTGACTAATATTCTAAGTCCTTATTGACGCCGTTTCTTGCGTTAATAGCTTACTTTTAAACCTTACTTTCTGTCAGCGCGCGTAATGTTTAGCGGTCCAAGAGTGACGATTTATGGTGCCGTGGTAGTAGGTAAGTACAAGTCGGGAATCGATTTCCGCGTAGCATTGACGGAATACGCGTTCTGTCCGCGCGAGCAGCGAAATGGTGTGCCGTAGAGTGAGTGTTGTAAAGCCCTAACTGATCAAATTTTCGGCCCTCAGCAGTCGAAATGTACACCTTATGGGCGACACTGGTCAGTCAAAATACTTTCCAACGCACCCTAAAAACGGAAATGAAATTTTTATGGTTGCATGATGGTAAACATGAAGCGAAAATCTACTTCCTGTTATACTTACGCAATGCAGTAGCCGTAATACTTATCCCTAAATGAGTTTGAATGACCAACACGCGTCCAAACGGTACTTAATTCGTATGAAGTTTAGTCAAGCAGGTTGCTTTAGCTGATGCAGCCTCACCATTTATGGGTGTATGCTACTGACGGAGTCTCTATACTACGAACCTTGGAGCCGTGTGCTATTACAACCCACCTGTGTCCTATTGCTTTGGCACTAAACTTGACACTGACGGAGCCGGTATCCTATGAGCACAAGCCTTGGAACCTGGTGCACGGTGCAACTGGCCTAGTTGCTACTATATTAACGTAAATGTGCCACCGGTAGAGTCGATATACTAAGAGCAAGAGCGTTTGAGCCATGTGCTATTACATCCCACTTGAGTCCTATTACATTGGCACCAAACGTGCCGCAAGTCCAGTTATTTTTAGAAACGCGTTAGTTCCGAAGGAGCGCAGAATCGGATAAAACAACTATGTTTTTTATTGACCAGAAAGCAGTGTGAGTATAGGTTCCGCGTTGTTCAGTAACTACGGGCCTTGGACGCGCACGCCCAATGCAGGATATCATTACAACCAGTCGTAGGTACCGGCTAAATTTAATAATAATGTGTACGTACAGCCTTCTGTCAAGCAACTGAAAGACACAAATCGTACAACCGGCTTCTGCTTGCACACGCCGACACGTTCAGTGGTAAAGTAACCGATTGTGTGCACAGCGAACTGCGTCAACTGCAATAGCCTTGTTGCATGTGAAACACAAATCTGCGGTCGTCATCGTTTGCGGCAAACGCAGTTGTTTCTTTGAACATTAAAAGCCGGTGGAATGACCAATTACCTAGTTACTCCTTCGCAGCTTTTGATACAGTTCCGAAAATGCGGGTGGTTTAACCACTTCGGCGCTTCTCAGACGATGTGCAAGGTGTGCGATTTTAGAGGTGTTTGGTTTCGTAACAGGAACTTTTAACGTCCGCAACTGCGTGGACACGGTGGGTAGGTTGTAGTCCGCCAGTAGGCATTCTCAGCTAGGTTGTTGGTTGTACCTCCAATATGCACCAGTCCGGCTTGGCCGTGTTTCGCCCAAGGACGTTTTTTATATACGACTAACCCTACGTAAGTTAGGGCACGCACCGGGGGTCTTTTCGTTGAAGGAGCTTTAAACTGGGTTGAAACCCAAGACAAGAATATTACTTTTAGAAAGAGCTTGTACCCAGCCTCCATGTCCGAAGTTGCCATGCTCTTAAATAGCTAACTCGACCGCTTAATGTTTGTCTAGAGAATGTAACGAATATTTATCACTTACCTGCTTCATGATGGCCTGGCGGATGTGGAAGTAGCACAACGAAAGGTAGCATTGAAAACCGCGCTCACTGCAAGTATTTTGAGTAGCCACTTTGTCCATCATAATTGTGCTGACGGGAATATCATGACCCATAATATCCCGAAACGCTTCGAACAATGTAAGGCTGGCTAGCCGAACAACCTCCTCGTGGTGCCAGCTGGGTGGTTCGGGTTTAACCCGTTCTAGCAAATAGTTCGGCGGCAGTGTTCCAGGACGTGGTGGGTTTTCGCCTGGCAAGCTTTCTCCCTATAAAAAGCCACAAATGTCTGCTTAACAACACTGTGACGTGGCGGTCGTGACTCGCCACAAAATAAAGTCACTGCCCCGTGGGTATCCGAATAATCCTTTCCAACACACGGACATCCATCTTCTACTCGAGCATTGCCGACGACATGAGAATCAAAATTAGAGCAGCACAGTTACAACCAGGAACCTCATGGTTACACACCCACACACAGACAGTTACATAATTACATACTCCCCTACATAAACATACACTGGCATGGCAAACATAACGGATTCCTGCACATTCTTGACCACGCATTGTTATGTCATAATGATCATGCCTGTAAAGGCGTGCCTCGCCTTGTCGAGAATAAAAACTTTATTTATTTATTTAATGTTCCCGACGCAGAAACGCATAAAATATTAGCCGGCTGTAACCCATCCCGTGTTATTAAAATCTGGTATAGTTTCAGCTGCAATCAACAAGTAATGCTGCTATCAATTCTTACTTCAAAAGTTTAGTACCATGAGTGTCGTCTACACAAACGACATACGAGAATCGGCGGAACAGTTCCTTTCCTTGCTGCCGAGCGAATAATATGTGTGTGCATACGCTTTCCTCTGAAATCATTCGCGCAACTTCGGCTTCCTTTATTGACTTGATAACCGGACGTAATTTTACTTCACGTAGTAAAAACCCTAAACGTAAGCTTACACTCAACTCCAGGTCGCAATATACGACGAGCATTGCGGATACCATCGCTGCTAATATGCTTCACACGCGACACGTCACACTTTCTGCTGCTGTAGCCTAGCAAATTGACGTAATGAAGAATTATGAACCTGAAAACAAACTACTAAACATCAAAACTGTCAAAGGAATGCCTAAGAAAACTGCTCCGGAAACCAGACTCCATTAGATAGGCTAACGTTTGTACTGAAATATTGGCCTGGAGAGGCTATGTGTTCCGATACGGCAGGCTAAGTGGTGATGCTTTCATAATTGGATATGTAAGTGAGGTATATGTGTCGCTTAGTAAGTAAGTATGTAATAGAAATGGTACATGATAAGATTGATTGGTAGTTCTTTTCGCGCTGTTTTAAATAAGGTTAACTGGAAGAGATCTAATTGGTTATCGAGCGCCATGCTGGAGGCAACTGCTGCATTTTGTCGTATGGTCTGCGACTGCTATAAAACCTGGAAGGAAGTGGAAGAAGCTGTTCGCAACGTCCAATTTGCGACGGTCTGTATTTTTTTCAAATATCGTACGCTAAGTACGAAGCAACATGAGAACCAACGAGGTAAGATGGTCACTGAAGGCTTTCCGCACCGGTATGTACAATTTCGGTGCGTACCTTCGACACGTGCTGGAACCGTGGGGAAACGGTAAGGTACAAATATATTGGAAAATAGCCCATTGATTTCACAGATTTCGTGATGGCGGCTGTCTTGCGCGGTTCTCATTCAGTTTGTATAGGCAACAGTATGAGCACTGCAACTTCAATTTGCAGCACACCCGTAGTTTTCAAATTGGTCAGACATGGCTGTATCCCAGCAACCGATGTTTGACTGCTGCTCAAGAGTCCGAAGTCTGTTCGTTGATGGACACATATAAGGAAAGCCGTGAAATACGGACTCATATGTGGAGGACTTATGGCCGACGGATGATGAAGGTGAACTTGTGATATATGAGGCGGCGACACATGCGTAAAACAGCTGGAGAGGTGTTTCAGGTGGTTTGCTTATTGGAACAGCATGGCAACTTCCGGGTGAATAGGAATGGTGTGCAAATAAGGTCGGTGTATTTTGCGTCGTCATGCATGGAAGGCTTGGTGCAGCGATACTGGGAGGTACTTTTGGCGGACGCTACGCACCAACTCAACTGTGAGTGTACATCCTTTGGCGCTGCATGTTGGTGGACGTGACTGGCGTTGCGATGCTTTCTATGCTTTATTGTTGAATGAGAAATTGGACAAGTACAAGGAAGCGGTAGAAACGATGCTTGGAAGGCTTCCTGCCACCTCCCATGCACGGGCGATAGTCATGGATAAATGTGCTGCTCAAGTCGGTGCATTTCAATCTCTGTACCCCCGGGCGCATGTGGTATTGTGTCGATTGCACGTGGCGCGAGGCATGGCTAGACGTTGCCCACACCTGCATGATGCGTTAACGGGGGACGGGACAATTCTACGGCAGTGGTTGCGGAAATTGATTTATACCAGAGCTGAGGAATATTTCGGTAAACTACTGCATGATATAGAGGAGTGAAATGCAGAATGCAATGAGTACTTGATGCCCACTTGGCTACCGTTCTCGTCACCATGGGCGGCGCATCGATTGCGAACGGTGTTCGCATTTGGTTGTTTTACAAAAAACAAAGGGAAGAACGAGAAACGGCAGCTGAAGTTGCCACGTAGTGAGAGGTCCCCGTAGTTCTTCTCACTGTGGTTGTGGATCGTGCGCATAGAGTTATGGAAGAAAGGCAGACGAAAGTATCGAGATGGCAGTTGAGCCCTACGTTCCTCCGGTGAACGTATGCAGGCTCACCGGTCTACCTGTGTGTTTAACTCCGTACACCCGGGGGCAGTTCAATAAGCACTGGTCATCGGAGGATTTAATAGGCCGTCGTCTTGCGGGTACGGCAATGGCGGTGGAATGCAAGCGGCTTTCCGGTACGCTTACATGCTTGGTACGCAGTGACGGATGTGCGTGTAGGTTTTAGTATCACTGGCGGATGCCGTGCGCGCACATGTGTTATCTCGTGTATGATCAGGGTGCAGATTTGACTGTATTGCTTCAAGATTTTTGGTGGTGCATATCTGACTCACCAGAGCCCTTAGGTACCATTGATTTCACGGAGGCGGCTGAGAAGAGCGCGCCGGAAGCGGAACTCAGTTCACAGGCAGTCATTTAGGATCGGGCAACAAAGTTACACACGGCGAAGGTTGTGCTCGAGGAACTAAACACCTACATCTGCACTATGTCAGCAACGAAATCTCAGTTCATGATAACCTCTTTGAGGCCGTTGTGGGAGGTGTTGAGGCACAAAACTGATGTGCGATTTTTCTGCAAGACCAGGCATTGCGAAGCATCCTTACCTTTGGAGAACGAGGAGGACATGTTGTCAGTGGTTGGGAAACGGGGGCGTCCTCCGTTGTTCCTTGCCGTCCTTTGGGAGTTGAAGTGACGCCGGTTTTGCTGGCCACCAAATGAAGCGCAGATGCCCAGCACCTTTTTAGCACGGCGGATAGTCCCGTGGTTAAGTAGGTGTTCCATCACTCGCTTCCCCGCTGGTAGGTTGTCTGGTGAAAGGCGTCTTGCCTTCGCAGGCAAACATGTAGTGACGGTTATTGTGATTGCGCTCCCGACTGCGGTCATCTGTTCTACATAGGTTGGGGAAAGTTCGCCCTACTGATGAGTAGCTTGACTCCTTAGGCGGAACTATTTGAAGCTTATAGGCATTGACCGCAGCGAGTACGCCGGAAACAGTTACCGACGTGTTACTATCTGGTAGGTTGCCACTTAGCGTCCAAGACCAGTTATTCATCAATGACCAAGTCAATGCAAACGATGAACTTCCGTACAGCGGCAATTAAGAATATGAAGGCGAATATAACTCGTAAACCGAGAGTAAGGGTGCATTGATGTTGGCCCTACTTAGCAGCACCAGCGCCAGTGGTGTCGTGTGCCACCCATGTCCTGTAAACTCTCGAGGCGGGCAAAAGGCGAGTCAAATGTTCTGCGTGCAGCAAGACGAAACGGAGCAACAGGACCAGGTGTGATAGTCGGTGCCTTCATTTCCTGCTGCCATGTAAACTTCTGTCCACCTAGAGCCTTGCGCTTCCTACCTCTGGCGGACTGAACGCCGTCGTGGGTAAGCGTCGGCCATGCATACGTAGCACGTACACGAGCAAACGGAACATGTTCAGTGCAATTTGTTGTGCTTGCGAGCTAGCATGATTATCGCTACCTATTACTCGTATATGCACATCCTCGTTGCGGACACGCTGGTGCCATCAGACAGCAGCAATGCTTCGCCGACAACGATGATCCATGACTTGTAAGCACCTAAAATATTCCGACCGAAGGGGCCAAGTTTCACTACCATATAGCAGCACGATCGTCACTGCGGCCTTGTATGCGCGGCCTTTCCGACTAAGGGAAATTGCATTCTTTCACCAAGGAGGCCGCAGGTTCAAGAAGGCAGTTCTGATCTTTGCATTAGGTGGGCCGACGTAAGTTCCCATGCGCCCCTCGTTGCTAGTGCAGCTGACAAGATAAGTGCCTTGATGAACCACCTCTACTTCCTTGTCAGCAAAGGTAAAGTGGTCCTAAAGTGGTTGGTCAGAACAGCCTGTGCAACTGCCCTCCTTGTGTATTGCCCTTGCAAGGAATTCGCTCCAGTCATCCGGGACACTTCCTTCCAGGTGCGTTCAATTTTGTAGGTGGGCGCTTGGCGGAGGACCTCGCTTGCATTAATACATAGTGTAGGTTGGAGGGGATGGGAACATGGACAAGAAAACAATTGAGGGCTGTGCTCGTGTTAAGCACCTTTGCCTCCGTAGGAGCCCTAACCGTGCCGTCTACGAGACGTACTGCATCACCTGAGTAGGAAGAATGCATATACAGCTGCAGACTCGGCTGAAAGCGACGGATTTGGAAGCGGTCACACAGCGTATGTTGATTACAGGTTGCGTGGTCCATAGGTCGGAATGAACCTACCAAGAAATGTCGTAAATGTCACAGCGTTGACGACATTGTTACACAGAAATAAATTAATTTTCTTCCCATCGTCAAAGTTGCTGAATGGAGCTACCAAGCCACGGAGTAGCTAATAAAAAACTATTTAAAAGTTCGAAGAAAGTAGAAGCCACGATTAAAATTCACGCACAACAATATGCCTCGACGGAGAGTCGAACCCCGTTCCACGAATTTCCGGTCCGTTGCTCTACCACCTGAGCTACCGAGGGCGGACGATTTTGTGCGCAAATTTTAACACATGTCTTCTGCTTGGTGGTTTCAAGATGATGCGTGAGAGCAGGAACTTTGTTCACAAGTCTGAATACCCTTAATAGGCTACAGCTTCCTTGAAGTTAACCATCCCTGATACGGCAAGGGCAGGCAACGAAGCATCCGTCCCAAGGACTGATGCACCATTGTAGTTGCTAAAGCTTCACCACGCCCCTGGGTTACAATGTATGACATTTATATATAGCTTGGCTTCCACATACCGCTGCATTCTTTCAGGTTAACTTGGCTTCCATAGACTGGAACGCACCGGACTGCCTTTTTGCCGCTCGTCCTACCGCCACCGTTAACCTCCTGTTTGCTGGTGACAGGTGTCTTCAATGGTAACTGATGCACATCCTTCCTCAGCCGTAATGAACTTTCCGTAGGTAGGTATAGGTTCTCCGTTTACCTTTCATTTTATAACTTACGCCTGTTCTACATCAACGCGCACATTCTAAGCATAGCACATTTATCCTCCGTTGCTATGTGAGTAACATTCGACATGTGTCCGCCGCCATTAATATACCTGGCGAGACTTACAAGTAAGTTTCTGTCATTTTCCGACAAACTTACCTTAAATAGACTGCAAAGCACCTATCCTTCAGGGAAGGCCGTCTCCTCTGCACCAAGCACCGACCGTCAAGAAAGCATGCAAATATGGTTGGCGGCATCCAACTTCGGATTTGCATGTCACCGTGGCCAGCCACAGAACGCCTGTGCCTGCAGAGAGACCATGGGTGGCCTGAGATGCACCACTCACAGCTCCATCCACACACCCCATATCCAGTGTAAACGCGAAGGAATAAGACCGCGAAGCATGTGGATGGGCGCCAAGTCTCATCAACAGGGCCGGCCCACACTCCTTCAGGGGCTAACACAAGCACGATGTAGTTCGGGAATCAAGCGCACACAATGCGGTGGTTGGACCGTAGTCCGCTCCAACCTGACAACATGGAAACAAGCTTTGAACCTAGCACTACCACAACGGCCGTGCACCCCGTCCCCTCCAGCAACGATCAACTGTCTCCTGGAGCCAGATGGACGAGGTAGTGGATAATAGACGAGTAGGCAACTTGTCGGCATGCACATCAAGCGCAGCCACACCGGGGTTATCAAACAACCGTCAATCACTTGGGAAAGATAACCAAGAAAATAAATCGAGTAATGCATCAAGAAACGGTGACATAAGTCTCAAATTATTGAGCATATGAAATAAGTTGATTACCAACGAATCCGAGGTAAGTTCACGAGGTAAGGAAGTGTATTTTATGGAAATGCTACAAACACGAAAATGTTATCGAAATAATATGAAAGTGCATAGAGGAGTGCATAAGTAGGCATTTATAAGGGAAAGAAAAGCATTAGGATAAAATTGAAAACCCACCACGAAAAATGAGGCGACTTAGCATGCAAACACGCTGTTAGTAAATCGAATGCAGCGTACCTGCAACCGCTGCGTCCATCCTGCCTACATTCTCTACAGGACCCGTCGTCACTTCGGTAGTGGTCCCGAGTGGACTCGCTCATGGCTCACTAGGCCTGCCTTACCTAGGCACATGCGAACGAATGTGCTACAGCACCATGCACTCGATATCGATGGAGAACAACCCATCGGTGCTTGCCGTTTCCGCACTTGCCGCTTCTTCTCTGCATGCATGAGGTCTTTCTCCCGCACTTCGGCAACTGCCTTCATGGTTACATCACGCCATGCACGCCGATCAACCGCCTTCGATTCCCATGATCTCCGAGCGGGATTGTAACGTGGGAGGCCCACTTTAATCATGTTCTGGTAACGTAACTTTGGTTTCCCCACATGCCGCTTCCCAATACTAAGTTGACCATGTAAGCGTCGCTTCGGTATCCGCGTTGAATCCATGCGGCTCACACGACTGAGCGACCTCAGGTGTCTCAGCAACATTATGCAGTCCACTGCATACGTTCCACTACGGCGCAACACTTCGCGTCAGCAACTCTGTCGCCCCATCCGATGCGTGAACTCCATCGCGAACACTGCTGATGGAACCGCTCCAGATATCGCACATGGCGCCGGTACAACGTCCACGTTTCACTGCCGTATAGAAAGATGGACAGCACCATGGATTTGTACATCAACAGCTTCGTGCCAACAGTAAGCTGCTGGTTGTTCCACACTCGGTACTCTAGCTTCCAGAATGCCGCCGCTGCCTTCGACAAGCGGATACTCAGGTCACTGTGTATCTGCTGTTCAGTCGACAGCACCCTCCCAAGATAGCAGAAGCGGAAGGTGCTTTCTAATACTTGAGCACCAACGTTGATTCGCAAAAATATTGAAGATTGCACCTCCGGTGAAGGCCAAAAGCGACAGACAATTTTGCTTGGGTTGATGATGAGCCCGAATTTGGCCGCTGTCGAAGCCATAGCACTAGTCATGTGCTGCAACTCATCCGCGCGTGTGCACACAACGCACAGTCGTCAGCAAACAGCAACATACGGATTGCTGTCTCACAGACTAGAGTTCTCGCACGGTAGCGACGGAAGTTCAGCAACCCACCATGTTTACGGCGCTTTACCCCAACACCGTAAGCACAAGCCGCATCAAATGCACAAGACAACATTGCATGAAGCTAGATATCGAACAGGACAGGAGCTAAGACACAGCATTGCTTCACACCAGTGAAACCTGCAAAGTCATCCGAGGTCTCTCCACTCAGCTGCACCCTCGCTCGCATACCACTGTGCAGACATTCAAATAAACTTACAAACTTACGCGGGCAACCAAACTTACTCAACACCAGCCACAATGCCTCGCGGTTCAACGTATCAAATGCCTTGGTGAAATCAACAAAAGCGAGTACAATGGCCGGTGTCATTCTCTGCACTTCTGCTGCAACGGACGAGCCGCAAACATCGTATCTATAGTATTGCGACCGCAAGGAAGCCACAAAGCTCTTTCGCCACGTTCGGTTCCACAACCTGACAGACGAGGCGGTTGAGGAGGTTTCTGCTAGTCACCTTGCCCCCACAACTCAGCAAGTTGAAGCCACGATAGTTCCTGCAACATTGCTCGCTCCCTCTGCTCTTGTGCAGTGGTAGCACAAGGGCATCCTTCAGCTCTGGACGCACCTCCTCCTCAATCCTTACGCCTTGCATCAAGGGGTGCAACGCAGTCAACAACGCGTGTCCGCCATGTTTCAATACTTCAGGCGAGACCACGTCGGCCCCGGCACACTTGCAGTTTTGCAGTGGAGCAAGAGCTCTCAACGTCTCATCCAGTATCGACGTGTCCGCCAGACTTGTCTTAACATAGTGCTGCTTGCGGCAGTTTAATGTAGGCCAGTCGGTCTCTGAACGTTTGTTCAAGAGACAGTCAAAGTAGTTTCGCCAGATCTGCATTGTGTCTGCAGTCTGTGCGCAGGTAGCGCCTGAACTACCATCGATCAGTGTCCTCTGCGGCTCCAAGCCCGGTCCATACACCGCCTTCAACGAATCAAAGAATTCCTTGTGTTGGTGGCGTTCGGCGCAGCCTTCCGTCTGCTTCGGCTTCTCCGTTCACCATGCATTTTTATGCGACGGAGCTCTTTGGTCAGTCGTCGTCGAAGTTTACGTAACTGAATCGTCTTCTAGTCACTAGGTCTGCGACATTGCCGAAAATGCTGCAGGTGGGTTTTGGCGGGTGTGTACCAATTTGGCCAGGGGCTGCCTAGCTTGGGGCGGGCATTAGCAAACCATTGAACACCTGGGGGTGCCCTCCCACCGTGACAGACAATGCGTGGCGCTCGTGCTTTACTCCAAATGAGCTGTGAGCTTATAACCCCTAGACCTGTCTTCACCCATGGCTAGGTTTTACGGGAAGAGGACAACCGACCACCGACCACCGACCCCTTTCTAACATCCGAAGAGGATGGACTAGGATACTGCCAGGGCGCCCACACCTGACAGGAGAACGACTCGAATCCTCAGCCAAAGCCTTCGATTAAATGACCATCCGAAAGGCAGTGTGTCTAGTATATGGTCAGTTCAATGTCTCATGCGGATTGGTGTCACGGACCTTAGCAGGGAGAAGGGCGAAACCCACTCCCACCCAGAGGTCGCCATGGGGAGGCACCCAGAACACGAGCAAATGGCACAACAGTAGCAGCAGTGGGTAGACCATCTGTCAGAATCTAGCCACCACCAGCCTCAACGCACTGTAGGCGTACCCGCCATATATATATATATATATGGTGGTTGGCGGCATCTGGTTTCGGGTTAGCCTGTTACCGTGACCAGCCACAGGACGCCTGCGCCTACAGAGGAGCCATGGGTAGCTTGCGCTGCACTACCAACAGATCCATCCACACACCCTATATCCAGTGTAAACCCGAAGGAATGAGACGGCATGTGGTTTGGAGCTACGTCTCATTAACGGAGCCGGCGCACACTCCTTCACTGGTAAACCCGTGCATGCCCCATGTTGGAATCAAGCGCACACAAGGCGGTGGCTGGACCGTAGTCCGCTCCACACTGATTGCATGGAATTATCCTTCGAGCCTAGCAAGTCTAAAAGGACCGTGCACCCAGTCCCCTCCAGCAACGACCAGCTGTCGCCTAGAGCCAGTATGGACGAGGTAGTGGTTAATAGACAGATAGGCACACTGTCAACATGCACAACAAGCTCAGCCACACGGGGGATAGCAAGAAACAGTCAATCGCTTGAAATGACAGGATGAAATAAAATATATCCAGTTATGTAAACAGATATAGTGACCTAAATGTGTGCTAAATTAGCGTACTAAATAAGTTGGTTAGCAAAGAACCGTCGATATGAAAGATTTCCACAAGTTGCTCAAAAATGCTACAAACGCAACAAAGTTACCGAAGAGAAGCGCAATTAGCGTAAGCAACGTGGCCAGTTAAGGGCAAATTATGCAGATAGGCGGAACCAACCAAAAAATGGAATGAAGTGTATCCAGCTTAAAAGACCTAGTTTAACTGTAAGTTGCTTTAGCCCAACTGCGGTGAAGAAGCATCAAGAATGCAACTTCAGCCTCAGCATGGGGCACTCATATATTTATATACACGTTTATATAAATCTGCAGATATACATATACATAGATGTATATTTGGTATTTGCATTCCTTTGCTCCATGGCGTATGGATTCCAGAAGACTGCCTTTATCGCTTATCGTAGTTTCAACACATTTACGCAATTGCAATATTTCATTTTCATACAAGTGAATAAAACTGCAAAGGCAGAGAGGGCCGGGAATCCTGCCATAAAATGACTAAACTATTTATTGCCACTAGGTGTTACGGGGTAACTGTGCTGCGACTACGCCGCTGGTCTGTTATGGGAGTAACGAGGTTAGGGTGGTATGCTATGCTGAAGGCTGGCTATGTTACTTATTAAGGTTGGAAGATGTATATTAAAGAGGTTCATGAGGATTTAGTATATGTAGGTATATAAAAGGTTGTGAATTGTAACGCTGCTGTTGTTGTTCAAGTGGATACCGAGGCGCAGTTATGAACTGCGACGCGTCATTGGCAGCTCCATCATGATGTACAACCTTCCTAGGTATAATCGTTTGGTGTGCTTATATTCGCGAAAATTTGCGGGCATGGAGCGGTATATGAACAAATTTCAGTAGGTTACTGCGACTTCCTTTTATTTGCGGACAGAGTGCGCGAAATCGGTACATACTGATGACGGGGAGGATTTGACGGAAGGATGTCCATACCATTATGTTTAGTAACGGTGTGTGCATGGTGAGGTGATTTTCAGTTGGCTACTGGGTGGCTGTATTTCCGGATCGGTCACTTGACGGAGGCCGAGGAGCAGGCGTTTGTGAGCTTTATGTCAGTATTTGAAAGTACCCGTGAGATTCTTCGCTGCATCAAACGGAAGTATTGGCGAATGTTGACAGTGGACGACATAAAGCCGATGGCAAGGCCTCAACGGAAGCAGCTGGCGGGGAAGGTATGCTAGGTGACGGCATTACATAGAAGAAAGGCACATCTCGGGTAGTGAAAGAGTGGACCACAGTGATGTATTTTTGTGCAGTCTTGCATGGAAGCCATAGCTGCGCGGTAGGGTGAGTTGTTAATAGCGGATGCAAAGCACCAACTGAATTATGGTGGCTATATACTCCGGCGTTGTATGTTAATAGATGTAACCGGATTTGCGTATCTCATTTTTCGCTTTGTTGTCAAATGAGACGGCGCACAGCTACAGGCTGGCCGTGGAAGTTATGAAGGATACGTTGCCGTCCACAGGGTCAGTGCAACCACTTGTTATGGACCAGTGGATGGCGCAGTTTGGCGCGCTAACGTCCTGGAATCCCAACGCGGGGGTTGTATTTTGTCGCTTTCACTTAATGATGGATGCGCACCGACAGTGTGCATAACTTGCTGGCCTAGGACCCGGGGTGATGAACCTCCTTCGTCAATGGGTGATGTTGTTGATTTACACACGTGGTGGGGGCCTTTTCTGCAGGATTCTGAGAGTGATTGCAGGCAACGGTAAGGAATTGTATTGGTACGTGCGGCGTACATGGCTTCCATGGGCACTTTATAGGTGGCTCATCGTCAGCGTTCAGTGAGTGTGTTCGGTTGCGCCAGGACGAATTGAGTCGACAATGAAAACAAATATCTGAAGAAAGAGTTGTCGGAGCAGCCGCCCCTGTGATCGTTGTTCACTGTGAGTATTTAGCGAGTTAGTTAGTGGATACAAGACCGGCTGTTGGCGATCGGGAGACACAGTGCTACGCCGTAGGTTCCACCTGTTTAGCATTCCCTATCAACCCAATATTTACTCGGTTGCTTCCATACGCTCTTATACCGTTTTTGAGGAACTGGAGAAATGCTGGGATAACCTCGTTGCATGGTGCCGGCAAGCACTATGGGGTTGAATACACCAGTGCTTCAAGGAGGTGGCGCTAGCAAGTGCTTGACGCCCCTTGCGAATGTAAATTTTATCTGCAACGGCGAATGCCGCGTGCGCACATGTGCCATGTGCCGGCCAGGAAGGGAATGTGTATGGACAGTATCGTAGGAGATTGCAGCTGGAATGCTGCTTGCAGTCGGCTGTTGAGCTTGTCCCCGGAGTTTGCAGGCGTTAACGATGTGACGTTCGTTGTTGCTGGAGGTGTGTTTGAGCTACGCGCGATAAACAGGGCGACTGGGGTCCGCAAGACGGAGGTGATGGCGGAATTGCAAAAGCAGGCTTGCGGCCTTGGACCGGCGAGGTATGACGCGGTAATGGGGAGTCTGAAGAGGCTTGATGATGTGCTGTCCGAGGATAGTAACGTTTCCCTCTATTGCACTATCCGGCAATCTAGTGATCTCATTCCTCTGGATGTGGATGACTGGTACCACCAGCATCATCAATATCAGTACATCAGCCATTTGAACTGATGCTTCGCTGCCATACAACCAAGAGGACCTATGAAATAAATAATAAGAAAAGGGAGAGAAGGGGGACTTACCTGAAAACCTTAATGCCCTAAGCAAACATTCTGGGTCAAGGCGCCTACACCGAGTATAGACAACATACCGTCACCAACAGCCGGCTACCGGGCAAAGATAAGGCGGCATCGGCGAGATAGCTTCCTTGCGGCTTTCACTGCCACGCGTCATAAGCAGCCATTACCTCGCAGACAACTCAGTACCAAACATACTTTAAACAGGCAATCCGATTAGAAGACGGCAGCAGACGCGCACTGGTGTCGGTTGCGAGCCATGTCCTGCAAAGTCTCGAGCCAAGCACAAGGCGGGTCACGTGGACGCCAACCCGGAAGGCGAGACGGACCAACGGCACGCACTTTGGTCGTCAGTGACTTCATTTCCCGCTGCCCAGTCAACTTCTGTCCACCTCGAGCCTTGCGCCATCCTACACCAGGGAGACTGAACAAGGCCCTCCTAGGTAAGCGGTGACCAGGCATGCGTAGCACGTGACCAAGCCAACGCAACTTATTCAGTGCTATCTGTCGTTCTAGGGAGCTGGCATGATTATCCCTAACTAGTACTCGTCTACGCACATCATCGTTGGGGATACGCTGGTGCCATCCGACTCCAGCTATGCTTCGCAGACAACGATGATCAAAGACTTGAAGGCGCCTCAGATATTCAGACCGAAGGGGCCAAGTCTCACTACCATAGTGCAGAACTGCCGTCACTGTAGCCTTGTATACACGGCCTTTCAGACGGAGGGAAACTCCCTTCTGTCGCCAAAAATGACGCAGGTGCAAGAAGGCAGCTCTGGCCTTTCCAATGCGTGAGCTCACGTCAGTTTCTATGCGCCCATCATTGCTGATGCAGCTGCCAAGATAAGTGAAATGATCAACCCCCTCGAGTTCCTCGTTAGCAAGCGTCAAGGGGTCATCAAGTGGCTGGTGGTCCTGCAGTAACAATTTGCACTTTGAAGGTGCGAAGTGCATACCGAATAATGGGAGCACTCTGGACCCGCTATTCAGGGTTGATTGTGCCGCCGCAAAATCGTCGAAAAGCAAGACGATATCGTCCGCATAATTTAGGTCAACTAACCTTTTACCAGGCAGCACTTAAACGCCTACATCGTTGGATTCCGCAAAGGAAAACTCCATGATATAATCCACGACGAAATTGAACAAAAACAGGGAAATCGGACAACCCTGACGAACGCCACTTGTAGTCGGAAAGCTATCCGATAGGACACCATAGACCCTGACGCGGCCTGTAGTGTTCGAGTATAAAGCACGAAGGATGTTCACATATTTCGTGGGAACACCTTTCCGCGCAAGTAATTCGAACAGAATCGATCGATCGACCGAATCGAACGCACTCTTGGAATAGAGGAACACAGCTATTGTCGGTCTGCGGGATCCGTGGCGTTGTCCTAGCACCTGCCGCAAAGTAAATATAGGGTCTATACAGCCACACCCTAGGCGAAAACCGGCCTGCTCTTCCCTAATCCAAGATTCCCGTTCTGCCGTGAGGCGACGAACCAGGATTGAGGCCAGTACTTTTGTCACAACTGGCGTTAGGCTAATACTCCTCTGGTTAGAACAGTCTGTGCGACTGCCCTTCTTGTATATTGCCACTATAATCGATTCGCTCCAATTAGTTGGCACACTCTCTTCGTTCCAGATACGTTCGAATAGGGAGGTCAGTGCCCTGCAGAGGACCTCACCTCCATCCTTAAATAGTGCATGTGGGAGGGAATCCGGGTCAGCGGCACGAAAACGATTGAGGGCTGTGATCGCGTTTCGGACCTCGGCCTCCGACGGAGGCTCTAAACTAACTGTCCATAGCTCCTCCTGCATCACCTGAGTAGGAAAAGGACCGGGAGCAGGGGGCCAGCTGAACTGCTCTTGAACGTGTTCAGCCCAACGAGCCATACGGCGTTCCATATTGTGTATCCGCGCACCCGCGCTGTCTCTGCTTGTCTCACTGACGCCTGGTTTGCTGGGAACAGTGGTACGGATTAGCTGGAAGAGCTTGCGGTAATTGCCTACTGCTCCTGCCTCCTCCATTTCTTGAGCCCTACTGGTCCACCAGGCTTCCTTGTCAGCACGTAGGTTCCGCTTTAGTTCACGCCTAATAGCCCGTCTTGTCACACAGTGTGTTTAGAACCAGCCGGGAGGTGTCTTCTAGCTTCCAACAGGTTCACGGTCCTCTCGGATATCCAGTGACTGGTGCGGTGACGACTGATAGTGCCACAAGCAGATGCTCCTGCGTCCTGCGTGGCGGCCGAGATCCTATTCCACTGAAGTTTAGTGTCAGTAGGACAGGACAGCGAGAGTTCGGTATGCAGTGTATCTTGATAGGCTTGCCTGAGAGAGGGCTGGGACAATTTCTCAGTTGCTAATCGGAGGGGACGCTTTGTGCCATCGGGTAATGGGACACGCGTGTCCCAGCACAGCGAGTTGTGCACTGTCAAATGATGCGAAGATTGTGGCAAGCACAAGCTCCGTGCAACATGACGTTGATGTGCGTGACGTGCAGGGGATATATTGTCAGGGGAAAAACAGCAGGGAGGATGGGCAACCTGCGTCGCTTGGCTTCGCCAAACTATACTCCCCATTCAAGGCGAGTGACGAGGTTCTGATCAATACACTTCGGTACGTCCTTTGAAATTTAGACGTCTGGGCACCACGACTTCCGGTGGTACTCAAGTGGAAAAATGGAGGCGGAAGACATCGGAGCCGTCCGTATTAAATGTATGCGCTTTTTGTTGGAGGGGAAAGATGAGGCTACCGTGGATAATGACGTTCAGTAGGTTATGTGTGACGTCTGCCAGCGTGGTTCCATCAAACTTGTGTGGCATACATCGGCAGAGAGGAGTGTACTTGCGTGCACTGTGATCTTTGCATGGAAGCCGAACTTTGTTGGTGAAATTCCTTGTAAATGTGAGCCAATTGGTAAGCCATATATTAACAGAGGTTCCAACCTAGGCGTAAGTTTCAGTGGCTCTTGGGATCGGTAATGCAAAGCCAGTGGAATAATATGCCGTCAAGCAAACTTGGCGAAAGCACCGCATAGGATGACATGTCATCGTTCGATTCGTTCCCCCGGAAGGGTATGCGCATGTCACGGTCTGTCATCTGTTGCTTTAGTTACCCATGCTCCCCTATCAACACCGCCATGATTACCTCCTGGACACACATATTCCTAAGAGGCTGAATGATATCCCTTAAATGTGCTTTTACAATCTGTGGGTTGCACCGGTTACCTAGGTAAATGCTTCCGCACACAGGTTGTCTCGATTGCAGATCAACGGAGGTAAGTGTGGGATGTGTCGTTATCGCGCGTTGACTTCAGTGCATTTTTAGAATACGGTTTCCCACGTGACGGTATATAACACAGTGCGGTTCTCGAGCACTGTGCCGCGTCATCAGAGGTCGCCGTTGTGCACTGTAAGTTGCGAAGCACATGGCGCAAGTTATGTGGTAAGATGATGTGGTCATATGCTATGATTAACCGCCTGATTTACTCCCATTCTGTGTATTGGATGTACTGTCACATATTTGCGCGATTGCCACGTTCATTTGTCGGAATGTCTTGTGTAAGTTACCGTTGGGTTGCATGCGACGGAAGGATAACGCCGCCGGCTTAATCATCCATTTTAGGAGCCCTCTTAAATAAAGTTTCAGTTACACTGGACCTCCTTTTAAGGGGATGGGTACCTTGACCACAGTGATTTGCGTTGAGGTTGTGCTACAGGCAGAATCATTGTTTTACTCGTGTTGAGACCAGGCGGATGGACAATTCTCCGCTCCGTAGAACCCGATTCATTCCGGTTTAGACGCAAGCACGTGTAAAACGGCATCCTTCACGGAAATTGATAGGTCAGCCTCCGTACAGACGTGTAATAATCCGCTCATGTAAAACTACCACTTGTGGCCTGGTGTGCGGACGTAATTTTTCAGCCTGAAGTGCATTTGTATCTCCGTGCCAACTTCTATTAGGAGCTGTCTGGTGTAAATGAGCTAACTATGGCGCCAACGATAATCCATTACGATTACGTTCAGGTTCCTGAGTCCAGTAGCGTAAGCAAGGCAAGGACGCTGCATGACGGATTTCCAGCAACGAATCTGAACTTTTTCTAGCACCCAGCATGCTAATTGCGGCGGAGACCTCTTATCTGCAGCACGTTTTCCACAATGATTCGTTGTAGGCTCCATACATCTTTGCGCATATCCAGAGCTACTAGGCAACATTCCTTGTTCCTCCATCCTGTAAGCTCTTAGTATATCTGTGTCAGTTACCTTTGCTGGCTTGCTGATGTATTCTGACACTGTAGAAATTTACTAGAGACCAATCTGCTTATCGCAATGGTTACATCTGACCACCAAGTTTTTCATAGCGCCACAATCCGTCGATCTTATTAACCTCAGCATGTCTATTCAGTAACAATAATGGTCGTGGGCTCCAAACATCTCCGGAGCTTGCTCAGAGCCACACTCTTTTATTTCCAACCTTCATCCTTTGGGACTGCCTGCGTCAAATACATTTGCTGTCTGTTGACTTATTCTGGGACACTTCAAGTACCCACTAGCTACTAGAAGGCTTCACCCCAATGCCATTGCCAGCCGTCGATACCCTCCCTCCCTTAGTATCATTATCAGTTCCTCGTATTTTCTACGTCACCTCTTTCAGCTGCAGCGAGTCATTGAAGATAACATGCCTCTTTGCGCTAGGAGCCACTCACTATCTCTCCAACACTTAATCCCTTGAATTGTTTGCACCACATACCTTCGCTGGTTTGTGACTCTTCTGACACAGTAACTATCCACTAATAACTAGAAGGCTTAACGCGATTTCAGGTACTGTTCACTGATTCTCTCTCTTAGCACCATTATCCTTCGTTCCTCTTATTTTCATCACGTTTTCCACAGTGATTCGCTGTAGGCTCCGTAAACCTTTGAGCATATCCTGACCTACAAAGAGACATTCCTTGTTTCTCCATCCTGTAATCTTTTAGAATGTCTACATCACTTACCTTTGATAGCTTGCTGCTGTATTCTGTGAAACTGTAGAAATTCACTAATGACCAACTTGCTCAGTGCAATTGTTACATCTGGCCACCGACAGTTCTTCAGAGTGGCATTATCCGTCAATCCTCTTAACCTCAGCACCTCTACTTAGTAGCAACTAGTGGTCTTAGGTAACAATCATCTCTGGGCATATCCAGAGCTAGCTAAGAGCCACACTCTTTTATCGCCAACCTTCATCCTTTGCGACTGTCTGTGTCACATACATTTGCTGGCTGTTGACTTATTCTGAGACACTCTAGGTATGCACAAGCCACTAGTAAGCTTCACCCCAATACCATTGCCAGCCCTCGGTTCTCTCTCTCTCATAGTACCATTTTCAGTACTTCGTCACCACATTTTAGCTGTAGTGAGTCATTATAGCTAGAATTGATCTTTGCGCCAGGAGTCATTCCTTATCTCTCCAACACTTACTCCGTTGAATTGTTTGCATCACACATACGCTGGTATGTTGAGTTCTTCTGTTGCTGTAGGTATGCACTGGCAATTGGTAGGCCTAATCCGTATGTTTTGCTAGCCATTTATACCCTCAATCCTAGCGCCACTATCTGCCGCTCTTCTTATCTTCCTCACTTCTAAAGCAATTCACCGTATGCTTCATGTCCCCTCTGCGCAGACCTTGAGCTTGTTAGGATACACACCTTGTCTCTCCACCATACATTCTCCTGGAATGTCAGTATCACTTACCTCCGCTGCCTGTTGATGCATTCAGTGACCATATAGGCACACACTAATGACTAAGCGTCTTTTTCGAATGGCTACTTCTGGCCTCTGATGGTCTTTCATTGCGCAACCATCCGTTGGTCGTCTTAAATTCGGCACCTCCGTTTAGTAGCTAGTGGTCATAGGCTCCACACATATGCGATTACCCAGTGCTTGTTAGGAGCCACTCCGTATCTCAATAACCTTTATTCCTTTAGAATATCTGCATTCAATCTTTCCGCTGCCCTACCGCCAACTGACCTTTCGATCTCTCTCGCGGCAACCTATTTATTTTCACTTATTCTGCGCTCCCTATCGTAGTACGCTAGCTACTTGCTGCCCATGCACCTTGCAATCACCACCAATATTCCAACTCTCTTTGCTCTTCCCCACGCAACTTTTGGCTCATACTAAACCGATACTTCGTAGTTTACTTACTGATACAACGCTGTCGTGTCTACGCAGGCGTCAGCAATCCACCCATACGGCTAGTTATTCTATAGGATATTCAAAAGGCACTTTCAGTATAATTATTGTTGCACAGTGTACATGCTTTTGTCTCAAGACCAAATGTTGTAACATAAGACGTTGTTAAATGTTTAACTCCATGCCTGACTTTGCGGTCTTCTCTCGGTTGTCCCTCACTTTCCCTTTTCTCCGTGGTCCGGAACTTCTTGAAGGTCTGGGTTTGGACTGAGGAACAACTTTGGCCCAAGACGGACGTAACCACCGACAAGGACTTACATGGAGCACGGTTGAACACCAAAAGGACCCAACTACAATCACCACAATCCTTGTCCAGTATGGAGAACTGGACACATCTTCATACTTCCATATATTATACATCTGAAAAATCCAGACATCAGAAAATTTGAACTTTTGCTCACCTGGACACACAACAAGATGACTATTGGCGATGCTCCCCTCCTCAACCGGCCTCAACAATCATGGCGGCCCCGATCAAATTACCTATCCAACTAACACAGGAGATTAGGAGCCATTTGTCTGCCAATAACCGAATATGAAGTCAGTCGCCAAACGGCTTTGCCAGTCATACGTTAATGTTCAAAATGATTTACGGCAGTGTTGCAAGACGTGGTGGGTTTTCGCCTGGCAAGAATTCACCTCATAAAAGGCCACAAATGTCTGCTTAACAATACTGCGACGTGGCGGATGTGACTTGCCAATGAATAAAGTCACTGCCCACAAGTACATACTGGCAAGTCGACTAGACTCATATTTCAACTGTTCCGGACACACACAAGAATATGTTACGCTCCGTCTACAAGCACTGTTACATTGCACTTATAGTGCCTAACCGTTTCAACTACAAACGATTGAACCCGAAGTATCGTCGGGATACACAACTGCCTGTAAACCTTGATCACGCCTGATTTGGAGTGTCGCGATGAATTTGTGAACAACCTATTTATTTATATGAACAATTTGCGACTGTCACAGTTACCATAAAATATATGTACAGTTGCACATACCTGATCATGCCTCCATGGGCGTGTCTCGCATAGTCGAGAATAAAATACTTATTTATTTATTTATTTATTTATAAGTGCATATGACACTATTACCCGCAGATCCTTATAGTGCCGAACGGATCGGAAGAGCTGCGCCTTTGCGGTTGTTAACGGGCAGCCTGGAGCCACGCTACCACTGCCAGCATTCGTGTTTCCATACAGGGATGAGAGAAGCTTCTTAGGGTGCAGGCACTTCCGATTAAGGTCGGAAAGCCCACAATAAGGACGTTGTAGAACAGTCACTGTGGCCGAGTGATTGGATAACCCTCGGATCATAGAAATTAGCTGGAGCCGGCGTGCAGACAAAGTAGTTCGGTAAACTTCACTGTCAGGAACCTTCATCTCCACATAGTCATTGCCGCAGCGAACTGCGATAAAGTGCACCTTGTGGCAGGAACCGGCGTGGAGAATTACCACACTCCAATCCTTCCCCTGTGGTGACCAACTCGTGGCGGTTGCTAACCTAATAAGCTAATCGCTGCTTCTGTATCTCTGTTGTTAACCAGGTACCGGTGGAAGTTCTATAATATGACGGATCATCAATAATGAAATGAGAAAGTTTGCGTAGATACCAATGAGGAGAGGAGTTTCGCCGTTTGCTCTCTAATTGCGCAGTTTATAGACGGTTTCCATAATTTGAGAAACGAGGTACGCCGGAGAGTCCGTTTAAGTTCCTCTTCATCCTGACGGCTGACTTTTAGCCGTCAAGCGTTGGATGGACCACCGTTGCCTGCACGTGTACGGACAGCTGAGACGATGTACATACTCTGGTAGCCTTCGTGGAGCGTGA
This sequence comes from Dicrocoelium dendriticum, assembly GCA_944474145.2. Lineage (NCBI taxonomy): Eukaryota > Metazoa > Platyhelminthes > Trematoda > Plagiorchiida > Dicrocoeliidae > Dicrocoelium > Dicrocoelium dendriticum. The sequence continues at coordinate 81,212,432 of OX104065.1, read as the reverse complement.
TGCATACCACGAACCGTATAAAAGCCTGGCCGCCAAGCATCTGGTCAGCGGATTAATCAGTGTCTCATTCCGGAGCATTCGTAGTAGTGCACCCTCTGAGGAACCAGTGAGGCATGTTCCACTTTTATCTGGAATGCCTGAACCAACGGGCAAACGTGTTTCTGCAAGCTTTGTGCAGCAGCCGCGGCCTATATTCCCCTAGAGCGTACAATAAGCAGATCACGGCCAGACACATACATGAAACAGGAGATCCGCTGTGAGGATTACACGGTTCACTTCCGTGTACCTAAGTACTTAAGGTGTTTGTAACATTTTCGCTTCTAACCACTGCGTGCTTCCTTGCGCTTTGCTTGCCGTCTGGGGTTAGCCAGTGGGTTAAATTATTAATCCGTATACACGATTGCGCCTCTACTTCTTCCCCGGTAGTACGTTTGATTGCGTTTAGTTGGGTGCTGGATCATGGTTGGCGGTTACAACCACCTTATTCCATTTACCGAGTTTCGATGAGACCGGCATCCGATAGTACGCCTTGATCGTTCCCTGCCACTGTCTAAGTCTACTCAAGACTTACTCATTAAGTTGCTCTATAACATTAGCTCCTATGGCTTGACTAGTATACTATTTACCTCACCGCTGAACGGCACCCCAGAGTTATCATCAAGAAGAATACAAAGTATGTCGATGAGCCTCTCAGCGACTTAGCACTTAGATTTAGCGCATATCATATAGCAGTAGACTTCCTCTACCATGTGTCTTGACCGTCAAGCGTTTCATACTTGCCTATTCAGCTCCAGAGCATGCCAGTGGTTAGCCGCCAGTCCACCGCGTATATGAATGGCCACATGCTTCCCATATGGAAACCGCTTCGGTACGTGCTTTGGTGCTTACTAATTATTTTTTAACACCATGTATCCCATCCGCCTCTCAGCCGCCACTCCACTGCGTATATGAATGGCCACATGAGCCACATTTGGAAAGCTAGTCAATATGTGGTTACCTGATTACCATTTACTTTTAGCACCACGCCTCCCACCCACATCCTAGTGGCCAATGCAAGGCCTATATGAACTGCCACAGAGTAAGTACCTGGTTATGTGAGGATAACTCCTTTCAGCGCCATGTCTCTCACTCGCCTCCTAGTCGCGAACCCACCTCCCAGCTGAACCTCCACATCAGTCGTCTTTAAAAAGCAAGTCCGTACGTGGTTCTGTGATTAAAACGCTTTTGCAGCACTTTGTCTGCTGCGCTTCCTAGCCTCTGGTACACCGCTGTTAGCAGTGTGCTGTCTGGATACAAGTGCTTGCTGAACGTCGCCCAGAATTACACGAAAATCGAGGAAGTACAACGTTGCTTAAGTTCACCCGTCCTTTCTAGCAACAAGTCTGCAGCGCCCGTTGGCTCACATCTTGTCCACATGTCCCGCACCGTACCCCGTTTGCTCATTCGTTGTGTCCTCCATGCTTTGACGTAAGCTTCACCACTCCCGTGACTCTCTGCAGTCAAATGATGTTCGCTTCTGCTTCCGTGCTTTATAACCCACCCGCATATAACACTACCGATACGCTCCAATATATTGGAATATGTTTGGAACCGACTAGGATTTTGTATACAAATCGGTTTTGGTAGGGTTTTGTTGCTGCAACGTTTCGCTCTTGACACAAGAGCTTCTTCAGGCCAGGTGAATTGGTACAAAATTTGCGTAGCTTTTTATGGGAAGGTTGCAAGACAAAAACATGAATCATTGGATAATAGTGTTACAGGTCAATAGGTCAAGTGGCCATGTTAGTGAAATAACAAGCAGCGAGCGTTTCTCATTGATCCACGTCATCGGTCGTTTACATGTGAGGCATTCCTTTCTGGCAGCAGCTGATTCACGCTCCGACCTGAGTTCGTCCGCCGACACCTTTTCTGACTGACCGGGTTAACGCAGTCCGCCACGCGTTCGATAACTCCAACCCGTCTGTTCTGTTCACACAGTTATTAGTCGTAGTAATCTCGGTCGCTTCAGCAATCAACCTTTGGTTTGTTGCTGGTAATCCCCTTCTAAGTATCTCGACACTGTCCCAATCAATCGCGTGTCCTGCCTCTAGCGCATGTACGGCCACCGCTGAATGTTTTACTAGGGCCCTGTATTCAGGCTCATTTCTCGGTGGACGCGAAACGTACCTCTTGTGTTCTGCTATCCTCGTGCGTAGCTCTCTCGCTGTTTGACCTATATACACTTGTTCACAGTCTTTGCAATTGATTTTATAAACCCAATTTGTTGTCCTGTCTCTTGGAAGTGGATCCTTCAAACGCACAAGTGCTGAATGGAGCGTTTGACCCTTTCGAAAAACCACTATTATTTTCTCCCTGTTTAGTACTCGTCTGATTGCTTCTGAGGTTCCCTTTTTATAGGGGATTCCCACCGTCCCGTCCACTCCGTTGTGCGTCGTGGAGGTGGATTTAGTGCACTCTGTAATTGGCGTTTTACTAACCGCCTCGGATATTCACTGTCTATTAATTTGCTCACCGTCTCCTTACGAGCGGCCTTCTTGTCCTCCTCCTCTGTACACATATTTTGGGCTCTGTGAAACAGAGAGGATGCGATAGCGGCATAGACTTGTTTTGGATAACCCAAACTGTAAGGGAGCACTCCGTCCGTATTAGTCGGCTTGCGATACATCGTCGTCTTTAGCCGTCCACCGTTCCTGTGGACTAGACAATCGAGGAACTGCAGTGTGCCACTGAAAGATTCCAGTTCCATATTAAAGTTTATGTTACCAATAATGGAGTTCAGATGATTTAGAAGCGCATCCTTCATATCTCGCTTTATAATCACAAACGTATCATCCACGTACCGCCACCAAATCTTTTGGTGAACTAGTGGTGTTTGTCAGCGTCCTTCTCTCAAAGTCTTCCATATATAGATTTGCCAATACGGGAGAAATTGGTGACCCCATGGCAAGTCCCTGTTCCTGAGAGTACAGTCTCGACTTGAAAGTGAAATACGACATCTTAAGGCACACTTTAATTCCATCGATGATCTGGTCTACCGTGAGTTTCGTTCGCTGCTCCAGGCTATTGTCCTCAGTAAGACAACGCTGTGCTATACCCAACGCGTCATCCTTGGGCACGTTAGTGAATAGGGAGCTAACGTCGAAACAAACCATTATTTCTTCTGGCGCGATGGCCATACCTGCTACCTTTCGCGCGAACTCATAGGAGTTCCGTACGAACGTATTTATTCTCCCTGTTAGCGGTTGCAATAAACCTGCCAAATATCGGGCTAGTTCGTGCGTTGGAGAACCGATACCAACTACAATGGGCCGAACAGGAACTTCGGCTTTATGTATTTTTGGCAGCCCATAGATCCTAGGTGGAATCGTTGATTTCGGGTATACGCTATACCATTTGCCCACCCCTAGGTTGTCCTTCACAATTTCAGGTAGTTTCCTACCTCAGTTTTACACTTATTCAATATGGACGACACGGATTTTTCTCAATTGCTTCGTAAGGCCCTTCTGCTAAATGCTGTTCCATTTTTTTCTCATAATTCGATTTGTTCATTATCACTACGGTCTTGCCTTTATCGGCTTTCGTGATGATAATGGTGGGGTCTTCTCGTAAAGCCTTTAATGCGGTACGCTCCGCCATTGTAAGATTTGGCTCACCAGGCTTCTGAAATCTGATGATGTCTGCCATCTGTGCACGAATATCCTCAGCTGTTGATACTGGTAGTTTCGTCATTACGGTCTCAACGCTAGTAATAATTTCCTCTGCAGTTAGTTTAGACTTATTTACAGCAAAGTTTAAACTCATTTTTAGTAATCTACGTTCCGTCTCACTCAGCAACCTATCTGACATATTAACTACATTATAATAGTTACTGCTAGATTCAGACCTCTCTACGAGACTAGTGGTCCTGCTATGCATAGACATCAAATGATTGAACTTACGAATTTGTCTTTCTTTCGCAGCTATCCCTTGTGTTGGTTTCACTTCCGATGCCTTGTTGTAAAGTCTATCATATTCAGTTTGCGTTATTGAGGTCTGCAGCTCCCAGCTCAGCCGATGAGCATGTAGGCGGATTTTATTCAGACGTCGAGTTGTCATATAAATCCTTTGTATCAGAAATGTTTGCTTGCGTTGTAGGCTGCTTTGGTAGAGCCCAGACTCTGTGTACAGAGGAGGAGGACAAGAAGGCCGCTCGTAAGGAGACGGTGAGCAAATTAATAGACAGTGAATATCCGAGGCGGTTAGTAAAACGCCAATTACAGAGTGCACTAAATCCACCTCCACGACGCACAACGGAGTGGACGGGACGGTGGGAATCCCCTATAAAAAGGGAACCTCAGAAGCAATCAGACGAGTACTAAACAGGGAGAAAATAATAGTGGTTTTTCGAAAGGGTCAAACGCTCCATTCAGCACTTGTGCGTTTGAAGGATCCACTTCCAAGAGACAGGACAACAAATTGGGTTTATAAACTCAATTGCAAAGACTGTGAACAAGTGTATATAGGTCAAACAGCGAGAGAGCTACGCACGAGGATAGCAGAACACAAGAGGTACGTTTCGCGTCCACCGAGAAATGAGCCTGAATACAGGGCCCTAGTAAAACATTCAGCGGTGGCCGTACATGCGCTAGAGGCAGGACACGCGATTGATTGGGACAGTGTCGAGATACTTAGGAGGGGATTACCAGCAACAAACCAAAGGTTGATTGCTGAAGCGACCGAGATTACTAAGACTAATAACTGTGTGAACAGAACAGACGGGTTGGAGTTATCGAACGCGTGGCGGACTGCGTTAACCCGGTCAGTCAGAAAAGGTGTCGGCGGACGAACTCAGGTCGGAGCGTGAATCAGCTGCTGCCAGAAAGGAATGCCTCACATGTAAACGACCGATGACGTGGATCAATGAGAAACGCTCGCTGCTTGTTATTTCACTAACATGGCCACTTGACCTATTGACCTGTAACACTATTATCCAATGATTCATGTTTTTGTCTTGCAACCTTCCCATAAAAAGCTACGCAAATTTTGTACCAATTCACCTGGCCTGAAGAAGCTCTTGTGTCAAGGGCGAAACGTTGCCACAATAAAACCCTACCAAAACCGATTTGTATACAAAACCTTTTGAAATACCGATACGCTATTTTCACAACCGCCCGCAACGATGTTCTCCTGCCCCTGGTGTGGCCGCAATGATGATCACCTCCGCTTTCCCATAACTTCGTGAACGACCCCACGTCCACTAGCAGGGCTACCATCTGTCCTATATCCATAAGGTGCCTCATTGCAACCCCGTAGTGTCCTCACATCGGCTTGCATACAACGCACCACTTGGCCGTTGGTTCAGTGGGTAGACCCGTAATCGTCCACCACATTATCTACCGCTGTATTACACTGCAAGTTGTTTAACATACAACCTCGATTTGATACCTGCGCAGATTCCTCACACCAAACCCATTGCCTTCGCTGGTTTCAGTTAATTAACTTCTGGACATATATGTTGCAACATATGCAGCTTGACTACCTGGCTTCGCGCAACATAGGTATTGCTGCCATCCGTAAGTTAGCTTTCCGTTAACTAAATAAATAAATAGGTAAGCAGATGTTAAACAGTGTCCAGTTTAAATTAATACGGCCACTCGTGGAACCATCCCCAGGGGACCTGCTTCCATGCAAGGTCTTCCCTCGAAAGGTTTCTCTCGCACTTCCATGCATTAACTGGCCGTGGGCCGGTGTGGCATAGTAGCATATGGGCCAACACCTGTATAACATAAGCTCTGTTCATTATAGGGCTGCTTTTGTACATGTATTATGGGCCATGAAGGCTCAGCCCAGTCCGTCATGCGGATCATTCTATTATGGCACTTTTTTATACGCCAGTCAGTTGGTGGCAATTTGCCTTGCATAGGTAACGTCTTTTATAATCTGGAAGCTGTAATCCGTCACCACAGGAGATCAGTCCAGTCGTGGCCAACTATGAAATAAGGAAGAATATAGAAAAGAGGAATTATGTGAAAACTATATCGTTAGTGTAAAAAATAGGCAGGTATGTTTTGTACATCGGCGTAGAAATCGATCGAGCCGATCATACGATAAATTGTGTAGCGTGACAGCCGGAGACAGATGACTGTACGAGTTGTCCATAGGCAAAAGTCGCATAGGGAATCAGTTATTGCCATCACTGAATTCAAGTATATGTTTCTGGACTGTTAACTTCAGAAAAGAAGGGGAAATGATTAGCACTGGAGAACAAATGTAGCGAAAGGGATCGCAGAACAATATTACGAATTAATCAATTTGTGGGGAAAATTACGAAAATAGTTCCTGACGTCACACCAGTAAATAATTTTGCTCTCGGTTTTAAACAGAAGACAGTTGGTATGAATTAAGTTTTAAAGGGAGTAAAACCGCATGGGAGGTAGCGTTAAGGAATAGCATAAGAAGCGGTTTGTAGCAGCTCATCCTAGCTGATCAAGTTTTCTCTGGTGCAGTAGAGTTGATGTTCTCCGGTATCATACATGATCCGGCCCTTCTTCATACAGCTTTTCATCATCAAGTTGAATTTTTAAGATCCATTTCGCTCTGTCCGTTGACAGATAAGCCTTTATCATTTTCTTGAACATGCAGAAATGTTCAATACATCTAATCTCTTTTGGCAGCTTATTCCAAATGGAGCCATACCTAAGAAGATAGAAATTTCTCCTTAGACTGCTCTTGAATTTAGGTAAATAGAATATGCATTCATTATCTCGCAGTTCATAAATGGTGTTTTCCCGAAAGTGCAATTGATAGGTTCCAGCATATGCTTTCCGCCACGCGAGTTTGTGGAGGAAGCACAGATTTAATTGCATTCTTCGTAACCACAGAGGTTCAAGATTCAACTGCTTGCACCTATCTCGGTATGAAAGAGCGGTTGAACAGCCAAATATGCGCTTCGTAAAGGCGCGTTGGACGTTTTCAATGGCTCTCAAGTCAGCCTTTTGCAAGTTACTGAACACAGCACAGCAATATTCAAGCAAAGGCCAGATATTGATTTTGAAAGCAATTAGTCTGGTTTCTTTCAAGGTTAGCAGGTGGCATATGAGCCCGACCGACTGCTTAGCCTTTTCACGATATGATTTGTATGTTCGCTAAAGTTTAACGAACTAGAGTATCTTAAACCTAAGTCATGAACAGGCTAGAT
>OX104065.1:81159230-81204758 GCA_944474145.2 Dicrocoelium dendriticum | reverse complement strand
TGGGAAAGACCGGCGGTACGCATATTGCTTCCTTGTCTGTTAGTGGCCCAATTTACCTTAAAGCATTCCTCAATGCTTGCGAGTTGTGGGTCAACAACGCAGAAACAGTCCCCACAATGACGTGAATAGCTGGAATCGGCACGGTGGTCCGCCTTGAAGTTTCTAGCATGGTTTCCGTTCATTACCAGATTGCGGTGAATATGCCATAGTTCAAGGATTATGCATCAAATAGGATGTGAAATATTTACATTCCACGACCCGAAAAAGGAATCCTGTGGGACGTTCCTATACCTTATATTAATTACCTTGATAAAAACCGTTCGATGCATGCCTCTTGAAGCAACATTTTAGCCCAAGGCAGCGGCATCCCTCCTAGAAATAATACCGTACGCTATGGGCTATCATCTTAGTTAATACTCCTGTGGCAGGCGCGCCGTGTCTCTAGTGGATACTTTGTCAGTGGCCAATTTGATGCCACAGGTTTAATATCTACAGGCCCAGCAGGAAGGTATGTGAAGCAAAAACCTGCTACTATCATGTTAGCAAGGTTGCTGCAGCCGCAAACGGACTTACATCGCACAGTAAGCAACGTTTATGTAGGCGTGTAAAGCCAAAAGTACGCTCGCTTTGCGGAAGTAGTGATGCCAGCGCTGTGCCGCCAACATGAGCTCCATTAACGCCCGGCGCGAACGGCTGTGGATCCAATTATATCCCCTACTCTAGTCACCATATTGGAACAGATACTATACGACAATTTTTGGATAAGTATGGATACATCTTTAAGGCAGGTGGAACCAATAGTTGGGGATTATACTCGCGGTAACCTTGATGTCATTGTCTTGGGAAGTACCTGGACTAATTACCCACCTTTCACGAGACTCTTAGAGCTACCGGCAAAATAATATTCCTCTATGGGATAAACATAAGCCTACGCTAGTGAAGCCAAAACGGATACCAGTTAATTTGCGAGCATGCTGCCCCTGTTATGGGAGCTGTAATACATTTCCTTCTACGGCTCATGCGGACGAGGCAACCTAAGGCGTGGACTATGGTGCCCACAATATTGCCATATCTTTAGCAGTAATATAGGCCTTTTGAGGCTTGATCAGCATCCGTCACGTTGGCATGAATACCAAACTATACGGTAACACATCCCAGCCCCTCTTGCCCACAGCTAACCCACCTGCCGCACGCGACTTGCAGTACACTGCATCAGTGCCTTATTACCGAATGCACCAGTAAATGAACCTGTTGGAAAATTTAAGTGGGAAGTTATCCGATTCACGTTTAGTTTGAACTACCTTGTCTACCGCGCCACCTGACCACCCTCTTGCCTGCGTGCTGCACGCTGTTATTCGTCTACCCCACCACAGTGCAACACATGTTTACAGGTGGGTGGTGCTGCAGCACTCAATTATTTTTCTGATTAACCACGCTCGCCCATGCTTCCGTACTTTACAGACCACTAAACATCTAGCATAACCGGTATCCAGGTATTACAACTGCCAGGCACTACGTTCCCATAACTCTAGTTAGTCCGCACTGTTAACCGCCACCGCTTTCCCATTACTTTGTGGACGATCCGACGACCCCGTAATGGTCACCAGCTGGCATATAGCCTTTTGATGCAGCTTACAAGCCAGTAGTGCACAGTTATATTCTCACATGTGCCGCACCACTTCGTCGCTAATTCAGTTGGTGGGTCCGTAACCGTCGACCACCGTCTCTACCGCCCTCTTACGCTTCCGGGTCTTAAGCATTGCCCTTCTATTCCGTGGCCGAAAACCACGAAACATTTGTCAGTAGCGCCGCTTTGCGGCTTACGCGCACTTCGAACACTCCAAACTCATACGCCAGTAGCCGCATATGAGCCCAAAGCCTGCTCACACACTTAAAAAAAACAGTCCCAGTAAAAGTTACATCCCGCTTTGCTGTGGAAGTTGTCAGTCATGAGCAATGTTTCCAATCTCATTCCATGAAGCATCCCCATCGCGAATTTAACAAGTGCGAGCCTGGTATCTTCCGTAAGTTACTCGTTGTGTAGCGTGCGCTATATTTTCGCCCAAGAACAATTCACCACACCGCGTTGCTGCGTGTAGTACTACGCTAAACCATGCCACAGGGGTCATAAGCTCCGTTATAAAGGGGCTACCTTATCCTAAAAATTATTACGCGTCCAATTATTCGGTGTGCTTCTATTGTGACACCGTGAGCGCATTTCGGCTCACATAGCATAAATGTTAATTTACCAACTCCTTAACTTGGATGATGTTCAGTGTACGTTGCCCTTCCGAAATTTGTACGCATGGCTACATTGCAGTTGGTGGGTGCACGTGGCAACCATTGAGCAGATAGCCATTTGCTGATTACCAGTGCTAGTATTCAATGGAAGAAAGATGCCTCCCTACCTGAGGAGTACCCGCATTTAGCCACCGGCGGAAGCGTTGCCACATTTCCACAGCCCGGATCCAACCGGCCAAAACGTTTCAGTAGTCGAAATCGAAAACGACCCAAGGTCAAGCTATTGTTAGTACTACGAGCCACAGGGTCCTCAGGCCAGATCGTGTCGCCCGCCCCGTTTCTTCAAGCGCAAAACGCAGGGAAACGTGCCGGCCAGCAAGTAAGGGCGACGGATGTTGTTGGCTGCCCCAGGCACCTTTTCCATTTTCACCGATCGCAGTACAGGGGTAGGCTACCACGCTGACAACAGCGCAGAAACCAGCATTATCACACATCGTTCTAATGAAGTTATTGAAGCGGTGATTAATTAGTAGCGCAGCGGAAGGCCCAACCATTCGCGTGCATGGTCAACGCTCGCGCAAGCTTAATTAAAATCTACGACGTTCTTTTAAATGGATCTTTCTGGTCGCGGATGTCCAGACCCTAATGCTTGGTCTTTACATGCTGCAACACTTCTGTATGAAAGTCGGCGCAAAGCAACGCCGTCTGAGCGAATTTCAAACCAATCTGTCAAGTGTAGGTACAATCATGCCTGCGTTGGTGTGTCTCTATGAAACTGAGAATAAATTATTTATTTATTTATTTATTTAATTGTATCGACAAAACAAACGCGGCAATGAAGCAGGATCTTTATTGGCGCGAACACACACGCTACCTCACCACTCACATGGGCACACATTCATGGGTCAGGTTGCTTTCCCACGTTGCACCATCCCCCTGGCCTCCGCTCGTGACACTTCTATGCTCCTTCTGGGGTACGGGAACGTATCTACTATGTCCATTTCGCCCTGTATCTTCGCTTCCACGCCTCCGATTCTGACAAGCCCGGGAGTCGTTCGATAGCGTGCATTTCGCTTGACCGTCGGTGTATCAATCTCCCCGGGGTTGTTTCTTTAAGATGCGATACCGGCGGTTTTGTCCGATTTGTTGCGTCTTCAACAAATTCTCCACCTGCTTTGCCTGCCTCGGGCTCACCCACGTATGCCGCTCCTGTCCCGTTTTCCTCCCGTTCTATTGAGCCTGGGTTTCTCCAGCGAATCGCCACCACTGCATCGGTCTACCTATTCGTCCGCCTCCGTTTTAATGATCTAACCGTCCTTTAGGCAAGCGCTGCCTTCCGCTTTCCTACACATTGTCCCTCCTCGCATTTGGTGTTGTCTCCCATGCTTGGGACGTATTATGGCCGCATTCAACCAGCGTTGCGACGCCCCGTGTTGTACTTGACATTCTCTCCTTTCCGGTCGAGTACCGTATAAGGGCCTTTCCTTCCGTGCACCCGGACCTCAAATTCCGGACTTTCGTGATTTCGTTTCGTTACTTTGTCACTTACCCTGTAGGATTGCCACTTGTGGGTCGCGTACCTGGCATCGTAGGTGCACTTACTCCTTACTTGCTGAAACCTGATTCTCTTCTGGCGGTTGCTTCCAGACGTTCGCAGTGTGTTGATTTGATATCCCATCCTTGCGTTTGCGTAATGCATGCATCGTGTGGAATTCTTTGCTGTCTGCCAAACAGTAATTCAAACGGGGCAACTTTTGTGGCAGACTATTTGATGGTTCTATACGCAAGGAGGACCCTGGGCAGTGCTTACTCCCACGGTAACTTTGTACAGTTTATCCATGTCTTCATGGTCCGATTAAAGCTTTCAGTCAACCGTTGGTCTGTGGATGATACGGTAACGTGCGTCGTCTCTGGATATTCCACCTCTGCAATACGTCCTGAAACGCTCTGGACTCGAAACATGGTCCTTGGTCGGTTACAACACACTGAGGGCCTCCATACCTTGCAGGTATATTGAACCAGAATGCCTGTGGCACCTTTTCACCTGTATGATCCTTGATAGGTATGGCTTCTATCCACCGAGTAAAATAGTCAATCATTACTAAGATGTACCTGTTTTCGGACCGACTGACCGGTAAGGGACCAAACACGTCCTATCCCCAAAATTGAAACAGTTGGTTGACTTTGATAGATCGCATCGGAGGCCCCGTTGTATTCATGTCGCGGTTTGTTTGACAAGATGGGTATCCACGAATGTATGCCGCGACATCCTTTTTATGGTTGACCGAAATACCCCCCTCTGCAGCAGGTCGAGGAATCTCTCGAATCCTATATGGGCGTTGTCATGGGCCACTTGCATCACCCGCTCCTGTAGATCCTGGAGATGAAGAGTACTTACATTCCGTTTATCGTTCCAAACAGCTTGCCGTTCGCAACCTCTAGCTTATCCCAAATCTGGAGGAGCTCCTCAATTCCTCCTGACGTCACCTCTGGCCTGGTCACGGCTTGTAAAATAGTGCATACTAACCTCACCAATTCATCCGCGCGTTGGCTTTCCAGTAGGCTTTGATCCTCAGCGGTGACTTTACCCACCGGTATGGCCGTATCCGGTAAGAGCTCGTCCAGAGATCAGCGCGATAACATGTCCTGCATCACGTTCTTCGTCCCATCTATGTGCTCGATCGTAAAGGTGAATTTCTGGAGCCGGTACGCCCACCTTGCTAGCCGTCCCTGCGGATCCCTCGTCGTCATTAACCATGATAGCGGCTTATGGTCGGTAACGACATGAAATTCAGTTGCTAATAAGTACGTTCCCCATTTCTCCAATGCCCACACAATAGGAAGACATTCTTTCTCCGTCGTGGAGTACTTATGCTCTGAGCTGGGCAGGACCCTGCTGGCGTATTAGACCACACCGGCTGGTTGGGACAGTACAGTTCCGATTGCAAAGTTGCTTGCAGCGACCGCGACCGTTAATTGTTCTCCAGTGTTGGGTAGCAGTAAACACGCTGGTGCATCCGCAACGTACTGCTTAAGATCGCTGAAGGACCTAGCTGCTTCACGTGTCCACGCGAACGATTTGTTTTATGCAGAAGTTTTAACAAGGGGATTATCCTCGCCGCAAACTGGAGCATAAACCTCCAGTCATACGTTCCCATCCCGAGGAACGACTGGAACTGACGCTTCGATTTCGGGGCTGCGAAATTCTTGATTGTTTCGCGTTTCTCTGGAAGCAGCTTAATCTGACCATTCTCGACAATGAGGCCCAAATAACAATCGACTTTTGAGCAGTCTGTGACTTTTGCGACTAAGCATCAAGCCGGCTTCCTCCAGTCTTTGTAATACCACTGCGAGTCTGGCACCATGATACCTTCCGTCTCCGAGAAAATAATGAGGTCATCCCCATAAACAACCACATATATGAGGTTCCCCAGGACCAAAAGTAGCAAGTGCCTGAACGTTGCCGGGGCGTTGCACAGTCCAAACGGCATTCCCAAGAATTCGTACTGTCGGCCATTTACGCTAAAAGCTGTTTTATACCTGTCTTTCCTTGCAATGGGAGTTGCCAATAACCCGAACGTATGTCTTTCAATAAAATCAGCTTGGCATTGTGAAAATTGAAAAAATTTAAATAAATGAATAAATACATAAATGGTTTATTCTTCTATTTGGGGCAGTTGAAAAGCGTCTTACACCGTTACCCTATTCAGCTCCCTGAAATCGATGAAGAATCTGTAGCTTCTGTCTGCCATTCTCGTTGATAATACGGGAGACGAATACGGACTGTTTGTTCGTCTAATAATGCCTTTGGCCTCCATTTCAGCCACCTGTTTCTGTATCTCCGCCAGAGTGTTTTGCGGTATCCGCCTGGAAATTGGCTTGCACTACCCACCCGGGATTAGCGGTATCCGATGTTCTACCCAGCTGCAAAATCCGTAATAATCATTCACATCTGTAAACAAATGCGCATGCTTCTGAAGCACGTCCCTTATTGCACGGTTTGGACACCCGGGACGAACCGTCACGGCACCTACATGGTCGCGTTTCGCTAGGTACATCGCGATCGTCTCACTATACACTATCACAACATTCTCCCTCAAATCAATGCTTGAACCCGTCCGCTTAAGGATGTCGTTACCGATGAGTGTCTCCGTTGCCCCCAACGACGAACATGGAGTGACTAATGACAGTTTTTCGATTCTCACTCTTAATCGCTGAGCCCCAGGAACCTTCAAGCAGTGTCCTCCGACTGTTTCCGTTGCGATTGCAGACTGTAGTAACCGGACACGCTCGAAACTTTTTGTAATGGAAGCACCGGCTCCCGGATCTATTATCGAATTAACTGCGACACCCTCAATCTTTATTACTATGGAAGGTACCCGCCACTGATCCGACATAAATAAAGAAAAACAACGGTAAAAATTTCTTTTTGTACCATATGCAGCGTAATGACCCAGCCGGTTGCATCGGTAGCAGCGGGGCCTATCTCGTCTTCCCGGCGCATTGCGTTGTGTCTCGGTTCTCGAAGTTTTGCTCACCAATCTCGCAACCTTGCGCGGAAGCTGGTCTATTTTGCATTCCAACGCGGACGGTTCGATTCTCCCCATCTCCACGGTCCCCACAAAACTCTGCGCCACAGACACAAGGTCTTCTGCCGTACTGACTCCAACCATGGATGCCAATTTCCCTTTGTCCTAAATGGGTTTGGGCAAACTTCGGACGAATTGGCCTCTCAGTAGTCGATCTCTCGCGCCGCCATCCAACTCAGGGTGCGCCACCTCCAAGTGTCTCTTCAGCTGCTGAAAGAACACCACCAAATCTTCTTGCTCTTCCCAATTGTTTGAGTGGAACTGCTCAAGCGCATGTTGCCGATCGCCCTCCTTACCGATTTCCGCACACAGAGCAGCCTTCCTCTCGGCAAATAGGCAGCCAGATTTGGCCTTCCTCGTTAGCTGGTAGGTCGACTTTGCTCTACTCGTCAGCATCGTACCCAAAGCGGCCAACAACTTGGCATCTCCACTGATCCCGTTGCACACCGCAGTGACCTCAAATTCCTCCAAACACGATTCCACCTCTCCCCCTGTAAACCGCTTTGGCCACTGAAGCTTCATGATAATTGGCCACAGCAAGTGTGCAGCGACAGAACAAACGCGGCAATGAAGCAGGATCTTTATTGGCGCGAACACACACGCTACCTCACCACTCACATGGGCACACATTCATGGGTCAGATTTCTTTCCCACGTTGTACCATCCCCTGATCTCCGCTCGTGACACTTCTACGCTCCTTCTGGGGTACGGGAACGCATCTTCTATGTCCGTTTCGCCCTGTATCTTCGCTTCCACGCCTCCGATTCTGACAAGCCCGGGAGTCGTTCGATAGCGTGCATTTCGCTTGACCGTCGGTGTATCAATCTCCCCGGGGTTGTTTCTTTAAGATGCGATACCAGCGGTTTTGTGCGATTTGTTGCGTCTTCAACAGATTCTCCACCTGCTTTGCCTGCCTCGGGCTCACCCACGTATGTCGCTGCTGTCCCGTTTTCCTCCCGTTCTATTGAGCCTGGGTTTCTCCAGCAAATCGCCACCACCGCATCGGTCTACCTATTCGTCCGCCTCCGTTTTAATGATCTAACCGTCCTATAGGCAAGCGCTGCCTTCCGCCTTCTTACGCTTTGACCGACATTGAGTCGATCAGTTATGTGTACGCCAGTCCGTCATGATCGCCCATCGGTTAACTGCTTAATACCATGTTTCTGCAGGTCATTCGTGCAACGGCACCGTTTCCATCTGCCGCTGAAGCTGCACAACATCCCATCGTTTCCATAGGTCTGTCCGTTTGCAGCAAAGCAAGCCGATGACCTCTGACAAACTAAAACTTGCGCGAGCACATGCTGGAACTAGGCATCGTTTGCCCGTCGCAAAGCCCGTGTGCTTCGTTGCTCCACATGGTGCTTAAAATTCAGGAGGCTTGCGCCCACATGGTGTGTACCGCGCGCTAACTAACGTTACTGATCTCGACAGCTATCTTATTCCTCGCACTCAGACTATTAAGGGGAACCTGTGCGGCACCTGTTTTATTGAAAATCGATCTGGTTCGCGCGTATCACAAGATTACAGTCGCTGCAGACGACGTATCGAAGACTGCCGTAAGCACGCTGTTTGGACTCTTCGAACTTTTGCGTATGCCCTTCGGTCTTTGCAATGCAGCTCAGACTTTTCCTCGATTTATCGGTTCATTCACTTGAGGTCTAGATTTCGTCTAGCAATACATCGACGCTATCCTAGCTGCCAAAGCTTATAGAGAACAACACGCAGAACCGCACAAGATTATCTTCGATAGGCTGGCCGCTAATAGCATCACTGTTAACACTGCCCAATGCGTGTTAGGAGCAGCCTTCCGTCGAACATTTTGGTCACCATTTTGATTAGTATGGCATACGGCCGCTAGACGCTACGGTCCGCGCCAGCCGAGACTTTCCGGTTCTGACTACTTTAACCGCTATTAGTCGTCGTACCAGCATGCACAACCATTGGCGATGTTTTCTTCCACACTGTGCCAACTGGCAAAGTCCACTAACCAAGCTACTTCGCGGACGTAGAAAAGGGCAGGTGAAATTGTCTGCTGCTACTGCCGAAACGTTTAAGTCCAACAAAAAGGCCTTAGCTACAGCCGATATGCTTCAGTATTTCGATCCGACCGCTCTGCTCAGTGTTACTGTTGACGCATCGGACACCGCTATGGGCTTCGTACTACCACAACCTACAAAGGGCTGCTGGAAACCACTTGCTTTCTACGCTGTATGACGACAACTTGCGGAAGTCAGGTACAGCAAGTGAAGTCGCGAACGGTTGGTCGTTTACTCTAAAGTAAGAACTGTACGACATGTCCTTGAAGGTAACACCTTTATTAGCTTCACCGATCACAGGCCTTTTATATACGCATTCGGAAATCAAACAGCTCGACACTTACCACGTGAAACTTCTCAGCTGGATTTCCCTGCTCAATTTTCGGCTGACATCTGCCACATTTCTGGTCAAGGAAGCGTCGTCGCCGACCCACTTTCAAGATTAGCTGCGATTAACCTTATCAGGCGGGCAATCGCTTTGTCTGCTGTGGCCGCCGCGAAATCAAACTATCAAATGTTTTCGTAACTCCGTGATGCTTTCTTGAAGATACCTCCACACGCTTTGCTCTCATCAGATGGTACAATTTTATGCGACATATTTACCGCACGATCTCGATCCATCGTTCCAGAAACTTTTCGCTGTATCGTGTTTGGCACTCTCCACAATATCGTCCATCTAGGCATGAAAGCTACTGCTGCACCTGTCTCCGAGAGATAAGTTTAACCAGGGATGCAACGCGATCTTACACGCTGCGTATGCAGCTTTCTCATCTGTCAGCAAGCCGGCATTCAGCGTCACGTATCTGCTCCGCTTGATGGCTTTCCGTCTGTTTCAACGTGATTTGCTCATGTCCATCTCGACATAGTGGGACCTATGGCCCCGTCCAAAGGAATCCTCTAAACTTTGAGCCTGCCCGATCGTTGCACTAGCTGGGCCGAAGCCGTTCCCATCCCTAACGTCCCTGCGGACACCGTAAAGCGCACTTTGGTCGCGCGCTGGGTCGCTTCGCACGGCCTTCCAGTCCCAGTGACGACAGACAACGGTCCACAATTCAAATCTTCGACCTTTAACGATCTGCTTAAACTCATTGGATGCCGACGCATTCGCACGACAGCCTAGCAGTTGCAGGCGTATGGCATGACGGAGAGTTTCCACCGACAGCTGAAAGCCTCTCTTATCGCCGCCAATGCTCTGTTTGACGGAAGTGCCGCTTATGATCCTCCATGGGGGCAGCTCTGCCTTAAAGGCTGATCCACGTAAGCCCGGTGCCGACGTAGGAAATGGACAACCATTGCATGTACCTGGCGCTTGCATTTTCGATAGTCCCAGAATTCCCCGATACAAGGCGAATTAGACTCGTCAGCTATCCACGAGCCTGCGTCACTACAAGCTCCCGATGTTAGAGCACAAGGACGTAATTGGTTTGTTCCACAAGACCTGTCGCATTGTCCTTTGATTTTCGCCGCGCCGTTATTATCCGCACACTAATTGAGCGACCTTAAGAAGATCCTTTCCAGGTTCTGCAGCGAAAGGACGGCGTCTTTATCATCGACCGTCATGATAATCCAGAAGCTGTTACGAGTGACGGTCTCAAAGTTGCCCACGTGGAACCTGAGCTCGATGACGACCCATGCTCGTCTTCTGATGCACCAACCCAGCCTAGGACGAAAGAATCGTCTGCTTCCAAACTCCTTAACCTTAAGCATACTCTCCAACCAAGCCTCGCACTTCAGCTCCGCCGCTTCGCACCAACCCAAGCGCCACGTCCTCAGTAGTTCCTCCAAATTTACGACCCCATAGAACGTCTAAGAAGACGCCTTCCTCTGCTCCACACAAGTCAACTAGGTCGGATAGGCGCATTCATTAGCCACCGCGATTAAGGGATTATTGTTCCTTTCACTTTTCTTGTTTTCCTTTTCTCTTATAGCCAACAACGTACAAAAGCCGAAAAAATCGAAAAAGCTTTTGAAAACGTCAAAATAATCAACAAAACTTTTGAAAACCTCAAAAGAAGACCAAACGTGTTGCAGATGTAATAAGGAAGAAAACGTTTTGAAAACATAAAGAGCTGCGTTTCACTCGACGTCTACCACATCCGGTAATCGTTACACTTAATTTGCCCTCGCCTCCACTGCCACTGCTCTTGTTTCGGTTCATCATACAGGTATGAACCGAGTGATATGACGAGTCTGAAGCAAAAATTTGACGTATGGTAACCTGTAAACATTTGACATTTACGAACTTATGTTTTCGGCACCTTTGGGGATACGGGTGAAAGTCCGTTAGGGACTGTACGACTGGTTCTCCCCCAGCAGCTTTACCAGGTTTCCCTACGTGGTCTAGCAGAAGGCTGGCCGGTGACGCACTGTCCTCACTTAGATGGAAAGGTCACCCCCGGTTTTCCTTCAAGAAGGGCGCTGTGTATTGAATTGTAGGTTCCTCGGTATGACTGTGTAAATTATCCAAAATATATTAAAATTATAGGTTTCTTATGTATTAGGGGATTAAACGCTTTGCCACTTGCTACCTTGTTCCCGTTTGTTAGCAACACGTAGGCCACGTCTGCCTTTGTCGCGCGCGACTCGACTGAAGACGACTGTGTGTCAACGTACACGACGCCCAGCACATCCTTCCTAGCTAGCTCTCTTATGATGCCCATTTTCAGTATTAACTAACTCTACTCCCGTCAAATAAAGTTCTTTCCCAACTTACTATAGTGTGTTCTACCCATTGCACTTGGTAGGCCGTCTAGCCACCTACCGGACACATAGCGCACGAGCATGGTGCTATGAGCCTTAGAAGCGGTGAGCGGTTTTATACCGCTCATTTTTCAGTAGTACTATATGAGTCAAAATGTTTTGGAACACTGGTGGCTCGGGTTGATACTTCAATTGTTAATTTTTCTCCGAGTTTAGCGCTTTTGTTGCAAAAGTTTCACCCCCATGCCAGGTGGCCTCCGTAGTGCAGTGAGATGCGGGATGCAATCTTATTGAATGTATCGTCCATCCGTGCTTGACCAGCAGGTGACTTTTGAGAGTGGCGTTGTCGATTTGCGTCCCGTGACCTCTACTTAGTTCCCATGCCTAAACTCGGCGCCCGAGGTATTTTGCCCTAAACCGCATGACAAACTGCCCTTTAAAACCCTGTCGGTGGTTTGTATACTGTATCGATGTGGACTCGCATGTTAATTGGGTTTTGCTCTGAAAACCACGCCTCTAGATGTTCACTTTCGTTGCTTGTTTCACCCAGTGCCAGGACTTCTGCTTCGCTCCAATCAAAGCTATATCCTTCTTCAGCTACTTGCAATGCAACAAGCGGTGCACATTGCTTTATACAGACTCTTTTATGTCCTTGTGTTCTTCTTACCAAGTTTCTTCCATCTCGCATGGTTGTGAAATGTATATGACAGAACCGTCTTGCTGGGAGAACAAATTCACAATCTGTCAGCCTGAGAAAGATCTGCGGACCCAACAGAGTTCTTCACGACGATGAATTAGAAAGCCAAATTCAGGGTGACAGAATAAAGAGCATGGAAGCAAGAAAGTTATGCACCAGTTTCTGCAAACCAACTATGCAATCGGCGTGAGCAACTAAAGGATAGACCAAATGTAACACGGTTATGATAGTCTGTACTCACGAAACCAGAAATAAGGTCCAGGAAATAAGCCAGGTGAGCTTTTATAACGCACAGCAAGGCAACGTTCCTTTGACAATCGCGGGGCAGTAAAGGTGCGAAACCCGTATTTCTAAAAGGCCAGTCAATGCAAGTGAACGCAGAGTAAAATGCAAAGTTGGTTAGGCTTCCAAGAGCACAAGATAATAGGTGAACTAAGATTCCGAGTTATTAAGGTAGTGAGAAACCACGGAGAACATGGTTCGCGGGACTTGTCCAACAGAATGAGATTAATCAGATTTAAAATAGTGAGGTTAAACCCAAACATTATTGAATCGTTAAGATATCCAAAAGCTATGCTTTGGTTTTGCTCTAGTTTCAACCTGGAGCGTAAAACGCTATCAAAACCTTTATCCATAGGTTCACTGACTACATTTGCTGGAAGAGAATTCCAGCGCTTGATAGTTCCGCGGCAAGCAGGTTTCTGCTCTGATACTCTCCGTACGCGGCTGGTGTGGCTTCATTGTGTGACCAGGAAGACAGTAGAACCTAGTCTTATTAAATGGCTAAGACATGACCGATGCAAACATTCTAGTTGATGTACCGTAAGCGAGGAACGGGTCTCCCCGAATCCTTCCGTAGTGCTTTGAATACATGCTCCAACTAGGTAGACTTTGGAAGTAAATTTGTCCGATCACAGTCTTTTGATCATCCAAAGCAATTATTTTACTAGCGTCATGCATATAGTGAGACTTCCAGCACTAACAAAGCCACATACAAACAGTCGCGATCTAAAGACTCTCAGTCTCAGCCTATCCGCATTTGTTTCAGTTTGGAGGAGACGCGCCTATTGGAAGTTGAACAATTCTCCCGTTTGAAACTTGTACCTTCAACTTGGGCTTGGATGCATAACTTAAAGAGTCGGAGGGAGAAATCTTTACTCTTTGCATCAATTATTGATCAAAGATATATTGGAACATCGTAAACCGCATGAGTTTGTTAAAGTATTGCTTCTCTTTGTGTTCCTTTTGGTTATTGTAGTATTTAATGTTGTATATTTTATGGTATTAACTTGTTATGACTATTTATTCATCTTACCACGTCATACCTGCATCAACTCGGTCATTTAATCCCACCACACTATCACGCTTTTTATTATTTTACACGTGGCTGTTACTTTCTCTTTGCAATGACATCGGGAGCTGTCCAAAATGTGGTGAGCACACTTGTGGCGTTGAGGTCAAAGCCGGAACCCAGTGCGAGATAGGTCTGTTCTGGTACCATAATAATTGTTCCAGATTAGACCAGGACTCTAGTGATCTTTACGTCCGACACCCCAATTAAATTGGAGTTGCTTCCACTCTGTGTGCTTAGAAGACACTTGTGCTCGCTTGCTACACGATCGGACGTTTGATCAAATTACCCATGTCTCAGCTCTACATGATTCCGTTGGTAGGAACTGTATGCACAGAGTAGACATTGCGGAAAAGTTGATTCGTGACTAGAGCTGGGTAATTGTGACGTTGCGTTCAAAAATCGATGCGGTGCCGCCTTCATTGGAATGCTACTTGTGAAGTGCAGAACTTATTATAGGTAGACAACGAAACTTTCATATCTACAATAGGGGAGAGCCAGTCATACGTGAAGCTAAAACTCGACTGGTCCTAGCTAGATGGCGAGTGCACGATATCCTTCGCATAGCCGGAATACGGTTATACATTGGTATCAATGAGTACATCATGTTGGTAGCTGGTGAGACACAGGTATGCTTTGTCAACAAAGTTATGCAGGGCCTATTCTGGTGGAGTTTAGGAACCCTGTACACCGGGAACTACTACTTAACCGGGCTGGGTTGGTTGCAAGTCAGACAAATGGTCGGTATCAAATAGCACCGGACACACTAACTTCGAAGGCTATGGCTCTTCTGATAAGCGGGTTAGACGGTATTAATACCAGCGTGGCTAAGGAAGTTGCGGTATCGCACTTAAATCACCTAAAATAAATCGCAGGAAGTAGTGACCTGGAGGTTGTCCTGATTGTCTGTGTAAACTATTATTAAAATATAATATTATGCTGTACATAGACAACTTAGAAGGCTTGCCTGTTCGCACGATGGCTACGTGTGTTTGAGTCATCTAGACAAATCACATTCGCGCACTTTTGGCTTCCGCGCTTCGAAAAGCGGTTGCTGCGTCTCGGCTGGCGCCTGTACCTTCCCCTAGCTAGCAACATTTATACGATGCCTTCAGCTAGCCGGTTTGTGTGTTTCACCAATCAAAGTCTATCTAGCCCATATATCCATTTTTCTGACTTTTCCTTGATGCGCGGCAACGCTGATATATAACGACCGAACGATTTTGCTATAACCGGTGACCCCGATCAAGAAATTGGTAAGCCACTTCCTTATTTTTCTTTCCAGGTTCGTTCAGTTTTGCAGTACGCCCATCCATTTTCATAATTTTGTACGTATTTAGGTTCTATATCGCCTACTTTGTAGCATTTTTATGCTATGGATACTTGTCACCCAGTCCCAGACGTCCAGGTTGTAAACGTAACAATCTTCATTCCGCACTTTCGCGAAAGTACTGCAAACCATTGATTCGCTCAGATAGCGGCACTTGCCGAGCTTCATGGCATTAGGTCCGAAGGAAGCAAATATCTCCACGTTGTTTCCCCGCTTCGTCCGCACGTCGCCAATGACATCGCATACATCCTCGAGTTACTAGCAGAGAGGCAAGCTTCCGAAGAAATTAAAGCCGCGGTTCTCAAAAGGACAGGTCTTTCAGATCGTCAACGTATAACGAAGCTTCTGAGCGAAACGAAGTTAAGTGACCTCAAGCCATCACAACTATTGCAAAAGATGCATGGTTTAGTCAAACGCGACATGGTGGACGACAAAATTCTCAAGGAAATGTGGCTGCGTAGACTGTCACGTAAAATATACAATAGCCTCTACGCAACTGCTGGGCATCCCTAAGACTAATGGCTGATTTCCCAGACCAAAGTTAGGAATCCTACGGCCAGATTTCGCAAGTTCGACCTACGGCGAAATATGATATTGCCCAGTTAAACGCGCAAGTTGCAGCACTCACCATGAAGTTTACCGATTTCACAACTTCTTGGCGTAGCCCTTGATGTGGATCTTCAAATCGACGATGTTCCTCTTGATCAAAAGCGCCGTCAAAATCACCTCACGGGATGTCTGCCTGCTGCTTGTACCATCAGCGCTTGGCCCGCAGGCCAACGCATGCCACCCACTGTGTTCCTTCAAACGCAACTCGCAAGGGAAGCGGGCCGACCAGCACGTAGAGGCGACGGACGTAACTAAGCAACACAGTCACCTATTCTTGGTCACCGATCAACAACCGGGTGTTTGCTATCGCGTAGACACTGTCGCACAAGTCAGCCTCCTACCATGTGATCCCAATGACGCAGCCGGAAAAATGATTTTCTCTACGCGCAGCCAATGGCACGCTGGTCAGAGCTCAGGCACGCTTAACCTCGTCCTTCGACACCTTTTCGATGGGCATTGCTTGTTGCTGCCGTCCAAAATCCCACTGCCGGGTTGGCTTCTCTTCAGTATTTCAACTTGCTCTTCAAAGATGTACGACAGCGACTCATCGCTCAGACAACGAAGCTTTCCGTCGCTGGAATATCCAGCGATGTACCATCGCTCAGCCTGGTGTACGGCACTACCAACTCGCTTGCCGGCAAAGCGCTACTTGCTAGTTCTCCTGAAATCTTATGACCTTCATCGACTCTGACAACTGCAACCGCAGTTACGCCGCGTCGCATAGTAACCAAGGGTCCGCCCGCCTCCGCCAAAGCCCGAAGATAGATTCCGGATAAGCACGAAAGCGCCCGCGTGGAATTCAAGCACGTGCTCGATATTGGCTTTGTCCAACCATCCAGCAGCCCTTGGCCTTCGCCCCTTCACATGGTCCCGAAAATGTCAGGAGACTGGCGACCATGTGGCGCCTACCGCGCCCTCAACAACGTGACAATCCCAGGCCGGTACCCTATTCCTCATATCCAACGTATTACAGAAGGTCTTAATGGCGCTCGCGAATTCTCGGCAATCGATCTGCTGCCAGCTTATCAACCGATCGTTGGCGATGACAGACGGACAACCGCTTTTATTACACCACTTGGACTGGTAAGGTTTCTACGCATGCCATTCCTTTTTACGCAACGCCGCGCAGGCATTTCAAGGGTTCACCGACCGTCGTCCGTGGACTCGACTCCGTCCACCCGAAAATGACGACACCGTGGTGGCCAATACTTGGGAAGGGGAACACCGAAAACATCTACGACCCTCGTTCAAACGGCGAAAGGCGCACAGCGTCACCATCAACCCTGACAAGCGCATTCTTATGCAGCCGCGCACTGACTTCCTCGGACACCATCTTGCTTCCGAGGGTATCCGCCACTTGCGGGACAGAGTACAAGCAATTCGAGACTTTCCTTCTCCGTTCGACGCTTCAAAGGCATGGACAACTACTATTGCCAATTCACGTCACGCTGCGCCGAGCTCATGCAACCGCTAACCGATCTTCCGCGTGGACACAACAAAGGTAAAGTTGATCTTACGCCTGAAGCAAGAACAACCTTCGAAGCTAGCAAAGAAGCAATCGCTTCCGCTGTCATGCTTTATCACTTCGACTCGAAACATCTAAACACATAAATAAATAAATAAATATTTTATTCTCGACTATGCAAGACACGCCCATGGAGGCATGATCAGGTATGTGCAACTGTACAGACATATTATGGTAGCTGTACCAGTGACAGTAGCAAATTGGACACGTAAAAACATAGTTTGTTCTCAAATTCCTTGAAACACACCAAATCAGGCGTGATCAAGGTTTAAAGGCAGTTGTGTATCACGACGATACTTTGGATTCAATCGTGTGTAGTTGAAACGGTCAAGGCACTATAAGTGCAATGTAACAGTGCTTGTAGACGGAGTGTAACATATTCTTGCATGTGTCGGGAAGAGTTGAAATATGAGTCTAGTCGACTTGCCAGTAGGTAGTTGTGGGCAGTGACTTTATTCAGTGGCGAGTCACATCCGCCACGTCGCAGTATTGTTAAGCAGACATTTGTGGCATTTTAAAGGGAGAACGCTTGCTAGGCGAAAACCCACCACGTCCTGCAACACTGCAGATGTAGCTGCTAAAGCTTCGGAAAACGCAGTCGACGCTGTTCTACAGCAGTATTTACAAGGTAATTGGCAACCACAAGCTTTCTTCTCCCGACGTCTGCAGACAGCCGAGTCGAACTACAACACATTCGGTCGCGACTTACTAGCTGTATATTCCGCCGTTCGCCATTTATCGTCAAGTTCCCAAAGGTAATCAGTTACCGAATTTACAGATCACAAACCACTCGGCTATGCCTTCCGGAACCCTTGGCCCCGAAAATCACTACGTCAAGTTCGTCATCTAGGTTTCGAGTCTCAGTTTTTGACGGACGTCCAGCACGTGTCTGGCGAGGATAACGTCTTAGCGGACAAGCTTTCAAGTGTCAACACACTGGCTCTGCTCGATCAGTCGCTCGATCTGTCAGCTATGGCTACTGCCCAGCAAGCCGAACAAGACTTAATCTCCTCTTGCGAAGAGCCCACGTTAAATTTGGTACATAGACCGCCTCATTCGTCTACAGGCACAATAATGTGCGACTCCTCTACCGGCCATCCAAGTTCACTGGCACCAACCGTCATGCGCGGAAAAGTCTTTGATACTCTACTCAACTTCGCGCATTCTGGTATCCGCGCTTCAGTCAAGACGGTTGCCGACCCAAACGCCTGGCTCAGCTTGCAGCGCGATGGCAGACTTAAGGCACGCAGCTGTCTGACTTGCAAACGTTCATCGAGCTGTGGCCGCTCTGATAGGACGCTTACCGTCACGAGCAACTCGATTCGCTCACGTCCACCTCACCATCGTTGGGCCGGTTCCGCCGTCCAAAGGCATGGTCAAAATCCTAACCATGGCGCATCGCGCTACTCGTTGGTCTAAAACTGTTCCAATTCCCGATGTATCCGCTGAGGCCATAACGCGCGCATTCGTCTAGCGCTGGGTCGCTTTGCATTGCCATCCAGTCGCTGGGACTACCGGCCGTGGTCCGTAATTCGAATCGTCTAGTTTCAGCGACCCATTAAAGGTCCTCGGATGTTAACGCATCCGGACAACCGCCTACCATCCTCAAGCAAATAGAATGGTGGAGCTCTTTCACCGACAGCTTAAATCCCCACTTAGTGTCGTCAAAGCAGTTATTTAGGCAGGAATGCTGTCAGTGCTACTCCTTGGAAGTCGATCAGCACAGAAAGCCGATCTGGAAACGTCCAGCGCCGAACTGGTCTATGGACAATCACCCTGCTTACCAGGCGATTTCTTCTCTGAAAGCCTGAACACTCCTCACTACGAAGCGCACTACGCTTGGAGGATAGCCACGAGCAGGCGCAGCAATAAATCGACTTCAGCACGGAAACAGCCTCGCAAGTTTTACCTTCCAAAATATCTTCACAACTGCCCGTTTGTCTTCATTCACATTGATGGTCTAGTCAGACAACTCGCACGACCTTTCATAGGTCCATTCAAGTTCCTCCAACTTAAGGGTTGCCTCCTCTTCATCTAACGCAACGGCATGCGCGGAACCGTCTCAGTCGACCGTCGCAAATTTGCTTACTTCGAACCAGAGTCATACGACGACTCCAGCCATCCGCCTTCCGCTTAATTGACCCAACCAATGGTAAAGGAAATGTCTTCAGACAACAACACCACAACCGAAAACCCACTTCGGACACCGCCCCGCTCGAAAGGTTTACTAGGCCTGGTCAACATGTTCACTGGCCGACACAGTTCTTAGGACGTTAGCTTAGCATTTTTGTTTTTAAAAGCGTTTTCAGGTTTTATTCTCATCAATACCTCCAGGTGAACGCAAAGAACGCACAATACTTTTAAAACCCAAAAACCGCAAAAGGTATTGGAAACCAGAAAACGGAAAATACGTTCTGAAAACCGATAAAGTGAGTTGCTTCTTTGGTGTTTCGCTGCCCATTCGGCAGGTGCGTTCTCTATCCGTTGCTGCCGCCTCTTCTGTATGCTGGACTTCCTGTTTCTTTTTTCTTTTCATGTTGCCAGCCGGAGAACACTCACTTGTGGTCAAACACAAGTGATCGTATGCAACGATCGTTCTCCCTGTTTTTCTTAAATCGGCACCTTAAGGGAGGACATGCAATGGTACCCGCTATGTTCCGATCGCTTGGTTCTCCCCAGCAGCTGCATCAGAATTCTCCGCCTTTTCTCGCCTGGTCTCGCTCGCGACGGACCGTCCTCACGTTGTTCGAAGTGTCACTAACGGTTCCCTTCTAGGTAAATGTGGCTATGTAGTGACCTGGAGGTTGCCCTGTTTGTCTGTGTAACGTATTATTACAATATGATAGTATTCTCCACGTAGACAACTTAGGAAGCTTGACTGTTCGCAGGATGACTACGTGTGTTTGAGTCATCCATACGAAGCGCAATCGCGCCCTTCTGGCTTTTTGCTTCGAGGAGCTTTTGCTGCATCTTAGTTGGAGACTATAACATTCTTCTAGCTAGAACAATGTTTATGGTGCCTTCAGTTAGCGTGATTGTTTTTCGACCATATGCGGCTGTCTGGCTTAAATATCCGTCCTTTGCTGACTTTTCCATGAGGCGGGGCGAATGGGATTTATAGCGGCCGAACGATTCCGCTCTAAGTAAACCATAAGTGCATTGCTGTCTGGCCGACTCAATTGAATTCGTAAACAACGTGTCGGGAGGTTATGCAGCAGGCCCAAACGGGTGAAGCAAATAAAGGGATTATCACGTACTGATTTACAGCAGCCCAGCCTTGCTTCAACAGCTGAATCAGCCGACGGGATTGACATGTTAAAATAAATTGTGTGTCCTTTCGGTCTCTATACCCCAGGGCAAACGACCACGTCCGGAGAGACTAAGCGTGTGGTACTTTAATTTCTGTAATGTGCTTACCAAATGGGGAAAGGTAGTGATGCTTTTGAGCAAGTTGATGCGGTTGCTGTGTCGGAGTCCTGGCTTCCCAGACGACCTCATTAGTGAATTGCTTTTAGACTGCATGCTACAGAGCTGATGGGCCCGGGTGTCAGACTGGTGGTGGAGTGACCTTGCTTATAAAGTGCCAATATAAACATTGGGAGGCTTCATTTACCATTAGTTTTGTTAACGCTCAGGTGGTATTCTGCTATCTAG
Source organism: Dicrocoelium dendriticum (assembly GCA_944474145.2). Classification (NCBI taxonomy): domain Eukaryota; kingdom Metazoa; phylum Platyhelminthes; class Trematoda; order Plagiorchiida; family Dicrocoeliidae; genus Dicrocoelium; species Dicrocoelium dendriticum. The sequence goes on along the minus strand of OX104065.1, from coordinate 81,184,026 downwards.
GAGCACGGGGTAGATTTGAGATTACAGTATATGTTAATTGTAGCCCATCCTGCACACGAGAAGAGGACAAGGATCTTGGTAGGTTACTAAGACAGACAACAATGGCCGCACCTAATTTTCTGATCGTCGGTGAAATAAACCTTTCGCATGCTGATTGGCAGCTTGTTGAGAACAAGGCAGGTAGCCTGGAAAGGAATTGGGGGTTTGGATGAACAAAACGCTTTCGAGCCATACGTCAATTTTTCGACCAGAAGTACGTACTCAGACCCTGATTTTGTGATCGCCAGACATGGTCACTTGCTTGAGCTACGCGTGGAGCCACCCGTAGGTAAGAGTGATCCTTGCGTTTGGACCTTTCCCTTGGACACACCGAGGCTTGCAGAGCACCTTCGGATGGGAAGGGAGTTAAATCCTATTGATCGTACGAAGGTGCGAGCTCGAGCCCTTCAAATCACTTGGCTCCCTAAACAGGACTAGGCCTCTTTGAAACAGAGGTGGCTTCTACCCAAAAGTAGGCTAGTGCCTTCACTGAAGGCATTTGCTCCTCTACGCCCTAGGAGACACCTGGGGAAACCCCGATGGTAGAGGAGACAGGTGGACATAGCGATAAAAAGGCGCAATGCTGCGTAAAAGAAATACCAGAAACTCGAAGCTTTAGACTTTGAGTGCAATACCAAAGGCGTCGAAACATGGCTATTATGTTGCAGCGGCAGGCGAAGTGCTCATATGAGCTTAGGTTTCCAAAGTTGGGAAAAGCAAGCCCGAGCGTTACTACAGGTATGGCCAATCAAATGCTTTTCTAAGCAAGGTGCTCGGCTGTATAACCATGGAGGTCGGCGGCCAGGTCGTAGACGACGTCGATAAAGTAGAAGCGTTGCTACCTGGCTACCAACATCTTAATCGGAGGGATAGTGGGTCAGCCTTGCCGTCATGGCCGCGCTGCTCAAGTAGCTATTTAATGCAAGAAATTATTCTCAATGCGTCGGACGTCTTTGCAGTGTTGGCCAGTTTGATCAATTATAAATCATGCAGTCCTGACACTGTACGTCTTGCCATAGTCAAGCCGCTGGCTAATATTCTTTGGTATCTTCTCACGGTGTTATTTAACAAGCCACTCGAAGACGGCAACCTACAAGTGCTTGGAAGGACGAGGCCATTGTTGCCAGCCACAAGTAAGTTCTAATTCGTTGTCTTTAAACTATAGACAAGTTAGTTTGACCGGCATCCTGCTGAAGTGCTTGTGAAGCCGATAAGAAATAGGATCTGTAAGCACTTGATCGAGCACAATCCAATTAGAGTGGAACAGCATGTCGTTCTTAAAAGAGTGTCTTACCAAGGCATTGTACTTCTTAGATGTGATTACCCGATGTCTTGATAGTGGGATGTCGGCAGAGGTGTGCTATTTGGACTTCAGTACAGCCTTTGACTCAGTGAATCATCGATTTTACATTGAGCAGCTGACATGGTTTGGATCTCATCCTCAACAGTTACGGTGCTTCACCAAATTCTTACGTGGAAAGACATTCACCGTATGACTACAGCGGTGTTCCCCCAAATGCGGTACTGGGCCCAGTGTTGTTCCATATGTTTATAAATGACCTGGCTGCTCTTCTTGAGGATCCTGCTAGATCTTCGCAGATGACTTAAAACTAGTTAGTAGAGGAAACCGAGCGACACTGACTAAGGACGTAAGCACTGTGATGAATTGATCGAGCCAATGAGATCTACTTCTGAATACCAATAAATGTCAACTATTGACCAATAGTGGTAGCGGAATTGAGGTTTAGTTACCTGTGGGATCTCTATCATTGCGGTGTACTGATGGTGTCCGCGATCTATGTCTCATCATAGTGGACAAGTTTAAGCTTTCTGCACAAGGGTAGTCATGCCGGCAATAAAGCAAGACAAGAGTTATTTCGTCTCAGGAGGGCGCTGAGTAACACTAAAGCACGTACTTTTGCGGTTATATAGAGCCGTGGTTAGGCCACATCTGGAGTATTGTGTTCAGGCCTGGGCACCGTACCTATATAGTGAGGCCGTGTTTAGAAAAGATTCAAACACTTGCGACCAGGATGATCGACGGTCAACGTGGAAGGTCGTCCGAAGACCATCTAAGTAGCTTGGGATTCTTTTCCTTGGAACTGTGTAAGTTGACAGGGGATTTGATAGAGACGTTTAAGATCATTAATGGACTTAGCTATGTCAGCCCATCTGTGCGGGCCTCGCCTAAAGCTCAAACAACATAAAACACGTTTGTACATGAGGGCAAAATTTTTACGAACCGGGTAGTTAACATCTGTAATAAACTTCCTTTCGATTAAGTGGAATGTGAGTCGGTAGAGGCCAGCAAAATGGGCTTAGCTGATTGTTGGTCTGTTCTTTTATGAAGACTATTGTAATTGTACTGGAATATACGGTGTATTTTGATGCTGACCCATGAAAGCGCAAAGATTACGCTTGACCTTGCTTCATTCCTTTGCTGAAGCAAGAAGAGTCAATCAAAAGGCGAAGTGTCGGGGCCACTGCACTTACGGGCACAAGAAACTGTACATCCGTTGGGCGAAAGCCTCTATCTTCTGTCCTACCTAACCTGACCTTTTTGGAAAATGTTGGTATTTGGTTCATATGAGGATCACTGCTCCGTTCCCTGGGAAATACGCTTTCCAACAACACCCTTTCTGACATCCACGGTGCTAGGATTCGAGTTTGGGGCTGCTCTGGAGCGGCGTTATATGTATTCGGCAGCTACCCGTCCGTCCTCTTGGCCGACAAGCAAATGCAGGGGTGGTTGGTGGAGTGATAGGCTTATATTACAAAGCAGCCTTTATTGTTGACAGGTTGTGTCTGTCCAACCGTATTTCGTGAGGCGTTGTTAGAGCATTTTTCTGCCTACTAAAATGTGGCTCCTGCGTTTGGTGATGTGGTAAACCGGCCTGCCATTGCCTGCGACCACCTAATAGCAGACATAACCGGGTCTTTTTATGACCAATCCAGGTGTCCAGGAGATTTTGTTGTTCCGGTAGTTCTTTGCTTACACTTATCCAATGTCAAAATACCTCGGCCTAGCGTGACGCCTTCTGTCTAAATGATGCTCAGTTCTCCAGCCGCGTTCGGAGTCGGGTCTAGCCTTTGACCTTATTAAATCCACTTTCGTTTGAAGCCAGATGACTAGAAGCGATTCGGCTTGGAAAATCGGAAAGGTGTTTATGGATCAGGCGTATTCATGGATATTGACAACAAAATCGATATGACCTCTTTAATTGGTCCGTCTCAATCGACTTGGAGCAGAACCGCCTTGGAAGTATCCACAAACGTTTTAGCTACCCGATTTGAGCGTGGTTGCTAAGGAGGTGAGTATAATGCTCCATGCATCGTAACGCGCATAACTTAGTAAACTTTGAAGATGTAGTGACCTGGAGGTTCCCCGTACGACGGTGTAAACTATTCTGAAATATATTAAAATTATAGGTTTCTTATGTATTAGGGAATTAATCCGTTTGCCTGTTGGAACTTTGTTCATGATGGTTTTAAACACGAATACGATATCCGCCTTTGGCACGCGCGGCTCTGCTGGGAATGAGACTCCGTTAACGCACTCGACGTCCACCTACATGCTCTTTAGCTAGCGCACATCTGGTGCCCTAATTTTAGCATTAGCTAACCCTCCTCCCGTCCAATAAACATTTTAGTTAGCTTGCTGTTGTGTGCTTTACCCATTGACTTTGGTTAGCCGTTTCGTGCCGGATATGTAGCGCATGGTCATCGCGCTATACTTGGCGACCCCGACGTGATCCGACCAAGCAACTTTCTGACTCCGTATCAGAAGGTTGCATGTTCGGGTCACGTCCGGGTCACCAACGAGGGCTTATTCAGGAACCCTTTGGGTTCTGTAAACAACCAAACTAGAAGTTGCTCGTAGTGTGTTAGCATCCGTTTGGAATTACTGCTGAGTTGATCCTGTTGAAAACTTTCTGACATTCTTTGTTACAAGCCCACGGAGCATCCTTCATCAGTTTTCTGTTTAACGTTCTGCATTGATCATGCATGGACGGGAGGTAAGCACGTTATTAAATCACCATTTCCAGTCATGTTCTCAAGGTCGTTACGTCTTTGGCTGGGCCATGACATTGATGTTTCATAACTCACGTGGTCCCTTATTTTCTTAAACGCTAAACCTAAAATATTTACTGGTGGCCATGAAAAACACATACCTGCTCCTTCTCAAAAGGAATCCAAACCCCCTTATCTTCAAGCTCCCGGTTTGCTAGACAGGTCTTTCTTGTAACAGCTTCAGGCACATCCAGCGCTGATCTATTAGCGTTTACGCTTCTTTTCAATGCCGATCCTGTCCTTTCCTTTCTATGGTCTCTGTTTTGAGCCTGCTCCAAGCTAAATGCCGAAACGCAGTGCCCTGTCTTAGCCTAGTCTCATCGGACCAGTATGCTTCTCCATGACTAATTCCAGAATACAGTGAAGTAAACGAGCTAGGTTCTGTAGAATCAAAGCAATGTCGCTGTCACCAGGACAGCCTGCCGAACTTGATCGCTCTATGTTAATACAGCCACTTCTATCTTTGCCTTGTCCAACTTTGCTGACTCCACTTTTCTTCCCAATTAACTGTATGACACAAGCTCAAGGCGCCAACCAACCTAGTCTCGTCTGATTTGTCGCCTTCTGTCCGATTTTCGTGACGTTGCCAGCCAGTGTTTGGTAGACTAAACGCCCCGTCCCCATTACATTGGGAGCCACGTTAACTATCCCAATTCTTATTTGCTATCACGAATCTGACCTGTCCTTAATGCGCTCTATGCCTTTGTTTGTTTCACAGCCAGAAAGAAAGCTCTCAGTGAACTGCACCATGCTCCTCTTTGACTGCTTCCAGACTATCGAAATGTAAACGTTTTAAACTCTGCCTAACCAACACACAAATTCTCTCACATCGCGAGCCTGCCTGACTTGCTTACCCATATACATATAGTCCCTTCCATCCCAAACCTGTCCATCCCTCCTGCCTTTCTTTATTAGTCTACCCACTTTAACTGTACAACTGTATCTCAGCGCGCCGACTAATCCAGTCTCGTCTTCCCAGTCTTCTGCTCTCCGACTACGATGATATTACGGCCATTTTTTGGAAGGCTGAACGATCCATGCCCCTTTACACCAGAGCCTTGTTGGCTTCTCCACAATTAAGCAACAAACCAGTTTTATCCTGACCGTCATTTCCTTGCTGCGCAATTTGTTTTCAGTGCGTCTTCAATTGGACGGCTAGAGCTCAGTGTCCTACCCTAACCTAGCCTCATCTGACCAGTCTGCTTCTCTGTGTCTTCATCCAGACCACCGGGATGTTAACGGTCCAGACTCTGCAGACTCAAAGCTGTGTTATTACACCAAGCATCTGCAGAACTTGCTCATCCAGTGTCAAAACAGCCAATTCCGTCTCTTTTCTGTCCTTTTCTGCTGATCATGTCCATTTTCTTTCCACCTTACTTGTGTGACGCAAGTTCAATGCACCGACTAATTAAGTGTCGTTTGTTCGGCCTCCCTCCCTCCGACGGCTTTGCCGGACCTAATCACCCCTGTATAATATAGCCACTGATATTAAACCTGTCTATTTTTTCTAACCCCCTCACAGTTTTTCTCACCAAAATTGTACGACCCAAGCTCAGTGGGCCGACCAAATTATTTTTAGCTGAACGGCCTTCTGCCCTCCTACTACTCCCAGATGTCCGTGCCATTTCCGATCATGGTCTGGTAGCGAACATGCCCTCTTTCACTTACGTATGGATTACTGTTGCTGTTAGTTTCCTCTTATCCATGGCCTTTTCTGTGATTGCGCTCCAATTTTATTCATACCGCTATGCTCCGACTAACCCTCATTGAGTCGAACTAAATTATTCTCGTACGTAGGGTAGCCACCGCTCTGATTTCGCTCCTGCTTACTGGCGACACTCGGACCATTGCTAAGCGTTTCTTGGCTATTACTTCCATTAGTATGCTCACCTTACCTCTTAACATTTGCACCTACTCTTTACCTCATATTCGCAGTTGCCTAGTAGTGTGACCGTACCTGTGATAACGACTCCCAATGCACGGCACTTTTGGCCCTCCGTGGCCCTTTTCGCTAGATTACCACGGCTTCCAGACTATGGAATTATGAGCGCCTCAGCATACTTCTTCACATCAGTTACTCTTTGCACCGCCGTCCGCAATCATAAGTTCCTCGCCGATTCTCTGCAGTCCGTTTTCCTGTTGGAACGTTGCTTCATGTACCCCTGCTCCTGCATTCGGTCCCAATCCAGTTAGCCTTAGTTTCACCTAAGCTGCCTCACGCATTCGGACTGCCGTCATCATCATCCGTTAATCTGTGCTTCTCTCCATCCATTGTATGTTTCGCTTAATTTTTTAATCACGCTTTGTTATAACGGATTCGTTTCTGTCTGTTTGGCTGCTTCTCCTCCGTTGCCCTCTTTTTCCGTGTTTTTCAGTTACACCGGCCAAAACAAGGAGGTTTATCCACGGGAACTTGTTGACCCACTCCCACTAGCCAATTGGCTTAAACGCTTGATCCTTTCTCGGTATATGAACACCCCACTCATGGTTACAGTTGGAGCTCATTCTGCAAGTCTGAAGGCGCCACTTTCATGGGGTCCAAATAAATATGTTTAGCTCGTTTCGTACTCATAATATCTCAGTTTACTCACCTGGAATAATATATCTACATTTAGCTGCTGTACCACAATGGAAGACAAACAATTCTGTCATATTTACCTTCACTGCCACGGATAGATTTGCTTATTCTCACCGGCATACCAAAAGTTGTTGTCGGTACATTACACTTCGGAAAGAGCATTCTGGTTCGCCGTTCACCTAAAACTTTCATGTTGTCATTTTACGGGCAGCTTTGCCCTCGTATAAATGGCTTTTCCGATGGTCTTTCATAAACTTTTCACTTGACCATGGAGGTAAGTACACTTACTTACTTACGTTTGATGGAATTCCGATTCTATTTTGCGGATTAAGGAACTCGTAACGATCCCGCCTTGGACAAATAAATGGCATTTTCGCCCGTTATGGACGTATTTAGCCACAAGAAACGACCGCACTCACCATTCTCCTGACAAGTTCAGCGTGGAGAGCTGGACACGGTCAGCGAACCGGCGAAGTATATAACAGAAGCCAGCCGCTATTACAATGCTTTGCTCACCTGCACCATTTAGCATCGACTGTACGACTCTTTTTGCTCATTGACCGGTTTCAAATACTATTGCGGAAACATTACCACGCCGATCGGTCAACCATCGAGGAAATTGGCCGTTAACCGACTGCGAATAATAAATTGCAAACGCGGTCTGTACGGTGCATCGATGACTAGCACTACTGTTCAACGGAAGCCACGGCAGTATTCCAGGACGTGGTTGGTTTTCACCTGGCAAACTTTCTCCCTACAATTGCCACAACTGTCCGCTAAACAACAGTGCAACGTGGCGCATGTGACTGGATACTGAATAAAGTCGCAGCTAAACATTTCACACTGACGCAGTCACCAGACGTCTGCATACAACCTGTGCAACTAATGTTACTATGAAACATGTCATGATGGCGCACAGAACATTCCGAGTATTTAATGGAATTTGATTGCACCGAAATGTTGCTTTGGCTCCTGCACTCATGGCTTACCACATGGCGAAATCGCGCTCAACTTGTATATTGCCACAGCAGTTATGACGGATTTTTCCGCGCCCCAGTAGCATCACGTTCCTTGGTCGGACTATTACCTGACAAAACGTTCACTCGTATGAACTACAACATTTCGGTTATACCTTTCGGCGAACCGAAATTGTTTACTACTCCGAAGCAGCTATGCTCGTATGCATATTAGACCGTGGCTTCGCAGGTGGGCCTCGTTTTACCGAGACTACAAAATTTATTTATTTATTTAACTATTTAAGTACCGTTGAAGCAGTTTGTTTATCTCGCCACTAGGTGCATGGACGCACAAGTACCGTCAGTTTTGGCCCTTGTATTTGCTAAGTGACTCGCTTCTGTTGATGTCATTACTTACGGAACTCCAAGTGGTTTCAGTGCTTATGTTTGTGTGCTCTTCAGTTTTACTATATCTAGAATACACCGGTGTATAGTTGAGTATCGCTCGAACCTAAGGAATAAAGACTATGAATAAATGCTGGCTAAGTTTTGGGGTTTCTATTGTGAAATCTCAGACGACGATACTGTCCAGGTTGCCTGAGATGCTTTAAGTCTTACCTCACTGGAGTCTCTCTTCCTTCATCACAGTCACAAGGAGAAAAATGCACGAGCGCAGCCGTGCTGGATAGGTTCCACTAGCAGACGTCTGCTTACAAAGAGGTCTAAATGTGTGCGGACTTACCGAGTTGCTCCATCCATCGATACCTCTGACAAATACCGTTTGGCTAGAAATAGATGTAAGCAACGTCTAAGGACTGCTCGGCTCAATTTCCTGCAACGGTTAGCAGAGCAAGCTTCAGAGAATCCAAAAAGCTTCTTTCCGTATGTCAAAAGGCGCTTCGGTTCGAACAGGTCAATTGCAGTATTGATGAATGATAACAGAACTACTGCTCATACGGACTTTGAAAAGACCTGCGTGTTTAGTGGGCAATATGCGACAGCGTTTGTAAGGGAAACCTGTTTGATGGGCTTTGAGCTGGTTTGCAGGATCTCAGAGGGGACAGGACTATCTGACATTTTTGTAACGCAAACGGAATTTGGTAGGCTGTTACAAGTGCTGAACCCTTCTAACATCTCCGGGTCCGATTTAATTTACCCGAAACTGTTGCAAGATTTGGCTGAGGAACTAAGTGGACCGCTCGCTGTGTGTTTCAAACATGGCTTGACAGCTGCGCATTACCTTCCGCATGGAAGTAAGCTCTCTTCTGTCTCACCTTCAATAATAAGGACAGGTGTCTAGCTGCAAAGTACAGGCCCGTTAATCTGTCGCTTTTAGCGAGTAAACTCTTCGAGAAACTATTGAAAGATCCATTGGTGAGTAATTTGAATAACTTTAATGTACTTAGCGAGACACGACAGATTCCAAAATGGATTTTTATGCCTGAGGTATCTATCGGTGACTCGCGAAAGTTGGACGGAAGTAATGGATAACGACCACGAACTGGACGTCCTTTTCGTGTAATTTTCCAGAGCCTTTGACAAGGTAACCCATTTGAGGCACGCGCAAAGCTGACCATACATGGTTATCTGGCCGCGTAATTCATTAACTGACTGCCTTCTCGAGTGGTAAGGAACAGTATAGCGGAATCGTTCGGTTGCTACCTATCAGGTTCCCCCGCCTCAAGGGAAAATCGGAAACAGACATATATATGGACGAAATAGATGTTTATTGTCGAAACACGCAATCCCGCTGGCTGAAAGCACCGCAAAATGGTTCTAGATAAAGAAAGCTTATAGTCATCAACCAATGCGAAGCAAGCGCGCTTCGAGGGGGTAAATCCAGAAGAGCGCGAATGCCATTCTTCTAGATGACTCAAACACACGCAGTCATCGTGCGAACAGGCAAGCTTCCTAACTTGTCTATGTACGGAATAAGGTTATATTTTAATAATATTTTACACAGACAAACAGGACAACCTCCAGCACACTGCAAAGCTGCGTACGGGTATGTCGTTGCCTATCGTTTAAATAAATAAATAAATAAATCATTTATTCTCAACTAGGTGAGGCACGCCTTTACAGGCATGATCATTTTGACATAACGATGCATGACCAAGAATGTGCGAAAATCCGATATGTTTGCCATAGCAGTTTGTGTTTGTGTAGGGAGTATGTATGTATGTCATTGTGTGTGTATGTGTAGGTAGCTGTCTATTTTGTGCTTGTAGTTGTGCAGCTCCAATCTTCAGTGTCTGCTATCGTCAACAATATGCGAGTAGGAGATTGGTGTCCGTGGGTTGGATAGAATTATCCGGAAATCCACGAGGCAGTGACTTTATTTTGTGGCGAGTCACGACCGCCACGTCACAGTGTTGTTAAGCAGACATTTGTGGCTTTTTATAGGGAGAACGCTTGCCAAGCGAAACCCACCACGTCCTGGAACACTGCCGCCGAACTATTTGCTGGAACGGGGTAAACCCGAACCACCCAGCTGACACCACGAGGAGGTTGTTCGGCTAGCCAGCCAGGCAGTCGGTTCTCAGTGGTATGCCGCAGGCCGCGGTAATTGGAGCTTTGCCGCTCCCTTGCTATGTGAATGAACTACCCAACGAGCATGAGGTAGAATGGCTACTATTTGCTGAGGACCTGAATCTGTGGAATGTTGTCAATGTTCTTGTGATTTCGGAAGCTATTTAACGAGCCTTTGTTAAGCTTTGGGACTTGTCTACCTTATGGTTACTACCCATAAACCAGGAAAAGTGCTCCGTTTTTCGAATTGCAGGCGGTTGTATTCCTGCGAAGTAGTTGGTCGGTGGGGTCCAACTCCCCCGGTGTAACTAGCCAGGTTGCTCTAGGCGTAGTAAATGAAACGACTTCAAACTACGGCTACAACTTAACTAAGGCCGCAAGCAGGTGTTCCACATGTTGTGGTTAATACAACTTTCTTTCCGAATCTTGATGGGCGGCCTCTTTACGAGACTGTTATTGCCTTTCTTTTGGCCTCATATGGAATGCTGCGCTCGGGCTTGTTCGCCCTGCCTCTTCCGGGAAATATGGAGCTGGAGAGGGTTTTACAGGGGGGTAAGAGGCTAGTCGTGGGATTACGGGGACGGACGAACACAGAGATTCTACTTAGTTTGGGAATAAATACAGTACACTATCGAAGGTTTAGAGGAGACCAAATCCTATCCTACTGTATCTTACCTGCGAAGATCGGTCCAGATTTATCTCGGCTGTGCAGTGTGCGGTCATGCTTTAGAGCTTGATAAACCGCGGTCCGATCGGATTAGGGCGGAAATCCAGCCATCACGCCGAGTCAACGAGAGCTGGAGCACGCTTCCGGAAAGTGGTATCAGGGAACCTATGGTTAAAGGGTTTAAGCAGCAACTTGAAGCTTTTGGGTAGCGACAGGAAGCCATTCCATTTTCCTGAGTAACTCACATCTTCATAGTTCGACTTTCGTTTCCCTACGTTTCGTTATACATTGGTATTATTTGTTATTTAAGGGCACTTACTTATTCTGTAATTTCCATTTATCTTTGTACCCACTGCGTACTTCAAGTGACTGCCTACTACCACATCGGGCATCTGGATGTCAAAAATTGACCGATAAGCAGGTGTCCAGGAACTGATCATTATTGCAGTCGTAAAATAGCATACTATTTCTTACAATTGGCCGTGCATAGTAATACATTTTGTCCATCACATAGACATTGAACAGTGGGTTCGAAATTTCTGTTATCAGCTTACTTTTCCAGTAGCCTTATAACCCGTGACTCACATTAGGGGACATTTTCTTTTTTACTACCGCGTCCGCCATGACTGCTAACCAACCGAAACCTCGAAATGGCTGCTCTAGGTTTATAAATAAATATAAATATAGGTATATTTCTAGACAAGCGCTAGATGCTGTTCCTGCGTGGGATCAGATCAAATTGTGCATAACTTCCATGCTCATGCATGGAGAAGAAATATCGTTAACAACTGCTTTTGATCATGTTTATCTTTCCGAACAGTAAAACAGGGATAAATACAAACGTTTCGTAGGCCTCGACATTTTTGAAGGCAGTAGTTTGGGTCTCCGTAGCTTATGTACGAATTCTGCGCTTTTCACCGGCTACCGCTGCCAAACCTTGAGGTGCCTGATTCCATCAGTAAACGATCAATCTATTATGCCAATGGATTGTGTTATTTTCGATGGAAAATGCACCACTAGAGGAAATTTGATCCATTTTCTTTGGTCACATCACCGCATTTCGAGCATCCATTAGTAGCGGGCTCATGGAAAGAAATACGCAAGCCAAAATTAGATCGTAAAAGTGGAGGGGAAACAAAGGAAATAACAGTAGTGGCTAACAATTTAGCCTTTCTTAGAAAAGTGCGACTGAAAGGCCAGCCCACTTAACTAGAAAATACACTAATATTGGAAAATGGAGCCAAAATATAGCCCAGAAACAGCATACCAGAACCGCAAACCTGGCGCGAATTTCAAAGTGTAAATCTCCAAACAAGCGGAATCAACGCCGTTTTGGAGCCGAAATGTTAACTAAAACGGGACACCAATGGGCGGTCTAGGACAAACCCTAGGCGCTGGTTACGACAAAGGTAAAATAATTAAGCTAGGTACAGTGGTTATGGAGATATTTGCATTTTTAGCGGTCGGCGGCGGATAGCGCCATTTTCGAGCCTCCGCTAAATTCACGTTCTGCTTTGGAAGCAGATACAGAAAAAAGAAAGAAATAATACAAAAAACGGCTAGGCGTAGTAAGTTCCGAATATGGAGTAGTAACTGGGAATGCCTAAGATAACGTGTAATTCGCTGCAGTAGCGAAGTATGACGCAGTGGGCCGAAAAGCATACTTTCTCAGTAAACGTAGTAAAAGTTGGGAAAACAGACGGAAAGGTTTTAGAGAAATACTAGGTAGGCTGTAAGAATTATTATATAGGTAGAACAGCACAGGATATGGTGTAGCTAGCCCACAGCCAGAATGCGGCCATGTGCGATTTTCAGAGTATATTGGGCCGCAGAATCCACTATGAATGTGGAATTCAACGTTTTTAATGCTCCGATGTGGATGCGAAAATATACCAAAGCCGCATGAGCTGAGTCCATATGGATAAGACAAGGGAGCATAAAACTCATTTGCCCCGTCTGAACTAGGATAACGCAAGCATTTCCTACAGAAATATTACCAGTTTCGACTCTTTGAGGCTATTTTATACGTCGTTATGGTTGTATCACTGACACTAATGAGCCAGGGTGGTCTTCCAGTGATAATAAAAAAACTAATGTGAGAAAATTCACAAAATGTGTCCAGGTGAGAAACACCTTGGGTTCCGCTTTGGTTAGACACGAATACCACTTCTTTTGGGGGTTGCGCCATCTCAAGCATGACTGATTAGTGGGCCACAGGTGCTAAAGCACACGACTGTGCATTAAGTTGCTAGTTTAGAGCTCTATTTCTCTTAGCTGAGAGTCGGATGCAAGTGCCTGTGGTGTTGGACCAGAATAACGCAATCGTTCCCTGGAGAAACATCATCAGTTTCAGCACTTTGAGGTTATGTTATATATCTTAATGGATGTGCCACCAATGCTAATGAGCTAGAGATGTCTTCTATTGATAATAGAGAAATAGGTGTCCAAAAAATTAGCGAAATGCATTCAGGTGGGAAATACCACGAATGCCGCTTTGGTTAGGCATGATCACCTCATCTTATAGAGGTTGCACTTTCTCATTTGTGACGGATTATTGGGCCTCATGTGTTAAAGCACACCATTTCTGCATCGCGTTGCTATTTTGAGCTCTAACTCTCTTGGTTGGGAGTCCGATGCAAGTGCAAGTGATATTCACCAGTGTAAGGTAATAGAAAACTGGGAGATCACAACAGCTATTAACTTGGAGGTTTCCTGGTGGGAAGCTTCCACATTGTCAGGCAAAATGAATGAACAATAATATAACGCAAGCAGAGAAGATAACGGAAAACAAGTGGGAGCTGGTTGTTCACCCACCATTACGCATTACGTATGGTAGGCTTTGGAGCCAGGTAAAGGTTAAAATTACGTACGAACGGCCAAGGAAAGAAGAAGTGGTGGTCAAAATATCTGGGTGTCTAGCTTTCCAGGTGACAGGGGCCTCACTGCCGCATGGTTAGCTTTTTGCCAGAGAAAGGGAATCCGGAAAAATTGTTGTGCAAGCATAAAGGATTGAAGAAAAGGATCTGGTTTTTCATAATGCCTGTCTACCAGCGTTTCCGATAGTGATAGGCATACGTATAACTCAGATAAAACTAAATGTACGGGCCAAGAAAGCTTAAGTGGAGAGTAAATGCCTGAATATAGGTTATGGTGATATTGCCTTCGAGGTGGGTAGGTGGCCCTGTTATATAATCAGCGGTGTAAAGTAGCGAGTACTTAAACCTAGGGGAGGGCATCGGTTATGGGCAACTAGTAGATGCCGATTACGTAGGCTAGTAGAAATACCTATAAAGCAGGCAATTTATACGACTATTTTAGACAGATAAATGGTAACTTACGGGTGCACCATATGTGTGGACAACAACGCTAGAACCTGGCATTTCACATGAGGCTTAATGTTGTTAAAATGCTTTTAGTAGACGTGACTCATGGGTCACAAGTATAAGTATTCGCAAGAGACCAAGTGGACTAGGTATTTGGAAAATACTAAGGGGTAAAGATGGAGACGAAGGAACCAAAGTGTAGAAGAGAAGGAAGAAGTGAAGTAAAGTTTGTCCGTTCGGATTGCTTCCCCATTGCTATGCAATATCCTACCTGGTCAGTGCCTACAGGCTTACGATGCTCCCATTCAATAGTACAAGGCTGCTTTACGTGCTGATCTGTTGAGCAGTAAGAAACTGGACGTCGAGAAGGAGCTTTCAAAGGATTTGAGCTACCGATTAGTGTTTCCAGGTTGCTTTTGCGGTAGCGTCTACTATTTCAAGACTTCCTATTTAACTAAGTGTCGGTGGGAGCCAGTAAAGCGCTCAGCTACTACTGGGGTAGGCTGAATACCTTTTGTGGTCGGATTAGCAGTCCTAACATCTGTAAGATGCGTGCAACTGATCGGGCCGAGATCTCTCACGTGGTGTGACAGGGACCGCAAAGTATGGGGAGGACCTGTGAGCCCAAGATGCTCCTGTCATGAAGCCTAGTTGAGCGCAATACAAAGTTGCGCCAGAGCAGACCAAAATGTGATCTATGCCCCATCGGGGCCGGTCTCAAAAAGGTTGTCATCAGAATCACAGATGTTGAAAAGGCGTCTTATGTTATCCAGGCACATAAACTTTCGTACCTCCTGCTTGAAAGCCTGTGGATTGTGAATCTCCCGCAGCTATGAAGGTAATTTGTTCCAGATATTTACATAAGCGACAAGGAAGAAACGTGAACGTAGTTTCTTCCTCGCTGGCAGCGGGGCAACTGTGCAGTGCTTGTTTCGGAGGTTGAATTCTGATCCTCTTCTCAGTGTCAGGCTGGGGATATCACTGTGCACCGCTTGGTAAATTAACTTTGTAAGAAGCACAGGTTTAAGATAATGCGCCATGCTATGAAGCAGTAATGAGGAGCTTAGGTACGTGATATGCTCTTCCGGTGTTAATGATGGTATACAGACTCTAACGTATTTCGTTAGCAACTTCAGCATGCAGCAACAGCTGGCAGCTGAGTTACTTGTTGAAGTTAATGCCTATCCAGCACCAGTGTCTCGATTGCCTAAGCTTCAACGTCGAATCCGACTTCCCACGTTACGTCAACAGTCAGCATTTGGGAGATTATAAAAAAACATAAAAAGAAAGTAACAGTTACTTTCATTATTATATTTTCTCGAATCGTGGTTTCTGTGTCCAGCGTTCCACTAACTGCAGCGGATGTCATCTTCGAAGACGTTTTCGATGATAATGCGTTGGCAACTAATCCCGGCGGCGCAGGTTAACACATTACTGCGCCAGTACATGTGCGCAATCCGGAGGTGCCGGCTTCCTCACGCACCCTTTTGCACACCCTCGTGACTCTCCTGCTTGTCTCATCCTGGGTGGACGGTATGTGCACCTTAGGCTGCGAGCAACCATAAGACGCATGATTATTAAGCCTATTATGCACCCCCCATCAATATTCAAACCTCAGATGAACGTCGATGGGATGCCATTTTACCGCAGTTCCAGTATGCAACTCTGGCCGATATTTTGCAGACTCATGGAGTCGCATTCAGACGTAAATGTTTGGCGTTTACAAACGTTTAACCAAGCCAACTGACGTGCATGATTTCCTTCAAATGAGCATCAAGGCGTTGCGAAAATTCTTGCTGCTGCTAGTTTGTGGTGAACGTATCAAAGTGGACCTCAATTGCCTTGTGGCTGCTGCGAAAGCAGAAATCTTCTTGAAGCAGCCTAAACAGCCCTAGAGCTACTGTTCTTGCGAGAGATGTACCGCCGCCGGTAAGTGACGCTGCTGTATCTTTATACCCCGTTGCAAGTTCATATCGTGAACAGCGATTGACCTTACCTTATCCGAGGAGGATATCCTGAGGACAAGCGACGATTTCCGTAATCTGCGACAACGTGAGCAGCAAGTCAGTTGTTCGTCATTAGTAGCAATGCGCACAGACAGAATCTCCAGCTTCCCCATCCAGTACACGTAATGCTTTGCTTAGGTGTAATGATGAGGTTGCTCACATTGTGACGCTTCGGTCCGATTGCCGGTGGAATTCGTTTCTCCCCAAAACACACTGACTGCATCAACCAACGCTTGCACCTATGCGCTAGCTGCCCAATTGCGCCATTTCCACGCAAGTGCCGCACCTAGAAAGACGTGGAAAAAGGAATACCACGGAGTTTAAGCAGGTATAACTGTACCTCTGGCCAATTGTTTTGAACGGCATTGGTTCGGACCACGTGTACGAAATTTTCGAACCTCTCCCAATCTCAGCCTGCATGCTTCACAGCAACAAGTGGCTCTGCTACTACTTGAAGCGGGTAGTAAAAATGATGCCAAAAATGAACATAACTATGCGGCAACTTACGGAGCGAGTCAGCTGGTATTTAAGGTGCACTGCCTTCAGCACATATGCGCGGAAGCACACAGGTTTGTACCGTTGGATTTGTTTTCCGCTTTTACGTTTGAGGCATAGCTGCAGCGTTCGAGGCGCATGGTACATTGCGCGCTTACACCAAAGGCGCAGAATTTCCTCCACTTTTTGAGCATACTTTATCGTCTCACATAGAAGCGTACATGTGTAGCTGCCAGTGGTTCCGTGATTGTGTAGGCGCCGGAGGAACTATGCTGGCGGCTTTTTGCTACACAAAGTGTTTGGTACCACTACGCGGCCCAACCATGCCGTCATGGTAGGCGATGCGCCATTTATCGTTCATGATATTCGGGATTCTATGGTGTGCTTTCAGTCCTATGTGAACCGCGAAGCGCTTTTCGACCAATTTATTCGCTCCACAGATATAAGCATTTAACTGTTTAGGTACTCTAAGGCCACCGAAGTGGATTCCGCAAAGCCATGTCAGCTGCAAATAGCTTGTCCTTCCTCTTGATGGCTACATCAGTTTCTAGCCATTGTGCATACTTGGCGTTGAGAATGCATTGCTGAAACTTACTGTGGTAACTATTAGCTTCGGTGAAATTATAACATCTTTCATTGCAGGTATCACCAAAGGTTGCTCAAGCAAAAACAACACGTTTTACACGTGATGGGCCATCAGGCATTATTGCCGTTCTGAACTCTGAGGTGTGCGTTAAGTCCCATGTGAAACGCGAAGAGCTTTTCCACCAATTAATACCCTCTGCGGATTTCTGCATCTAAGTATATGTTGCACCCCACTTACTTGTATTCATTTGCTTCGACAGCGGTTGTGTGGGTAAAAACTATGCACAATCATGCACGTACTGGTTGGTCTATCTGTACCAGTGCACTCTGTGACAACTGAGAACGTTCTGTCGCTACAAACCGTGCGCTAAGCACGGTCCCGTCCTTTGAGGTAACTGAAAAAGCTTACCATGCACAACACTTCCGTTTTAGCTCGCACTTGGTCACCCGGTCCGGTCCTGTCCCGGTGTTACCCCACGCTACCACGGTATAGTTCACTTTTGTATGGGAAAGCAGTGTGTGATGAATGCGCAATGGGGCAATACCGAATAGAATCGAACGTTTGCTTAATATTCTTCCTATTGTTGTAAGACATCCCAGGTGTTAACTGACTGAGAGATGCAGAGTATTGAGAAGTGAAGGTATATTAAGAATATGCGCGATACATCATTGCATCAAATTTGTTCCATTTTCAGTTCCCTTTCCTTACGTAAATGATTATTGAGAGCGCTCATTTAGGAGTAGCACGTCACTAAATTTGTGGAGACCTGCCTGGTTACGGCTCAAGTCATTTAGATGTTTGGCGCGGACCCAGTTGGATTGCCGAATTCGCCTTCACAGCAAACGGAAGCAAACTTATTGAACAACAGTCCACCACCATTTTCCGCGCCGGTGCACGAGGTTCGAGTTCATAAGACTATCGGAAAATAGCGGAAATTTCAGGCTTGAAACCACCCTCAGATTATTATGTAATAGCAAATAGGTTGAGACAGTTTTACTAGAAGTATCCTGGGCTCCATCCAGCAACGCAACCTCCTCTATGGAGCCTTGCGA
Organism: Dicrocoelium dendriticum; assembly: GCA_944474145.2. Classification (NCBI taxonomy): domain Eukaryota; kingdom Metazoa; phylum Platyhelminthes; class Trematoda; order Plagiorchiida; family Dicrocoeliidae; genus Dicrocoelium; species Dicrocoelium dendriticum. The sequence goes on along the minus strand of OX104065.1, from coordinate 81,165,724 downwards.
AAAGCGCAGGGTGGTTACACCAGTTTTGCTCTATTTATTTCCAGTAAGCGCTTGCTCTTCCTGGGGTGTAGGACGCAGGTTAAAAAGTCACGTACGTCCACATCCTACAATGTTCACCTGGAGTATACACCTCAGCCACCGAGGTTAGAGTTGGAGAACGTTTAACTTATAAGTGATGCGCAAATCAGGGATCAAAATATGAATACTCAAATTATAAGCAGGTAAACAGCATATTTGCCCAGAACGTTGTAGTTCAATTGTTGCATCACCGACTTCAATATTTGTACTGCAGGGGTGTACATGGACTACAACATTAAAGGCGCCTATAGCAAGTGTTCATAACAAACTTCTATTATGCCGCCGCAGTCCGCCGAGGTAATGTTACAAGCGAGTAGGTTCTCATGTGCAAAAATGTGCATTCGATTGACATTAAATTGGATTCCGTCCTTCGTCAGGGGGCTAGTGACAGGGCTGGAGCCGTATGCCACGTTTCATTGCCGAGGCCCTTCTTTGCAGGTAGCATAACCCTCAATAGTCGGCTGGAACGCTACGAGGAAAGGTACAAGACGGTATTACGCGCTTCCTTATGTAACTTTTCGTAGATGGCCTGGTTTGATCGGCTGGTTGGCCAGTCCCAATCTGACTGTGTGCGCTGCAAGCCGTTGTCTTTAATGACTAAGTCATTTGTACGCCAACTAAACTGGAGGTGAGTAACGGAAGTTCCATATTTGCGGCACTCCGCTGGCCACGCCATGATCGGTACGCTGTCTAATTGCAAAACACAACTTTCATTTTGGATGCGATCATGCGAAAAGGTTTCGCAGAAACTTCAGAATCATTGACTTCGCTTAAAATTCGTCGAGGGCTCCTGCGCATAAAAGAGTGCGAGAAATTTAGGCCGCAGTCAACAGTTACCGCAGGTACAAGTGACTTCCCTTAGTGGTTTCCCTTTTTCATTAGCATAACCCACTCTTCAGCATTTGTGGTGTTTTGCTCCAAGGTAAGAAACTCATGTGCCACGCTATATAGGGCATAGTATTTTAACCACCGCATGGGCGTAGTCACGAGGTATTGACCACCTGCAAATGACAGTCCCTTTTCTTGAAAGCTTGAATACCGTAAACAAATACACGCGTAAATAGATAAATAAATGTTGAATTCTCAAATTTATCGAAGCATCAAAAAGCAAGCATGACCAAACTTTACTGTCAGTTATGTTTCGCAACAGACACGTTGCTATGTATGCAATCGGCAGTGGCCGAAGTCTGTACAGGCTGCTGAGATAAAGGAAACAATTCATAAAATTTACGTGGTCCATAGATGGCCTATAAATTGGTTTCAAATTCGCATAGTGCAAAAAGTCGAGGCACTATAATGTAGGGAAAGCATTATACGTAGACACACGGTATTGTATTCTTATAGGTGTCAAGAAAAATAAAAATATTACTCTAGTCGGCATGCTAGTATTTAATTGTAGGCAATGACTATAAGCAGTGGCGAGTAACTTCCGCTACGTCACGGTTTTGTTAAACGGACGTCAGTGGCTTTTTGTAGAAGAACGCTTGCCAGGCGAAAACCCATCACGTTCTGGAACACAGCCGCAAATGTTGTGGGACACTAATGTACAACTAGCAAAGAAGCTTGCCAAATGATTTTGCACTCGGTTATTCGCAGTCAACTGGCTCCCAAATTCCTCTGCTACCTACTCAGGTAGCTTGGTCGGGACGGCCATAAGCGCTAAGGCCGGTCGAGGGTGAACGTCACTGAGAGTCGTCATGGTTACTTCCAGGTGAGCAAAATTTCAAAGTTTCATTTGTCTGGACATTTAGATTATGTATAAACTCCGGGGTGTGAAGACTTCGTGTCCAGCTATCCACACTGGACAACGGTCGTGGTGGTGCATGCAGTTGAATCCCTTTGGTTTACCGCCGTGCTCCATATCGGTCCTTGTCGGTGCTTCCGTCCGTCTAGGGCAACAACGCTCTTCCTCAGTCCAATCTTAGATCCCCAAGAAATTCCGGAACTCGTAATAAAAAGCATTTGAGAACGGATTGCCTGCTCTCACGGATACCGAAAATGCTGTCACTGGAAATAATTTTCCTCACCGAAGAAGACTGGTGTGCGCACGCAAGCCGTGCGTCCTTAAATGCGGTGGAATCGTTAGCAACTGACCGAAAGCGGTCATTGTACTTTCCGCGGTTGCTTTTTACACTACGCGAAATTATTCTACGATGGTGTTAAGTATCTGCGCTCAGACAGCAAGGCATCTGTAGGCGAATGATATCAATTTCCGACACTGAGTGATTCCGTGCATAACGCTGTATCATGCGTCAGAGCACGGCAGATTGCGTTGTAAACAGTAGGTGCGAGTGGTGAAATGCAACGGCATGTCGTGTCCTGGAAAGCCAAAAGTTTGCTGTTATGGGTATAACCTCAGGCGTTCAGTCTGTGAGCATTTGGATGAAGCCTTCTAAGTGCTATTGGATGCCTACAGCGACAGAATAAGTCAACCAACAGGCCGTTATATGATGTAAACAATCCAGGAATAAACGTTGGTGAGATAAGGAGTGGATCCCAGCGCGAAGATGCATGCTACCTACAATTACACGTTGCAGCTGAAAGGATGTGCCAAAGTTAAGGTGAGGAACAGATAATGTCGCTAGAGATGAGAGAGTATCGGTGGCTGGCAATGGCATTTTGTTTGGGCCTACTAATTATCATTGGAGACCTACAGTGACAGAATAAGTCAACAATTCAGTGAAAGTATGTGCTGCTAACAGTCCAAGAGAGCAGGAGTTGGGGAGGTAAGTTGTGGCTCCTAGAGCAAAAATGTATGCTATCTACAATGACTTGTAGCTGAAAAGTAGTGACGTATGTAATACGAATAACTATTAATGGTACTAAGGGTGCGAGTATCGATGGCTATCAGTGGCATTTGGGTGAAGCCTTCTAGTTGCTAGTGAATACCTACGGTGTCCAGGAATAAGTGAACAACCAGCCAATGTACGTGATGCAGTCAGGCCCTGCTAGTAAAGGTGTGCTGATTAGTAGGCCCTGTGTTCGATACGTTGGGTTTTCGGATTTGGAGATACTCTGGGCCATGTTCCCAAAGTTCCTTCTCCGGTATATTGGTGTTAAAGAGCTCGCATATAGGCAGGGTAGCAAGGTGTCTATCTTGAGAGGCCAGCAACTGTGCAGTATTCTCGGCTGCCCCAACTAGTAAGGGTAGCCTGTTCCAGACGCGAGCGAATCTGTAGGGAAAGAAGTTATCACGCACGTTGGTGTGGGTTGCAGGCAGGGTAATGGTTAAAGGTCTATGGCAGAGTGGACACCGAGAGTTACCGTTTTGTTGAATAAGTCCTGCAACGTGCGAATTTGGGTTGTTTGTCGTCTGGAACAGTAAGGTGAGGTTTAGTCTCATCTTTCGTGACCATAGAGGTTCCAGCCCAAGAAGTTTACAGCACTCACGGTAGTTGAGGGTAGAAGGGCAAAGTAGGCGCTTTGTGATTGAGCATTGTACATTCTCAAATGCTATTCGGTCACTCTTGCTGGAGTTGGTAAATATTATTGAGCAGTATTCCAAAAGAGGTCTAGCGCGTGCCTTGTATAGAGTGAGTCATGGATTCGGTTACGAGCGTTTTCTTGCATATATAACTAAATAAATAAATAAATTGCTTATTCCCAAAGTCATAAAGACACACCAAATCAGGCATGACCAAGGTTTGAAAGCAGATGTGTATCACGACGATAATTTGGGTTTAATCGCGTGTAGTTGAAACTGTCAAGGCACCATAGGTGCAATGAAACGGTGCAAATAGTCGGAGAGTATAATATACTTACACGTGTCGGGAAGAGTTGAAATATTAGTCGACTTGCCAGTATGTACTTTTGGGTAGTGACTTTATTCAGTGGCGAGTCACATCCGCCACGTCGCAGTGTTGTTAAACAGACCTTTGTGGCTTTTTATAGGGAGAACGTTTGCCAGGCGAAAACCCACCATGTCCTGCAACGCTGCCGTAAAGCATTTTGAACGTTCATGCCTAACTGGCAAAGCCGCTTGACGACTGGTTTCATATTCGGTTCTTCGCAGACAAATGGCTCCTAATTTCCTCTGTTATTTGGACAGGTAATTTGATCGGGGCCGCCATTATTATTGAGGTCACTTGAGGAGAGGAACATCGCGAACAGTCGTCTTTTTGTGTGTCCAGGTGAGCAAAAGTTCAAATGTTTTTCTGTCTGGAGTTTTCAGGTGCATAATGTATAGCAGTATAAAGATTTGTCCGGTTCTCCATACTGGAATAGGGTTTTGGTGATTGTAGTTGGGTCTTGTTCGATTTCAACCATGCTCCATGTTAGTCGTTGTTGGTTGTTACGTTCGGCTTGGGTAAAAGCTGTTCCTCAGTCCAATCGCAGGTCTCCAAGAAGTTCCGGACCACGGAGAAAAGGAAAAGTGAGGGACAACCGAGAGAAGACCGCAAGAGCAGACTTGGAGTTAAACATTGTTAAAGTCTTATGTTATAACCTTTGGAACGGTGACAAAAGCATGTACACTGTGCAACAATAATTATGCTGAAAGTGCCTTTTGAATATCCTATAGAATCATTAGCCGTATGGGTGGATTGCTAACGCCTGCGTAGAGAGAAGAGCGCTGTACCAGGAAGTAAACTACGAAGTATCGGTTTATTCTGAGCCAACATTGCGAGCGGAAAGAGCAAAGAGAGTTAGGATATTGGTGGTGATTGCAAGGTGCATGAGCAGCAAGTAGCTTGCGTACTACGATATGGAGCGCAGAAGTGCCAATAACTAGGTTTCTGCGACAGAGACATAAGGGTCAATTGGCGGTGGGGCAGCGGAAAGCTTGGATGCAGGTATTCTAAAGGAATACAGGTTATTTAGATAAGGAGTGCCTCCTAACAAGCACTGGATAATCACATATGCATGGAGCCGATGGCCACTAGCTGCTTATAAACAGAAGTGTCGAATTTAATTCGGCCGACAAATGGTGACGCCAGGCAAGACTCTCAATGGTCAGTTATAGTCATTCCAATCAGACGCTTGGTCACTAGTGTATGCCTATAGGATCACTGAATGCATCAACAAGCCATCGGAGGTAAGTGATACAGACCTTCCAGAAGAATGTATGGTGGAGAGCCAAGGAGTGTATCCTAGCATGTTCAACATCTGTGCAGAAGGGCCATAGAGCATGCGGCGAATTACTGGGGTAGTGTTGAAGATAAGAGGAGTGACATGAAGTGGCGCTAGGATAGAGAGTATCGGCGTCCAGCAAAGGCATTCGGATTAAGCCTTCTAATTATCAGTGGAAACGTACAGTGACAGAAGAAGTCAACAACCAGCGAAGGTGTGATGCAAACAGTTCGCGAGAGTAAGTGTTGGAGAGATAAGGAATGACTCCTGGCGCAGAGATCAATGCTACCTATAATGACTCGATGCAGCTGACGAATGGTGACATTGATACTACGAAGTACTGCGAATGGTACTAAGGGAGAGAGAGTATCGACGCCTAGCAATGGCATTGGGGTGAAGCCCTCAAGTTGCCAGTGGATACCGAAAGTGTTACAGAATAAGTCAGCACACAGAAAACGTATGTGACGTATGCAGTCGCAGAGAGGAGTAGAATAGCGGCTGTTAGGTAGCTTCGGATATGCGCAGAGGTGGTTCGAGCCCAAGAACTATTGCTCCCGTTAGACAGAGGTGCCAGAGGTAATACGAGGAACTGATAATGGTACTAAGGGAGTGAGTATTGACGGGTAGCAATGGCATTCGAGTGCAGCCTTCTAATTGCTAGTGGATACTTAGTGTCCTGGAATAAGTCAACAGACAGCGAATGTACGCGACGCAGACAGTCTCAAAGGAGGAAGGTGAAAGACAGTGGCTCTGAGCAAACTCCGGAAGTGCTTGGATCCTACGACCACTGTTGTTACTAAATAGAGATGCCATGGTTAGGAGGATCGATAGATGATGGCGTTGTGAAAATATTCCGGTGGTATGATATAACCATTCCATTAAGCAGATTGTAAACTAGTGGGTTCCTACAGTGTCACAGAATACATCAGCAAACCAGCGAAGGTGATCCAAGCATTCTATGAGATAACAGGATGGAGAAAGAAGGGATGTCTCCTCTTAGTTTTGGATATACGCAAGATGTATGGAGCCTACAACGAATCACGGAGGAAGACTTGCTGAAGATAAGAAGAAGGAAAGATAATGGTGCTAAAAGAGAGAACCAGTAGATAGCAACTGAATTCGCATTAAGCCTTCAAGTTATTAGTGGATAGCTAGTATCAGGAGAGACAACAAACCAGTGAAGGTATGTGATGCAAGCAATTATAGGGAGTAAGTGTTGGAGAGTTAATGAGTGGCTCCTAGCGCAAAGACTTATGCTACCTACAATGATTCGCAGCAGCTAAAAGTGATGACAGGTAATACGAAGGACTGATAGTGGTACTAAGCGAGAACTGGTATCGACGGCTAGC
>OX104065.1:81137703-81158829 GCA_944474145.2 Dicrocoelium dendriticum | reverse complement strand
AGAGATTCTACTTAGTTTGGGAATAAATACAGTACACTATCGAAGGTTTAGAGGAGACCAAATCCTATCCTATTGTATCTTACCTGCGAAGATCGGTCCAGATCTATCTCGGCTGTGCAGTGTGCGGTCATGCTTTAAAGCTTGATAAACCGCGGTCCGAGCGGATTAGGGCGGAAATCCAGCCATCACGCAGAGCCTACGAGAGCTGGAGCCTGCTTCCGGAAAGTGTTATCAGGGAACCTATGGTTAAAGGGTTTAAGCGGCAACTTGAAGATTTTGGGTAGTGACACGAAGCCATTCCATTTTCCTGAGTAACTCACATCTTCATAGTTCGATTTTCGTTTCCCTACGTTTCGTTATACATTGGTATTATTGTTATTTTAGGGCACTTACTTATTCTGTAATTTCCATTTATCTTTCTACCCACTGCGTACTTCAAGTGACTGCCTACAACCACATCGGGCATCTGGACGTCAAAAGTTGACAGATAAGCGGGTGTCCAGGAACTGATCATTATTTCAGTCGTAAAATAGCATACTATTTCTTACAATTGTCCGTGAATAGTAATACATTTTGTCCATCACATAGACATTAAACAGTAGGTTCGAAATTTCTGTTATCAGCTTACTTTTCCGGTAGCCTTGTAACCCGTGACTCACATTAGGGGACATTTTCTTTTTTACTACCGCGTCCGCCATGACTGCTAATCAGCCGGAACCTCGAAATGGCTGCTCTAGGTTTATAAATAAATATAAATATAGGTATATTTCTAGACAAGCGCTAGATGCTGTTCCTGCGTGGGATCAGATCAAATTGTGCATAACTTCCATGCTCATGCATGGAGAAGAAATATCGTTAACAAATGCTTTTGATCATGTTTATCTTTTCGAACAGTAAAACAGGGATAAATACAAACGTTTCGTAGGCCACGACATTTTTGAAGGCGGTAGTTTGGGTCTCCGTAGCTTATGTACGAATTCTGCGCTTTGCACCGGCTACCGCTGCCAAACCTTGAGGTGCCTGATTCCATTAGTAAACGATCAATCTATTACGCCAATGGATTGTGTTATTTTCGATGGAAAATGCACCACTAGAGGAAATTTGATCCATTTTCTTTGGTCACATCACCGCATTTCGAGCATCCATTAGTAGCGGGCTCGTGGAAAGAAATACGCAAGCCAAAATTAGATAGCAAAAGTGGAGGGGAAACAAAGGAAATAACAGTAGTGGCTAACAATTTAGCCTTTCTTAGAAAAGTGCGACTGAAAGGCCAGCCCACTTAACTAGAAAATACACTAATATTGGAAAATGGAGCCAAAATATAGCCCAGAAACAGCATACCAGAATCGCAAACCTGGCGCGAATTTCAAAGTGTAAATCTTCAAACAAGCGGAATCAACGCCGTTTTGGAGCCGGAATCTTAACTAAAACGGGACACCGATGGGCGGTCTAGGACAAACCCTATGCTCTGGTTACGACAAAGGTAAAATAATTAAGCTAAGTACAGTGGTTATGGAGATATTTGCATTTTTAGCGGTCGGCGGCGGATAGCCCCATTTTTGAGCCTCCGCTAAATTCACGTTCTGGTTTGGAAGCAGATACAGCAAAAAGAAAGAAATAATACAAAAAATGGCTAGGCGTTGGAAGTTCCGAATATGGAGTAGTAACTGGGAATGCCTAAGATAACGTGTAATTCGCTGCAGTAGCGAAGTATGACGCAGTGGGCCGAAAAGCATACTTTCTCAGTAAACGTAGTAAAAGTTGGGAAAACAGACGGAAAGGTTTTAGAGAAATACTAGGTAGGCTGTAAGAATTATTATATAGGTAGAACAGCACAGGATATGGTGTAGCTAGCCCACAGCCAGAATGCGACCATGTGCGATTTTCAGAGTAAATTGGGCCGCAGAATCCACTATGAATGTGGAATTCAACGTTTTTAATGCTCCGATGTGGATGCGAAAATATAGCAAAGCCGCATGAGCTGAGTCCATATGGATAAGACAAGGGAGCATAAAACTCATTTGCCCCGTCTGAACTAGGATAACGCAAGCATTTCCTACAGAAATATTACCAGTTTCGACCCTTTGAGGCTATTTTATACGTCGTTATGGTTGTATCACTGACACCAATGAGCCAGGGTGGTCTTCCAGTGATAATAAAAAAACTAATGTGAGAAAATTCACAAAATGTGTCCAGGTGAGAAACACCTTGGGTTCCGCTTTGGTTAGACACGAATACCACTTCTTTTGGGGGTCGCGCCATCTCAAGCATGACTGATTAGTGGGCCACAGGTGCTAAAGCACACGACTGTGCATTAAGTTGCTAGTTTAGAGCTCTATTTCTCTTAGCTGAGAGTCGGATGCAAGTGCCTGTGGTGTTGGACCAGAATAACGCAATCGTTCCCTGGAGAAACATCATCAGTTTCAGCACTTTGAGGTTATGTTATATATCTTAATGGATGTGCCACCAATGCTAATGAGCTAGAGATGTCTTCTATTGATAATAGAGAAATAGGTGTCCAAAAAATTAGCGAAATGCATTCAGGTGGGAAATACCACGAATGCCGGCTTTGGTTAGGCATGATCACCTCATCTTATAGAGGTTGCACTTTCTCATTTGTGACGGATTATTGGGCCTCATGTGTTAAAGCACACCATTTCTGCATCGCGTTGCTATTTTGAGCTCTAACTCTCTTGGTTGGGAGTCCGATGCAAGTGCAAGTGATATTCACCAGTGTAAGGTAATAGAAAACTGGGAGATCACAACAGCTATTAACTTGGAGGTTTCCTGGTGGGAAGCTTCCACATTGTCAGGCAAAATGAATGAACAATAATATAACGCAAGCAGAGAAGATAACGGAAAACAAGTGGGAGCTGGTTGTTCACCCACCATTAAGCATTACGTATGGTAGGCTTTGGAGCTAGGTAAAGGTTAACATTACGTACGAACGGCCAAGGAAAGAAGAAGTGGTGGTCAAAATACCTGGGTGTCTAGCTTTCCAGGTGACAGGGGCCTCACTGCCGCATGGTTAGCTTTTTGCCAAAGAAAGGGAATCCGGAAAAATTGTTGTGCAAGCATAAAGTATTGAAGAAAAGGATCTGGTTTTTCATAATGCCTGTCTACCAGCGTTTCCGATAGTGATAGGCATACGTATAACTCAGATAAAACTAAATGTACGGGACAAGAAAGCTTAGGTGGAGAGTAAATGCCTGATTATAGGTTATGGTGATATTGCCTTCGAGGTGGGTAGGTGGCCCTGTTATATAATCAGCGGTGTAAAGTAGCGAGTACTTAAACCTAGGGGTGGGCATCGGTTATGGGCAACTAGTAGATGCCGATTACGCAGGCTAGTAGAAATACCTATAAAGCAGGCAATTTATACGACTATTTTAGACGGATAAATGGTAACTTACAGGTGCACCATTGTGTGGAAAACAACGCTAGAACCTGGCAGTTCACATGAGGCTTAATGTTGTTAAAATGCTTTTAGTAGACGCGACTCATGGGTCACAAGTATAAGTATTCGCAAGAGACCAAGTGGACTAGGTATTTGGAAAATACTAAGGGGTAAAGATGGAGACGAAGGAATCAAATTGTAGAAGAGAAGGAAGAAGTGAAGTAAAGTTTGTCCGTTCGGATTGCTTCCCCATTGCTATGAAATATCCTACCTGGTCAGTGCCTACAGGCTTACGATGTTCCCATTCAATAGTACAAGGCTGCTCTACGTGCTGATCTGTTGAGTAGTAAGAAACTTGACGTCGAACAGGAGCTTTCAAAGGATTTGAGCTACCGTTTAGTGTTTCCAGGTTGCTTTTGCGGTAGCGTCTACTATTTCAAGACTTCCTATTTAATTAAGTGTCAGTGGGAGCCAGTAAAGCGCTCAGCTACTACTGGGGTAGGCTGAATACCTTTTGCGGTCGGATTAGCAGTCCTAACATCTGTAAGATGCGTGCAACTGATCGGGCCGAGATCTCTCACGTGGTGTGACAGGGACGGCAAAGTATGGGGAGGACCTGTGAGCCCAAGATGCTCCTGTCATGAAGTCTAGTTGAGCGCAATACAAAGTTGCGCCAGAGCAGACCAAAATGTGATCTATGCCCCATCGGGGCCGGTCTCAAAAAGGTTGTCATCAGAATCACGGATGTTGAAAAGGCGTCTTATGGTAGCCAGACGCATAAACTTTCGTACCTCCTGCTTGAAAGCCTGTGGATTGTGAATCTCCCGCAGCTATGAAGGTAATTTGTTCCAGATATTTACATAAGCGGCAAGGAAGAAACGTGAACGTAGTTTCTTCCTCGCTGGCAGCGGGACAACTGTGCAGTGCTTGTTTCGGAGGTTGAATTCTGATCCTCTTCTCAGTGTCAGGCTGGGGATATCACTGTGCACCGCTTGGTAAATTAACCTATGTAAGAAGCACAGGTTTAAGATAATGCGCCGTGCTATGAAGCAGTAATGAGAAGCTTAGGTACGTGATATGCTCTTCCGGTGTTAATGATGGTATAAAGACTCTAACATATTTCGTTAGCAACTTCAGCATGCAGCAACAGCTTGCAGCTGAGTTACTTGTTGAAGTGAATGCCTATCCAGCACCAGTGTCTCGATTGCCTACGCTTCAAGGTCGAATCCGACTTCCCACGTTACGCCAACAGTCAGCATTTGGGAGCTTATGAAAAAACATAAAAAGAAAGTAACAGTTACTTTCATTGTTTATTTTCTCGAATCGTGGTTTCTGTAGCCAGCGTTCCACTAACTGCAGCGGATGTCATCTTCGAAGACGTTTTCGGTGATAATGCGTTGGCAACTAATCCCGGTGGCGCAGGTTAACATATTACTGGGCCAGTACAGGTGCGCAATCCGGAGATGCCGGCTTCCTCACGCACCCTTTTGCACACCCTCGTGATTCTCCTGCTTGTCTCATCCTGGGTGGACGGCAGGTGCACCTTGGGCTGCGAGCAGCCACAAGACGCATGTTTATTAAGCCTATTGTGCACCCCCATCAACATTCAATCCTCAGATGAACGTCGATGGGATGCCATTATACCGCAGTTCCAGTATGCAACTCTGGCCGATATTTTGCAGACTCATTGAGTCGCATTCAGACGTAAATGTTTGGCGTTTACAAACGTTTAACCAAGCCAACTGACGTGCATGATTTCCTTCAGATGAGCATCAAGGCGTTGCGAAAAAGCTTGCTGCTGCTAGTTTGTGGTGAACGCATCAAAGTGGACCTCAATTGCCTCGTCGCTGCTGCGCCAGCAGAAATCTTCTTGAAGCAGCCTAAACAGCACTAGGGATACTGTTCTTGCGAGTGATGTACCGCCGCCGGTAAGTGACGCTGCTGTATCTTTATACCCCGTTGCTAGTTCATATCGTGAACAGCGATTGACCTTACCTTATCCGAGGAGGATATCCTGGGGACAAGCGACGATTTCCGTAATCTGCGACAACGTGAGCAGTAAGTCAGTTGTTCGTCATTAGTAGCAATGCGCACAGATAGGATATCCAGCTTCCCCATCCAGTACACGTAATTCTTTGCTTAGGTGTAGTGATGAGGCTGCTCACATTGGGACGCTTTGGTCCGATTGCCGGTGGACTTCGTTTCTCCCCAAAACACACTGACTGCATCAACCAACGCTTGCACCTATGCGATAGCTGCCCAACTGCGCCATTTCCACGCAAGTGCCGCACCTAGAAAGACGTGGAAAAAGGAAGACCACGGAGTTTAAGCAGGTATAACTGTAACTCGGGCCAAATGTTCTGAACGGCATTGGTTCAGACCACGTGTACAATATTTTCGTCCTCTCCCAATCTCAGCCTACCTGCTTCACAGCAACACGTGGCTCTGCTACTACTTGAAGCGGGTAGTAAAAATGATGCCAAAAATTAACATAACTATGCGGCAACTTACGGAGCGAGTCAGCTGGTATTTAAGGTGCACTGCCTTCAGCACATATGCGCGGAAGCACAGAGGTTTGTACCGTTGGATTTGTTTTCCGCTTTCACGTTTCAGCCATAGCTGCAGCGTTTGAGGCGCATGGTACATTGCACGCTTACACCAAAGGCGCAGATTTTCGTCCACATATTGAGCATACTTTATCGTCTCACATAGACGCGTACATGTGTAGCTGCCAGTGGTTCCGTGATGGGTAGGCGTCGTAGGAACTATGCTAGCGGCTTTTTGCTACACAACGTGTTTGGTGCCACTACGCGGCCCAACCATGCCGACATGATAGGCGATGCGCCATTTATCGTTCATGACATTCGGGATTCTATGGTGTGTTTTCAGTCCTATGTGAACCGCGAAGCGCTTTTCGACCAATTTATTCGCTCCACAGATATAAGCATTTAAGTGTTTAGGTACGTTAAGGCCACCGAAGTGAATTCCGCAACGCCATGTCAGCTGCAAATAGCTTGTCCTTCCTCTTGATGGCTACATCAGTTTCTAGCCATTGTGCATACTTGGCGTTGAGAATGCATTTGCTGAACCTTACTGTGGTAACTATTAGCTTCGGTGAAATTATAACATCTTTCATTGCAGGTATCACCAAAGGTTGCTCAAGCAAAACCAACACGTTTTACACGTGATGGGCCATCAAGCATTATTGCCGTTCTGAACTCTGAGGTGTGCGTTCAGTCCCATGTGAAACGTGAAGAACTTTTCCACCAATTAATACCCTCTGCGGATTTCTGCATCTAAGTATATGTTGCACCCCACTTATTTGTATTCATTTGCTTCGACAGCGGTTGTGTAGGTAAAAACTATGCACAATCATGCACGTACTGGTTGGTCGATCTGTACCAGTGCACTTTGTGACAACTGAGAACGTTCGGTCGCTACAAACCGTGCGCTAAGCACGGTCCCGTCCTTTGAGGTAACTGAAAATGCTTACCATGCCCAACACTTCCGTTTTAGCTCGCACTTGGTCACCACGTCCGGTCCTGTCCCAATATTACCCCACACTACCACGGTATAGTACCCTCTTGTATGGGAAAGTAGTGCGTGATGAATGCGCAATACCGAAAAGAATGTAACGTTTGCTTAATATTCTTCCTATTGTTGTAAGACATACCAGGTGTTAACTGACTGAGAGATGCAGAGTATTGAGAAGTGAAGGTATATTTAGAATATGCGCGATACATCATTGCATCAAATTTGTTCCCTTTTCGGTTCCCTTTCCTTACGTGAATGATTATTGAGAGCGCTCATTTAGGAGTAGCACGTCACTAAATTTGTGGAGACAGGCTTGGTTACGGCTCAAGTCATTTAGATGTTTGGCGCGGACCCAGTTGGATTGCCGAATTCGCCTTCACAGCAAACGGAAGCAAACTTATTGAAGAACAGTCCACCACCATTTTCCGCGCCGGTGCACGACGTTCGCGTTCATAAGACTATCGGAAAATAGCGGAAATTTCAGGCTTGAAACCATCCTCAGATTATTATGTAATAGCAAATAGGTTGAGGCGGTTTTACTAGAATTATCCTGGGCTCCATCCAGCGACACAACCTCCTCTATGGAGCCTTGCGAAAAGCGCAGGGTGGTTACACCAGTTTTGCTCTATTTATTTCCAGTAAGCGCTTGTTCTTCCTGGGGTGTAGGACGCAGGGTACGAAGTCACGTACGTCCACATCCTACAATGTTCACCTGGAGTATACACCTCAGCCACCGAGGTTAGAGTTGGAGAACGTTTAACTTATAAGTGATGCGCAAATCATGGATCAAAATATGAATACTCAAATTATAAGCAGGTAAACAGCATATTTGCCCAGAACGTTGCAGTTCAATTGTTGCGTCACCGACTTCAATCGTTGTACTCCAGGGGTACATGGACTACAACATTAAAGGCGCCTATAGTAAGTGTTCATAACAAACTTCTATTATGCCGCCGCAGTCCGCCGAGTTAACGTTACAAGCGAGTAGGTTCTCATCTGCAAAAATGTGCATTCGATGGACATTAAATTGGATTCCGTCCTATGTCAGGGGCTAGTGACAGGGCTGGAGCCGTATGCCACGTTTCATTGCCGAGGCCCTGCTTTGCAGATAGCATAACCCTCAAGAGTCGGCTGGAACGCTACGAGGAAAGGTACAAGACGGTATTACGCGCTTCCTTATGTAACTTGTCGTAGATGGCCTAGTTTGATGGGCTGGTTGGCTAGACCCAATCTGACTGTGTGCGCGGCAAGCCGTTGTCTTTAATGACAAATTCATTTGTACGCCAAGTAAACTGGAGGGGAGTAACGGAAGTTCCATATATGCGGCACTCCGCTGGTCACTCCATGATCGGTACGCTGTATAATTGCAAAACACAACTTTCATTTTGGATGCGATTATGCGAAAAGGTTTCGCAGAAACCTCGGAATCATTGACTTCGCTTAAAATTCGTCGAGGGCTCCTGCGCATAAAAGAGTGTGAGAAATTTAGGCCGCCGTCAACAGTTACCGCAGGTACAAGTGACTTCCCTTAGTGGTTTCCCTTTTTCATTAGCATAACCCACTCTTCAGCATTTGTGGTGTTTTGCTCCAAGGTAAGAAACTCATGTGCCACTCTATATAGGGCATAGTATTTTAACCACCGCATGGGCGTAGTCACGAGGTATTGACCACCTGCAAATGACAGTCCCTTTTCCTGAAAGCTTGAATACAGTAAACAAATACACGCGTAAATAGATAAATAAATGGTGTATTCTCAAATTTATCGAAGCATCACAAAGCAAGCATGACCAAAATTTACTGTCAGTTATGTTTCGTAACAGACACGTTGCTATGTATGCAATCGGCCGTGGCCGAAGTTTGTACAGGCTGCTGAGATAAAGGAAGCAATTCATAAAATTTACATGGTCCATAGATGCCTATACATTGATTTCAAATTCGCATAGTGCAAAAAGTCGAGGCACTATAATGTAGGGAAAACATTATATGTAGACACACAGTATTGTATTCTTATAGGTGTCAAGAAAAATTAAAATATTACTCTAGTCGGCATGCTAGTAGTTAATTGTAGGCAATGACTATAAGCAGTGGCGAGTCACCTCCGCTAAGTCACGGTGTTGTTAAACGGACGTCAGTGGCATTTTGTAGAAGAACGCTTGCAAGGCGAAAACCCATCACGTTCCTGAACACAGCCGCAAATGTTGTGGGACACTAATGTACAACTGGCCAAGAAGCTTGCCAAATGATTTCGCACTCGGTTATTCGCAGTCAACTGGCTTCCAAATTCCTCTGCCACCTACTCAGGTAGCTTGGTCGGGACGGCCATAAGCGCTGAGGCCGGTCAAAGGTGAACGTCGCTGAGAGTCGTCATGGTTACTTCCAGGTGAGCAAAATTTCAAAGTTTCATTTGTCTGGACATTTTAGATTATGTATAAACTCCGGGGTGTGAAGACTTCGTGTCCAGCTATCCACAATGGACAACGGTCGTGGTGGTGAATGCAGTTGAATCCCTTTGGTTTACAGCCGCGCTCCATGTCGGTCCTTGTCGGTGCTTCCGCCTGACTAGGGCAACAACGCACTTCCTCAGTCCAATCTTAGATCCCCAAGAAATTCCGGAACTCGTAATAAAAAGCATTTGAGAACGGATTGCCTACTCTCACGGAAACCGAAAATGCTGTCACTGGAAATAATTTTCCTCACCGAAGATGACTGTTGTGCGCACGCAAGCCGTGCGTCCTCAAATGCGGTGGAATCGTTAGCAACTGACCGAAAGCGATCATTATACTTTCCGCGGTTGCCTTTTAAACTACGCGCAATTATTCTACGATGGTGCTAGGTATCTGCGCTCAGACAGCAAGGCATATGTAGGCGAATAATATCAATTTCCGACGCAGTGATTCCGTGCACAACGCTGTATTATGTGTCAGAGCACGGCAGATTGCGTTGTAAACAGTAGGTGCGAGTGATGAACTGCAACGGCATGTCGTGTCCTGGACGGCCAAAAATTTGCCGTAATGGGTATAACCTCAGGCGTTCAGTCTGTGAGCATTTGGATGAAGTCTTCTAAGTGTTATTGGATGCCTACAGCGACAGAATAAATCAACCAACGGGCCGTTATATGATGTAAACAATCCAGGAATAAACGTTGGTGAGATAAGGAGTGGATCCCAGCGCCAAGATGCATGCTACCTACAATGACAAGTTGCAGCTGAAAGGATGTGCCAAAGTTAAGGTGAGGAACAGATAATGTCGCTAAGGATGAGAGAGTATCGGTGGCTGGCAATGGCATTTTGTTTGGGCCTACTAATTATCATGGGAGACCTACAGTGACAGAATAAGTCAACAATTCAGTGAAAGTATGTGCTGCTAACAGTCCAAGAGAGCAAGAGTTGGGGAGGTAAATTGTGGCTCCTAGAGCGAAAATGTATGCTATCTACAATGACTTGTAACTAAAAAGTAGTGACGTATGTAATACGAATAACTATTAATGGTACTAAGGGAGCGAGTATCGATGGCTATCAGTGGCATTTGGGTGAAGCCTTCTAGTTGCTAGTGAATACCTACAGTGTCCAGGAATAAGTGAACAACCATCAAATGTATGTGATGCAGTCATGCCCTGCTAGTAAAGGTGTGCTGATTAGTGGGCCCTGTGTTCGCTACGTTGGGTTTTCGGATTTGGAGATGCTCTGGGCCATGTTCCCAAAGTTCCTTCTCCGGTATATTGGTGTTAAAGAGCTCGCCTATAGGCAGGGTAGCAAGGTGTCTATCTTGAGATGCCCGGAACTGTGCAGTATTCTCGACTGCCCCAACTTGTAAGGTTAGCCTCTTCCAGACGCGAGCGAATCTGTAGAGAAAAAGTTATCACGCACGTTGGTGTGGGTTGCAGGCAGGGTAATGGTTAAAGGTCTATGGCAGAGTGGACACCGAGAGTTACCGTTTTGTTGTATAAGTCCTGCAACGTGCGTATTTGGGTTGTTTATCGTCTGGAACAGTAAGGTGAGGTTTAGTCTCATCCTTCGTAACCATAGAGGTTCCAGACCAAGAAGTTTACAGCACTCACGGTAGTTGAGGGTATAAGGGCAAAGTAGGCGCTTTGTGAATGGGCATTGTACCTTCTCAAATGCTTTTCGGTCACTCTTGCTGGAGTTGGTAAATATTATTGAGCAGTATTCCAAAAGAGGTCTAGCGCGTGCCTTGTATAGAGTGAGTCTGGATTCGGTTACGAGCATTTTCTTGCATATATAACTAAATAACTAAATAAATAGTTTATTCCCAAAGTCATAGAAACACCCTAAATCAGGCATGCTCAAGGTTTGAAAGCAAATGTGTATCACGACGATACTTTGGGTTTAGTCGTGTGTAGTTGAAACTGTCAAGGCACTATAAGTGCAATGAAACGGTGCAAATAGACGGAGAGTATAATATATTTACATGTGTCGGGAAGAGTTGAAATATTAGTCGACTTGCCAGTATGTACTTTTGGGCAGTGAATTTATTCAGTGGCGAGTCACATCCGCCACGTCGCAGTGTTGTTAAACAGACCTTTGTGGCTTTTTATAGGGAGAACGCTTGCCAGGCGAAAACCCACCATTTCCTGCAACGCTGCCGTAAAGCATTTTGAACGTTAATGTTTAACTGGCAAAGCCGCTTGACGACTGGTTTCATATTCGGTTATTCGCAGACAAAAGGCTCCTAATTTCCTCTGTTATTTGGACAGGTAATTTGATCGGGGCCGCCATTATTATTGAGGTCACTTGAGGAGAGGAACATCGCGAACAATCGTCTTTTTGTGTGTGCAGGTGAGCAAAAGTTCAAATGTTCTTCTGTCTGGAGTTTTCAGGTGCATAATGTATAGGAGTATAAAGATTTGTCCAGTTCTCCATACTGGAATAGGGTTGTGGTGATTGTAGTTGGGTCTTGTTCGATTTCAACCATGCTCCACGTAAGTCGTTATTGGTTGTTACGTTCGGCTTGGGTAAAAGCTGTTCCTCAGTCCAATCGCAGGTCTCCAAAAAGTTCCGGACCACGGAGAAAAGGGAAAGTGAGGGGCAACCGAGAGAAGACCGCAAGAGCAGACTTGGAGTTAAACATTGTTAAAGTCTTATGTTATAACCTTTGGAACTGAGACAAAAGCATGTACACTGTGCAACAATAATTGTGCTGAAAGTGCCTTTTGAATATCCTATAGAATCATTAGCCGTGTGGGTGGATTGCTAACGCCTGCGTAGAGCGAACAACGTTGTACCAGTAAGTAAACTACGAAGTATCGGTTTATTCTGAGCCAAAATTGCGAGCGGAAAGAGCAAAGAGAATTAGGATATTGGTGGTGATTGCAAGGTGCATGAGCAGCAAGTAGCTTGCGTACTACGATATGGAGCGCAGAATAAGTGACAATAAGTAGGTTGCCGCAACAGAGACCTAAGGGTCAATTGGCGGTAGGTCAGCGGAAAGCTCGGATGCAGGTATTCTAAAGGAATACAGGTTATTTAGATAAGGAGTGCCTCCTAACAAGCACTGGATAATCACATATGCATGGAGCCGATGACCGCTAGCTACTTATAAACAGAAGTGTCGAATTTAATTCGGCCGACAAATGGTGACGCCAGGTAAGACTATCAATTGTCAATTGTAGTCATTCCAATCAGACGCTTGGTCACTAGTGTATGCCTATAGGATCACTGAATGCATCAACAAGCCAGCGGAGGTAAGTGATACAGACCTTCCAGGAGAATGTATGTTGGAGAGCCAAGGAGTGTATCCTAGCATGTTCAATATCTGTGCAAAAGGGACATAGAGCATACGGCGAATTGCTGCGATAGTGTTGAAGATAAGAGGAGTGACATGAAGTGGCGCTAGGATAGAGAGTATCAGTGTCCAGCAAAGTCATTCGGATTAGGCCTTCTAATTACCAGTTGAAACGTACAGTGACAGAAGAAGTCAACAACCAGCGAAGGTGTGATGCAAACAATTCGAGAGAGTAAGTGTTGGAGAGATAAGGAATGACTCCTGGCGCAGAGATCAATGCTACCTATAATGACTCGATGGAGCTGACGAATGGTGACCCAGATACTACGAAGTACTGAGAATGGTACTAAGGGAGAGAGAGTATCGACGCCTAGCAATGGCATTGGGGTGAAGCCTCAAGTTGCCAATGGATACCGAAAGTGTTACAGAATAAGTCAGCACACAGAAAACGTATGTGACGTACGCAGTCACAGAGAGGAGTAGAATAGCGGCTCTTAGGTAGCTTCGGATATGCGCAGAGGTGGTTCGAGCCCAAGAAATATTGCTCCCGTTAGACAGAGGTGCCAGAGGTAATACGGAGAACTGATAATGGTACTAAGGGTGAAAGAGTATCGACGGCTAGCAGTGGCATTGGTGTGAAGCCTTCTAGTAGCTAGTGGATACTTAGTGTCCTGGAATAAGTCAACAGACAGCGAATGTACGCGACGCAGACAGTCTCAAAGGAGGAAGGTGAAAGACAGTGGCTCTGAGCAAACTCCGGAAGTGCTTGGATCCTACGACCACTGTTGTTACTAAATAGAGATGCTATGGTTAGGAGGATCGATAGATGATGGCGCTGTGAAAATATTTCGGTGGTATGATATAACCATTCCATTAAGCAGATTGTAAACTAGTGGGTTCCTACAGTGTCACAGAATACATCAGCAAACCAGCGAAGGTAAGTGATACAAGCATTCTATGAGATAACAGGATGGAGAAAGAAGGGATGTCTCCTCTTAGCTCTGGATATACGCAAGATGTATGGAGCCTACAACGAGTCACGGAGGAACACTTGCTGAAGATAAGACGAAGAAAAGATAATGGTGCTAAAAGAGAGAACCAGTAGATAGCAACTGAATTCGCATTAAGCCTTCAAGTTATTAGTGGATAGCTAGTATCAGGAGAGACAACAAACCAGTGAAGGGATGTGATCAAACAATTATAGGGAGTAAGTGTTGGAGAGTTAATGAGTGGCTCCTAGCGCAAAGACTTATGCTACCTACAATGATTCGCAGCAGCTAAAAGTGATGACAGGTAATACGAAGGACTGATAGTGGTACTAAGCGAGAACTGGTATCGACGGCTAGCAGTAGCATTGGGGTGAAGTCTTCTGTCTGCTGGTGGATACCTAGTGTCCTGGAATAAGTCAACAGAAAGCAAATTTATGGGACGCAGACCATCGCAAAAGATAAAGGTTGGAGATAAAAGAGAGTGGCTCTTAGCAAACTCCGGAAATGCTTGGGGCCTACAACCACTGTTGTTACTAAAAAGAGATGCTGAGAGTATGAGGATCGACAGATGGTGTCGATATGAAAATCTTTCGGTTGTCAGATACAACCATCCCATTAAGCAGATTGGTCACTATTGGCTTCCTACAGTGTCACAGAATTTATCAGCTAGCCAGCGAAGGTAAGTGCTACAGACATTCTAAACGACTACAGGATGAAGAAACAAGGAGTCTTCCAGTAGCTCTGGATTTGCGCAAGATGTATGAAGCCTACGACGAATCGCTGCAGAAAAGGTGATGGAGATAAGAAGAAGGAAGGATAATGGCGCTAAAAGAGCGAACCGGTGGACAGCAACTGAAATCCACATTAGTAAATAAATAAATAAATAAATAAATTGTGTATTCTCGACTAAGCGAGGCACGCCTGCGCAGGCATGATCATGTTAAGAGTACAAAATGTGATCAGTTAATGTACAATGGAACAATGGGATTGTTACATATGTTTATATATGAATGTATGTAAATTTGCATGAAGGCGTGTTTAGCTTTGTTTATGGGATTGGTAAATGTCTCCTGTCATTTTGCTTGAATGTGTTTGAAGGTGTCGCCAGTACTTGCTATCTGTGGACTTGAAGAGATTGTTCGGATAAGCAATGGGTGACTTTAGTTAGTGGCGAGTCACAACCGCCACGTCACAGTGTTGTTAAACGGACATATGTGGCATTTTATAGGGAGAACGCTTGCCAGGCGAAAACCCACCACGTCCTGGAACACTGCCGCCGAACTATTTGCTGAAGGGGGGTAAACCCGAATCACCCAGCTGGCACCACGAGGAGGTTGTTCGGCTAGCCAGCCGTTGTTCGGCTAGCCAGCCACAGTTAGTTACGGTGACAGAAGCGTTAACGAAACAGCGAAGGTATATGATGCAAACAATTTAAGGGAGTAAGTGTTGGAAAGATAACGAGTGGCTCCTAGCACATATGTATGCTACCTACAGTGACTTGCTGCAGCTGAAATGTAGTGACATAGGTAACACGAAGAACTGATAGTGGTACTAAGCGAGAGCAGGCATCGACGGCTAGCAGTGGTATTGGGGCGAAGAGTTCTAGTCAATGCCTAAGTGTAACACAATATGTCAACAGACAGCAAATGTACGTGACGCAGACATTCGCAAAGGATGAAGGTTGGAGATAAAAGAGAGTGGCTCTTAGCAGGCTCCGGGTATCCACAGAGCTGATTGGAACCCTAGACCACTAGTCGCTACTAAAAAGAGGTGCTGAGGTTAGGAGGATCGGATGATAATGGCGCTATGAAAGCTTTCGGTGGCCAGGTGTTGCTAGTTCATTAAACAGCTTGGTCACTAGTGGATTCCTACAGTGTCACAGAATACAACAGCAAGCTAGAGAAGGTGATACAGACATTCTAAGATATTACAGGATGGAGAAAGAAGGGACGTCTCCTCTTAGCTTTGGATATACGCAATATGTATGGAGCCTACAACGAGTCACGGAGGAACACTTGCTGAAGATAAGACGAAGAAAAGATAATGGTGCTAAAAGAGAGAACCAGTAGATAGCAACTGAATTCGCATTAAGCCTTCAAGTTATTAGTGGATGGCTAGTATCAGGAGAGACAACAAAGCAGTGAAGGTATGTGATGTAAACAATTATAGGGAGTAAGTGTTGGAGAGTTAATGAGTGGCTCCTAGTGTAAAGAGGTATGTTACTTACTATGACTCGCTGCAGCTGAAAAGTGCTGACATAGGTAATACGAAGAACTGATAATGGTACCAATGGAGAGAGGGTATCGACGGCTAGCAAGGGCCTTGTGGTGAAGCCTACTAGATTCTAGCGGATGCCTAAAGTGTCCTAGAATACATCTACAGACAGTAGATGTATGTGACGCACGCAGTCCCAGAGAGAAATAATATAGTGGCTCTTGGCAAGCTTCGGATATGTGGGATCTGGCTTTCGCTACACTATAGCTAACTTGTTCCGAGAAATTTAGTGAGCTTGAATAGTGTAAGCCGAGATTCCTTACGGTTTGACTGTCAGCTAGTGAGGCACCACTCAGGGTTAGCGTACTAGGTGGTACAGTGCATCTATACGACATGGCGCTGAACTTTGCCGGAGAGAATTCAAGCTTTAATTGGTTACACCAAGAGTCTAATGCTTTAAAGTCATTTTGAATATTGCGGAGACCGCTCCTTATGTTACCCAGGTCAAAGGAGAACACGACGTTGATATCGTCGACGAACAGGTACGTCTTTCCATATTCAAAGGCTTGCAATACGCCGTTGCTGTAAAGTAGGAAGAGTATGGGGCCCAGTACACTTCCCTGGAACGCACCACTCGTAACTGGTTTCGGTGAGGATTCGACGTCACCTAGTCTTACCGACTGTGCCTCTGGCGCATTTTATTTTAAATGTTTAGCACCGGAATGTGCTTCCAACCAAACAATATTCCAAAACCGGGGGTGAAAATAAAGTTGTTATAGCCAAGCGAAGCAAATGGGTGCATAGGACTTTCTCTGATTTAAACGGAACTAACCTGTGTTCTTCCATAGCCTTGGCAACCTAAAACGTATTTAAAGTAGATAGTAAAATATATTAAAAACCTTCTACTGAATCCGGGGCGCCCCCTACCACTCACGTTGCGATATCATCGCTGCAGAAATGCTTTCCAACTCCATCCTCCACAAACTGTTTTAAAGCTCTCGTTCTAGTGTAGTAACGGGAAGGTTTGCGGAATGTTTGAACCCGACCTCTGTCAGGTGGAGATTGATGGAGCCTCTCTCGAAGTGTAGGCGTTTTACTGGGTATTTGCGAAGGCTCAAAGGTATTGATATTCAGCTTGCGCCTACTTCTGATGAGATATACGCGTGCATCCTACTTGGTCTCCCGTGAGCTGTAAGAAAGTTACTGATAGAAAGAACGGCGTACTAAAACCTTTTAACTCTTCTGTTTTCTAAGTTGGGACGTGCGTAGCAGATATATCGCATGATAACCCGATCATATATACTGGGCTAAACACTGTAGTCTGTTCTGCTATAACTACGACATTGACGGAATGCTGCAACAAACCAGCTGAGAAAAGCTGAGAAAACGCACAAAGCTGTCAAAATAAGGCCTAAGGACGGTGCCTCGGAACAATGAACAATGAACAATGATTTATAACGGGTAAAAAAGTATATGCTTGACAGGTCCCGTAGGGTGGTTGGAGCAATAGCTAAAATGGAAGGATAATCGAACAAGTAAATCGTTTTTTAAGCCTCTACATAATGATAGTTTGAAGTATGGACTGGATGTCTGCACCCAAAGTAGAGCTGTTATATTACAGCAAATGTAGGAAAAAGAAATCAAAGGAACGGATAACGCTCACTCGTGTGTTGCTTCCGCTGAGAGATGTGGTACGTTACTCCAGTTTGTATACATCTATGTCGCTCATTGGGACACTTCTGTATGTAACGTCACCGCCACTTTGCGGGGAGGGTCAGTAACCTCATGGTTTGGGTCTCGTTATTTCGTCCTCCGAATAGGACGGGCTATGCCAAATAATGCAAGTTGGAAAGTGTGTCATCTAGGCGTTTTTAAATAGTGCCAATGTGGGGGCAAGGACGACGTGAGTGGGGAGCGCATTCCAAGCACGGGACACACGGAGTGAGAAAGAGTTTCGTCGACAATCAAGTCGGCTGTAGTGTGTAGCCCGTTTGAGCTGATGACCTCTCAGGTTGGTGTTTTGGCTCAGCTGAAAGAGACTGCGACATGGGTGATTTGGATTCATCAGTGTTAAGTAGACCACGATGAGGTCTCCTCGATGACGACGATATTCACCACTGTACAATCCCAGAGACTGCAGTCTGTGTTGGTAGGGGATATGAAACAGGCCTCTGACGAGCTTCGTTGCTCTACGCTGTGGAGCTTCAAGTGCACTGATGTCGCGCTTGCGCCAGGGACGCCAGGCCTGGATCGCATACTCCACGTGGGGTCTTACATAAGCGCTCAGCATTTGCGGAAATGCAGATGGCTCGAACTTCCCGAAAGCCCTTCGTAAGAGTCCGAGACGTTGACTGGCCCTTTTCGATGCGTTTTCATCTTGTCTGGAGCAGCCAAGTTCGTCCTGCACGATCACTCCGAGGTCGCATTCCTGGGAAGCATGTTGCAACGGCTGGTCCCCGAGTAAGTATTCATGGATGAGCTGGTGGCGTAAGCTCACGACTTTGCACTTGGCGACATTGAAGTGGAGCATGTTTTCGGATGACCAAGTGTACGCCCTGTCTAGATCGCTCTGCAGTGTTGTATGATCGTCCTCTGTCCGGATGTCATGCCAAATTTTGACATCATCTGCAAACAGCAAGAAGTTCGACTGCAGTACACTGGCAAGGTCGTTAATGAATGTTAAAAATAAACGTGGCTCCAGTACTGACCCTTGTGGCACACCGCACAGGACTTCAATTGGGTCGGATATGGAGCTGAGGACCCTCACATTCAGCTGACGTTGAATGGGAAAGTTGGCGATCCAACCAAGCACAGGGTCACCGATTCCGTAGCCTTGAAGCTTGTGTAGGAGGATGCGGTGGTCCAAACGATCGAACGCCTTCGAGAAGTCCAGGTAGACAACGTCGACCCCAAATCTAGCATCAGCTGACTCCGTCCAGCTTGCTCGGGCCAGCAGCAAGTTTGTGGTGCAGGATCGATTTCAGCGGAATCCGTGTTGCTGTGGCACTATGATATTGTTGTTCTCCAGATATCCCATCAGCGCATGCGCAATTATACTTTCCATTACTTTGGATAAAACTGGGAGGAGAGTGATTGGACGGTAGTTTGACGGCTCCGCACGATTACCGCTTTTGTAAATGGGAGTGACTAGCCCCTGTTTCCACATTGTGGGAATCAGCATTTCGTCAAGACAACGTTGAAAGAACCGAGCTAATGGTTCGGCAATGTTTAGGGCCGCTACCTTCAAAGCCTTCGGTTTAATATCGTCTACGCCTGGCGAGCTGTGCACACGCAACGACATTAGCGTGTTCAAAACATTGGTTGCCGTGAACGATACGTTGTGTAAACCTGGGAACGGTGAGAGCTCTGTCAAAAGCGGGTGAAGGGATGGTTCACTCCGGAAAGTATGGAGGAAGTCAACCTCCATGGTGGATGGATTGGAAAATAATGTTCTTTCCGCGTATCGTGGTTGCAGGGAATTGAAGCAATCAAAATGACACCTAGGCGCCAGTTAACTAAACGTACAAAAGCATTATGAAAGTCGGGAAACTTGTAATACTATGACTGTAGATGAGTCATTGCATGCTAAATTTTACGCGGTTAAGGTACTGCGACTACTGGACTTCGTACGTTACCCCGCTACTGGAATGTTTTTTGCTGCTCAAACAGGCATTTTTGTAGCCCGCACTTTTCCTTCTCTTCTGTCTCTTTGAGGTACTCAGCTGGGAAGTCTCAACTGGCCGTTGTCATGCGTATATATCGTGTTGCTGTAGCAGCGCAATCACTATTCTGTTCGTGCTCAATTATATCGAGTACAAGTAAATCAGCATTATTGTGTGTGTACTATTCTAGGAGAAATGTGCTAACTTTTAGTCAACGTTTCGTTTTACATTAACATGTTTGCACACTGTTGTACTCCGCACCGAACTGCATTTTTGTACAGAGGCACAAAGTTGGGTCTCCAACTGGGTCTTCGTGTAGCTCGTCCGAGAATGAGCTTGTGATGATCCTTAAGGAGGTCGTTGTTCCTCGGTTTGACGACAACTGCTACTTCCGCTTATTTTAGCTTCACCTTTCATTGATCGTGGTCTAACTAGGTGGTTCTGCTGAGAG
This sequence comes from Dicrocoelium dendriticum, assembly GCA_944474145.2. Classification (NCBI taxonomy): domain Eukaryota; kingdom Metazoa; phylum Platyhelminthes; class Trematoda; order Plagiorchiida; family Dicrocoeliidae; genus Dicrocoelium; species Dicrocoelium dendriticum. The sequence continues at coordinate 81,138,840 of OX104065.1, read as the reverse complement.
TATCAAGTCACGTATGAGGCATTCGCTTTGCCTTACAGCTCCTCATGTCCGCAAGGACCTACGTACGCACTGGAAACGGTGGCCGTTGGGATCCTCGCTTTGGCACATGTTATATATTTGGCTACCCGGTCAGTTCTCGACAGCAGTCCTTGAATCTGGCTCATTGCTCTTGAGGCGGTCAGTAACTTTTCTTTGACCACACTGCTGGTTGTGGAACCTCTCGAGCCGAACACACTGTGCTTCTCAGTTGTTCTGTGCACCAGCTGGTGGTTGACCGGACGCATGCTACACGTATGAGGACCCCGCCGGCACCCGAGGGCAATCCTACAGCTGGATCGTTTCCCATTAAGACGAACATTAAAGTTCTTGTGACAATACTGCTTGGCCCGGAATTTCTCGAACTAAGCGCAATGCACACATCAGTTGTTCTTCACTTCAGCAGAATGAGCTCCACTAAGTCGGCGATATGCGTTAAGGACGGCGCCTATCAACAGAATGATAATGTACTTGGCCCGAGCGTGGTCTCTTAGGGATCCTTAAGGTAAGGAGATCATTGTACCACGCTTAGACGGCCACTGTTGCTTCCGTTTATGTTTACCTTCATGGTTCGTTTATCGCGGTTACTTACTAGGTAGTTGCGATATGAGCATCCAGCCAGCTGCTAGGTATGTGCTTTGCATTGCACCTCTCCGGGTCCGCAAAGACCTACTTTTGCACTGGGCAGGGAAACCCTCGCAGTCCTCGCCCTCACGCTATTATAGTTCGTGCGCACCCTTGCGGTAGTCGAAGCCAGACGTTAATCGTAATGTGAGGGGATGCAGATACAAACTTTTACTGCGTGCACAAAATTAGTCACAAATGAGGCCACATTTGGATGCGTACGACTGCCCGAACTATGTGGCATCCTGACTTTTTCGGGTGCCAATTGGCTGATCGTGCCGGCTGGGACTGAGTACGGTGCGCTTTACGCAACATAACATTCCCATCACATAATTGATAGTAATAATGCATGAAACTAGCAATATAAGTAAATTAAAACCATGGGGTTAAATAGCTTACAGCAGATTAAAAGCTTGCGTTATGCTGTTAGGCGGTTGCTAGGGCAGTTATAAATAATCATCTTTTAAAATTGTCATG
>OX104065.1:81104955-81137203 GCA_944474145.2 Dicrocoelium dendriticum | reverse complement strand
GTCACTGGAAATAATTTTCCTCACCGAAGAAGACTGGTGTGCGCACGCAAGCCGTGCGTCCTTAAATGCGGTGGAATCGTTAGCAACTGACCGAAAGCGGTCATTGTACTTTCCGCGGTTGCTTTTTACACTACGCGAAATTATTCTACGATGGTGTTAAGTATCTGCGCTCAGACAGCAAGGCATCTGTAGGCGAATGATATCAATTTCCGACACTGAGTGATTCCGTGCATAACGCTGTATCATGCGTCAGAGCACGGCAGATTGCGTTGTAAACAGTAGGTGCGAGTGGTGAAATGCAACGGCATGTCGTGTCCTGGAAAGCCAAAAGTTTGCTGTTATGGGTATAACCTCAGGCGTTCAGTCTGTGAGCATTTGGATGAAGCCTTCTAAGTGCTATTGGGTGCCTACAGCGACAGAATAAGTCAACCAACAGGCCGTTATATGATGTAAACAATCCAGGAATAAACGTTGGTGAGATAAGGAGTGGATCCCAGCGCGAAGATGCATGCTACCTACAATTACACGTTGCAGCTGAAAGGATGTGCCAAAGTTAAGGTGAGGAACAGATAATGTCGCTAGAGAGGAGAGAGTATCGGTGGCTGGCAATGGCATTTTGTTTGAGCCTACTAATTATCATTGGTGACCTACAGTGACAGAATAAGTCAACAATTCAGTGAAAGTATGTGCTGCTAACAGTCCAAGAGAGCAGGAGTTGGGGAGGTAAGTTGTGGCTCCTAGAGCAAAAATGTATGCTATCTACAATGACTTGTAGCTGAAAAGTAGTGACGTATGTAATACGAATAACTATTAATGGTACTAAGGGTGCGAGTATCGATGGCTATCAGTGACATTTGGGTGAAGCCTTCTAGTTGCTAGTGAATACCTACGGTGTCCAGGAATAAGTGAACAACCAGCCAATGTACGTGATGCAGTCAGGCCCTGCTAGTAAAGGTGTGCTGATTAGTAGGCCCTGTGTTCGATACGTTGGGTTTTCGGATTTGGAGATACTCTGGGCCATGTTCCCAAAGTTCCTTCTCCGGTATATTGGTGTTAAAGAGCTCGCATATAGGCAGGGTAGCAAGGTGTCTATCTTGAGAGGCCCGCAGCTGTGCAGTATTCTCGGCTGCCCCAACTAGTAAGGGTAACCTGTTCCAGACGCGAGCGAATCTGTAGAGAAAGAAGTTATCACGCACGTTGGTGTGGGTTGCAGGCAGGGTACTTGTTAAAGGTTTCCATGGCAGAGTGGACACCGAGAGTTACCGTTTTGTTGAATAAGTCCTGCAACGTGCGAATTTGGGTTGTTTGTCGTCTGGAACAGTAAGGTGAGGTTTAGTCTCATCTTTCGTGACCATAGAGGTTCCAGCCCAAGAAGTTTACAGCACTCACGGTAGTTGAGGGTAGAAGGGCAAAGTAGACGCTTTGTGATTGAGCATTGTACATTCTCAAATGCTATTCGGTCACTCTTGCTGGAGTTGGTAAATATTATTGAGCAGTATTCCAAAAGAGGTCTAGCGCGTGCCTTGTATAGAGTGAGTCATGGATTCGGTTACGAGCGTTTTCTTGCATATATAACTAAATAAATAAATAAATTGCTTATTCCCAAAGTCATAAAGACACACCAAATCAGGCATGACCAAGGTTTGAAAGCAGATGTGTATCACGACGATAATTTGGGTTTAATCGCGTGTAGTTGAAACTGTCAAGGCACCATAGGTGCAATGAAACGGTTGCAAATAGTCGGAGAGTATAATATACTTACACGTGTCGGGAAGAGTTGAAATATTAGTCGACTTGCCAGTATGTACTTATGGGCAGTGACTTTATTCAGTGGCGAGTCACATCCGCCACGTCGCAGTGTTGTTAAACAGACATTTGTGGCTTTTTATAGGGAGAACGTTTGCCAGGCGAAAACCCACCATGTCCTGCAACGCTGCCGTAAAGCATTTTGAACGTTCATGCCTAACTGGCAAAGCCGCTTGACGACTGGTTTCATATTCGGTTCTTCGCAGACAAATGGCTCCTAATTTCCTCTGTTATTTGGACAGGTAATTTGATCGGGGCCGCCATTATTATTGAGGTCACTTGAGGAGAGGAACATCGCGAACAGTCGTCTTTTTGTGTGTCCAGGTGAGCAAAAGTTCAAATGTTCTTCTGTCTGGAGTTTTCAGGTGCATAATGTATAGCAGTATAAAGATTTGTCCGGTTCTCCATACTGGAATAGGGTTGTGGTGATTGTAGTTGGGTCTTGTTCGATTTCAACCATGCTCCATGTTAGTCGTTGTTGGTTGTTACGTTCGGCTTGGGTAAAAGCTGTTCCTCAGTCCAATCGCAGGTCTCCAAGAAGTTCCGGACCACGGAGAAAAGGGAAAGTGAGGGACAACCGAGAGAAGACCGCAAGAACAGACATGGAGTTAAGCATCGTTAAAGTCTTATGTTATAACGTTTGGAACTGAGACAAAAGCATGTACACTGTGCAACAATAATTATGCTGAAAGTGCCTTTTGAATATCCTATAGAATCATTAGCCGTATGGGTGGATTGCTAACGCCTGCGTAGAGAGAAGAGCGTTGTACCAGTAAGTAAACTACGAAGTATCGGTTTATTCTGAGCCAAAATTGCGAGCGGAAAGAGCAAAGAGAGTTAGGATATTGGTGGTGATTGCAAGGTGAATGAGCAGCAAGTAGCTTGCGTACTACGATATGGAGCGCAGAATAAGTGCCAATAACTAGGTTTCTGCGACAGAGACATAAGGGTCAATTGGCGGTGGGGCAGCGGAAAGCTTGGATGCAGGTATTCTAAAGGAATACAGGTTATTTAGATAAGGAGTGCCTCCTAACAAGCACTGGATAATCACATATGCATGGAGCCGATGGCCACTAGCTGCTTATAAACAGAAGTGTCGAATTTAATTCGGCCGACAAATGGTGACGCCAGGCAAGACTCTCAATGGTCAGTTGTAGTCATTCCAATCAGACGCTTGGTCACTAGTGTATGCCTATAGGATCACTGAATGCATCAACAAGCCATCGGAGGTAAGTGATACAGACCTTCCAGAAGAATGTATGGTGGAGAGCCAAGGAGTGTATCCTAGCATGTTCAACATCTGTGCAGAAGGGCCATAGAGCATGCGGCGAATTACTGGGTAGTGTTGAAGATAAGAGGAGTGACATGAAGTGGCGCTAGGATAGAGAGTATCGGCGTCCAGCAAAGGCATTCGGATTAAGCCTTCTAATTATCAGTGGAAACGTACAGTGACAGAAGAAGTCAACAACCAGCGAAGGTGTGATGCAAACAGTTCGCGAGAGTAAGTGTTGGAGAGATAAGGAATGACTCCTGGCGCAGAGATCAATGCTACCTATAATGACTCGATGCAGCTGACGAATGGTGACATTGATACTACGAAGTACTGCGAATGGTACTAAGGGAGAGAGAGTATCGACGCCTAGCAATGGCATTGGGGTGAAGCCCTCAAGTTGCCAGTGGATACCGAAAGTGTTACAGAATAAGTCAGCACAAAGAAAACGTATGTGACGTATGCAGTCCCAGAGAGGAGTAGAATGGCGGCTCTTAGGTAGCTTCGGATATGCGTAGAGGTGGTTGGAGCCCAAGAACAATTGCTCCTGTTAGACCGAGGTGCCAGAGGTAATACGGAGAACTGATAATGGTACTAAGGGAGAGAGAGTATCGACGGCTAGCAGTGGCATTGGGGTGAAGCCTTCTGGTTGCTAGCGGATACTTAGTGTCCTGGAATAAGTCAACAGACAGCAAATGTACGCGACGCAGACAGTCTCAAAGGAGGAAGGTGAAAGACAGTGGATCTGAGCAAACTCCGGAAGTGCTTGGATCCTACGACCACTGTTGTTACTAAATAGAGATGCTATGGTTAGGAGGATCGATAGATGATGGCGCTGTGAAAATATTTCGGTGGTATGATATAACCATTCCATTAAGCAGTTTGTAAACTAGTGGGTTCCTACAGTGTCACCTAATACATTAGCAAACCAGCGAAGGTAAGTGAAACAGGCATTCTATGAGATAACAGAATGGAGAAAGAAGGGATGTCTCCCATTAGCTCTGGATATCCGCAAGATGTATGGAGCCTACAACGAGTCACGGAGTAACACTTGCTGAAGCTAAGAAGAAGGAAAGATAATTGTGCTAAAAGCGTGAACCAATGGATAGCAACTGAATTCGCATTAAACCATCAAGTTATTAGTGGATAGCTAGTATCAGGAGAGACAACAAACCAGTGAAGGTATGTGATGTAAACAATTATAGGGAGTAAGTGTTGGAGAGTTAATGAGTGGCTCCTAGCGCAAAGAGGTATGTTACCTACTATGAATCGCTGCAGCTGAAAAATGCTGACATATGTAATACGAAGAACTGATAATGGTACCAATGGAGAGAGGGTATCGACGGCTAGCAAGGGTCTTGTGGTGAAGCCTACTAGATTCTAGCGGATGCCTAAAGTGTCCTAGAATACGTCTACAGAGAGTCCCAGAGAGAAATAATAGAGTGGCTCTTGGCAAGCTTCGGATATGCGGGATCTGGCTTTCGCTACACTATAGCTAACTTGTTCCGAGAAATTTAGTGAGCTTGAATAGTGTAAGCCGAGATTCCTTACGGTTTGACTGTCGGCTAGTGAGGCTTTACTCAGGGTTAGCGCACTAGGTGGCACAGTGCATCTATACGACATGGCGCTGAACTTCGCAGGAGAGAATTCAAGCTTTAATAGGTTACACCAAGTGTCTAATGCTTTAAGGTCATTTTGAATATTGCGGATACCGCTCCTTATGTTACCCAGGTCAAAGGAGAACACGATGTTGATATCGTCGGCGAAATGGCACGCTTTTCCATATTCAAAGACTTGAAATACGCGGTTGCTGTAAAGTAGGAAGAGTATGGGGCCCACTGCACTTCCCTGGAAAGCACCACTCGTAACTGGTTTCGGTGAGGATTCGACGTCACCTAGTCTCACCGACTGTGTCTCTGGCGCATCTTACTTTAAATGTTTAGCAACGGAAGTTGCTTCCAACCAAGTAATATGCCGAAACCGGGGGTGAAAATAAATTTGTTATAGCCCAGCGAAGCAAATGGGTGCATAGGACTTTCTCTGATTTAAACGGCGCTAACCTGTGTTCTTCCATCGTCTTGACAACCTAAAACGTATTGAAAGTAGATAGTAAAATATAGTAAAAACCTTCTACTGAACCCGGGGCGCCCTCTACCACTCACGTTGCGATATCATCGCTGAAGAATTGCTTTCCAACTCCATCCTCCACAAACGGTTTTATAGCTCTCGTTCTAGTGTAGTAACGGAAACGTTTGCGGAATGTTTGAACCTGACCTCTGTCAGGTGGAGATTGATGGAGCCTCTCTCAAAATGTAGGCGTTTTACTGGGTATTTGCGACAGCTCAAAGGTATTGATATTCAGCTTGCGCCTACTTCTGATGAGATATACGCGTGCATCATACTTGGTCTCCCGTGAGCTGTAAGCAAGTTACTGATAGAAAGAACGGCGTACTAAAACCTTTTAACTCTTCTGTTTTCTAAGTCGGGACGTGCGTAGCAGATATATCGCATGATAACCGATCATACATACTGGGCTAAACACTGTAGTCTGTTCTGCTATAACTACGAAATTGACGGAATGCTGCAACAAACCAGCTGAGAAAAGCTGAGAAAACGCACAAAAGCTGTCAAAATAAGGCCTAAGGACGGTGCCTCCGAAGTCAACCTCCATGGTGGACGGATTGGAAAATAATGTTCTTTCCGCGTATCGTAGTTGCAGGGAATTGAAGCAATCAAAATGACACCTAGAAACCAGTTAACTAAACGTACATAAGCATTATGAAAGTCGGGAAACTTATAATACTATGACTGTAGATGAGTTATTGCATGCTAAATTTTACGGGGTTAAGGTACTGCGACTACTGGACTTCGTACGTTACCCCGCTACTGGAATGATTTTGCTGCTCAAAACAGGCATTTTTGTAGCCCGCACTTTTCCTTCTCTTCTGTCTCTTTGAGGTACTCAGCTGGGAAGTCTCAACTAGCCGTTGTCATGCTTATATATCGTGTTGCTGTAGCAGCGCAATCACTATGCTGTTCATGCTCAATTATATCGAGTACAAGTAAATCAGCATTATTGTGTGTGTACTATACTAGGAGAAATGTGCTAACTTTTAGTCAACGTGTCGTTTTGCATTAACATGTTTCCACACAATTGCACTCCGCACAGAACAGCATTTTCGTACAGAAGCACAAATTTGGGTCTCCAACAGGGTCTTCGTGTCGCTCGTCCGAGAATGAGCTTGTGATGATCCTTCAGGAGGTCGTTGTTCCTCGGTTTGACGACAACTGCTACTTCCTCTTCTTTTAGCTTCACCTTTCATTGATCGTGGTCTAACTAGGTGGCTCTGCTGAGAGTATCAAGTCACGTATGAGGCATTCGCTTTGCCTTACAGCTATTCATGTCCGCAAGGACCTACGTACGCACTGGATACGGTGGCCCTTTTGATCCTCGCTTTGGCACATGCTATATATTTGGCTACCCGGTCAGTTCTCGACAGCAGTCCTTGAATCTGGCTCATTGCTCTTGAGGCGGTCAGTAACTGTTCTTTGACCACACTGCTGGTTGTGGAATCTCTCGAGCCGAACACACTGTGCTTCTCAGTTGTTCTGTGCACCAGCTGGCGGTTGACCGGACGCATGCTACACGTATGGGGACCCCGCCGGCACCCGAGGGCAATCCTACAGCTGGATCGTTTCCCATTAAGACCAACATTAAAGTTCTTGTGACAATACTGCTTGGCCCGGAATCTCTCGAACTAAGCACAGTGCACACATCAGTTGTTCTTCACTTCAGCAGAATGAGATCCACTAAGTCGGCGATATGCGTTAAGTACGGCGCCTAGCAACAGAATGATAATGTACTTTGCCCGAGCATGGCCTCTTAGGGATCCTTAAGGTAAGGAGATCGTTGTACCTAGCTTAGACGGCCACTGTTGCTTCCGTTTCTGTTTACCTTCATGGTTCGTTTATCGCGGTTACTTACTAGGTAGTTGCGATATGGGCATCCAGCCAGCTACTAGGTATGGGCTTTGCATTGCACCTCCCCGGGTCCGCAACCACCTACTTTTGCACTGGGCAGAGAAACCCTCGCAGTCCTCGCCCTCACGCTATTATAGTTCGTGCGCACCCTTGCGGTGGTCGAAGACAGACGTTAAACGTAATGTGAGGGGATGCAGATACAAACTTTTACTGCGTGCACAAAATTAGTCACAAATGAGGCCACATTTGGATGCGTACGACTGCCCGAACTATGTGGCATCCTGATTTTTCGGGTGCCAATTGGCTGGGACTGAGTACTGTGCGTTTTACGCAACGTAACATTCCGATCACATAATTGATAGTAATAATGCATGAAACTAGAAATATAAGTAAATTAAGAACCATGGGGTTAAATAGCTTACAGCAGATTAAAAGCTTTCTTTATGCAGTTAAGCGGTTGCTAGGGCATTTATAAATAATCATATTTTAAAATTGTCATGTGATGCAGTTGATAAGAATCCTCACGTTGGCATACTGATTCATCTGCTTCAGTAGAAAACGTCCCCATAAACTCGTGGTAATTTAGCCTTTTATTTTTGTTGTTTCCTGGGGTTCTCGACGTTTTATCCTAATAAATGCCGTTGAAATATATTTATGTAACGTTCTAGTTACGTTCGAACTGCTGAAGCAAAAATATACATGAAGCTTTTGTATGTAACTACGTATAAAAACTGAAATTCCTGCTTTCACAAATGCGCGGTCTGCAGTCATATTTGAGCGTCGATCGCAGATCCAAAGTGCCAATAAGATATACATGGCGTATTATGCAGATATATGAGGTTACCATTACTCATCATGAATACCTCCAATGTCTACCCATAACTATTTACTTTCAGTAGAGTCATAGTAGTAGTCCAACATTCACTGAGAATGCTGGAATTTTGCGGCTGTCACTGTAATTGCGACGAACCCTCGAAGAACGTAGTACCGTGAAGATACGCATTAAACCTAGTATGACACGATATCCATAAGGTTGACAAGTTTTCTTTCCGGCTCTCTACAACTCAATGAGCTCAATTATTAGTATTGCAACGAACATTTTGCAAACTTCTGGCATTTTTAGGAAAAAGCTTGATAGTGCATTATAGATAAGTATTGAGCACTATTCAACAAATAGCCTAGCATGTGTACTTATCCAGCAGGTTGCTTGCAAATGGAAACGGAGTGCGGCGTAAATCAGCGGATCCTTAGAATGTAGAAAGCAGAAGGAAAAATCCTTTGTCAGCTTCATCCATCACGTGCGTAACAGGGATCAAAGTGGATATTGCAAGTCGGTACCAATGGAACCGCTGCATTGACACAAGCAACAACAAGCCCCGAGTTTACTCAACAGGTGAGAATCCAATCGACCTTTGAAACATCCATCCGACTGAATATCAACGACATGCACAGGTAGATGGGTTCACTCGTTCACTACTCTGGTAGAGAGAGTAAGGTCATAACCGACCCGAAGTCACTTTTGTTTAAACAAGTTCCAATAGTGACCCCGAGTCGAACTGGAAGAATTGAGTGGAACTACCTTCTGCAGTTTAGCTCCAAGTTCACCTCTGACAATGCGTCGTATGAAAGTCAAACCCCTGCGATCTCGACGATAGGTTTATGAGAACTAGTTCAAAGGCTGAAGACGATGTGAGTAAGGCAGGTTTCGTTACTCCAAAAGGGATTTAGATCCTCCCTGCTGAACTTTTTCAAGCAAGCTGCATTCAACTTTAGAAAGAGGATAAACAGCGGGCAGTCTATACTCAAGAATCGGACGTACATGAGAAGTGAACACGAACCTGAAGATCTCCGGAGTCAAGTGGGAGAAGAATCGTCATATAGCGAAAAGCCATCTTTTGGAAGAAACAACTTTCCTCAAGGTATCTTCATTTGATTTTAGACCTGGGGTCACAACGATGCCAAGGTTCCTTTCAAGCTTAGAGTTTGGCAGCAAAAACCCACCGATACGACAAATTCCAAATGGTTCGGAGGCACTGATCGGAAGAACACAAAATTTATCGGGATTTATGGGTAATTGACGCCTGAGTGACCAATTATGCAGCGAATCTAGTCTTGTTTGTTGTACATTAGCTTCACCCACATAGGAGGCTTCCATCCATAAGTTTAAATCATCTGCAAAAAGCAAACAACCTGCACGTAGTACAGACGAGAGGTCATTAATAAAGACTTTTAAAGGTGCAGGACCAAAAACAGAGCTTTGCGGAACACTGCTGGTTATACTTACAAGGAAGAAAATGGACTCATTTACTTGCACACGAAAAGCGCAGTCATGCAGAAAATCAGTGAGCCAAGAGAGGATTTTTCCTAAAGCACCAATACTGTAAAGCTTGCCAAGCAAAATTTCGTGCAGAACCTTCGTAAAAGCTTTACTGAAATCCACAAGTACGACATCTAGCCGCTTACCAGCATACATGAATTCAGCTCACGTTTCGTGAACTCACAGAATATTGGCGACACATGAACGCAACCCGCGGAATCCATGCTGTGCAGCAGAAATGACCTTGAGGTTCTGGAAATGCAGGTTAAGAGCCCGCTTAAGAATCCATTCCATTACCTTGCAGATCACAGATGTTAGACAGGTCGGCCGCTATTTTGTAGAATTTTCTCGATTTCCTCCTTTGGATATAAGCTTAATTATGCCTACTTTTCAAACAAGCGGAAGACACCCGGCGTCATTTGAGCGCCAAAACACTTCCAGGTAGTAACAACATTATATTCAGCCACAATCTTGTGGAAGCGGATGCAATCCATCAGGTTGCGGGAAGACTTTGGATCCAGCTCGTCCAAAAGTTTGGATACCATGCTGACGTTTATATCTATGTCACTGAGAACAGAGAGTATGGACGAATAACAATCAAGTGACGGCACCTCTGTGGAATAGACCGGTGAATAATGGCAAGCTAAAAGACTAACTTTATCGGCATCGTCGTAGCGCACGCTGTTAAGAGCGTGGGAAGGCAAGTACGGTATTCCACTTCTGGCTCTGGTGCTCCTTTTTAGGTAGGAGAAAAGCAGCTTCGGTGTAGACTTAGAATGTTTACCCTGATTACCTACGTATTGCTGATGTTTCATACGTTTTTTGATGTACATACGTTCCAAACCAAGTTATAATTTCTATGATCCGTTTCCAACTTTGAAAACCCATAGCGATTCCAAAGTTTGTGCCTTTGGTTAATGAGCGATCGTAATTCTCGGTCAATCCAGGTGGATCTGTAGTAAAGGGTATGCGTTTGGATATGCGAACAAAATCATAAATAAGGGACCACCTTTTCGAGTAAAAGAGGCTCCATGCATCATCGACGTCCAAGTTCTGGGGATGAATCCAATCCTGCTCGCTGGCGGCCATCTTCAAGCGGTTTTGATCAGCATGCCAAAAAATTCGACAATAGGCACAGTGGTTGTGAACGCTCAACCGTGTAGTACAGTGAAAGGAAAGTAGGTAGTGGTCACTCCTTTTGATTGGTGGTAAAACGTGCAAATCAGAAACATCCCATTGTGCAGGCGAAAGCACTAGATCGAGTATATGCAGCGTCTGACCAGGGATAATGCGAGTAGGTGTCGCGACTTGTTGAATTAAAGTGCTTTCAAGAACAGATTCTGGAAACGTAGAATCGAAGGAGACAGGTGCAGCGTTACGGTAAAGAAGATCCCAATCAATATTAGTGGAAATAAATTTCCCCACGTTCCTTATTTTCACACGTCTCTTTAGAGAGTCCAGTAAAAGATCAGCGGAACTCAAGGGAGCTCTGTAGAAGACACCGAGGAGGAACGATCTACATCCATTTTGAATATGACACCAAAGCACTTTGGAGCAGTCCTCACTTCCCCCGACAACGTCAACTACATGCACTTTCAGCTTCTCCTCGCAGTAAAGTATGACGCGGCCCCCGACCTCAAGCCAATGCGGTCAGCTAGAGAAAAACTGTAACCTGGGATATGGGCTTTGGGTTTTGGGATTTCTGAGGACAACTATGTCTCCGCAAACTCCATAAGGTCCGGAAGGAGTGCAATCCAGTAGTTGATCCTAATGTCCGGAAAGGACAAGAACTGGGTTTCTGCGCGTTAGCTGTCTTATTCGAACCACGCAAAAATCCTCAATACGCAAATCGGTTTCACCGTTCGCATGGTGAGTTCTCAATTCACCGACTGCAATCTTCATTTTAACGCGGTCTTCTGGGGATAGACCCCGTAACACTTGAGACGTCTCTTTGAGGCGCATAAAACCTTAAGGGGATGAATCCTGGAAGCATATTTATGTTTTCCGCCAAGTGGAAAAAGCACAGCTTTTTCCTGATAGCACAAAATTTGTGTCTACGGAACGATCTTTAGACGACTATCGGACGCTCGTGTTGTAAGCGGTTTGTGTTGTCTAAGTGGGGTATAATTCTTGCCTGGTCTATCAAGTGGGATTGGCCCGTCGACAATGATAAGTGCTCTAAATTATCCATCGTTGCTGCGGAACCACTAGGCACTTATCACATTGGCGGGTTCATGCTCAAAACTGACACTTAGTTAAGGGACCTAGGAACATGTATGTATGTATGTAAGCTTAAGAGTCTAGCAACTAGACATAGAGCCGACATAGCCATAGAGAACAGTGGATAGGAGACAGTCATTGCGTCATAATCATCGTGGCATGGTAGTTGAAGGTTGGCAACGCACTTCAGCTAATATGCCGCAAGAAGAATGAAACATTTGGACAAAAAATAGAACAAAACCTTTTTAGTTTGTTTGTCACACGCCGATCTTTTTCTTTTTTGTCATTTTTAATGTTTGACATATTACACACGTGAATAAATACAATTCTGTAAACAATTCCTCCACCGATTCCGGTTGCGGACCATGTCTTCAATAGTGTTAAGCCATTGGCACTCCACATCTTTGGGTCCCCATCCTGGAAGACGTACGGATCGAACAGCGGCTAGACACGACGTCAGCGATCTCATGTGCTGCCGCCAAGGGGAAGGCTGAGCACCACGCGGTCGCGTCCAGCCAGGTCCTTGAGGAGCGAATAGAGCGCGACGCGGTAGACGCTCAGGTGCCATGCGTAGGACATGACCGAGCTATCTTAACTGGCGCAACAGAACCAGTTTGTTGAAGGGAATACTCGCATTCCCCAAGATGCGACGTCGAACATCATTACTATTAACTCAATGTTGCCACGAAACACGAGCGATCCTCCTTAAGCAACCGTTATCGAACGCAGAAAGACGACGCATGTCTTCCACGCGAATTGGCCAGGACTCGCACCCATACTACAATACTAAACGAACTGACGCGCTGTAAATGCGGCCCTTTAGTGAGAATCTGACGTCGCGACGACGCTACAAGTGCCTCAGATTGACAAATGCTGATCAACCTCTAGCAATATGAAGAGAAACATTTTTATTGATAGTGCCGTCAGCAGAAACACAGCTCCCGTGGTAGACGAAACGCTCTACTTGTTCAAGTTGTGCACCTTCGAGAGTGAGCACGGGAGCAGGTGAAAGCCAATCCTTGAGTAGTACTTCACACTTCGATGGAGTGATGCGCATGCCATACTTAGATGCTTCAACCGCCAAACGATCCAGAATGAGTTGCATACCCTGAGGATCGTCACCAAGTAAGGCGATATCATCAGCATAATCTAAGTCGGTCGCGAGCTCACCCGGAAGAAGCTCTTGGCCAAAATGTTGGAAACCTTCTAGGGCATTCGACAGAACGTCTTTGATTGCGAAGTTGAAGAGGAATGGGGACATTGGACAGCCCTGTCGCACACCACTATTGATAGCGAATTGCGAGGAAAGCTTGCCAATGACCCTCACTCTGCCGGACGTATGAAGGTAAACTGCTCGTAAGATGGCGGTATATTTCTCTGGCACTCCCTTCTTTAGCAAGCAACGCCATAAAGCAAGTCGATCAACAGAGTCAAAAGACGAAGGAGAGCCATAGGTTGAACTCCATGGTCTGCGGAGCAACGGGAATCGCAGCCAGATTGTTAAACAGATGAACCGGGTAAAGGAAAGTGAGGATTGTTAGCAAAAAACAATTGGCGTGTGATGAAGTAGCGTGAATGTGAATAGCAAGAACAGTAGCTGCTGAGCGCGTTGTAATACAGTCCATGGTTTTGTGAGAGGGCGTGATACTACCCGGTTGCCCAAGCCGAAGTAGGGAGTTGACTTAGGGGACCCCACCCCGAGCCTTTGGCTAAATAACCTAGCTGCAAGGCAGCGGGGCAAATTTAGGGAATCGCGCCCATTGAAAGGCGTTGACTGAATGATCAGTTCATGCGTCTTTGTTTGGTAGATTACCAAACAGGGGCCCAATACTCCCCATGAACTCAGCACAATTGCGGGAATATAATGCCCCACGGAGGTGGAACATTGTCACCGAACACCTTGGTGGAACGGGGTACATCCGAACCAACCAGCTGGCACCACGAGAAGGTAGTTCGGCAAGCCAGCCAACCTAGGAACATAGCATCCTCTGAGCTCAAAACTACTTACGACACATTATAAATAACTAAAGCTGCAAGCAGGATGTAAGGTGTCAAAAAGAGATCATTCCCTAGAATAAACCCGCAGATATGTAGCTTCCCTTCACCTCTCCTATCCGTCCAATGCTTGAATTACGACTTCCAGACATAGCTCCACTATCGAAGCATGAAAGGAAGCAGACCGATACAATTCAGTGGCGAGGCTAGAAAGTTGCCCTTGAGCTACGCAAACTCCCCATCCTGCCCGCTTCTTGAGGATGAACCTTTTCCCATTAGCTTATGGTGGAGGTCTTGCGGACCTTATAGCGCGTGCAATGTGTGCTATACATCCGGTACGTGACCAGCATGCCAAGCAAAGGCAATGTGTAGAACACATAAAATTAAGCTAAGGATAAGATTTATTGCATGGGAGGAGAGCTAGGTAAAGCTAAATATAGGGCACCAGAGAATAGCTAGCTAGGGAAGATGTAGCTGGGCTTTGAGTGCGTAGACGGTGCTTTTTACATAGTCCGAAACGCACGCCTCCAAGGCGGAGGTCGTATTTCGGTTTAAAACAAACGCGTAGAACATTTCAACAGGCAAACCGCGTAATGCTTTTATACACATACGAACTATAATTTTGTTAGATTTTAGAACAATCTACACAAGCAGACGGGGGAATCTCCAGGTCATTACACAGCCTCCTGCTAGAATGGAAACCGCGGGTGACCATTCGATCTACGTGAGGACTGTCCGTCGCGGGCCAGCCTTCAGTGAGACTAGGTAGTGAAACCTGATGTAGCTGCTGGGGAGAACCAGGCGATTGCACCCTAGCGGGCTCTCACCCGTGTCCTCCCTAACGGTGTCAAAATCACAAAATATGAGGGAAGTTCGTGAGCGTTACATGTTCGCAAATTCGTAAATGTTAAATGTTCGTCTCCTGATTCATCCTGCCCGGGTTGCACACGGAACGAAAACCAGGACGGTGACAATGGTAGCGGAGCAAAAGCAACCTTGACACTTACCGGATGAGGTAGGCAGCAAAGAAAATGTAAGTCATTTTGTGTTTTCAAAATGTTTTCTTTTTTGGGGTTTTTAAAATTTTGCGTCCTTGGCTTTTCAAAAACGTTTGTCGGTTTTTTGACGTTTTCAAAAGCTTTTGCCAAAATCTTACTTTTCCTACAAGAATGGCCAAATGAACAAAGGAACGCGGGAATATAGTGGAAGAAAGACATATCTTAATCTTGCTGGCCAATGAACTCGCCTAGCAGATCTAGTCGACTTGTGATGTTGCGTCGGAAGCAGTATCAGCTTAGACGTTTCGTCGGATGGCAAAGTCGGAGAAACGGCTAACGATGCGTCTGCCGAGGCGAAGGGAATAGGTAGGGCTGATGTGGTGGATACAGATAGGAAGTGTGTCTTAGCGTTACTGGCGGATATACAGCGCCCGGTACATGCGCCATAACCTCTTATTTACTCTTCACATTCTAACAGGAAGATTATGAAAAGAGCTAAGTTAGTCCTATAACTACTAGTTGGCAGTTCAACTTGAGTTCACAGCTGAAAGCTACTTAAACCGAGTGCAAAGTCCATACAGACGTTGCTCACTCTACTCAAGAAGTTAAGGATTAAAACCTAACTGTTTGGCCCGATTATCAATGCGCAGTCTGAAGCAAACTTAACACTTTTGGTATATATCTACCTAGTAAGCACACTAGGATCCGCAGGATGCACAGTATCTCATCATCCTCAACCAGCACACCTGCAATCCTTGGAAGATCGGGAAGAGAGAAAACTGACACAGGACTTTGCTTCTGCTCTCTACCACTCAATAAAATGGAACAACTTGTGAACTTTCTGCTGTCCGCTAGGAGTTTGTGTAAACTGGACACTTCACAGGTGCCACGAAAAATTGTGCATTTTTACTGCAAAAGCCCAATTGAACCACGGTTCACTGTTTCAGATTAAACAACACATTTGGAAAACATTATTGAAAATAAATTTCGAAATAGTTGTTGTCAGTGAAGCGAAATCCGCAAATCATTATGTACCGCAACGTAATCTAAAATATAGTTTCGGAGTCTAAGTGGGGTAGAATGGGTTTAGAAAAGAATTTGGCAAAAGCTGTTCATCTGTAGGACTAGTAAATGCTACTCAAAATTGTACGCAAAAGCAAGGACGGATATCAGAAAACTAATAAATTTGAACACCGCCGACAATATTGCAGGGGCTAAAAATGGACTTGGACGAATGAAGCAAAATAGGAGAAAGCGTCAGTACAGCACCTCATAGAGTAGATGGGTGTCGAAACGAATGAAGGCTAAAGTATTTGTAGTGGAAGAAGGTGTACGAGGGAGAGTTATGTAAACTCGATCAGCAATAAAAATGTACATGACAGATGGTAATATTTTTGAGGCGCTACCGAGCACCTCTTCGTAAAAGCTAACCAAAGCAACCTTCGAGTTGGACAATGATGGATAAACAGATATTGGTTTGGAAAAATGGTACCGGGTGAAGGTGGATAAGCGTTTGTCGGAAATCGGAATCTGTTGTGACGTTGGTTATTTATTGTTTATTGATTGCAGGATAGGGTTACTCAAGGCGAGCCGTTGTGGCAAGCTTGTCGGGCTGCAAAATACTTGGCTAACCCAGCAAAAATGCCAACAGTAATTTAACCACCCATGCCCCCAAGCAACACTCTTAATAATGACCTAACCCCCGGCCTCACACTGCGAAGTACCATAACGACTCCCAGTCCGCAAAGAAAAGTCACGTATTTGCGTCTAATTGCTCGCTTTTTTCGATGGTCAAAAATACGTAGCCTGTGAGAGCCAGTCGATCGAAATGGAGGGTTTGGGGCATGTAGGGACGAAATAGAAAAATGCACCAGAAAATGGCCTGCATGCAAATTGTCTAGAAGTTTTGGGTTTTGGTGCCTTTTTAAAGCTCTGCAGGACCATTTGATTATTTTGCTTTTTAGAATCAATAATCAACTAAAAACAGGGCAATCAATATTCAATGTTTACAGACTACACATATTTACACTGTACGAAATCGGCAAAATGGACTGAGTTACGAATCTCTCAACCAAGGTGCCTGGTTGTTGGAGGCTGTAGGTCAGGTCCAGTAGATTATGTTGGCACTGTAAACGCTTGCATACTTGGATGGTAGTCTGATTCAACTACGATAGGATGCGGCATTTTTAAGACACACTGGCATACACAAAATCTTGAACAGACCAAATGGAATCGTCACCGCAGTTTTATCTATGTCCACTTTTGCTATACCGAGTTGGCTTTATGCGCATACTAAACTGTTTTTGCAAAAAAGCTGTTTTTACCTGCCAGACATGCAGCGAGATCCATGATGTGCGGAATCGGATAGCGATTAGGCGTGCTAATATTGGTTAGAATACGATGGTCACTACAAGGGCGTCAGTTCCCTATGACCTTCGTTTTCACTAGGAGAGGCCTATGGTCTGATATCGAGCTAAACCATATGGTCCAATTCACCTCGTACTTGTCTGAAGCGAGCCGTCTTGATCGGGCGTTCATTGGCGGGCCGCCCGTGACTATATGATGAGAGAATTCTGTCCTGAGCAGTAGAGGACCTGCAGTTGGTCCTTCCAGCTGCGGGTATTCAGACAGTAGGTTCGCATAATCTGAAGGTACACAGGCGCTTAGTAACACGCGACTGATAATCAGGGCTTCTGAAAGAAGACCTCCAACCCATAATTTAGTGCGAGCGTCTAGAAACATGTTGCGATCGGTAACAGCAAGTAATCCAAGGAGTTGGAGGATTTTGCTGCCGATAATAGTGAAGGATATAGGAGCAAAGAGGCAAACCCAATGAAAATCTTGGCGCAGACTTAGGTCTAAGTTCATCAGGCGATGACCGTATGAAACTGTCAGAGAACCGTTGTCCGCACGCATGTTGTACGTAAGATTTAAGTATTGTCTTCTGCGTTCCTAGGGATATTGCTCACTTCCGCTCCTGTGTCGATAAGAAAAGTAATGGAAGAACCTCCATCCTTAACATAAAGCAGGCAATCTACCTGGTTATTGTTGGATGCGTTGCTCGTGCCAGTATGCTGGGTATAGGCTTTTACAGACGCGGCTGAGTCGTGCATAATGCAGGGAGCCCAACAACATCTAGCTTTTCTGTTACACTGACGATAATGCCAGCAAAGATCTTCGACGGGATTGATGTTATAGGACCGAGAACATACGGAGCAATTGTCGCGCTTTTGTGTCGAACAAGACGTACTTTGCGCAAGCATAGACGAGCTGCAATGAACGGTAGCCAGAACGTTGTCAGCGTCTGACCGTGGCGAACCATCATTTGAAGCCCTCATTGTTGCTATACTATTGCAAACTAGCGCAACTTCATCGTGCTTACGGTCACTTCAGCATGAGGGCTCAGAGCGAATGCGCCACTGGTCTTTCTCGCTTCGAAAACGTTAAAGAAATTACCGTTCCACCGCATCGTCTGCAGGGTTAGCTAGTTATTTTAAGGACTTAACTACTAACATGGACAGTATTACCAACAACGGCTCTAGAAAGCATGAAAACCACAGCTTATTTATCTTTTCTTCACTCAACAATAAGGGGCTAACGACGCACTGAAATTTTGGATCAGCTTCAGCGGCTTGCGGTTTCCCAGTACGAGACCATTGAGCTGTTCCATTACAGCGCGTTTGTTGGGCTTAACTCTTTTAAACTTGTATGCTTCATTGTTTCATACTATGTCTCCTTCCGTGTGAAATGTAAAACGCCATGTACCAGGGTCACTACCGACGACGGAAAGCGTAAATCCAGCTAGCTGTGCCTCGACTGATCCATCTGAGTACCCATGTTTACAAGTTCGATCACGAATAAGGCAAACCGAATATCTGGGATGTGTTCCATGAAACTTGGAACAGCCAAAGTAAGCATGTCCACACTGTAAAACGACTCCGACGCCCCTTGCGAGCGGTGCATGGTTGAGATTAAAGAGAAACAAAATACGATGTAACTATCAAAGTTGGACAAAATGCAAATAAATGCATTTGTGAAAGCGAGGAAAGTGAAGAGACTCAAGGAAATTACAAACATATTGAGGTCATCAATTTGTAAGACTAGTAAATGCTAGTCCTAGACCGTGTTTGCAAACGAGGACGGACATCAGAAAGCAAATGAATTTGGACATCGCGGATTATACTTGACGGGCCACAAAAAGACTTGGACGGAGGAATCGAAACAGGATTAATCGTCAGCACAGTAAGTCACGGAGTAGACTAGTGTCGAAACGAATGAAGCTCAGCATGTTGGTTACGTAAGAGGGTTTAAAAGAAGCAAGGTTTTTGTCCAACTGATCAACAATAACGTTGTACATGATAGATAGTAGTTTTCTTTTGGAGTGCTACGCCTCCTGGCATTTTTTGCTGACCTCCTTAGCAACCCATAATATGTGTAATTTGGAGTAATTGCAGGCACCTATCGGACATTCATACAAAGTGGTCTAGCGCGTATAAATGCGGTTAAATAAAGGCAAAATGATAATGCGAAAACCTTGGAATGCTGAGGAATATCAAGCTGATCTCCCCATAATTTTTTAAATGGATGTGCTTTGGTCTCCTATCCTGTGAGTATCGGGCTTCCATGCTAGCGGCGGCAAATGTGTAACCCCATTAGATGGAATAAAAATAATTGCAGTGCGAGAGTGGTAGATGCGGTTCCTGTGCACAAAACGTTCGTGCCAAATCTGACGAATTGCGGCCACACTGTGTAAACCCCGTATTTTTGACACAGGAATAACTTACGACGCCGAGTAGTCCCTACTTGCACGTCCCTGCAGCTGTCATTATACATTATTATACACGTTAGCTAGGTGTGGAAAACACCTCCGCTCCTGTGCCGCAAATCCCCGCAGCTATCATAGAAATTCATTAAAAGCAATAAAAAATCCTTATCTGACTATGTTAGAGTACAGATGCAGTTTTCTTTCTGAGCGCCCGAAATTAGTTTCAAATGAGACGAAATTCAGTCATTCACGACCGCTCGCAATTTGTGTCAGCCGAACTTTTCTCGGGGCCAATCGGTCGGTCGTGCTGGCTGGTTAAAATTCTTCAATCAGCCTGAGTGACCGGTAGATTGTCACTGACTTCCGATTTTTGTGCCCTTAGCCGTCTCAGTGAGACATATTCCTGTCGTCTTTGTTCACTCGTAGGTACTCGCTTTGGTCCTACGACTTGGTGCCACTAGATTACGATTTTTGAATTAATTTCCCCTTATTTTAGACAATATTAGCAACTAGGTAAAATGCACTCACTGTATATGTTAAGCGTGCACTGGAAAAAACTTTGCTGAGTGACCACATTTCTTCCAAATTATATCTCACTGAGGCAGACAGAGGCATAAAAACGGTCACTCGGGGAGATTTAACAACCACTTCAGCGGACCTCCTTCAATCATTCATTGTAAGCGGGATGCGCATTCACTTTAACAGCATAGGTGGACTGCCATCCACTTTGGCTCGAAGTGTTCCATGAAGAAAAGGGAAACAAAAGTGCGAACTAATTTATTATGTGTAACTATAATATTGCATCATAAATCCTCAGCGCAAGGGCCACGATCTCATTCTCTGCACAACTTCCTCATTGCTCTGCAGATGCTTCCTGTTTAACAGGAGTTGGTCAAAACAGGTTAGATTGCATGCCAAGGACGAACTGGACTTCCAACTAACCAGCACCCTGCTTTTTATATCGGTAAGCAAACTAGGGCCTACGACGCGTCGATGTTTGAATTTCTCTCCTTGTCACTGCAAAAGAAGTGAAGCAGGAAAAGAAGCAACCTCCGTACTTTCTTAGATCATAGACTACGTGTTTGGCGATAATGCTTAATAAGTATGCAATAATTACGGAATAGGATTTGGTCAACACTTATCTAGGCTTTGTTGAAAGTTTCTATAATAGCACTCCTTATTATGGTGGAATTGTACTTTTTCCAACTATGAACTATACCATTTGCAAATGATTTGACCCAACTTTCCAGCCTAAACCCTAGGCGTAAGTGCATGCCCCTCACAGGTGTTTGGAAGTAACTAATTCAAACGGATCGAAAGGCGTTAAAACCCCCCAAGGCACTTTGTAATCATGAAAATTTATCTCAGCTCACGTCGCAATCTGCTTCGTGTCAAGAAAAACAATCTTGGACTGAGTATAAGCAGTCTAATTCGGCGTCCATCGTATGGTGTATCACGCTGACCCACAAGCACTCCAACCACCAGTTTGTGGACCTTTTCTATGCAAGCAAAATTTTTCCAGAGATACGGCACTTAAGTTAGCACACAGTATGCTAATTGAAGTCCTAGTCCTACCTTAATTAAGATAAGGAATAGCTCAGGTTTGGCGTTACACAACGCTCTTTTGAGGCGGAATAGCTTCTTCCGCCCCTTATTGGAGGAATACTGACACTGGGCTGAGAGTTTAAATTTGCTCGACACTTAATTACCAGGAGCACTTGATTTATCAACGTGCTGCACCTTCTAAGTACCGTCAGCAGTTTGCACTGTAACTACCTTGCTTCTGGAAGATAGTACCTGGCATTGTATTGTTAGTAAGAAGCAAGTCCCACAAGGACGAACACCTTGCTACAATGCGGAGGTTTTTGATAGCTTGTATGGTTTCCCTGTTAACCTGTTTTAAATTATCCGAAAAGATATAACGGTTTCGCAGTGAGAAGAACCAAGTCGTTTATATACATAAAACAGATATTCGGGGAACACCATTGCAAACAGTGTCGGTGCTCAAGCAATTCTCCGAAAACAGATAAGCTTTTCCGATCAAAAATGATGATTAAATGTGCCCAAAACCTTACCAAAGTCGAGGTAGCAAACTCCGACTAAAATTCATCATCAGGACAGCAAATTAGTTCGCATGGGAGCATAGCTTTTACTTGAAAAATCCGTGTAGCTTCGCTTGTATGCTGTTACTTGCGAGTAACTGCCCACAAATGCATTTCCTGTTGAGCTTCACGAAGCTTATGAGTAGTAGGCCGACGAGGTTGACAGGTTTATAGTTAACGATCAGTTTGTTAGCTCCACTTTATGTATCTCTACAACAGCTGCTTATTTTAGTCTAGTGGCAGTCTACCTTTCCGAAGTGATCTGTGAGACAGATAAAGGACAATATAATCGATTCTATCAGCCAGCGACTTGACAACGGCAGGATGCGCATTATCGGGTTCGGCCGATTGGTAATGTTTAGTGCTGCCTGGGATGCTACTCCGTAATCAGTGACACGTAAGAGACGTGTCAAATGTGTGACAGTATAGAAGTAGGAGGCGACGGAACCCAACGTGTATTGTGAAGAGTAAAAAGCAGGAAGCGAATCAGCCAAAGTGAGAAGCGATGCTTTATCGAAGCAATTTGTGTAATCAGTAAAATAAGTGGACGTTTGGAAGGTTAAAACGACGGTAATATCTATTTTTACAACATACTGAAAGAGCGTGTTTTCCGGTATACTACAGTAGTGACCGAAGCGTGTATGGTATCAAAAGCCTGTGCTGCATTCAAGTCAACTGTAGTTGGACTAAACTGATACAATCAAAAGTGCAAAATTCTACAAGTGGGTAGACCATAAATAAAAGGGTGCACTGTCATCACTCAAAAAACAGCTCAACCTTCTAGAGCAACAATCGCACCATGCTGGACTGAATCTTGGGGATTTGCATCCATTTAGACTGGTTAAATGTTATCATAACTTTTCTGTCACTCGTTTCCGTTGACGTACAGTTTCTTATCTAAGAGCAATAAATTCGAGATCGTGCGCAATACCGCAGTCTATGTATTCAAAATGTAGGTAAGATAGAACGGCCTTAGTTACCTTTTAAATTTTTTGAAAAAGAAATATGTCGAACTATTCTTGTTTAACTGATAGATAGACCTTATATAACGTAAAAAAGATGTTCGGTGAGCAAAGAAACAGCCGAGTTAAAGACCCCGCCTGCTAGCAATATACTCTCAATTTGTCGATGCTGGGACTTTCGCGACAACTAAACTTCGCGAAACAGTTGTAAGACGCTAAACAGGCCCGTGGCAAGCCACACAGGCAGCTGAGGTAATCAGTTCCTCATCGATGACACGTGTTGCTATGTGAACGAGAGCAGCTGATGAAATCAGTTCATCATCTACGTGGCATACGTAAGCGGGGTTGCAGTTGGTCAAATTAGCAGACAGCCAACTACGGAAGACTGCGAGTACGTGCAGGTGTGCGCAGACAGGTGATCGTCAAACAACCAACGTGTGTACAGTTGGACTGGAAGGCAAAGTCGAGTATGTGTGACCGATAAATATAACTTTTCTGTTCTTACTATACTCCGCTTCAGAAAGTCTTCTCTTCCCTTTTCCTTGGCCGAGTTGAATGGAGCACCAGTTAGAAGGTAAAGCGTGGGCAGTTTTAGAGTAACAACCTATGCTTTGAGCAGTAATTAGTCGACGTGCATGTGGTGAAAACGTGCATCTGTCATGGGAAATGTTCCTACTGGGCTTTCCATGTACCTATGCACCTTCGTGCGTTGACACATAAGACAATCAGCTGCCCAAGTACGAATGCTGTGATTGACATTGCGACAGATGAATCGTGTGGTTACGAGTTTAACCGATGCACGAGCGCCTGTATGAGACAAGCCATGCAACGTGTCGAACACGATATGCTGAAACTCGTGTGTGAAGACTGGACGCGGAGTGTCCAGAGATAAATAGCAAAGTATAGTTCCGTCAAATGATGTCAGCAAAACGGGTTGTATGTTCAGTGAAGGAGACCTGCTTATTATATCAACCACAGGATCATTGAGTTGCGCTGAGGTCATGGCTGTCAAGTCGGTAGAGGTGCCGTCGTCAACAGAGATTGCTTGAATTCGGGAAAGTGCGTCAGCAACTGTCGTGCACATCTGAGACTGGCTGTATATCCGTCGTAAACTGAGTGATATGGTCTAGGTAGCGCGACTCACTAGGAGAGTATCGGTCGGTAGTCCAGCCGAGTACGTAAGTTAGGGGTTTGTGGTCGACGACGAATGAAAGAAGCGGCCTTATAAGACATGCCGAAATGTCGCATGGATAAATAAATGTCTAATACACAGCTAAGCGAAGCAATTCCTTTTCGATATTTATCAGCAGACTAATATATATATATATATATATATATATATATATATATATATATATATATATGTTTAAATTCGTGATAGGCTAAAATGGCAAGTCTAAGGTTGGTCAAGTCCAAACAGGCAGCTTTGGTATTCGATTCTTTACAATTGATTCTAAGAGCTAAGCTCACACGTATACGCATGTTCACAATCCATGTTCACAATACAACACACCAAGGTTCAGCTGTCCGATGGGGTGAAAAGGTCACTTTCGGAAATAGAACGGCGAGTCACAGTAAAATTATGGCTAGGGTAAATGGAGCTTTTGAATTAACATCCTCTGCTTGCATAATTCTGGTTGCATCAGCCGAATCGAAATAGCCTATGCCGTCATGCATAGGCGCTTTTTAACTCCTTTTTGGTTGTGTTTCGGCACAACGTCTAAAACTTTACAAGCATCTGTCGTTACGAGTTGGTGCCCGCTCTGGACTAAATGTTCCAAAACAGCACTGTTGGTCCTTTTGACTGCGTTCTCCATAACGCTGCTGTGCAATGTTCTGCTATCCGATTCGCCAAGTGTCTGGTCGTGTGTTCGAGGTACATTACACCAAAGTGCAAGTAAATTGATATAGGATAAATGATTCAGACTGAACTGGGACTCGATCCTTAAGACGCTGAGTTATAAGCGGGGCAGTTTCAGCAATCACACGCGGATAGGCAGCAGGGGAAGACTTAGTCACTGCATATTGGAGTCTTCTCTTCAGTAACTCAAAGGCAACATCTCCCTTAAAAGGAACAGTAACGTAAACATTCTTTTTGGGCACAGTCACGATAGTTTGTCTTCGGTCACGGATCACAGCGTGTCTCCGAATAAATGAAACAGGCTAACCGTTATCTTGTAGTGTCCTAAGGACAGAAGCCTTTTTGGTTTCCAAGGTTTCGGGGCTGCAGATTCTGCTGGCGCGATAATACAGGCAACGCACTAAGTTTCCTTTGTAGTTTAACGGTACAAAGCTAAGAAAATGTGTGTACTGGCCTATCCAGGTCGCATTTCGGTAGACACTACTTTGGACTGTGCCATTCTCTTGGTTGCTTAGCAATATATCCAGAAATGCTTCCCTTCGTTTTCAATTTCGCTTGTAAACTTTAAACTGGGGTGGGCGCTATTGAACTTATTTAGTAAAGGAGCAACGTTGGCGTTTGAATCACAGACGATAAAGGTATCATCCATGTACCTCCAGTAGGAATGAAGAGACGCTATAATTCGCCGGTGGGGTCCGCGTTAGGACAGCTGAACCGTGGTGTGTTGTATTGTGAACATGGAATGTGAACATGCGTATACGTGTGAGCTTAGCTCTTAGAATCAATTGCAAAGGATCGAATACAAAAGCAGCATGTTTGGACTTGACCAACCTTAGACTTGCCATTTTTGCCTATCACGATTGTAACCGGTTATATATACATATCTATTAGCCTGATGAGAAATATCGAGAAGAAACTTCTTCGCTGAGCTGTGTGTTGCTAACTATTTGGCACATTTCACGAATTGAAATGATTACTAATCCTCTACGCAATGTACTGTAACGAGATTCGGCAGGTTGCAAGCTTTTGCATAAAAATGGCAACGCTTGACATGCGTCACCGACCTTTTGTTGTAATACCGTCGCAAGTGCCACGTCAAAAGTTTCGGTACTTAGCGACAGTGGGACTGCCGGGTCGTGATGCGCTATAGAAGCTATGTTGGCGATAGCTTCTTTCAAAGCCTGGAAGGCGGCGCGCGCTGCAGCGGGAAAACCGTATTTCTCAAGCTTCCCTCGGATAGGGTCCCTGGGGGTTGCATAAGCGAAGCGCAACTAAGTATGAAACGGCGATATAAGTTGACGAGACCATCAAAGCGTCTTAGCTGTTTGAATGTGTGATGCTTGGGGTAGTCGATGATGATCTTAATTTTATTCTGTACTGGCAGGACGCCCGTAAGAGAGATATGTGGACGATAAAACTCATCGAATCGACACCAAACGTACACTTTTCTGCTTTGAGCGTCACTCTGTGTTGAGATAAACGAGAAAAAAGTTTTCGAACGTGGCGTAAATACTCCTCGCATGGGGAGCTCGCGATTAAGATCTCGTCGAGGTCATCATCATCATTATTCATCATTAAACACGTCAGCTAGAGGTGGGAAACAGTTCCGCTATCATGCCGCAATACATAAAGGAAATACATACATACATTACATACATTACATAAAGGAAAAGGAAAAAATAAATACATCAGTTGCGTGCCAGCTGAGCTACCGGCAACGGATAGGCATCGTTCTGGTAAGGTACCAGCCGGCTACTAGGCCAAAATTTAAAAAAATTATGATATTTTGCGCTACGAAATGAGATCGTAGTTGGAGGGGAAACTAAAAGGGATGGGGAGGGACAAAGAAACTCACAGCAGGAATGCCATTGAGGTCGGCTCCTTGCCATGTTAGCAAGTGTATCCAGCCAAACGTGTTCACCGTCTTTTGGGCCCCAACCAGGGAGCCGTGACGCTCCAACCGAGGCTAGCTCTGAAGTGAAGGATTTAGAGGGTTGCCTGTACCGGGAGCCCAGAGAGCGATTCGAGAAGAGAGATCGAGTTGCAGGGAAACTTTTATTGGTACAGTAAAAGATTCCCTGTTATCTAGCTATAAAAGAACGACACCGTGGACGCTCTAGCTAGGGGAACGGAGCAAGCACAGCACACAGGGCAGTTGCGAGTTGCAACCGAAACGAGCGCCAAGCAAAAATGGCGATGAGCAAGCCAAGCATTCGAACTCAGCAATCAGTTCAACAAACCACATCGGTTGCCTAGGTGTACAATGAAATAATTTTAGTTAGAATCTTACACAGGCAAACCGGGGAATCTCCAGACTGCTACATAGCCCTCTCCCAGAAGGGACTGTGTAAGCAGTCCTTCGATCTACGTGAGGACTGTCCGTCGCGGGCCAGCCTTCTGCGAGACCAGGTTGTGAAACCTGATGCAGCTGCTGGGGGAGAACCATGCAATCGGACCCTAGCGGGCTCCCACCCGTGTCCTCCCTACGGTGTCGAAACGGTTAAAAAAACTGTTTGTGGGGGGGACAGTTAATAAAGTTCACGTGGGCGGTTGAACAGGAAGTTCGTTCTACTTCCAGTTGACGTGCGGAGATCCAGCAAAAAGTGGAACCGAGGTGCAACCAATCGACGGTGTATATGGAAAGCAAAATGAAAAAGCAGCATAAATGCATAGCCATACACAAAAGGGTGCAAGGCGAAAAGCGTGCAAAGCTGTTTTTGGGTTTTCAAAAGGTTTTGCTCTTTTTTGGTAGTTTCAAAACGTTTTGGTCTTTTTTTGTGGATTTTCAAAAATGTTTGGTAAGAGCAGAAAATTTCTAAGGCACGTTCTATGTAAAGTAGTGAGTACTAACGAAGTCCGAAAATCGAACTGGAGGTTTGAGTTTCCTACCGCGTCGATCGATAGCAGGGCGAGTAGGAGTGCTGTCGGTTGCGGTTGTAGGTTCTGCTGGAGCGGGCTGACTCGTCTGAGGTTGCGGTGCGAGCTGTGATGGCACAGGCTGTAAAGGTGCTTGATGCACCGAAGAGTCAGACTTGTCGAGGAATGCTGGCTTGAGTCGATCGAGGTTGATCGTTTCAGTCTTACCATTGTAGTCAATGGTAAACGTCTTGTCGCTTCTGCGTACGACACAGTACGGACCAGAATAAGGGGTTGAAGTGGTCGACGTACGCTGTCAGTGCAAACGAACACGTGCGTGCAAGTAGTTAACCGTTTGTCCACGTTGGTACGCAAGCTCTGTGCTCTGGGTTGCACATGCTGAAGCTGTCGCATGTGATGAGAAATGCGAGCTGCCTAGTCGCCGTAGTCGAAGCTTGTTGGCGCTTTTGATGAGTCGAGTTCACCAGGTAAGCGTTGTGTTCATCCAAAGACTAGCGACGATGGAGTGGCGCGCAAATCCGCTTTAATCGTGTTTCTTATGCCTAAGAGAACGAGCGGAAGTGCTTCGTGCCAGGATGTGCTAGATTGGGCACAGAGTGATGCTTTGAGTTGCCGGTGGAACCTTTCTACCATCCCATCAGCTGCGGGATGGTATGCGGTGGTTCGGTTATGTTGGCGACCAAGAGCGTTGAGCAATTTGCTGAAGGATCCGTCAAAGTGTGATCCTCTGTCAGTGATGACTATGCTTGTTCAACCGAATTGAGCTACCCAGCGTTCTAAGAAAGCTTGCACAACTGTCTCAAATGAGCAGTTGACTAACGGAATCGCCTCTGGCCAACGAGTGAATCGGTCGACACAGGTGAGTAGGTACACGTAGCCTTTGCATGGAGGCAAAGGTCCGACCAGATCGACATGGACGTGTGCAAAACAAGCGTCAGGAGCGGGAAAGACGCCAAGTGTGCTTTTGGTGTGTCTGTAGACCTTGGCGTGCTGACACTCTAAGCATGCGCGTGCCCAAAGGCGGACATCGCGATTGACGTTGGGCCATACGAAGCGTTCCGTTACGAGCTTCTGTGAAGCACTTATGCCGGGATGAGACAGGTTGTGTAAAGCGTTGAAAACTAGTCGACGCATCGAGGTAGGAACTAAGGGTCGGGGAGAAGATTATGAGACGTCACAAAGAATCGTCCCCTCAGATGAAGTTAGTGGAACTTCACGTAGTTTTAACGAGGTGTTGCGTCGTACCTTGTCGATGTCGGGATCAGCTTGTTGGGCAGCAGCCATAGCGGCTACATCAATGTTGTTGCCAGGCGATAAGCTGATCTGCTGAATGCGTGAAAGCGCATCCGCGACGGGATTGAGAGCACCTGAGACGTGTCGTACGTCTGTCGTAAACTGAGAAACGTAGTCTAGGTGTCTAGTTTCCCGCGGCGAATACTTGTCCGTTGCTTCATTGATTGCGTAGATCAATGGCTTGTGGTCGGTGAAGACTGT
This sequence comes from Dicrocoelium dendriticum, assembly GCA_944474145.2. NCBI lineage: Eukaryota > Metazoa > Platyhelminthes > Trematoda > Plagiorchiida > Dicrocoeliidae > Dicrocoelium > Dicrocoelium dendriticum. The sequence continues at coordinate 81,108,555 of OX104065.1, read as the reverse complement.
AAAACGTCGACCTTCGAGATAGTGACGAAAATGTCTGATACATAGATAGATAGCTAACACTTCCCTACCGAAGGTGCTGTATCGCGATTCGGCAGGTTGTAAGCGCTTTGAGAAGAAACCTAGAGGTATCCATCGATGGTCGATGAGTTGCTGAAGAACTGCACCGACGGCAGTGTCGGATGCGTCAGTTGTCAGGGAGAGTGGTGCAGATGTGTCAGGATGGGCGAGAAGCGCTATGTTGGAGATAGCGTCTTTGAGCTTCTCGAAACACAATTTAGCGTCGTCTGTAAAGTCAAAAGACCGTTGTTTACCGCGGAGCAAGTCAGTCATTGGTTGGACAATGCTCGCGCAGTTAGGGATAAAGCGTCGATAATAGTTGACCAGGCCAAGGAATCGGCGTAACTGCTTGAAGGAACTGGGAGCAGGATAGTCCTTCAGTGCCTGGATTTTGTCTGGCAGAGCTTCGATACCAAAGGCAGATATGCGGTGGCCAAGGAAGTCGAGGGAACTTTGGCCAAGCTCGCATTTATCGGGGTTGACGGTAACCCCATGCTGTGTTAAGCGTTGAAAGAGAGCGTCGAGGTGACGGAGATGTTCCTCGTCAGAAGAGCTCGCGATGAGAATGTCATCTAGATAAGGATAACCGCCTTCGAGTCCTCGCGTTACCTCATGAATGAAACGCTGAAAAGTTTGGGCAGCGTTACTGAGGCCGAAAGGCATTCTGAGGTAATCGAATAGGCCGAATGGCGTGATGACTGCGGTTTTAGCAATGTCGTCTGGCGCCACAGGTATCTGATGGTAGGCGCGAACTAAGTCGACTTTGCTAAATATAGACTTGCCAGCTAAAGCTGAGGTCAAGTCGTGCATGTGCGGAATGGGGTACTTATCCGGGACGGTAACTTCGTTAAGTGCCCTGTAGTCACCACAGGATCACCAGTCACCGGATTTCTTCGGCAACATGTGTAATGGTGATGCCCATGGACTTTTGGATGGGCGGATTATTCCCAGTTCGAGCATTTGCTCGAATTCCGCCTTAGCAGCTTTGAGCTTGTCCGGAGCTAGTCTGCGAGGGCGGGCCGAAACAGGTGGGCCCTTAGTGTAAATGTGATGCATGACGTTTGACGTCACAGGAGGCAAGTCGTTCAGGAGGCGAACGAGTTTAGCGTGCTTGATGAAAAGTTCTAGAAAAGACTGTGAAGCTTGAGGTAGGACACGAATGGGAGTGATAGCAGCAACGTTGGCGCTGGTCCCGATAATACTGAGCTGTGTCCTGGAATCGATAAGCTTCTTCCTTTAAGCGTCGACGATGAGGTCGAAGCGTTGAAGAAAGTCTATGCCTATGATGGCGAATGGCACGGCAGCGATTATGAAAGGCCAGCGAAAGGTTCGCCGGAGGCCTAAATTTAGCGTTAGCAGCTTTTCGCCGAAAGTTGTGATTGGTGTGCCATTGGCGGCACGCAGCTTGGTCGGCGATGGCGAGACGACCTCATCTGGGCTACGGGGTATAACGCTAACTACGACACCAGTGTCGACTAGAAACGCGGTGCCGAAGTTAAATCCCTAACGCGGATGAGGCGACTTTGGTGTTGGCTGGTCGCGTTCGTCGCCGTCACGGACCGGCCGAGGTTTTCCTGCTTCTCGGCGAAGGTGCAAGGTTTGACACATTTACGAGCTGCGGTACCAAAGCGCTGATGATACCAACAGCTAGCTTGCCTGTTGCTAGACTTGGAACGTTTGAAGGGCGATTTTGATCGGCTTGGACGACGACGGGTCATAGTAAGCTGTTGGACCTGGCGACTAAGTGCCGCAACTTGTGTTTGCAGGGCTTCCATAGTTGACTGTAAGCCAGTGATAGAAGTGCCCTGGGACGCGACGGCATTGATCTTGCTGGCGTCGGGTTGTTGCTGTGATCGTTCAATAACTCGATCCGCTAAATCTGCTAGTTGAGTGAGCGAAACGGAGCTCACTGTAGCAAGAATCGCTTGCGTGTTTTCCGATAGCCTTTGTAGCCATAGTACGCGAAGTAACATCTCATCCATGGTTGAGGAACCAAGGAGCTGCTGCATCTCTAGTAGCAGGGTTGAGGGCAGTTTGTCGCCCAGTTTCAGATCCCTGAAAAGCTACTGCAAGCTAACTTTCTCAGAGGGCATAACACGCTTAATCGTGGCCTCCTTGAGAGCCTCATAACGGTTTTCGGTCTGAGAAATGATAACGTCACGGACCTGCATTGTTATCTCCTTGGGGAGATAGGATAGGAGCTTGCTGTACTTCGCGTAGTCGGAAGTGATTCTGTGGTTATAAAACTCGGCCTCAAGATGTGCGAACCACAAAACAGGATCCATGTCCCAAAAAGGTGGAACGGAGAGAGATACAACGGTTAGCAGAGACTCTACCTTATGGTCTACAGAATCCATGGCTTAAAAAATGACGCAAAAAATAGGCTACCATATGCAAGAATAAACCTGAAAATATGAAAAATAAATAGAACGAGCTCACCAGAGAAAAGTTCGAAATATCCGGCGTTGAGATTGTTCCGGATCCGGGGTCACCAATTTAGAGGGTTGCCTGTACCGGGAGCCCAGAGAGCGATTCGAGAAGAGAGATCGAGTTGCAGGGAAACTTTTATTGGTACAGTAAAAGATTCCCTGTTATCTAGCTATAAAAGAACGACACCGTGGACGCTCTAGCTAGGGGAACGGAGCAAGCACAGCACACAGGGCAGTTGCGAGTTGCAACCGAAACGAGCGCCAAGCAAAAATGGCGATGAGCAAGTCAAGCATTCGAACTCAGCAATCAGTTCAACAAACCACATCGGTTGCCTAGGTGTACAATGAAATAATTTTAGTTAGAATCTTACACAGGCAAACCGGGGAATCTCCAGACTGCTACAAGGACTTCATTCCCCTGGACCAAGTCATCGCTTGGCAACCTGTCCTCTTCTTCCACCCACATCCCCGGTGAGCAAACAACGCACGTCGAGGGAGTCGGTGGGCTGGCATGCGTAACACATGGCCGAGCCATCGGAGCCTAGTCCGTGAAATAACGGTGCTGAGCGGTTCATTTCCTTTTCCGGTGCCGTAAACAAGGCGTCGAACACGCTCGTTGCTCACGCGGTGTTCCCATCAGATGTGAGCCAAATTGCGAAGGCACCGATGGTCGAACGTAACTAGCCTCTTCATGTCTGCCGATCTTAGGGGCCAGGTTTCACAACCGTTCAGTAGGGTCGAACGTACCGCTGCATTGCACACTCTACCCTTCAGGGCGAGAGTAATGTCGCGCCGCCGCCATAGGTGGCGAAGGTTAGCAAAAGCACTTCGAAACATTTGCTATACGGTTCGTGATCTCGTCTTCGATCCCAAGGGCGCTGATACAACTTCCCAGGTATTGAATTTCTGTACGACTTCTAGCTGATCCCCACCAAGGGTCAGCGCAGGAGGCGATCCCTGCCAACCTTGGAGGAACACTTTGCACTTCGATGGTGCAAAGCAAAGCCCGAAGCGGCTGACAGCTAGTGCTAATCTGTCCAGCGCGGCTTGGCACGTCTGGGAGCTGTCACAGATGAGGGCAATATCGTCTGCATACTCCAAATAGAGAAGTCGT
>OX104065.1:81035106-81104886 GCA_944474145.2 Dicrocoelium dendriticum | reverse complement strand
CACAGGGCAGTCGCGAGTTGCAACCGAAACCAGCGCCAAGCAAAATGGCGATGAGCAAGCCAAGCATTCGAACTCAGCAATCAGTTCAAAAAACCACATCGGTTGCCTACGTGTACAATGAAATAATTTTAGTTAGAATTTTACACAGGCAAAACGGGGAATCTCCAGACTGCTACAAGGACTTCATTCCCCTGGACCAAGTCATCGCTTGGCCACCTCTCCTCTTCTTCCACCCACATCCCCGGTGAGCAAACAACGCACGTCGAGGGAGTCGGTGGGCTGGCATGCGTAACACGTGGCCGAGCCATCGGAGCCTGGTGCGTGAAATAACGGTGCTGAGCGGTTCATTTCCTTTTCCGGTGCCGTAAACAAGGCGTCGAACACGCTCGTTACTCACGCGGTGTTCCCACCAGATGTGAGCCAAACTGCGAAGGCACCGATGGTCGAACGTAACTAGCCTCTTCATGTCTGCCGATCTTAGGGGCCAGGTTTCGCAACCGTACAGTAGGGTCGAACGTACCGCTGCATTGCACACTCTACCCTTCAGGGCGAGAGTAATGTCGCGCCGCCGCCATAGGTGGCGAAGGTTAGCAAAAGCACTTCGAGCATTTGCTATACGGTTCGTGATCTCGTCTTCGATCCCAAGGGCGCTGATACAACTTCCCAGGTAGTTGAATTTCTGTACGACTTCTAGCTGATCCCCACCAAGGGTCAGCGCAGGAGGCGATCCCTGCCAACCTTGGAGGAACACTTTGCACTTCGATGGTGCAAAGCAAAGCCCGAAGCGGCTGACAGCCAGTGCTAATCTGTCCAGCGCGGCTTGGCACGTCTGGGAGCTGTCACAGATGAGGGCAATATCGTCTGCATACTCCAAATAGAGAAGTCGTTCTCCTGGGAGCAGCTCCACACCTTCCAGGTCATGTCCAGTAAATGCAATCTCCATGACTTCCTCAATAGCGAAGTTGAAGAGGAAAGGTGACAGCGGGCATCCTTGTCTCACACCGCTGGAGATATTGAAGGGCGGCGACAGCTTGCCGTAAGCCCTCACTCTGCTCGAGCTACGCGCATATAACGCTTGGATAATATTAACATATTTCTCGGGCACACCTTTCCTGAGTAGACAATTCCAAAGGGCACATCGATCAACCGAATCGAAGGCACCTTTGATGTCGAGGAACACGACTAGGGTGGGCCGCCAATATGTGTGACGGTGCTCCAACAACTGACGCAAGGTGAAGATGTGGTCGATGCAGCCACGACCACGACAAAACCCGGCTTGCTCCTCACGAATCTGACTTCCACAAGCGCCAGTCAGTCTGTGAAGAATTATGGAGGCGAGTAATTTGGAGGCGATGGAGATCAGACTGATTCCGTGTGGTTGCCGCATTCCGAGCACGAGCCGCCTTTGAAGATGGGAACAATAACGGAGCGGTTCCAGTCGGTTGGGACAGTCTCCTGCTCCCACAGTTTCACTAGTAGTTCATGTAAAGCATCAACAAGAGCAGAGCCTCCGAATTTGAAGAGGGCTGGAGGAAGACCATCTGGTCCCGCGGCTTTGTTCAACTTCAACAGTCTGATCTCACGTTCGACTTCTGAGCGAGAGGGTGGATCCAAAGGGACAGCCCACGGAGCAGGGCGATCACTGGCCGGCGAATCGAACAATTCTAGCCGATTAAATTACTTTGCAAAATGCTCAGCCCAACGCTCCAGACGTTTTGACAAATTGTGGATAGGCTGTCCATTCTCGTCACGTATAGTTTCACTAACACCAGGTCTCCTGCTGCCCGTTTCCCGTATCAGACGGAATAACTTACGATGGTTGCCAAGGGCAGCGGCCACTTCCATCTCTGACGTACGATGAGACCACCAAGATTCACGGTCTCTCTTCAGGCTAGCACGGAGCTTTGCCCGGAGCTCTTTGCGAGTTTCATTGTGTTCGCTTCCAGCCGGGATATGCCGGCGAGCGTCGATAAGTTCCAGAGACCGTAAAGAGACCCAATGTCCATGTTGGCTATTAGACATATCACATGAGGATTTGCCCGCTGCTAGTAAGGTCTGGCGAACATGTGACCAGTGACCATCAATTGTCTCATATCGTCGAGGTAGACATAAGCGAAGTCTAATCCGTGACAAACTTGATCAATGAAGCGTTGGAAAGATAGCGCGGCATTCTTTAGACCAAATGGCATGCGCAGGAACTCAAACAAACCAAATGGAATCATTACGGCTGTTTTAGCGATATCCTCTTCGGCTACCTGAATTCGGTTGTACTCGCGCACCAAGTCGATTTTACTGAAGACGTTTTTACTTGTCAGACTGGTGGTGACGTCCACGGTATGTGGGATCGGATAGCGATCAGGCATGGTTACATTATTTAGAGATTGATAATCGCCACAAAGAAGCCAGTCCTTCATAGTCTTTTTCGAAACCATGTGGAGAATTGATGCTCATGGGCTGTTGGATGGTTTTTTGTTACCGAGCTGAAGCATTTGATCGAACTCAGCTCTTGCTGCACATAATTTGTAGGAGGCGAGTCTTCTTGGTCGGACACTCGGCCGGCCGCGCGTGACTATGCGATGAGCGACCTCTCTCGTGACTGGCGGAATCTCTCCAGCTGGGCGTACTAGTCGCAGGTATTCAGACAGTGGGGTTGCATAATCTGAAGGTATATCAGCGATGCAGAGAACGGGACTGACCATCGAGACGTCCATAAGAAAGAATTCAGCCCTTATTTTAGTAGGGTCATCTAAATGTCTGTGGCGACCGGGATCAATAAGCAACCCAAAATGTCGGACAAAGTCGAGACTGATAATTGTGATGGGTAAAAATGTAACTGTGAAAACCCACTGAAAATCTCTGCGAAGATTGGGGTCCATGTTCATCATGCGCTGACCGGATGAAGCTATCGGAGAACCGTTGGATGCACGCAGGTTGTACATAACCTCCGATTAGTTCTCGTTTGCGTTTGCAGGGATGAGTCTGACTTCCGCTCCCGTGTCGATGAGGAACGTGATGGAATGACGTCGATCCTTAACGTAAAATAGACGATTTGTTTGTTTATTGACGGATACGTTGGTCGTGCTAGTATGCTGGCTATTCGCTTTTCCTGAAGCGGCTGAGTCTGCCTAATGCAGGGAGCCCGACAACGTCTAGCTCTTCCACTATATTGGCGGTGATACCGACATACTTCTTTGGCGGATTTGGTATTGTCGGACTAAGAACATACAGAGCAAATGCTGCACGTTTTTGTCAAACGAGACGTACTCGGTGCAGGCGCAGACGAGCCGCATTGAACGGTAGCCAAAACATGGGCAGCACCTGACCGTGGCACACGCTGATTCGAAGCCTTCACTGATGATATCCTGCTTTGAAGTAGCACAACTACCTGTTTTTTTGGTCAAATCGGTTTGACGACGGAGCAAATATGAGACTCGGTTTTCATCGGTGAGAATACGTAACCGGAGCTACTAATTGTCTACTGCGGAAGACTTTCGAACACAGCGTATGCTTTGGTAGCTGGTACTTTCAGCGATGTATCCAGAAACGTAGCCAGCATTACTGGAAATGGCTCTGGGAGACGTGCTAACGACAGTTCCTTTGTCCCTTCTTTGCTCAAGAATAAGGGACCAGCGATGCGCTAACGTTCGCGGAGCAACGCCCACGGCTTACCATCTCCCAACTTGAGACCATTGGACTGTGCAAATAGAGCTCTTGCGCTGGGCTGTAACTCTTTTAGAATCGCTAGCTTCATCGTTTCATACTTTTCTTCATTCAATCGGCAGAGTAGAATGTCTTCAACCAGCGTCACAATCAACGAAGGAAGGCGTGGGACAAGCTGAGTGTATCTCGAACGGTCCATCTGAATGCCCTTATTTTCCAGTTCCATCTCGAATAGCGCAAACCAAACCTCTGGGCTGTGCTCCAGAAAACTTGGAACAACCAAAGGAGGCATGTTTACGCTGTTAAAAGATTCAGATGCCGATTACGAAATGTGAATAGGAAAGAACAAGGATGAAAAAACATGATAAAAGTACTGAAATTATGCAAGGAACAAACAAACGCACGTTGGCGCCAGTCCTGATAACACTGAGTTGTGTCCTAGAATCGATAAGCTACTTCCTTTTAGCGTCGACGAGAAGATAGAAGCGTTGAAGGGAGTCTATGCCTATAATAGCTAAAGGTACGGTTGCTGCTATGATAGACAAGCGAAAGTTTCACACAAGGCCTAGATTGAGCGTTAGCAGCTTTTCGCCGAAAGTTGTGATTGGTGTGCCATTGGCGGCACTCAGCTTGATCGGCGACGCTGAGACAACGTCATCTGAGCCACGGGGTATAACGCTAACTTGGGCTTCGGTGTCGACTAGAAACTCGGTGTCCGAAGTTAAATCCCTAATGCGGATGAGGCGATTTTGGTGTTGACCTTTCGCGTCCTTCGCCGTTACCGGCGGGCCGATAAGTTCCCTGCTTCTCGGTGAAGTTGCAAGGCTTGACACATTTATGAGCTGCAGTAGCAAAGTCTTGACGCTAGAAACAGCAATGCTGCCTATTGCTGAACTTGGAACGTTTGGAGGACGATTTTAATCAACTATGACGACGGCGGTTCATACTAAGCTGTTTAGCCTGGCGACTACGTGTCGCAACTTGTAAAATAAATAAATAAATAAATTTGTATATTTACCGACGGACGGTACACGGCCCCATAAGTGGGAGCGATCATGTGTATAGTGAACACGTTTCATAACATTGAATAAAGTTTACTGATAGCATTTCGGATCATGATTACTTTTCCTTGAATCCTAGACCCGCGCAACTCATATGTAAAATTTACGGATGTTTGTGTCGTCAGGAGTAGATAATAAACGAAGGGACTATTAGACTGCAAAGACACAGGATTTGGTTTGGTATGTAATGACATGTAGTGGGTAAGCAAGCTGTAAGCTATTGCCAAATGTTTTTTTATAACAACTTCTGCCAATGTTTCTAGTGTTTGCTGTGAGTCAAATACCTTCAGAGCATTTGGTGTAGTGAGGAAGGTCTGAAGGAGATTTCGAAAAGTGACATGGCTTGTACACCTGCGTATCTGTAGGGGTAGTTTGTTCCACAAATAAGTGTATCTCACTAAGAAGAAATTCGATCGAATTTTATGACTTAAAAGGTTTGTACGTATCAAGTAGCCGCCATTACGTGTGGGGTAGACTGCAGTCTTCCGCAGTTCAAGTGCGGTGCTGTCTGCGTAAATTCGTTAGTTTATAATGTTGTAGAAGAGAACGAGGTTGTTCTTTAAGCATCTCAGCCAAAGTGGATCCAGCTGGAGTTTTCGACAGCGATCATAATAAGTCAGGTTTGAGCAGCGCGCCATGACCAGCTTGGTAAATGATCGTTGGACATTTTCCAGAACCGTTCTGTCTTTCTTTCTCAATTGGCTGTGAACAATAGTACAATATTCCAGAGTCGGTCGTACGATTGTCTTGAATGATTCAAGTCGTACTTCAGGTAGGGAGAAAGTTCTGGTGATATATCCGCATAGCTGCCTTGCTTTCGCAACCTGATAAAAATCATGTTCGGAGAAATTGAAAGAGTTGGAGTACCTATTTCCTAAGTCCCGAACTGAATCAGACGTTGGGATCACGTTTCCGGCAAGTGTTTGCAGGGCTTCTATAGTTGACTGTAAGCCAATGGTAGAAATGCCCTGAGACGCGACGGCATTGACCAAACTGGCGGCGGCTTGTGGCTGTAATCGTTCAATGACCCGATCCGCTAAATTTACTAGTTGATTGAGAGAAACGGAGCTCAAGATAGCAAGGATCGCTTGCGTGTTTGCCGGTATCCGCTGTAGCCACAGCTCGCGAAATCAAGACTCGTTCATGGTTGATGAACCAAGCAGCCGCTGCATCTCTCGTAGCAGGACTGAGGGCAGTTTGTCGCCCAGCTGCAGAGCTGTGAGAAGCTGCTGTAGGGGAACTTCCGCAGAGGCCATGACACGCTTAATCGTGGCCTCAATGAGGGCCTCAGCGGTTTTCGGTCTGAAAAATGAAAACGTCTTAAACCTGCATTGACACCTCCTTGGGGAGATATGACATGAGCTTGCTATACTTCGTGTATTCGGAACTAAGTTTGTAGTTATAATATTCTGCATCAGGATGAGCGAACCACAAAAGAGAATCCATGTCGCAAAATGTGACACAGAGAGAGATATATCGTTAACGATAAACTCTAAATTATGGTCTACAGAATCCATGGTTTAAAATAGCCGCAAAAATAGGCTACCGTAGGCAACCATAAAAGGGGAAAGTATGTAAACTAAATAAAACGAGCTCAGCGGCAAAAGTTTCGAAATATTCGGCGCTGAGATTCTTCCGGAGTCGGTTCACCAATTTAGCAAGTAGCCTGTGGCGGGAGCCCGGAGAGGGATTCGAAAAAGCAGATCGGGTTGCAAGGAAACTTTTTATTGGTACAGTACAAGCTTCCATGTTACCTAGCTATAAAAACGACGTGGTTGACGTTCTAGCTAGGGGAACGGAGGATGCACAACAAACAGGGTGGTCGCGCGTTGCATCCGAAACGGGCGGCAAGCAAATGTAGCCTTGTTCATGTCAAGCATTCCATCACAGCAATCAGTTTAATAAACCTCACCGGTCCCCTAAGTGTATAAATAAATAATTTTACAATGGTACACAGGCAAACCGGGCAATATTCAGACTGCTACAGATTGAGGGTAAAAGCTCCTCCCCATTCACCATAAGTTCAAGTGTTCTTCAGGGAGCTATTCTGTCCCAATTACTATTTCCCACCCACGTAGGCGCAATTGCCAATCCGAAGGAAGCCATCTTGCTGAATTATGCTTATGACCTGATCCTTAGTGTGCACAATCACACCACAGATTCATCCGCCAAATTGCGATGCTACTTGGACAACCTCACTGCCTGGTCAAAATCCCGCTGTCCTTCACTCAATGCATCAAAGTATACAGATGTTCTTTGCCCTCTGTCCAAGGAAAATTGTCATCAGCGACTCATCATGCACATCCAGCATTGTAGTATTGACAGTGTCATACTGAACTCCTGTACATTAGTGAAATATTTAGGAGTTACACTAGGTCAGGAGCTCACGTGGTCCAATCACTTGAATGAAACATTCAGTAAAGTCAGGAGATTAAGTTTCTATGTCTCCCGACTCAGATCTTCATCCGTGCCACATTAGTTGTGTCGACTTGCGTAATACAGCACTAGAGGTATTGCGTACCTGTGCTATTTCTTGGACTCTTAACTGGATAATTCAAAGTGAGCAACTGGCCAATGAAGCATCTTGCCCGATGCAGCGGAATTTCAATATTAGTGTTTACTGACATCATTGTGTCTAATAATTTTCGCTGTTGCGAAAAACGCCAATCACCCTCTCCATTGTGCATTGTCAACATGTATCAGGACTGCATCGACCAGACAAACCTACAAAGCCATTTATGCCCGCATACGGTCTTACGGTACTTCGGTTGATCCCCATTTGCCAGTTTTTATGGAGCTCAAAATGTAGACAAACAAGAAATTATTGCCAATCTGAATCGATGATATCACCACTGCCACGCTTTCGAATTTGTGATGTACCATATCCATTTGTTATATATTACTTTAAGCTTATTTGTGCTATTAATTTGTGTGTTGTAGCTGAATATTCACACTTCATGGTTGCATAAGGCGCATTATTAACCTGACTTGAATGGTTTGATAGGTGGTCGGAAGAAAGTCCACACGAAAATTGCCCACTGCAGAAAGTCCAAAGACAAAAAGGTTCACACTGAAGAAAGCTCACGGGGCGGCATGTTCGCATTCAGAATGATCATCTGGAAGCATATTGTTGCGGGCTCTTCAAGTATCCCCGCAAACATGCGCCACGATAACCAGCGACTGGGCTGAGAGACATAGAGTTCATTTCCCGCCCACAACGTAGGATAATCCATCCACTTGGAGTCGGGGCACATTGGGCTAAAGTGAACAATGTTCTTTCGTAAACAACCAACCCTACGTAGTGATTCATTTCACCCACAGAATGAAGAATTGTGCCAACTGTTATTCGGCCGTGGTAGATAGTAAATGAACCCTCAGACGTCTTCTCTTGTCGCCTCTTGTGGGTGGTTGGGAACCGCGTCGTTACCTGACCCTTTCGCCGTTGACGTGGCCTGCCAGGATGATGAGTGGAAAAGCCAGCTGCTTCCGCGCAAACTGGACACGCTCGAACATCAACATTATACCAAGTTTATTTTGCCGAAGAACCCACGCGGTGTTACTTTCAACGAGACGGTCCGAACCTTGTCCCAGATTTTTGGCGAGCGGTCCTCCATTTTCAGTGCCCGTTATCAATGTCTGTAACTGGTCAAGCGTGATGCCGACGACTTCCTCACGTACACGGGCGTGGTCAACCGTAAATGCGAGCGCTTCCAACCTGGTTCGCTTAGAGAAGACCAAATTAAATGCTTGAGCTTCGTGTCTGGTCTACAGCCAGCACACTATGTGTATATCCGGACGCGTCTCCTATCCAAGCTGCATCAGGAGAGCACTGTCACACTCAGAAAGCTGACCGAGGAGTGTCAAACGCTGCTTAACCTGAAGCACGACTTTGCCATGCTCCAAAACGCCGCCGCACCTGTTATGGTCCAGGCAGTGGCTGCACCTAGGGCGCAATCGTCTTTAGGCCGCACCCAATCCGATCAAGTGAAGCTCCACCCTACGCGTGCCGATTCCGTGGGGCCTGACATTTTCACTAGGACTACAATTTCCGCCAGCAGCGATGCCAAGGTTGTGGCAGGGTTTGGCACTTGGATGGTTAACGCTATCCTACAATTCCCAATGGGGCGAAAGCTAGGCCTTAATCCACCCATGATCCAAAGAAGGGGTCCCGACACCGGCACAAAACCAAATCTGGCCCGATTGGCGGCTCCCTGAGCCCGCACGCCACGTTCCAAGTCAACACTGCGGATCGTGAAAAAGTCGTCAACGTCTTGGTCAACGGCCAACCTGTTTAGTTGAAGGTAGATAATCCGTCGGACTCCAAGATCATCGCCGAGGATCTTCGGCGATCCCATGGCAAGCCTCCATACGAACTGACTTCCCAATCAGCCCCGAGCGCAAAGCAGTGGTCGCGTGCAACTAACTTGGCAGCTGCACTGCTCCGTCTCCTTCCGAGGAGCCACATTCAACGAGATCTGCTGCATCCCGAAGACGAAGCTCAAGCTACTTGGTCTCGACTGGTTCGAAACACTTAGCTCGGCCGATCTGCCTCTTCGGGCCATCTACAACGTAGTACCTTCGCCGGCACTACCAAGTGACCGAACGGACTGCATCATCAAGCAGTTCACCCAGGTGTTCCAGGATAGTTCTGGCTGCTGTACACGCACGCGCCGTGTTACAGCTCGTACCTGGGACTCAACCCGTATTCCGTCTCAAACGGTCTGTCCCGTACACTGCTCTACCGTTGGTCGATGCCGAACTGAAACTCTTGGAAGACCAGGGCATCCTGGTGCCTGTGCTCTATTCCACCTGAGCAGTGGCCATCGTCGTAGTCAAGAGGCCGAATGGATCCCTCCGCATCTACGCCGATTTCTCCGCCGGTCTCAACTTCGAGTTAGAGCCACATTGCTATCCACTGCTGATCCCAGCCGACCTCTGCGCAATACTCAACGGTGGTACGTGTTTCGCTAAAATCGACCTGGCAGACGCCTACCTGCAGATGGAAGTCGCTCCTAAGTCACAAGCTTTGTTGAGGATCAGCACACACCATGGTCTTCTCTAGTACACCAGGCTCCTGGTTGGTGTTAAAATCTCTCCGGTGATTTTCCAACGAACGGTGGAAGCCAAGATCTCTGAAATTCCGGGTAGGACCGCGTACCTGGACGATGTACTCATTGTTGGTCGCACCCCAGAAGAGCTTCGAGAGCACCTGCTTGCGGTCTTTCAGCGTGTCCAGGAATATGTTTTCTGCTTGAAAGTCACGAAATGTCAGTTTCCCTTTCCTCGATCAAATACCTTGGTTTCGTTTTCGATGTCAGTAGCCGTCATCTAGATCCTGAGCAAGTCAGAGCCAACCAGCAGATGCCAACTCCAGTGGATGTATTACAACTGCGGTCCTTCCTGGGTCTTATCAGCTAGTACAGCGCCTTTCTGCCATCGCTACCCGATGTCCGAGCCCCACTCAATCGGCTGTTGCAGTAGGACGTCCCTTGGCACTGGTCCGCGCATGCGAGAACGCCATCGTTCGTTTGAACTCCATTCGGAGTTCTGATCTACTGCTGACCCATTACGACCTAATCTTGTCGATTTTGGTCTGTGCTAACGCCTCTGCCTACGGGATAGAGGCAGTTCTCCACCACCGCTTCCCACATGGTTCCTAAAATGCTGCTATGCATATCTCACGTACTTTGCCGCCCGCGGAGAAGAACTATGGTCAGATTGAGAAGGAAGCCCTGGCCATCGTGTTTGCCGTCACCAAGTTCCACAAGATGCTGTATGGCCGACGGTACGTGCTACTACTTTTAATATTCGGTTAAAGAAGAGCATTCCCAAATGCTCGTCTAGCCGATTACAGCGTTGAGCTGTCATCCTTCTTGATTTCAGCTTCGAAAGCTGCTACTGCCTTACTCAAGAGTTCAGTCAAGCTGACGGGCTCTCTCGCTTCATTTCTAAACACGCCACAGAAGACACGGTGATCGCAGCTGTTAACGTCAAGGACGACGTTCGTCATCGACTCTCAAACACTATCCGAATGTTCCCCATTACTGCCACCGACCTACGTCGCGCAACTGCACAACACCCTGTTCTACAGAAAGCTGTCACGCGTTCAAACGCGCTGGCCAAACACTGCCTATTCTGACGCACTCAAACAACTGTAATAACGCCGCGGCTCCTTTCTCGTGGTGGATTCCTTTCTCATGAATGCAAATCAAGTTATTGTTCCTTCATGCCTCCGACAAGCTGTACTCCGCCAGCTCCATTCTGCTCACCCTGGTACGAATGGAATGAAGATAATTGACCGCAGTTATGTGTAGTGGCCTGTCATTGACAATGATCTTGAAGATTTGGTTCCCCGTCGCTCAATTTGTCAACAAGCATCCAAGATGGCACAACAACAACCACGCGTTCGTTAGCAACCGACATCGACTATGCTGGTCTGATCGATGGCATTTCCTACCTGGTCGCAGTTGACGCATATTCAAAATGACCTGCAGCGGTCACCGTCAACCCACCAACCGCATCCGCCAAGCTGGGTTGTCTACAACGCACCTTCAGTCAACCTGGACTTCCAGACGTTTTGGTGTCCGACAATTGCTCCCAGTTTATGTCTTTCATGCTCAAAGACTTTTATCGTCGGCATTGCATGCAACTCTTACGCTCACCGCCCTACCATCCCCAGTCCAATGGTCAAGCGCAGAGGTATGTGGACACCTTCAAGAGCGCACTGTTGAATTCTCGTGGGGAGGAGACCGTGGATGAAAGCTTCCAAACGTTCCTACTGTCTTATCAGCCCACACCAAATCCAGCTGCGCCAGGATGTCAGTCTCCGGCTGAAGCATTGATAGGCTGCAAGCTACGCACCACTAACGAAACGCTCATCCCGGCCAAAGAGCCCTTAAGTCAATTTACTACTTGCACCGAGCACAGGGAATTCGTCATTGAAGCCCCGGTAGGAGTTCGTGACTATCGGACAGGCAATCCACGCTGGATCAAATCAAAAGTGACGGCCCGTTGAGGTGAGATGCTGCATGATGTCTCCGTGGGTGATGACATTTGGGCCCGTCATCGCAATTGACGGCGCCACAGGCAATGCTCCATGCCAGCCATTCTTTCTGTGCACCTGCCGCTGCAAATCTTGTTGGATACCTTCGGACTGCTTACGTGTACCTTTCTTCTAAGCTAACACGACCAGGTCTGCTCAACGCCACTACAAATGCCCATGATGAAAATGCCGAACGCCGAGAAGTATGCACATGACAGTCCCCACCTTGCAGGTTTTGTTAAGTTCATCGCAATTGTGGCACTACAAGGATGCAAGTTTTGACCTTTGCCTCCGGCAACTGCTGAAATATATGTTATAGATAAAGGTTGTTACAACACTCCATGTACCCGCTGATTTGATTGTTGGAAAGGGACTGCACTGCGTTAAGTGTAAAAACCAGGTTCATTTAGGATACTCAACAGACACAGCATTACTTACCTACTGCCGAAACCCACTTGCTTAAAACGATCGAGTTCTTGGTTAGCCTTGCTTTGCCTTAGTGGGGATGGTGACTGCGACTGGAAGCAAGTGATAGCAATCATTTTTACTACTATATTACAACCTAATTCAATATGAATGATTCATTAACAGTGAGTTACTTGACATATTAATCTGAAAGTGCGTGCTTGTAGCACCCCAGAAGGTAGTTGCTCTCTTCTATGTACAATTCTATTCCCCACCAGTTGTACATTACTCTTTCTTGTTTTAATTATGCTTACACAACTACCATGTTGGTCTACATCCGATTTGTCATTTTTACGTTTCATGAGTCTGCGCTAACATCTGCTCCTGTCTCGCTTCAACTCTCCCCATCTTTTGTAGCCCATCGAATATAGTCCGCTGTGACCGACTTCAGTTGCCTTCTAATAGCCGTGCTCGATTAGGTGCACCTTCTCGGACTATGATTTCCTAGTTGTAAATACTTTTCCACGTGCACTTTTTATAGCGGCAGACGCAGAGATCATTTCAGAACAACGGTTTTATGAAGGGACACGATTTCATTATGCGCATAAAAGAGAGTTCAACTAATAAACGACACATTTGCAGCGTGCTAGGTAGGGAAACGAAAGTAGCAACGTGCGTTGCAGCTGTGCGAGGGAGCAGACCATGGGCATGTTTTCGTTTCGGTCAAATGACTTCAACATACAGACAACATTCTGCATCAGTCGCCCGCATGTACAAGGAAAGAAGTGATTTTGTTTACAAGATCACACATCGTACTCTGCTGAGCCGGGGAAACTTCTAGACTGGTACATGTTTTCTGTGTGAGAATCGTTCTGTGTGGACAGTTTTCCGCATGGGTAAGCTTCCATGTAGACTTTTATATTTGCGCTTCGTCCTGGTTTACATTATGGATCCAAGTTGATAGTACCCTTGCTCGGTTAATTAACCTGGTGATAAACCGGATCCTTAAGTTTGGTTGCAATTGGCATTACGATCACCTTTCGATGCAGCATCTCATTTGCTTTCCACTGACTGACCATGTGGACCCAGATATGCTTACTTACTGCGGTACTCCGACAATGCAATGAAAGTCATTTACACACCTCCTACCCAGTTCACCGCTAAACTTAGGTTCATGCGTTACTGTCTCCTCGTGATTTACATAAGCACCTTTTTGACGACCCTTTGCAATTTTCAAGCTAAGCAACTGGTACAAAACGAGAACTGCATTAAATTAATCCGCACATTTAAGGCATCAGTGAGTGATCTCTGCTCTAGAATAAACATTTCCGCTGCTTTAGTTCTTCCAAATGTCCCCATCGTCAACAACATCAACAAGTGGACCAACTTGTCGGGTAGGTGGTATATGCAAGCCAGTGTCAGATAAGCAAAAGCAATGAAAGAAATCAACTTTACTTCGGGAAAACGGGCTTACAAATCGATTGAATCCTGATCTAACCCAAAACGGTTTTTGAGCACCACAACTGGCAACTATCACAATGAATCCCATCCGCGACTGCAGTGCAACAAGTATACTCTCTATATTGACAAACAACTTAGAAATCTAGGAAGGATAAAACATTACCAAACTAGTTTATACATTAATAAAAAGGCACTACCAATGACACGAAAAATAGAGGGAGCCCATGCATTGCAATACAATCAGACACAAGAGTGACCACACGAAAACTAAGGAAATCTCTGTTAAATTCGGTAGGGAGTACGTGAAAACTTCAAGAAACTCAAGAGCGACGCAGGCAAAACCAAAACGCAAACGAAGCGCTATCGTAGTATTGGAGTGCCCTCAAGGACCTTTATGTGCCCCTGGTCGCCTTAATGAGACATATTTTGGACGAATTTCAGTCAATTAGCAAAATGTGTTTATCGTCGGTGGCAAGTTCAATGTAGAGGTCAGCCGCTATTGATCGCATGATATCAAGGCGCTGAACACTGCGACCTCACGGTTGGGAGAGTAGGTTTATTGCGAGCACAATCATGATCGATCGCAGTGGCTTAAGAAATGTGATCCCAGCGATGTCGAAAATGTGCAGCACTTACCGCACACAATGGCTGCTTGTTCTCAGGTACCATTCTCCTCATCATCAACATCATCCTCATCAGTATATTAGCCATTTGAACTAAAGTTTCGCTGTCGTACAACCACGGTACGCTGAGACGAAGAACAGTAAGAGCGAGAGAAGTGGAGGATATCATATATCCTTAACCCATTAAGAAGACATTTAAGTCAATGCGCCTGAACCTTGTCAACAACATACCGTCACAAACAGCTGATTACTGTACAAAGATAAGGCGGCATAGACACGACAGCTTTCCTGTGGCTTTCAATGCCGCAGCTAACTCAGCACCAAGCACATTTTAAACAGGCGGTCTGACTAGTATATGACAGCAGACGCGCCAATGTTGCCGACTGTGAGCCGCACCCTTTACTGTCTCGAGTCGAGCGTATGCCGTGTAACGTTGATTTTAGCAGCAGTCCAGATAGCGCTTCTAGAAGGCAGATCAAATACAAGGAAACTTTTATTTTTTTACGTTAAACTGTTCCCCGTTGCATTAGCCATACAAAGATATTGATGTGTGTTATTAGCTAGGGGAACAAAAAGATTGCAGCACATGAAGCGATCGCCCGCTGCAAACCAGCCGAACGTCAAAGCGAAGGCCTTGTTCGATTCAAACTATTCAGCTCAAAAATCGGTTCAATATTTCGGACTGTTAAACTATGTGTAAAAGCAAATAGCTCTTTTATTAGTATTTTACACACCGCACTCAGGAGAACCAGGGAACCCACCAGACTGCTGCAGGACTACAGCCTAGGAGGCGAGCCGGAACAACCGCATCTAGTTTTGAAAGGATGAAATAACGGTTTATAACAGATATAAGCCAAGGCATAACATTTCCTGTAGGTTTGTAATGGGAGAAATGTAAGATTCAAATACTACATAAGTTGACTAGATGACATATGCATCAGTAAACTGATAGAGTAATGACACATGAAAGTAGGGTTGCGGCAGTGAGACGGTACCATGTAAAACGGAATGGCAGTTCGTTATAGTTAATGCTTCTTGAGAAGAATACTTGGACTTCATACCCATCTGTACTGAAGTGGGTGCGTCACTGTGGGTTCTAAATCCAAAGAAGCAAATTACATATATATTTACAGAGTTTCCTTTCATGTAACAAATTGTAGGGAGCACAGTGAGATAATCCGACGTTCATTTGAAGTTGCTTAAAGATGGGGCGCAGACAACTGAGTTTGGAAGGGTGTTGCAGCGTTGCCAAACGCGGAGGAAGTATTAATTTCATAGACAATCTGGACCACTCTGTTACTGATTCAGTTTCAAGCTATTGCCTTTCAGGCTGGTGGTCGAGCGGAGTTTCAGAAGGTGGTGGTGTAAATGAATGGGATCTTTCAGTAGTTATTGTACCAATATGAGGTCTAGACGTAGCTACTGGTGTCTTCCACTGAACACTCCGAACATCCAGTCATTCCTAGTACGGCAAACGGCGCAAAACCATGCCATGTTTTGTTGCTTGACGTCGCGTGGCCGAGCCCTGAGCTTCACTATCCAGCCAAGATTGCCAAGCCTGGATAGTGTATTCGTAGTGGGGACTCACGTAGGCATTGACCAAGAAGTTGGATGAAACGAAACTCCCTAGTGATGTCCGCAAGAGAACAACCTGCTGTTTACCACATTTTGGAGCAGATTCTGACTGTCTGGACCAACCGAGGTCATCCTGCACCAGCACACCAAGGTCACATTCCCGAGAACTTGTCTTCAGATCGCACGCCCCAAGCTTGTGGATGTAAATAAAGTGGCACTTGTTCACCTTGACTCAGAGTGCGCCCTTCAACGACCGTTTTCAGGCCTAAGCAAGATCGTGCTGGGGGATCTCGTGGTCATTAAATACCTTGATCGCCAGTCAAATGTTAAGGTCGTACTCAAAACGTAAAAGCTTGGGGTGCTGACTCATGCCAGATCGTTAAACAAGACTAAGAATAAGTGAGACCCTAGTACCAAAAGCAGTGGTAAAACGCACTCCACTCGAATCGGCTCAAAAATGGATATTCCGATTCTAACCTTTAATTTCCGTTCGCGCAGAATGTTATTGATCCGTCCTAATATTATATCTTCGATGCTATAGTGCTGCAGCTTGTGAAGCATGGCACAATGACCCAAGTGACGAAGCGCTTGCAAATTCCAAGTAGGAAGCTAACCTCTTTTCTTGTCCCCTCGTCGACTGATTCAGTCAGGTTGCCGAGTAAAATCATCAGTTTCTTGGGAAATGAGCGGTGTCGACGAAACTCGCGCTGTTTCGGTGCGACGATACTATATCTATCCAGGCAGCCCCTCAGTGCGTCTGCGATGATCAGTTCCATGATCTTGGTGAGGAAAGTGAGCGATATTACTGGGCCGTAATTGTTCTGCTCAGATCGACTTCTTCCCTTGTGAACAGAGGCGATGATACTCCGTTTCCACCTTGCTAGAATATACGCGCCCATCTAGACAAGCCTAAATGAATCCAGCAAGCGGTTTGTCCAGGTGTACGGCTGTTACCTGCAATGCACTTGGTGAATTTTATCCGTCCAGGAGAGCTGTGTGTAAGCAAGGATAATAGGTTTTTCAGCACCATTTCTGCCGTGAATGTGACACTGATTAAAGCTGCTGGTGGAGTGATAAAAGCAGGAATAGCATTCGAGTATTGTCCCCCTTAGAAAAACAGTTGGGTACCCGGCTCGTAAGGCGCTGACCGCCTCTCTTGCTCTAGGTGTATATCCATCTAGCGTAGTAAGCGGTGGTGTTACGCGCGGCACATTAGCAAGTCTATTGACATGTCTGCGAAGAGGCTTGTGGTTCGAACAGAATCGTTTCGGCAGCTCATGCTAGTATGTTAACCTTTCCTCAAGAGCCAACTGCAAATATCATATACATTTTCTTACGCACAATGTCTAATTATTTCCACTAGGAGGGATTTTTAAATGCGCGGTGTCCGGTCCCTCAAATGTAAGTATTTTCGGGTTCGGTTCCTCAAATAACGTTTTAGGTTGAAGGGAAAATGTAAAGTTTTCGCTGTGATGCTTTTGCGGATATTGACATCAAAATTTTTACTGTGTTTCACAGACTATATCTGGGTTGCATTCAGTCATGAATGTCCAACTTTAGCCTTCAGCGAATGCGTACACTACGTAGTAATGCGTAAGAGCTTGCATCCCATAGAGCCCTGCGTTGGGATATGTGGCTTAACTGAGTCACCTGCCCGCTTCGACCCAAATGACTGCACACATCTAGCGCATCAACCATGAGCTCCCCGCTGATGTGTACTAGGTCTAACAATGACGGTGTACTCGTTGTTCTGAATCTGGTAGGAACGGTGACCTTATTGTACAAAGGTATGCTAGAGATTAGCTCTTGCATATACGCTTTGAACTCCTTACTCCAGGTTGTTGGAGTTGTCAGATTAGGAATATTGAAATCTCCCGTAAAGAAGAAATGGTCGTATGTCTGATTTATCGTAGTATGAATACAGATATCAGTATGTGGTTCGATTCCAGAGTGGATTTGGGCAGTCGGTATATGTTGTTATCCTCCAATCATAGGCTGTACCAAAGGAGGTCAGAGACACGTTATGTGGATTAGTTATCAGTTCACAGCAAAGCCTTGATTGTAATGGATGATCCCACCCCTAGCAGTTCTGGCGCAATGGCCAGTGACTCACCTACACATTGTGCAGAGTCAAGGATACCATCCGATCCATCTGAATCAGTTACCTCCCAAGTAAATGAAGTGTTCGATAAGACGGACAACTTCTCGGAAGGGTGACAAACGCCAGCGAGCGGACTAACAGTAGTGGTTCATTCTGTTGCAGTCTCCACTTGCAACACCCCGGGATTTCAGGCAGATTTATACTTTGATTTTGAGCGAGGCCAGCTCGGCTGACGTATTCACAACGTTTGTCAGCCTGGATATCAATGCTGTAAAACTCAGCACCGATGAAAGCCAGGAGCTTTGATATCCGAGTGCAAAAGTCAGCACAGTTGAAGAGCAGGGTTTTACTGGATGATAGCAGTTTGAACTGGTCCATCCTGAGGCCGGTGTAACGTCCGTACTACGAACGACAGCAAAGATCACACTGCAGACTACTAGGAGCATTTATGCAGGTTTTGAACAGTTTGTTTCCCACAAGCAACATTTGACTTCTCAGGCGTGGACCTTTAAGGCCCATCCGCGTCGGTAGTTAGCAAGACAGTCTGTTGAATTGGAAAACAGTAAGCAGAATTATAACAGGTATAAAGTATTAGGACGATGAGCAGGAAATAAGTAAAACGGGGGTGAAAACACAGAAGGACACGTTAAATTCCATGGATGCATGGTAAAGCCAAATATCTTAGAAGAGTTTCGCCAGGATACCTCAAGCGAAAGGGGGTATGATCAGGCTGTTGCACTCTGGGGTTGGTTCCTGAAGACGCGTTAGGATTTGCACAACTGATCTTTTCCATTTTGGGGACGGCGGTGTAGCGCTTCCGGATAAGTATGGAAATCTGTGTTATTTCGAAACTGCTACGATGAACTCTGGATAAAATTGCTCTCAGAATCGTCTAAACATGAATGTCTTCACTCGCAGGTCATAACTCCAACTATGAGATTGGGGAAATAATGAACGGCAGATACAAAGGTTCGTACAATGGAGTCAGATCTGCCGAGATGTTTATGCATTGGCCAACGGTAAATCACCGCTCCAAAAGGTACATTGTGAAACCACACCACTGTTTTCAACACTTACTCAGCAAACATGAACGCATCATCAGCTGTATAGCACGGTAAAAGGAAGCGTGAAATCAAAATCCGCAGTTGAGGAATGAAGTCAATACTGAACCAACTGAACTTATTGAAGGGGAGCTAATCGTTACTCGTACACATCAGTTTTCGCAGAATTTCATGGTTTTTTCCTATCGTTCATCATAAGTTATTGTAAGGCCAAATCTTAGCACGCTGTTAGCAGCATCCAGGTGTTCATTTAACCTTTTTATGGTCTATTGTGGCTGCTGCTAGTGCTGAATTCTGCAGATAGCTTATTCCATATTTGTGAATACTGAACTTTAAAACAGTTAGTTCCCTTTAGTAACTTGAAAAGCACAATTAGAAGACGAAGCTCGTCAGATGCATGCATTTCGTATCCTCTCATCAGTGCCGATAACGATAACCGGTAATTTTATATAACAGTTTGTGGGTACAGACGTACATACAAACAAAGGGACGAAAAAAGGGGTGTCTTTCTTCTACAACCAGGGCAGCCCGAGGCTGACCGATAATTGTTTTTGAACACAAAGCACTGGCCTAATCCGATTAATGGCAATAGCCTCGGCAAACCGGAGGAGCCGGGAATTAGTATGGCGAAGCAGGATTCGAAACGCCTTGTTGACCTCAATT
This sequence comes from Dicrocoelium dendriticum, assembly GCA_944474145.2. NCBI lineage: Eukaryota > Metazoa > Platyhelminthes > Trematoda > Plagiorchiida > Dicrocoeliidae > Dicrocoelium > Dicrocoelium dendriticum. The sequence goes on along the minus strand of OX104065.1, from coordinate 81,085,234 downwards.
CGGTGACCCGATGTCAATAAGTGCCTGCCGATCGAAGATGCTGGCGGCCTGCGTACACATGTAGTCTGCGTTGGGCTTGCTGGCTGAATAAGTCCGCACCGAACCCATTTTGGTACATGCTCCTTAATTCGGGAACTCAGTGTTCTATTGGTTCTGCCTATGTAACTATCCCCGCAGTTACATACGAATTGATATACGCAGTGGGAGTTGGCGCCAATAGGCTGAGTTTCCTTTAGTGGAGGCAACGGTAGGTTATGAGTTCGGTCGATGATTACAACTTCGGCAGCACAGAAAGTGATCTTTGTGGCGGAAATCAGACGTCTTCTGGTCCTCAAAGAAGCATTGTCACCCTTAAAAGGCAGCTCCAAGAATACCTTTTTCTTAGGCACAGTAGGTATAGCAACTTTCATTTCACGAATTTCACTGTGATTCCGGATAAATGTTCGAGGGTAGCCATTAGCAATTAACGTGTTGGTAATTAACTCTATTTCATCGGCTAGACAATCGCTCGAACATATTCGTCTGGCGCGACTAAACAGGGTCCTCACAAGCGTTCGCTTGTGCCGCATTGGCGTAAAGCTGCTAAAATGCAGATACTGTCTCGACCACGTTGCTTTTCGATAGACAGACCGTTTTACCAGTCAGTCCTTTCTGCGGCTGAGAAGAACATCCAACAATTATCGGTCAGCCTCAGACAGCCCTGGTTGTAGAATACTGAACTGTACAAAATTTTGAGCAGAGTTTCAAGTAAGTTTTTGTACTGCGCATTATCCGGTCGTCCTTTTCTTTTCCCCCAATGCCCAGTAACCTGAAACTGAAGAGTAGACTTAGCTGTGACTCAAAAACCGAAGCCCAAACGATAAGGTAATAGTACATTAAAGTTAAATTCTGCATAGCCATCCTGCTTCATAAGTTAACATGTTACAGCTTTCACAGCACTTTATTCTTATGGGCTAATTCAGTAACTTCGAGGCAAATATCTCTACATATTTTCTTGTGTGCCAGCGTGTTCCATACCCAAGTTACTGCATGTACTGGTCAGTAGTCAAGCCGTGTTCTTACGTACAAGTTGAACTTTTACAATCTAAATTCTAACGGAATACTAAGTCTTATACAGTTGTATGCAGCCAATGTCGTGAGACAGTCTGTCGAAACTTGTCTTGTTCCATCTGATTGGAAGTAACAGAATACATCGGCCCCCAGTCCACAGACAGTGTCTTGCGAGTGGAAAGCAGTTTGGCCAAGCGTCAGAACGCCAGGAGTTGCACGGTATCTACCCAGCCTAATGATAATAATGAAGAATAATGTGTCAGCTATACGCTGTAACGGCGACCACACCAGTCGCGCGTGGGCTGAGTATACCGCGAGGACACCCACCCCTACGCGAATTAGAACCGGTGATCTTATGATTGCAAGCCAGGCGTGCAGACCACTTGGCCACCTGGAGTTCTGGAAGCACCTACCCAAGAGTGCAGCCGGTTTTGGTTTCATAGCGGCAAATTATATTATTATTATTATTACTATTATTCAAAACCTGACCAATCTACAATTGGCAGTGCCACAACACATAGTTAACAACAACAACAGCAACAAGGGGAAAGCAGGTAGACAGTGGAAAGGCTTGGAAGGTTTACAAGGTTGATGTACTGTGCGGGCAGAGATATTCGCAGTTGCCCAGGCCGAGGAAGACGGTTGACTTAAGGGACCCCACCCCGAGCCCTTGGTTATAAAGGTCTGATCCGCAAGGCAGCGGGACGATAAACAGAGACCGTTGACATCCGGGTAGCTCATTCGTCTTCTTTGTGTTCAGTAGCAGTCCACAGAGAAGCCGGTGGCCAGCGAGGTTGTTCATCCGCCCTCCGTTAGGTACTCACTTCTGGTTACAGAAGTGAGTGCTCAGTGACCCTATAGCCGGTCACACTGGCTTTGACACAGCGTCGTACGAGCTCTTGTGGTATTTGATGGAGAACCAGGCGAAACATGGAACAATTCCCTGTCGAATTACGTATAACCATTTTCCACCAATGTCACCACACACAGTAAGATGACTGGATAAGCTTACACTTTAGCTACAGGGGATAGGGATCTGAAGCTTATCAAACTCCCACAAAGGAAGGCTCCTCATGGGCAATGTTAAAAATGCGGTGTATTCAGCGATAAACAGCGTTTTCATAGTGCAGCTGTACCCCAAGTACCTATTATTTGTCGTGCATCTGATTGTTCTTATTCTTTATTAACTCCACAGTAACCACTGCGTCTTAGAACACGATTCTTCGCACAAGAAATGAAGCGGCAAGACAAAATTCCGTGGGTTCAGCTTACTTTGATTGTCACACCCTCTCAGGATCAGTAGCAGATTAAGTGAAAACAAAAAGCTGGAACAAGAGACAAAGGTTATAGAACAACGCTTGAGTCTGCTTAAGTCTGCTTTGAAGGACAGTATGCCAAAACCTCTTGAGAGCGCTGGACGGTTTTGTGGCCAGTTTAAACCACCGCATACTGGCGAATCGGGCGAACCCCTCTGGTCTGCTAGTCGCATGGGGGCCACTTATGAGACCATTAAGAGAAGAGTTGGGACAATTAATGTAAGTTCACGATAGAGGTCTGGGTGCAGATTGCAGAACCATAGCCGTCGAAGTTGAAACTAAAAACATTAAAGCATGAGTCTACCGAATCAAAATCCACGAACAAAAATATTTACAGTGATATCATCCAAAGACTGACGACACAACTGAACAATCCCGAGGCTAATTTGTGCCAACCTGCGCCGTCTTCCGATACAGTGAAGTGTGGACAGTGTGAGGCAGTGGAAGCAGCCGTGGTAAGATTTAAATTACCTTTCTTGCTAAACTTGAAGTTTTCTTAAAGGCCTGTCAAGAGTGCAGCGAAAATTATTGTGCAAGGTGCTTTGCTCATTTTCATATGAAGGGCGCGCTCAGACGCCATCATTCTCTCCCTTTATCAGTACGTTGTGAAGTGTTTACAGAACTTTTCCTATGTTTAGCTGCTTCAGAAATGCCATCGGACAATTTCACAGCCTCTGAAGGAAAGTAAAATTGAAGGTCTTCATGTCAAAGTAAGTTTTGAAAGCAGACTAGTTCACAATGGACAAACTTTTGATTTTATGTAAGTATTATGCCCTATGAATATACAATCTAATCTTTTGAAGATGTCGGCTTTGATTGTGACCTTGTGATGGCACCACTAACTTTGTGCTCTAAGTAGATGTTATCATCCACCCTCGATGCCGCCGTTCACTTCGATATCTCTCATAACCCTAAGTTGAGTCGCGTTATGGAGTGCAAATGGGGCGATTTTCCACCTGTGCCCTGACCACTACCGTGGCATTCTGAACCGAAGCTCCGTGTGCTTCCTAAGAAGTTTAGTCGTCTGGCTGTCAACGTGTCTAAATGGCTAACATGGGGCTCCTTGCCCTGAGCTTTGAAGATTTACACAGATAATGACGAAACCAGCCGTATGCTGCTCTGTCGTAAGTTAACAACACCGAGTCGTCGCAGTGACAATAAATTTCTCTCGAAGAAGCTGGTGCACCGTTGCCTGCACTTGCCGAATGTACAGTCAGAGAAGCATCGACATCGCTGTACCACTGATTAGCACCTTAACTTTGTTTTGGTTTGACTCTTACACGTAAAAGAGATATGCGGTGGCCCAACATTGGCTACACATCCCGTAATACAACACACAGGAATTCGGTTGTTTGTGTCCCATACGCGATGTCGTGGAAGATATGCATATATAAGGGCTAGACCAACAGTGTGTAGTAGAACAAGCTGGAATCAACCCGGTGATTTTGAGCGATCAATCCGGAAAACCCTAATTTCATTGTTTACCCTGCCTTTTCTTCCTAAAATGCCAAACGCGTAACCAGTCAGACCCATGTCTTACTCATGCAACCCAGTTCAAACTGCCGCCTTGTCTGCTCGCCATGGACTGCGTTTCAAACTTTCTACATAGCTGAATTTGGTGCCTGCTGCTGCATCATATTTTATGAAAGCTGGTGACCTGAGAGAGCTGCGCAGCGCTACCTTGCACCAACAGCCTGTCTTCAGTGTCGAGCTAGTCTATCATACTGAGTGGTGGTTCCATTGCGGCTAACAAACCCCGATTTTACGGACTAAGAAAGACGCAAAAGTGCAATCTGCCGCGTCAAAAACGTGAACTGGTTCCGGCGCAAGAGTTCAAGCCAATATCTTGCTGATCGGAAGACCAGTTGAATGAACACGTTGTGCGCTCGGATTGCGATGCGCAGTCTCAATGAAAACAGTGTCTTCCACTGAAGTGAGCTTTGGTCATTCGACCACTAGGATCGTAGCAGAACTGGATGGAAGTATCTTGCTGTTGCCGATGATGCTGCTGAGTACCACTAAACTATGGTGAGCCGCAGCGCAGTGTGTTGCGAAGTAAGACAAGTTTTCTTGAATGATTTGTGTCCCCAACGTTTTTAACTACTGGCGATCCGAATAGCATTGCCCCCATCCTGGAAGACGGACCGATCCAACGGAAGCTAAGCTTGAGTTTGCATACTTCGTGCTTCTTTTCCATCTATTGGTTGTCCACCGCGGTACCTTTTCCAATCGCTTCTGGGGAGCGCAAATAACGCTCGACGGGGAAGGCGATAGGCGATACGTTGCAGAGACAGCGCGTGCGTTGTATCAGGATAACCTTTTGGAGACGGGCTGTTTGCTCCAAACACTCGCTCTCGGATTCGGCGTTACTCACGTGATGGTGCCACCACACGCGAGCAATCCTATGTAGACAAGGATTGTCGAAAACTGACAATCGTTTTATGTCTTCTTAGCGAGTCGGCCAGGTCCCCCAACCGTATAAAAGGACTGCACTGAAAAAGGCAATGTACACCCTTCCCTTGAGTTTGCGACTTACATCGTGACGGCGCCGTAAGTGTCTTAGTCTGACCAATGCAAGGCTGGCATTTGTGACCCGTTGTGAGACCTCATTTCTAAAACAGCTGCCAGCTGTGATCCAACTCCCCAGATAAGAAGCAGTGGACTTGTTTTAGGATGTCACCAGCAATGGTATGGACAGGCACATTCATCTGCCAATCCTGGAGTAGCATTTTACATTTTTCTGGCGTGAAACACAGGTCATACTTAGATGCCTCCATCTCTAAGCGTTTCAGAGCGCTCTGGACGGCTTGTGGATCGTCCACGAGCAAAGCTATGTCCTCGGAGCAGTAAAGTATGTGATTCTGTCCCCTGGGAGTAGCTCAATACTGCAGCTTTGAGGGTTTGCAACGCACGTTGGACGACATCTTCAGTAACTAGATTGAGGAGGAAAGGTGAGATAGGCAACCTTGGCGCACGCTGCTGGTGAGAGCGAACGAAGTGGAAAGCATGCCGTAGGCCCTAACTTTGTCCGACCAATGACTGTGGAGACCCTTCAAGATGGTTACAAACTTGTTGGACACACCTCACCTTAGTAGGCAGTTCCACAACGCAGATCTATCTACCGTGTCAAAATCCGCTAGGATGTGCAAGAACACGACGACGTCAGTGGAGGTGTCGGAGTTCAACATGTTGGCGGAGTGTGAAGATGTGATCAATGCAGCTTCGACCTGGACGAATCCCCCTTGTTCCTCTCGGTAAACGCCTTCTCTAGTCGCTGAGAGCCTGCGTAGTAGAACAGATACGAAAATTTTTGAGGCAACGGAGGTCAACAAAATTCCGCGGTAAATGGCGCATTCTTCGCGCGAGCCTTTCTTGTGAATCGAGACAATGACCGATTCTCCCGATGCAATTGGAACTTTCTCGTCACTTCAAAGTTTCGTGAAGTGTGTTACCATTTCGTTGACAAGTGCATCCCTGACATCTTTTCATAGAGCCGGAGTAGGCTGTCAGGACCGGGAGCTTTATGACACTTCAAAGATTGCATTGCGTTTGGGATCGCAGTTTCAGTAGGAGCATCTGTGGCGATAGGCCAAGAACAATCCGAGGGAAACGGAGGTGTCAAGATGGGCTGTGCTGAGCAGTTAAATGGGAAATCATAGTGCTCTGTCCAGTGGCCCAACGGCCTGCGCACGCTAGGGATTTTCGTGCCGCCTGACTAACAGCGTGTGAATTGCAACCAGTGGTCTTGATGAGGTAAAACAAACTGCGGAAGTTTCCAGCCGATGCAGCGGCCTCATCTCAGCAGCTCGTTTTGACCACTGGGATTCATGGTCTAAGCGAAGGTTTGACTTCAGGTTTTGAGAGATAGACCGGCGAAGTTCATTGTGCTCCGCACTAGCGGACACAGCCCATCGCCCATCTAGCAGTTCCGAGCATCTTTAGTGAAGTCCAGCTTCTGGTCGCGCAGCGGGTGAGTCCGCAGTTGGACAAGCCGACGGGCACCATTGCTTTTTGCAAATTTGTCCAATGTTGAACAACATCCAGAGCATGGGATGTAGCGAGATTTTCGCGAAGCCTCTGTTGATACTGCGTTTTCACCGTTGGGTCCTCCAACATTTGTGTGTTGAGTCGGGTTTGCTTGACCTTGGGTGAACCGCCGAAACTCATACAAATTATCGCACACACCACTGCGTGATCGGTGTCAACACATGTTGACCAAAATGATCGGCAATCGCGTACGCTACCGCGCCACCTGCGACTGATGGATATGTGATCAATTTGCGACCAACGCTGGGTTGACGATGGAGGACGCCAGGTGACATAGTGGCGTCCAGGGTGACGAAAGCTCGTACTGGAGAAGAAATGTTGGTGGTCAGCACAAAGACTGTGCAGTCTCTCACCGTTGTCAGAGCGAACATCATCATACCCGGGCGGTCCACCGAGATTATGTCCACATGGTAGCAGCCGAACAATGCATGTTTAAGTCTCCTGCCATAATTACAGTGTTTTAGGCGCCCGTAGAAGCAGCTCATGAACATGTTGATAGAACTGGTCCTTGATTGCATCCGAGCTGCAGTCAGTGAACGCGCAGGCGGGGACCACAAAAAAGCACGCTTGTCAGTGCGATGCCTGATAACCTTACAACAGCCACGGAGCCTCACAGCGCATAGGCGACTGTTGACTGGAATCCACTCAAGGAGGGCGGCATCGGCTCTAGCACTGAGGGAGATTTATAACACCAGCTTTCCCAGATGCGGCGGAATCAGCGTCACCAGAAAGGCGAAGATAGAAGCGTGTGTGTGTTTAGGTAGGTGATGACGGCTGGTCGCCTTTATTGAAATCCTGCGGTTGCTTTTTACTCAGGCAACTGACATCAATTTCAACGGTCTCCAGCGTGCTTCCAACTCCAGCTTGCTGTCCGATCTGCAGTAATGTACGTACCTTGAGGGTTGCCAGTTTGAACTTCATTCCAGGTCGCAGTACCGAAGAAGGCAGTATTCGGGGCTGGTAGCTCCCTGTCAAGGACTGTGTGATTGAGTTGGCGGGTGGCGAGAGAACAGCATCATCGGCGGAATTTTTGTTGTTCACAATTGAAGAATCAAGTAACAGTGGGAATGAACGATGCAAGGAAAGCGTGTGTACATTAGTGGCGTGTGTTTATAAAATTGGCGTACTATCAGGACGGTGGATCATGAGAGCTCAGGAGGTAGTAGTTATGCGTATCCATGATACGTCAGTAGACGAAATAATACCCGGTTGCTTAGGCCGAAGTATGTGGGTTGTCTTAGGGGACCACAACCCCGCGCCTTTGATGGAAAGTCCCAACCTACCAGACGTGAAGGCGAAATATGGGTTTCGCCCCATTGGGATCCAGTGACGAAAGCCGTACCAGAGGCACAACGCTCCCGAAGTCAAAGGCAGAATATAATGCTCAGGTTTCTTGCTGGTATACAATGTCACCAAGAAAACAACGACAGTGCTTTTATTTAGTGGTGAGCCATATTCATCAGGTCACAATGTTGTTAAATGGACATATGTGGCTTTTTATATGGAGAACGCTGCCGCCGAAAAATTCGCCGGAATGACAAATACCCAAACCGCCCAGCTGGCTCAACGAGGAGGTTGTTCGGCAAGCCTTAGCATTATGTTAAACGTCAGGTGACCCGTGGCCTTGACGATCACAAGCCTGCCTTGTAACCTGAGGTCACTGCTTCGAACCTGCGTAGGGGACCGAGCGACGCTCGCAGTATCCTTAGCCCACTCGCGAATGGTGGTGGTTGCGTGGCAGCGAAGCATCGTACTGCGGAATCTAGTCAGCAACTGTCCGAGAGTTTGCAAAAATATGCAGCTTTGTTTGACTAACATAGGGCAGGGATGTCAAAGAAGCACACTGCCCACTTAGCACTGAACTCATAAGTACCACCGAGATTCTGGGCGGTGCTTGCTTGGAGGGAAAGTAATTGGCTTGTATTGTTTGGGTAGGATACTGTCAGGTAGCCCAGAAGTAGAGAGGAGAATGATCAGGGTTCTCAAGGGAGGCCTTTCCTCTAACAATCTGACCTCAAGTCAGCGGCTTTCGGCACCAAGCTACAGAGTCCTTTTAATGGAGTAAGTAGCCACTCTCACTTCAACCCTCCACCTGGAGGGTCAGAAAACTGGTTTTGTCTGGCCTCTAGCCATTGACTACTGTGACTCTGAAAGCGCAAAAGTCATCATGCAACATAGCCAAATGGATCATTGAGACACACAAACCATCGCACCACATTAGAACCTAGTCTCGTCGCAATGTAACGAAGTATATCGTTAAGTAGGCGTGGAATTCATATTTCACGGAATCAATGATATGGTTTGTGGGTTGGTATGAAACAAGGACAAACAGGCACCGTTTATCTCGTACGACTTCGAAGCATGGAACGAGCCCACCAATCTGACGGCGCAAGTCCGGCTGTTGAACGGGACCCAGTCAATCAGGGCACCTACAGCGAAGGAACTCAAAAATGTGTCCACTCCGGCTTGACCGGCCCTGGAAGCTGCGTTATCTTCAGACAAACGCGATGAGAAAGTGCCGACAGTGTCAAATATGGCGAATATGCAGCCAGTGATCTTCAACACGTTTAGTTGGCGCTTACTCAGTCTGGATGCCAGTGTTGCTATGCAATCAGTTGGCTGGTGCTTTGGCTTACATTCTGCTGACGAGATTGTCCTCCATTATGCCAGATGCAAAAGATTCCAAGTAGTGCTGGACACATAAGCACTCGCGGTCCATCCTTTTGGACGCTGCTTTGATCGCTCGAAATGCAAAGTCGTGCTCCAAGCTTGACAGTGACTCACTCCTACGCTGACTCTTGATGGGGATCAGCCAGACGTCGTTTAGGAATTCAAGTAACTAGGCAGCTATATTATCGGCTATGGGATCGAAGATAAGGTCAAAAACGGTATAGCAAAAGCTCGAGGTGCTTCTGCAAATCTCCGCCACCTGTGGCGCCGATGCGACATCCCTTCCGCTCTGAAGAGCAGAGTTTATACAACAGTCGTACGTGCAACCCTACCATACGCTTGCGAAACCTGGCCTATCAAGTTGACAGACATAAACAGGCTAGCTACCTTCGACCGTCGCTGCCTTCGCAGCACAGCCCATGGCTGGTGGGAGCACCGCGTGAGCAATGAACGTGTTCGGCGTCGCGTATGTGGAGCAGGATGAGCGAATAAACCGGTCAGCACAATTATCTCACACATCGGGCTCCGGTAGCTGGATCACTTATTGCGCATGCCAGCCCACCGGCTCACTTGACGTCCGATGTTTGGGCACTCTAGGTCTGGAAAGAAGAAGCGGATGGGAGACCAAGCGATGACTTGGTCGGGAGGAACAAAGCTCTTACTTTGAAGTTGGTGTCGGTTAGTGCGTCCAGACATCCGGGCTCTGGACCCAAGCATGATAAACACGTTACGTTAGATGCACCTGCTGATATGGCGAAGAGCCGGTCCCAATTGTATTTGTGTTGCAAGTTTCTGTCAATTCCACTACTCTTTGAATCCACCTCCAATTACGATCTTAGAGCAAATGCTTAATACAGTAGAACCAGCCTTATGGCCCAGCCGGTTCATGGCCTACCTGCTTTATTGTCCAGTTTTTCAAAATACAAATTCTTTTCTCATAAATATGCTAAATTTGCACTGTCTAATTACCCATTGCCGGGGTCGTGCTACCGCTTGATTGCTCAGCTGCATGGGCTGTCCTCTTGCCACGTTGTCAATTTTGCGCACTCGCACCGACTAGGTTTTACAGTCGAACCCGCTTTATTGCTCACCATTGGGATAGTCCCAAAGTGAGCTATTAACCGGTATTTCCATCTTTACCAAAAGGGAACCAACCACTGAATTATTGTACGGTATATCACTTGAATTGTAATATAGTAAAAAGGATAAAATACGTAATTATAACAAAGCCTTCAAAAGAAGTTTATCCAGTACAGCATGCCCGATAATTTTTAATTATTACATAAAGCATCTAACCATGATGGATAAAGAAAATGGCCTGAAAATTTTCAAAAGGTATTTGTGCCGGTAAACACAACCATCCTTCTTCAACCCATAGACAAAGATATGTTTATGAACCTGAGGATCGGTTACAAAAAGGAAATTGTGGACCGAATTCTTAATCACATCAAAAACAGCGGGTTATCTGGCTCATCGTCGGCGGGTGGATGTCGGTGCCAAGATTTCTATGCTCGATGCAATTCAGTTTGTTTTAAAAGTTGGAAGCAGGTTACCGGTACAACAACAACAGCTTGCTTTCGGTATGCTGGTTTCAGTCGACTGCCATCCAGTGCACTTTCTGATGACGCCGTCTTCGCTGTGGAGGAGATCAGCGCTTGCACAATCCCAGTCATCAGTGCGTAAGAGTTTGTCGCCATTGACAACGATGTGTGATGTACCTCAGACCTGACAACTGTTGAAGATAAAATGGGTAGCAAAAGTTTAAAGAACTGAGTGGAACAGAAAGTACGTAACGACTCAGTGGATGACAAGCCGTATTCCTCCGTGAGTAACAGCAAGCAGCGCTTGGCGGATTCAGGAACATTAAACTGTGTGAATGATCTGTATAGTTATAGACTTTCGCGTGGGCTAGGTAACGATTTCTTGTCCAAATTGGACTTTATTCATGTAGAAGTGACCAGATTAGCAGCTCAAAATAAGGTACAACAGATGCTGGTTTTTCTGCCAAAATCTAATGAAGCACCATTTTCTCTATATATCAAGGTTAGATGCTTTATGTAATAATTTTAAATTATCGGGCATGCTGTTCTGAATAAACATCTTTTGTAGGCTTTATTTAAAAGTACGTAGTTTATCTTTACTACCACATTACAATTCAAGTGATATGCTGTACATTAATTCAGTGCTTGGTTCCCCTTTGGAAAAGATGGAAATATCGGTTGCTTGCCCGCCCCACTTTATTGCCCACTTTAGAAATATCCCGATGGTGAGCAATAAAGCGGGTTCGACCGTATACTGGTTACCATTATATTACTTGCTTTTGGAAGATTTTGTAGTCTGTAACTTTTAGTATTTTTCTCTTCGTATTGCGTCACAGTAGCTGATGTGTCTTACCCAACCGCAGCTAACTTGTATTGGTGATGATGATGATTCTGGAAAATGCATAATGTACCTTATGCTCATCAGGACGAGTGCGAGATGGCTCTCCGCCAACTGTTGCAAAAGAACAACTGAACCCCCTATAGTGCCTGTATTAAAGAACGATGGTGTCACAAAGATCTATGGGTACTAATAGGTTAATATCAACTAGGCATTGCAACCAAAGATTTAGGCTATATAAGCTTTCCTCTGTTTTGGCGAACGTTGTACCAAATTAGACCTGAGTCGCGCCCACCAGCAGATCGAACTTGATGAGGACTCAAGCGTCTACACCACCACTAACATATACCCTTGGGTAATTTCAGTACGTACACATGCCTTTTGGAGTACGCTCTGAGCCAAATATCTTCCAATGCGTTGCTGACTCACTGGTGAAAGACGCCAAATACATGGACTTCCTTTGAGGTCATCTTGATCACTGGGTGCACCACTGATAAACGATCACTCAATTTTTATGTGATTCCGGAAGTATTTTCAGATCCAGGACTAGTTTTCTAAAAAGAAATTCCTTGTTTCAACGGTACACTACCTTGGATATTGGTTGTCGTGGGGTCTATGTCCACAGAAGAATAGTCTAAAGCATTAATTAATGCCTCGGCACCCAACAATGTGAACGAACTGTGGTCGTTCTTGGGAGCAATCACGTAGTTTTCCAGATGCATACTATCAGATGCGATCAGTTTGCATCAGCTTCACCGAAGAACCTTGGAAATATAACAGTGTTAAGGAAAGTGCTTGTAACGCTAAAAGAAAAATTTGGCATCCACTGAATTTCGAGTGCATTACGACACACAGAACTCATTTGTTCTTTCTTGCGATGCTTCACCCTAAGGAATTGGAACTAGCCTATTGCATAAATTAGCGGACATTTCAAACCTACCTACTGTTTAGACCTCACGAACCTTGGTGCAGCAGAAAGGATTTACTCTATGCCTGATGGAGTCACAGCCGCGGTTGTTTTTGGTACTATTCCAATTCAGAAATATCTATTCGGTCGACCTTCTGTGATTTACACGGCTCATGAACCTACAGTGTCGCTGTTAGACCGTGAAAAAGTGACGCAGTTAATGTCATCGCCCAGGATAGTTTGTTGATTCCTGCTTCAGTCTGCATTTGCATACCGAATGCGGTACCACCCTGACCATTACACACCACTTGCAGCTTCCAGACCACTTCCGTTACGGAAACTACGTTCAGAAATAGTTGCCCCAAAGGAACTCGTAAATCTGATACAATACCTCAACAATTCCCCGGTTACTTTAACCGACATTTGCTGGTGAAAGTATTTAGGTCGGGTGGCCAGAAATTACAGACTCGGAACTCATAACCTTTCGTAACGGATTAACCAACCTCAGTATACAGAACGGATGTGCAATTTGTGGAGCGTATGGGTTGTAGTCCTCAAGAAGCTGCAATCCGAGTTGCTGGATGAACAGCATGATGCGCACCCGGGCGTCGCTAAAATGTAGTCGCTAGCTCTCTTTTATATAGGTTCTCTCGGTCTAGATTGAGATATTGTCTCGAAAGTTGGTAGCTGAGTCCTTTGTCAGCAGAATCGAAACGCTGCTCTTCATGTGCCCATGTAACCATGGAAGTTGCCAGAGGCACCATGAAGATGTATTCACTTAGACGCTTCGATCTTTCGAAGGTCGGATGATTTGGTTGATCATTCGTGCTCATTCCAAGTGGATCGATGCACACGCCTTGACCACAGCTACTCCAGTTAACACAATAGTTAAACTGCGTTAAATACGAAACGCCACGTGCTAATTGAGCACTATGCACACTTTCTTTGTTCACTGATTCTTGGCCGTATTTTGTCGCACATTAAAAGCCTTTAAATTGGCCGTTGCCGCTTTCTCTCAAAACATGGTTTTTTGCGTTATCAATTGCAAACGTATCAATTTTATTTGAATCTTTCGACGAATCCTTTGACTGGACAATTCCAAGGTCCCTAAGGTCGCTCAACTCACCGATATGCGGTTTGCTACTTGTATGCAGTTGAAACGTGCTATCAATAATCATTTTAAGAAGTTTTGGCCTCGTCAACTGGAAGAAAAACCTTATAGTTCGTTCAATCAATGTGCGGTCGTTGCTCAAAGATTCGGGACTGTTTACTCAAGTGACATATGTGCACTCTTTACTCATTCTGTTTTAAAACTGTAAAATTCTCATCTTTCCTGATTATTTTTTATCACATTTGTGGTGGATATTGTAAAACGAGGGAAAAAAATCCATCTGGGCGCATGAAGCTTTTCTTGACTTTACTTGGCTTGACATTCTACACCCAAACGATCTAGCTGCACCAGCGTTCTTTAATAAATTTCATCTTTCGGATCTAGATTGTGTGGGTCACCTTTTATCTCCATGTTGCAACTTTCGCACCGTACCCGCAGCAACACAATCTGAGAATTTTCCGAATCAACATGCACGTGGTGCCAGTTGGGTGGTTTGGTTTATCCCGTTCCAGCGAATAGTTCGTCCGCAGTGTTACAGGCGAGTGCAATCCCTAAAAAAGCCACAAAACTGCGACGTATCACATGTGACTCGCCACTAAATAAAGTCAATGCCTCTTCCCCATCCGAAGGATCCCCACTTAACAAACGTCATCCAGTTCGAAGAGTTCCATTGGTCTCTTCATACGATGGCGAACACAGTAAACAAATTAACGAATTCAGTCACATTACACAAGTTCACTCACTATGTGCACTAACAAATACTGGTTAGCTGCATCCGATTTCGGATTTGTCTGCCACAATGGCCAGCCAGTGAACGCCTGCACCTACAGATGGACCATAGGTTGCTTGCGCTGCACCACCCACAGCTCCAGCCACACACACCATATCCGGTGTAAACCTGAAGCAATAAGACCGGGAGGCATGTGGATAGGAGCCAGGTATCATCAACGGAGCCGGCCCACACTCCTTCACAGACAAACCCAAGCACGCTGTATTTTGGAATCAATCGCACACTAGGCAGTAGCCAGACCGTAGTCCGCTCCACACTGAGTGCATGGAACCACCCTCCGAGCACGACCACAAGGAAGGTGCACTCCGTCCCCTCCAGCAACGACTAACTCTCTCCTGGAGCCAGTATTGGCGAGGTAGTAGGTAATAGACAGGTAGGCACCAAGTCAACATGCACATCAAGCGCAGCCACACCGGGGATATTAGGCAACAGCCGATCGCTTGAAAAGAAGATATCAACTAAAATAGATAGAATCATTCATACAGATAAGGTGACTTAAGTCATCACTAAATAAGCTATGAAGTAGAATGAGTGCAAGAATTTCGTGGAAGATTCAATAGTTCAGAAAATATATCTTAAGAAAATGCCACAGCAGTTAAAATCTTATCCAAATTAACTACACTTAGCTTAAATGATGTGTGCAAGTTTCTATGTATATGTATGTAATATCAGCAGTCTGGAAACTAGAGAGAGACAACAGAAAATCATGGAGATCAGCGGATAAGGGACAATCATCGCGTCATAATCATCGTGGCAGTCCAGTATGGTGTATCCTAAAGATCGATACTCAGAACTGGTCTATTCCTAGTATCCATTAATGACTTTGCTACTATACTGCAGTCCAACTTCTAAATATTTGCAGACAATCACAAGATCTGGTATGTCACCGAAGGAGTGGACGATCACACGACACTGCAAAACGAACTCTACAGGAAGTATACGTAGTCATCAGAAAAGAGACCCCACTTCAACGTGGTTAAATTTTATTCTAAGTATTCGCCGTTAGCGTAGCCAATTTTTCCAACAGTCTAGCAACTAGACATAAACGCAACAAAACTATGATGATTAGCGTATAAGGGGAAGTCACCGCGTCATAATCATCGTGGCATAGTAATTGAAGACGAGCAACACACTTCATCTAGTATGCCGCAGGAAGAAAGGAACATTATAACAATAAGTAGAACAAGACGTTTTTAGTTTGCTTTTCACACGTCGGTTTTCTATATTTTGTCCTTTTCAATGTTTGGAGTATTACACATGTGGATGAATACAATTCTGTAAACAATTCTTCCACCGATTCCGGTTGCGGACCATGTCTTCAAGAGTGTTAAGCCATTGGCATACCTCACCTTTGGGTCCCCATCCTGGAAGACCTACGGATCAAACAGCGGCTAGACACGACGTCAGCGATTTCATGTGCAGTCACCAATTGGAAGGCTGACCACCACGCGGTCGCCTCCAGCCAGGTGCTTGATGAGCGAAGAGGGAGCGACGCGATGGACGCTCAGGTGCCATGCGTAGGACGTGACCCAGCCATTTCAGCTGGCGTAGCAAAACCAGGTTGCTGAAGGGATTACTCGCATTCCCCAAGATGCGACTTCGAACCTCATTACTGTTAACACGATATTGCCACCACACATGAACGACACCTTTATAGCAACCGGTATCAAAGGCAGAAAGACGACTACGTCTTCCATGCGAATCGGCCAGGACCCGCTCCTATACAACAAAACCGAATGAGTTGGAAAAGCTTGACGGTGTTGTCAGAGAGGGAAGCAGTCCCCATCACTAAAGCACGCTCAGACCACCATGTCATGCGACCCTTGCGTAAACTTTGCTTGAGCAACCAGGTGGCAGAAACGTGCTGCTCGTTAAAATCTGATTCCGCCGGGATATCTTCGCGGCGGTCGAACAGCTCCAGTGAACGAGCAGAGACCTTAGCCTTTAAGGGGCTTCGAGCTAGGCCGCAGCTTAACTGTCCGGAAGTGGTCATCGCTTCCTGTATACAAGTCAAGTGTTGCTCCACGTCTTGCGGTGGATTGCAACTGAGTGCATATGCCAGGGAAGACTGGTAGCTCGCCTGGACAGAGGACTTAGTTATTCTGTTTACATCAATCTTGCTGTGCTTCGTGTTTCTCGACCCCCCAAAACTCATTCAGATTATTGCGCAGACCAGTGCATGATCTGAGTCAAGGAAGGTGGACCAAAAGGACTTGCAGTTCAGTAAGCTGCAATGCCGTCTAAGGCTAATTTTAATGTGATCAATTTGAGAACACTGTTGTGTTGGCGAAGGGGGACGCCACGTTGCCGAACACTTCTTCGTAAACCTGAAGTTAGTGCTCGTGAAAAACAGATGCTTGTCTTCGCACAATGTGAGGAGGCTCCCGCCTTTATCAAAGCGATATTCATCGAGCGCGTGATGACCACCAAAGTGGCGTTCATATGGTAACAGGCGACCAACCGGTGCATTAACATTCCAAACAAGGACAACAACAACAACAACCGACTTTTTGACATTGCTCGAGTGCTGATGTAGATCCTGATAGAAATCGTCTTTGACCGAGCCACCACTGCAGTCAGTTGGAGCATACGTGGAGATCACAAACAAGTTGCGTCTCTCCTCGCGGCGCCTGTTGATTCTACAAGAACCCTGAAGCCGAACTGCACATATTTGGTTGTTAATCGGGAACCAGTTCAGTAGTGCGGTCCCGGCCTTTCCACTTAGTGCTATGGGTACACCAGCCAAACCCGCTGAGGCTGCTTCTGGGTGCCCCGAAAGACGCAGGGGATATCTGGCTTCATGTTCAATGGGCGATGTCAATGTTAGCACAGTGCTGTGATCTTACAATCAGGTTTGTTAAAAGCGACAGACATCAATGTCTATGGACTCTACGGTGTGCGCTAGACCGGTTTGCTGTCCAAACTGCATGAGTGTCCGAACGTTGAAACAAGCCAGACGGACCGGGGATCAATTATGAAGGAAAGCCATCGGTTGACCTCCGTGGTCCGCGGCGCGACCGGAATCCCAGTCATATGGTTGCACACATGAATCGGGTAAAGGAAAGTGAGGATTGTTAGCAAACAAACAACTGGCGTGTGAGAAGCAGAAACGGTTGCTGATGAGTACGTTGTGGTACAGTCCATGGTCTTGTGAGAGAGCGTGATACTACCCGGGTGCCCAAGCTGAAGTAGGAAGTTAACTTAAGAGATTCCACCCCGAGCCATTGGTTAAATGACCTACCCTCAAGACAGCAGGGCGCATTCATGTAATCTCGCCCATTGGGTGGCGTTGACTGAATGTTCAATTCATGCGTTTTTGTTTGGTAGATCGCCAAACAGGGACCCAACACTCTCCATGAAGTCAGCACAAGTGCTGGACTGCAATGGCCCACCGATGTGGAACATTGGCTCCGAACACTTCGCTGGAACAGGGGTACACACGAACCACCGATCTGGCACCACTATGAGGTAGTTCGGCAAGCCGGCGTGTACAAGTTTATAAAAGATAGTTCAGCTAGACATTAAATATGAGCTAAAAGGCATTGAGACAATTTGGCAAACCCACCAACTGAAATAAAGACTCAGCATGCTAGCACGCTGTTAGTAAATCTGATGCAGTTTACCTACAAACGCTGTTTACCTTCTCTGCAGGACCCGTCGTCGCTTCGGGGGTGCCCAGAGTGGATTCGTTCATGGCTCACTAGGCCTGCCTGACTCAGACACTCGCGACGGCATGTCCTACAACACTACACGCTCGCTATCGATGGAGTACAACCCATCGGCGTTTGTCGCTTCCACAATTACCTCTTCTTCTCTGCATGCATGAAGGCTTTCTCGTGCACGTCGGCAACGGCCTTCGTGATCAGATAGCGCCATGCACGCCGATCAACCGCATTCGATTCCAATTACCTGGAATCAAGATTAGAACGTGAGAGGTTCAATTTGATCATGTCCTGGTAACGTAACTTTGGTTTCCCCCGCATGCCGCTTCCGAATACTCAGCTGACCAAATAATAATAGTTGTTTCGGTATCCGCGTCGAATCCATACGGCTCACATGACCGAGAAACATCAAGTGTCTCAGTAAAAGTATGCCGCGGACTGCATACTTTTCTTAAAACAGACACACAAACCCAGTATATTACTGGTTAACATGTCATATCTTTATACAATTACCGACCATATCTCTTTGTATTACCATAATCATGCCTTCTCAGGCGCATCCAGCACTGCTGGGAATAAAACATTTATTTATTTATAGCAACATTTGGATCTTAAACCAAAGCTAATTCCGTTTTATATGACCAGTAGTCAACCACAGCTGTAGACCGCTGCTTAACTTAGCTGTCCTACACTTTATGTCCGTATCGCTCAGCCGCTTAGGCCAGCTTTACCAGGGCGAGATGCACCGAAAGTGACGAATTTGAACATGCAGATAATTCAGCACCCCGCGATCTTCAGGAAACCACAAGCGTTCGGGCATTGATTAAAATAGCATCCGAAGGCGCAGTGGATTGTACCGACCAAGCAAAAGCTCATGTGACTGCATCCAGGTCGAAAGTAACATGTGACTTTCCTTTATGTTATAAAGACGTACGAACTGGAATCCACTGTTCTAATTACATTAGTAAGTTGCACGCTAATTGTACCAAGGTCACAGTAACCCAGCTGAAGATACACAATTGTCAAGCAGATAGATTGTGGTTAGGTGAAGGATGTATGGTCAACCCACTGTTAGAGACAGTACATGAAGTATCGCAGAAACCGAAAGACTGGTGACCATGCGTGAACAACTGGGGAACACCAAAGTTGATTTATTTGAAGAAAGTTTCACAGAGAGCAGTGCCAAAGCCACTCCCATATGGCTGCAGATCTAAACTGAGTTATAAGGCTAGGCATCGCGTTAAACCTGCGTCAACTGTCGCTTTAAATGGCAATACCACCAGTTGCCTAAGTAGGTCTGAAGAAACCAAGCCAGTCCGATTGGACTAAGTATGAACGGTACCTCTTCCACCATCCAAACTGAACCGGGATTTTAAAAGTATGTCGACACCAGTAGTGGTTAAAACTTGGTAGCTACCATAGACAACCGGAAGCTTAGACCTTCGACCATTCCCACTAGGCCCAAATTAAACGAAGGAGATGAAGCTGTACTTACAGAGTCTTCCCCTGTTGTACACAAACCAGTTGGGTGGTTGATCTCAATCCGCGTTACGAAAGTACCCCAGCGGTAGTTTACACCAAGGTTCCAGAATCAACGTCAAGTTATTTAAATGGTGAACAATTCTTTGATGTGGAGCAGCGGAACTTTATATGTGACGCCAGAGCGGTTGTACTTAAGCCGGTCAACTTGACACGCGTCACCCAAACCCACAGCACTACGTTGAACCGAGACTAATCTGAGTTGTGTTGACTTCAATGGCTAAAGCAAAAGCTGTCCTGTTATCGACAGCCTGCCTCCGGAATAAATCATATTTCATTCGCATTTTCCCGGATACTCCGTGGAGCGAGCGCAAACAACCGAAGCACGACTTGGAAGAATACCGAAAGCAATCTGTAGCCAGGAACAGCCTTGTACACAATATTCCCAAGGCTGAGTAACAGGATGAGCACGAAGCGCCCACTCACGACTAGGAACAGTGGAGATACATTCGCGAGGCCCACTCCCTGTAAAACGTCACAGCGCAATTATTCTCGAGGCTGCGCTGGACGCGGAAATATAAAGGATGTGGCCCCAGGTTTGTGAAAGTGCTCCTTCAATCTAGACAAATATCCTCGAGGGTGCTACTGTGCTGGACGCAGTAGCTTTCTTCCTAGCCCTGGATTAAGGCAATATCCGTTAAGCAAACACATGAAAAAGGCCAATTAGTCGGACGACTTCCAGACAGATCTTCGGAGAACTCCACTCAGGTAGCCAGCGAAACTGGCCGATACACCACGTACATTTGATAAAAAGAAAGCAGCAAGGATGCAATGGTGGAATCCATGGATCTGTCACATGGGTCCTTCAGCGCTTTATCCAGAAAACCATTAGTGGCCAACCTTTCACCTGTCGGTACAACGTTATTCCCAAAACACGCATCCCCGCTTCATAGATAAGAACAGAGAACTTTTCCCCCATGTACACCAGTGCACAAAGTCTCCTGAACAAGTTTGCCGAACTGCGGCTGCTTCGAGAGTCATCTGCCTGAGAACACACATTCGTAATGGCAAGTTGGTTGTACTCAGAAATTACCGACCCCGAAGTCAGGATACATGGTACGTCCCTTCTCCGAAACCATCGCCCTGGCAAGGGCGGGGTGGTAATGTTATACTACCGTAGCGAACTGCAGTCCGAACCGGTGGCCCATCGGGAAATGCTGATCATAGACCCACTCTGGTACAGTCTGCGATTGAGGCGCAACTACACTGGCCTTTTGACAGATCGTAAGGACAAGCATAGCGTGGTGATAGCGTGCGGGGTTGCCAACCGCGCAGCCTGGCTTCGAATTCTGGGTGCACCGACTTTGACGACCAAACTGGGTGCGGATGGTCCGTCTCGCCTTCCGGGCTGCAGTCCACGTGATTCTCCGTGTGCTTGGCTCGAGACTTTACAGGAATGGCTCGCAACTGACACCAGTGACGCGTCTGCCGCAGTCTCCTAATCGGATTTCTTGTTTTAACTGTATTTGGTGTTGAGTTTTCTGCGGGGTAATGGCTGATTATGACGCGGGGCAGTGAAAGCCGCAAGGAAGCTGTCTCTTCGATGTCGCCTTATCTTTGCACCATAGCCAGATTTTTGTGACGGTATGTTGTCTACACAAAGTGTAATCGCATTGACCCTGAATGTTTGCTTAGGATAATAAGGTTTTCTGGTAAGTGCTCTTTCCCTCTTTCTTATTATTCTTTATTACATAGGTCATCATGTTGACATGGCAGCGAAGCATCAGTTCAAATGGCTGATGTACTGTCGTTGATGATGATGTTGACCCCATCGATGAACTTCCACCTGACATTACCCTTGGATAGTGTCCAATGAGGACGATACAGTCATGTTCTCATCTCAGACGACTACAACGTTCATCACTTGGAGATTCCGGTATCTCCCAACGAGTAATTTAAGTCTGACCTGCAAGCGTACTTATAAGAATTCCCTTCTTCATTCATGTCAGTTCGCCCACCCTATTCAGAGCGCTTGAGTGCTTGATTTAGTGCTCATAAACGAAGAGCTCATAATCCAGAAACCAAAGATGTAGAGCTCTCCGTGGCAGAGTGACCATACAACAAAAATTTACGACTTTGTGGGCTATACGCGAACATTCATGAACATTCACGCACTACGATATACTAACAGAAGTTGTTGGTGATGTAAGCTGGGAGTTTTCGGGCGACTATTCCATTGACATTGCTTGGATGCAGTTTGCTTGCGAGTTCAATGATCCGAAGAAATCCGCATCAGCGAACAAGTCCTTTCGTCCTGTAAGAGCATTGAAATTTATTCGGAGCAGAAGCTAAAGCACATGAGAGTAAGAGACGCAGTGTGGCATGTGTACAGACCGAACATGAAGCTTGACAACTGGCGCAAATAAGTAGTGAATTGAAATTGTTGTACCACACTTGTCCTTGAGGACAACTTAGTACACTACCACAGCATAGCAGAAAAGATTTGTGTCAGCAGTCTCCGGAATGTGAAGCGTGGTGTTGCCCACTAATATCAGTTGATGGATGTACTCAAACCACTGGGAATGCAGCCAACTTTCTACGGCTACATTATACCCACTTTTCCGAAGTGCTTCCAGCATATTTAACATGCATGTCTCATTCTCCCAGACGCCAGTATTTACACCGGTCACTTTTAGTTCAGCAACCATTTTGAAGGCACTGTTATCGTTGCGCACTCATAGTTTCACCGGATTCGACAAAATCTCCCCGAACGCACTGCAGGTGGAAGCTACAAGAATAGCTGAGATATTAAGGATATTTTTCCAAAGACGGCAGAACGAACAGCAGGTCCTAACAAGTAGAAGCAGTGCATCATCACCCCGATTTCCAAGAGTGATAGCCATTCAGAGCATGCCAACTATCGTCCAGTAATCTTCCTCCCCGTGACCTTAAATGCAATGGAGTCGATCATAACTGAGTCTTAAAGGGACTAGTTTGAAAAGACTATTTTCATAGGCCTGAAGCAACCCGGATTTCGTCAGCATCGGTCAAGTACTACCACTCTAATGCTTTTTCGTGACAGCTCGACCGAAATAGCCGACAGTGGGACCGGCGGCGATATCATCTAATTATACTTTACCGTTTACTTCTGTACTGAGCTGATGACGACTGAATCGGAAACAACTCTTTGCTCTAAAATCACTGCCTGGGTTTCTCTATGGGAATAAGTTTTCTAAAGCCTTCGATCGCCCAGATCACCGCATCTTTTACCGAAAGCTGCAAGCGTATGGGATTTGGAACCCAGTTCTTGGATCGATTGGAAATTTCCTCCTTCCGCGGCGTCTTCAGGTTCGAGTTCGGGGCTCATTTTCTGATCTAATTAATGTGGTGTGCCGTGTTCCACAGGCGTCAATGTCCGGGCCGCGCTTATTCTCATTCTTCGCTAACGAAATCGCGCGTGTTACTGAGTCACATTTCTTGCTTTTTATCGACGACACAAAGGTATGGTGAGTGATGGGCTGTCAGAAAAAGCATGCTATTCTGCAAAGGGACAGATGAAAGCGCGCAAGTAATGAACTGTACATGTACTCCACGAAATAACTAACGCATATAAGCTTGGAGACCACATGTTGGGACCGCTTCACCAGAGCGCGACCTTGGGATGGTGATGGAAGACGCCCTCGGCTGTTCGGCGCAATAATTAACGGCGTCTTAAACCGCAAATCAACATCTTTGTCTCCTACGGAGTGCTTTCGGAAGACTCGATCCCTCCATTTCCACCAAATGCTCAAACGTATGTGAGGCCCATGTATAGTACGCGATCCAGGCGTCGGAACCTTGGTTGAAACACCATCTGACTGCACCGGAGACCGCACATTAAGGGGTTACGAAAAGTGTGAAGGGATTGTGCCATCTGATGTACCATATGCGACTGGAAGCACTGAGAGTATAGAGTTAAGGAAATCGCCGTCTGCGGGGTGACCTCATCCTATTGTTCCAGACCTTAAAATACCCCGGTCACGACTGTCGTCACTTCCTGAAGTGTAACTGCAACAAGATATTGAGGGCTCAAAAGCTGAAAATCGCCACCCAATACAGTCGGATGGAGGGCCGCAGAAGTCACTTTTCCCTTCGAATTTGTCAACCGTGGAACGCGCTTTCGAATTTTCTCACTTCTGCTCCCACGCTACCCATTTTTAAACGATGATTCAACGCTGCTTTACCTCGCCTGCATTATTTGAGTTGAATTATACTTCATGTGTGGTGACAAGGCGCAGACAGTCATTGAGTTTACCAACCCCCAAGAATTCGGGATAGAAGGGTACGATTTTGTCTTAACGTGGATATTACGGTGATCTAAAGATGCGAATTTTCATTTTTGTGTAGCTTTTTTGTACTAACGTTATTCCGATAAACCATCCCTCTGAACTTGTCAAACATTGGCTTTTTCATCCGTATTACACAACGGTTCCATTGTTCCATTGCACAAAACGTTCCCGATCTTCGGTCTTTCGGAAACCTTAGCGTCAGATAATGAAGCAGTAAATATTAGTGCTGAATTTTCTACCTTATATCCCTAGAATGGTATTACAGACGTGATTGGTGCGCTTCTCCATCCATCATTAAACAGTTTGGCTGAAACAACTGCTCAAAGAGGGGAAAATATGTTACTGAAGCAATCAACAGTCTCACTTGCTATGTGTTTAGGCCGTGCCCTTTTCGCTTATCAAAACATGAGAGACGAAACAACCAGTGGAAGTTACGTGGAGTTAATGTTCAGCCCTCAGTTTTTTACACAGCTTGATTTTGTGTACGGTATCCTTGAATAAACGGATTGAGTTAAAAAGAACATGCAAATGAATGCTCCAACACCAATAGCAAAGACAAACGCGTAGTATGATCTGATCCGATAAGTGTCCGGTTACCAACGGACACCGGTTGGCAACTATCCGTTTTTAAAACTGCCAGCAGGCGACTTGTAGAAACAAAAAGATAAGATAGCAGAATGGTGAGACATAACTTAGACTACGTGCGATGTGACCGCTGACATCGGAAATGGCCAGTGAGTCGAAAGTGGGACTACCGGAGCCGTTTGATTCACATGTGGTTGACCTTGAATCACCACTCCAAATGCCACTACGCGACTCTACCTGTCAAAGCCGACCAGCGGATCGCTTCCAGAAAGGATAGCACAAACCACAGAGGGATGGATAAAGTTATGCACGGTGCCAGATGCTTTTTGCTCGCGTGCGTGCACATTTGTGTACCGCCAGCTACTGGCACCTACCAGAGCTATTGTTTGGTCTTTCTGGTTCAGAACCCGCGTGATTCACGCAACTTTCTTCTGTGCCTCGTTTTCATTTGATGAACATTTATTCTTACCGTTTTCCCGAATCACAACGTTTTGTTATTTCGACTTGGTGTAACGGTTATCTTTTCTTGTTCTTGCGAAATAACAAGACAATTTTATAGGCGACGAACACAAATCGCTATATAGTAAATGCAACATCCTTATATAGTTTCTGTGGAAATAAGTGTGGCACACGGAAAATACCGAAGTATTCAGTTTCCCACCAATAGGGTTGGCATGTGACCTGCAGAATCAAAAATACTGAAGTCGGATCCGAGCCCAAGCTTCACAGCCAGAGAAAAACATAGAAATCGACGCAGGATTGTCGATCAGGTTGAGGAGGAAAAGACGGCGTGCGATCTGTTGCAAGCGGACGACAGATGGCTGCGCTTGGTCACAACTGAACGAACGAACCGTTGTATCCGTAGTAAGTTCAAACAGCAGCTGCCTTATACACTACCGACAGACGTACTCTTGTGTGCGTTGAGTGAAAACACAACAAACGTTATGCCGACAAGATAAAATACCGTTGTGCGTGTGAGTTTCCACAGTGAATGAGCGAAAGCTGTGAAGTAGTGAGATGTGGTGGAACCGCGAGTATGCAATCGGAATGGACGGGAGTAATGAGAAGATAACCATAGTCCGAATCAGTTGAGTACGGTCGATTGGACGTGCCATAAAATCGCGCGCAGCAATTGTAAGCTAAGTATAAGGATAGAAATAATACTACCAGGCGCCAGCGGATGCCGACGTAAATGTAACCAGCTTATGGCTTAGCAAGAAGCTTGGGCCGTATCCTCATTCCACACTCTTACGTCCGGAGAGTGTCATCGACCAACAGGGCTCAGTCGTCGAAGTTATTATTTCCGTTGGTACGTTTGGTTTATCGTATCCTTTCGCATCCCATGTTAAGTAATGGACAACAACTACTCAGTTGACGAGCCTTACTGACAGTGTGCTTGTGTCATCTTTCAAATAAAGGGTGGCTTTTTCATTTATCTCCTAAACGTTATTACTCAGATTAGAGTGATCAACCGGCAGCACCGCAGCCAGATTTGCACCCTCTTAGAGATGAAGTGTGCTGTTTCTAAAGCACTTACGCAAAACTGAGGCTGATGTCACGTTCATGACGCATTCCTCACCGCAGTTGGGATAAAACCATGTACACTTAAAATTGGCCATTTTAAGCTGGATACATTTCATTCCACTTTACTTAGTTTCTTCTGCCTACCTAAATAATCTTCTACTAAGTTTCACAAGTTGCTTGCGATAGTTGCGCTTATATTCGTTAACTTTATCGTGCTTGTGACATTTTTTGAATAACTTGTGGACATTTTGTACTTATCGCGGATTCGTTGCTAACCAAGTTACTTCATACGCTAATTTAGCGAAGAGTTATGTCGGCATAGCCGTATACTTTAGCAGATATATTTTATTTGATTGGCTGTTGCTTGATATCCCCGGTGTGGCTGCGCTTGATGTGCATGTTGACGAGGTGCCTACCTGTCTGGTACACACTACCTCGTCCATACTGGCTCCAGAAGACAGTTGGTCGTTGCTGGAGAGGACGAAGTGGTTGTGATAGGCTCGAAGAGTGGATCCATGCACTCAGTGTGGAGCAGACTACGGTGCAGCCACCGCTTAGTGTGCGCTTGTTTCCAAAATACAGCGTGCTTGTGTTTGTCTGTGAAAGAGTGTGGGCCGGCTCCGTTGATGAAACGTGGTTCCCATCCGCATGCCTCCCGGTCTTATTCCTTCGGGTTTACACTGGATATGGGGTGTGTGGATGGAGCTGTGGGTGGTGCAGCGCAAGCCATCCATGGTCCCTCTGTAGGCGCAGGCGTCCTATGGCTGGCCATAATGTCAGGCAAATCCGAAACCTGATGCCTCCAACCATGCCAAGCTGTAGCATGTTAAGTAGTCCTCCTCTATCCGGAGCGCTTTCTAGTGACGGGCACGAGGCATTCCAAGATTTCCATGGTGCTATGCCAATTGCTTTGACACTCTTTAATGTATACCGAATTATTGGCAACAACGTTATTGTCTGAACCGCTGCAGCTGGAATCACAGGATCTCACTATCGATTTGATCTTCAACCCACCGAACCCTGATCTGATTTCACCTTGGAGGTTGTCTGTTCCCTCGCTATGAGGGCTGATATCCCTGGACACTAGATAAATTCAACTCTAACTTGGGTCAGTTAAAGAGGGACATGATGCCATCGCTTCAGCAACCTTTCACCAGTGGTCAGCTAACTTAAAATTAGTTATTTGTACTATTTCTACAAAAGAGGCAAGTGTACACAGTTGGTTTTTGCATTGCTTTCAGCTCATGTTGCGGTTGTTATACCATATGCTTCTTCAGAAGCTGTTACATTAGCTGCAATAAACGAAGACAGAGCAAACCGTTATTTTGTTGCTGCTTTTGAGAATTATGTAGGCTGACACCGTGCAATATAAACAAATGAGCCACTTACTGCTGCTCATCATCCGTCGGCTAAACTCATTCTGCTGCAATTTCATGTAGCCATTTCTATTTAGAAATTTTAAGAGAGCAAGAACAAACAATATTTTACGGGTTAAGCTGAATGCGGATAACTTCGTGTTTGCTCATTCAGCCGCTTCCAGACAAATCGTGGAAAGAGTAAAGGAATGCAATTGGAAAAGTGGTAACATGGAAATCAAAAAACATCGGGAAAATCAAAGGCATCGCCTACATCTAACCAGGGCACGGTAAGACTAGCCACAAAGTCGACCTGTTTGCAAAGTTAGTTTTCATTCGTCGGATGGCAGAGGCTTTAGCAAAACGAAGCAAGCTCGCGTTGTTTTGTCTGCTGATAACCTTGAATGCGTCACGTGGGTTTTCGCACGAGGTACAATCGAGCAGATGCTGAGCAATTGAGTTAGCAGGGAGTTTAGAGCCATTATTTGCGAGGTTCCGTGGAACATGTTGCATGATCCTAGTTGATAGCCTTCTCTCTCGGTTCGGCCAATGTACATGCTATCGCAAGTACAGGTGAATTGGTAAACACATGAGGCGGTAACCTGAGAGTGAAGCCTATCCAAGTTGGATTCATGGAACAGCTTCTTAGTTTGATGTAACAACACGAGCTCAGCTGGAAAGTAACTTATTACGCGATGTCATTGGAGTAACACACTTTTACACGAGATATATCGACAATACTTTTGTTGTAGTTGACACGTACAGCAAGGGAAATTCCTGTTGGGAACGGTAAACAAATGCCATCCTAATATCAACTTCACTATGGAAAGTGAAGCAGAGGATTCGTTTCATTTGCTTGACGTAGCACTTAAAAGAAGAGCAGATGGTTCACTCATAAGATCGGTTTCTTGGAAATCGAGCTGGACCGGACAATCCCTACATTGCAACAGTTACTTTCCAATGAACTATAAACGATCCCTAGTTCGAACTTGTTTTGTTAGAGCACACCAAATATGCTCTGAAGACTCCATGGAGCCTGAGTTACGATAAATCGAGTCTAACCTACGCAATAACGGCTATCCGAATAAATTCATTGCCAGGTATAAGAATGGGGTTGCTAGAAAAGAAAAAGGAATGGATGTCCCCAAGAAAATATCTTCATCACGCTACCATACAAAGGGGAACAGAACGACAGAAGATTGTGCTACCGATTACGCCAAGCCATAAAATGGTGCTACTACGCAGCTGAGCTCGTGTTGTTAGATCAAACCAAAAAGCTGTTCCATGAATCCAACTTCGATATGCCTCACTCTCAGGTTACCGCCTCATGTGTTTACCAATTCACCTGTACTTGCGGTAGCATGTACATTGGCCGAACCGAGAGAAGGCTATCAACTAGGATCATGCAACATGTTCCACGGAACCTGGCAAATAGTGGCTCTAAACTCCCTGGTAACTCAATTGCTCAGCATCTGCTCGATTGTACCTCGTGCGAAAACCCACGTGACGCATTCAAGGTTATCAGCAGACAAAACAACGCGAGCTTGCTTCGTTTCGCTGAAGCCTCTGCCATCCGACGAATGAAAACTAACTTTGCGAACAGGTCAACTTTGTGATCAGTCTTGCCTTGCCCTGGTTAGATGTAGACGATGACCTTGATATTCCAGGTGTTTTATTGATTTCCTTGTTAACCCTTTTTCAATTGCATTCCTTTACTCTTTCCACGATTTGTCTGGAAGCGGCAGAATGAGAAAACACGAAATAATCCGCATTCAGCTTAACCCATAAAATGTTGTTCTTTTCCACTGCAATTATTCAGCGCACAACTAATCATGCAAGCAATAATAGTTCAATGTAATTAATGTAGTTTACAACTCCAGTTGTTTAATTAGCTCGTCTTGGTCTAGATACACGGAACTAGCGTTAGTAAGAGTACTCATCAACGTCCGCTTCGGGTTTATACAAAATTTGGGCTTCGAGATGCCGCCGTTCAATCTCATTATGAGAGGTAATGTAACCCATTATTACATTAAGTTTGCCTATTTTGCAGTTGTGGCTGAAGCGTGGCCCTACTCAAAGACCTAACTGCTACTCGGAAGTTTTAAAAAGGCGCTTAATTTACGTTTGGTTGTAGCTCCGCTCCATGTTCAATCATACCAGATAGCGCATCCTCGTCTTTTTGATTTTCATCATGTTTACTGAGCAGCGAGCTGTAGTAGATATGGAAATTCCGGTGCTGCCGTGGTTAGTTGATCGGTTATCGAACGGGAAAAGCATATATAAATATATGATTAGCGGCAACCGGTTTCGAATTTGCCTGTCACTGTGGCCAGCCACAGGACGCCTACGCCTACAGAGGGAACATGGATGGCTTGCGCTGCACCACCCACAGCTCCAACCAAATACCCCATATCCAGTGTAAACCCGAAGGAATAAGACCGGGAGGCATGCGGATGGGGGCCACGTTTCATCAACGGAGCCGGCCCACACTCCTTCACAGGCAAACACAAGCACACTGTATTTGGGGAATCAAGCGCACACAAGGCGGTGGCTGGACCGTAGTCCGCTCCACACTGAGTGCATGGAACCGCTCTTTGAGCCTAGCACGGCCACAAGAACCGTGCACCCCGTCCCCTCCAGCAACGACCAACTGTCTCCTGGAGCCAGTATGGACGAGGTAGTGGGTAATAGACAGGTAGGCACCTTGTCAACATGCACATCAAGCGCAGCCACACCGGGGATATCAAGCAACAGACATTCACTTTAAACGACAAGCCGAAATAAAATAAATCCAATAATGCATACAGATACGGTGGCATAACTCTTCCCTAAATTACCATATGAAGTGAGTTAGTTAGCGACGAATCCGCGATAAGGAAAAAAATGTCCACAAGTTACTCAAAAATGCTACAAACGCAACAAAATTACCGGAGATAAAGGCAATTAGCTTGAACAACGTGTCCAGCTAATAGAAGACTATCCAGATATGCAAAACAAACCAAATAAAGTGGAATGAAATTTATGCAGCTTAAAGAGACCTAGTTTAAGTGTAAGTTGGTTTAGCCCAAATGCTGTGAAGAAGCATCAAGAATGCAACATCAGCCGCAGCATGGGGCACACATACATACATGGTTGGCGGCATCCGGTTTCGGATTTGCTTGTCACTGTGGCAAGCCACAGGACGCCTGCGCCTACAGAGGGAACATGGATGGCTTGCGCTGCACCACCCACAGCTCCAACCACACACCCCATATCCAGTGTAAACCCGAAGGAATAAGACCGGGAGGCATGCGGATGGGGGCCACGTTTCATCAACGGAGCCGACCCACACTCCTTCACAGGCAAACACACGCACACTGTATTTGGGGAATCAACCGCACACAAGGCGGTGGCTGGACCGTAGTCCGCTCCACACTGAGTGCATGGAACCACTCTTCGAGCCTAGCAGTAGATGTATAGATCACGTAAGGGGGGAGGGCGGGCACCGAAAACGTAAATCACCGAGTTGATAATTGTCGAACAGAAGGGAACAAATATAGACGCGGTGTTAAAGCACTATTATTAAATACGCACATTTAGGACTTTTCGGGTCGTTAGGAGAACAACGATGCAATTTTCTACTACTTTGGCAACGTCTGTTCATTCTAATACAGCTATTACGTTTCTTCTTCCTTTTTACCTAATATGATAATTTTGCAATTATGTCTTTCTCACTTGCTCTGACAGGCTTCTTCCGTACCTGTCCAAACCACTGGATCTCAAACTGGATCATGTTGCACCGAAGACCGCATGAACTGTGCTGCTCAAACGGATTGGAGTAAGGCGAATGGACAATTCGTTCAGACTGAAGCGAACACCAATTCGGCTGATCAGCACCCCGTGGTGCCAAATGTCCATTTCACCCCAGCAATCAGCTATGCGGAGCGTCTGATGTTACACCGTCATCGAAGAGGCCAAATTCCAGCATTCAACATAGATCGGCCAGAAAGGCTCAGCTTGAAGGTGGACGATGACAATGAAACAACGGAGACAGGTAGTGATAGCATTCAGCAACACATTTTCTAGTGTAAAATTCTGCGGTCTCAAATCCCCTCTGCATACGGGTTTTATGGGTTGAAGACAGTTCCTCGACAAATAAGTGAGAACTCAGAAGGCACAAATAAACCAGAAACCATGGGAATTGTAGTAAATATAATGGGTTATATGAATAGCTCGTCACCAATGCATTCACCGGTTGTTCTGCCGGAAAATTATAATTTATAAGCGATCCTTGTGTTTTTTGTACTTGTGTCCTGATGCTAAAAACCAGTCAGAATTAACACATTTTCAGTGTTTAACGCCTTTTCTAACAGTCTTCAGAACCGTTGGTTCTCCAGTTGATTGACTAGTGGGTGTTGTTGAGTCTGGTGTTTTTATGACATCAACCTTTGGCCTATCACATCTTGAACACCAATACCTTGCTATATATTTACAGCTATCGATTTCCGCTCCTCAGCATAAGTTTATCGGTTGTATCTCATGGAACTAAAACTAAACCCACAATTATGCTGAGGAACCTTACACACTTGGGACGATCCCCTGAACGGAAGCAATACCCCAAATTAAAGTAGACGAAAACCCTTGTTTTCCTTTACAACACAAAGCTTATTTTCGAGTACTAAGGACCTATCAAACCAGGAGAGGCAAATCGTTAATTTCTTTATTTGCTTATGCACCTGTTCATTTTTATCGCGCTTGGAAACTGACCTGACTCAAGCAATATGCGTAAAGGATAAACGCTGTAGAAGGTTTATGCAATTACTTAAGCTGAGCTTTCCCCAGTTTCCGTCTTTAACAACTACTTAAAGCAAGCTAACCAACTAAAACCTTTGCAGCTGCTTGAATCTCTTTCATATTTACTACCTTCTAACTTGTCAGCTAAGGAATGCCGTGCTGACTGCGCATTTGTGCATCATTCGTTTTC
The DNA here is from genome assembly GCA_944474145.2 of Dicrocoelium dendriticum. NCBI lineage: Eukaryota > Metazoa > Platyhelminthes > Trematoda > Plagiorchiida > Dicrocoeliidae > Dicrocoelium > Dicrocoelium dendriticum. The sequence continues at coordinate 81,053,068 of OX104065.1, read as the reverse complement.
TCAGAGATCCTCTGCTGCATTTTGTCGCACATCACTGGGTTTTTACCTAATCGGCTTGAATCGACAAGCACTACCTCGTGGTGCCATCTCCTTGAGAACACTGCCAGTACATCCTACACTTCTCAAGAACTGTGTATCCCGGGCAGGGTTATACCGTTACCAGAAGCATAATTTCGCGCTGATCCAATAGTCGAACACATGTTGTTATCCCACTCGATAGGACTCCAACGGCGTCCGAACTATCTTTCACTCGTTGCGGTTTGCCACTGTGTGGAGTAGCTGCAGAATAATATTCTTTTTCCTCGCAGTAGGCCTGCCGTGACGTCCAACACCTTGACCGCAGACGATCCATAGACCTTCGTGGAATTGAAGCATGGACACAGCCGCACGCTGTCGGCAGACCAGACGAACGCCTAGAAAGAACACCTTACAGGTACACCAAAGAAACGGACCATGGGACTTTTTCATCAACAGGACAACATCTTACGGACGTGCCTTGACGTGTCTGCATTTCCGCTGATTCATTAGAACATCGGCCAACCTTGTGACAACGCCAAAAAGAATTTGACTGACAAGCTGTGGGATCACCTTGCTTGTACAGATCTTTTGGCAAGCGAAGTTCACAGTGACGTAAAGAATTGACGATCACAACGACACAGTCTGGAGCGTGCTTTTCTGCTAATCGGAACCACAGGCGCAATCCAGTTGTTTTACGTAAACAATAAGTAGTAAAGTCAATCTTAGTCTACAGTGCCACCGAGCTGAAGATTTCAAGCTGGGTAGAGACTAAAGCATATGACTGGGATGAGTGCTGATTCACCCATGAAATGTTCCCTCACGAAATCTTGATCGTCAAATTAACTTCAGCCATTATTATCCAAATACCTAGGGCGTGGTCTGCGTGTGGTAACATTAATAATAAATGGGTTTATTTTCTGAGAGGTAAGGTACCTTCACAGTTGTGGAACGATCATGTTTACGGTGAGTTTCGTCGGCCTTTCCTTTAAGAACTTGTGTTCAATATGGGTCAGTAATGCGATTGTTTGTGGTATACGTAATAATTTACAAGTTATTCTAAAGCTAGTTTTATCACATATTTTTCGAGACAAATACCATTTGTGCTCTCCTAGATTACTGAACGCCGAAAAGCTTGACCAAATTTGGCATGGAAAGAAAAACTTATATATAAGAGCTAAATGTAGTCAGCATCTCGCTACTCCTCGATTGCAACAGTAGCTTATTCCACAGATGGACGTACCGTACCAGGAAACTTATTTAAGCGGCTATTTTGAGTGGTCTTCTGTAAGAATGATAGACATTTCCCATTAAAACGGAGATAGGCTGAGCCATTTTGCAAAACAACTGCACTATGAATGAGAAGACTAGCAAACCTATTATACTACAAAAAAGGGTAAGTTACTTTCCAGTTGTCGAAACCAGAATCGGTCCAGCTGTAGCTATGATTATGGATCTTCCTAGGTAAACGCTGATGAACACCCCATAATTATTTTGATAAATGAGGGCTGAAAGTTTTCCGAAGCAATTCTACCTGTGTTGTGCTGACTAATTATGGCGGTGCAGCATACTAGTGAGGGTTGCACAGTGAGTTGCAATAATTAAAACCCTGTGTGCTGTAGCAAAAGTGACCTAATGATGAAGCCTGTTAGCTGTTTCGCTTTCGTTAAATGATGCAGGATTTGTTTAGGCCGTTACTTTTCGCATTTTATCTCAATGACCTACCGCAGAAGCTTGAAGTACCCTGGCTATAGTTTGCTGATGACCTCAAGCTCTGGAATATTGTGAATATCCCTGGTGGCTCTTAGGCACTTCAGAGTGCATTGGATAGGCTCTGGGATTGGTCAACCTTATGGTTGATGCCTATAAATCAGGCGAAATCTTCCGTCCTCCGCATTGGAGGTGCTAATCCCCCCACGCGCTACGTTGTTGGTGGAAGTGAAATCCCTGTTGTCACTCCGCAGCTTGATCTAGGTATCACACACACCTCATTGCTTCACTCTGGGGACAGTTGGAGGAAGGCTGCTTGTAGAGGGTTCTGTATGATGTGTTTTATTCGCCGCGCCTTCGGTGTCCTAACGGCCAATATCTTTGTCTTGTAGGGGACAAACTGGAACTGGAGAGGGTTTTACGAGTGGGTACAAGGTTAGTGCAGGGATTACGGGGGCAAAAGAATCCCGAACGTTTGCTTAGCTTGGATATGTACTCAATGCACCACAGCAGAATTAGAGGAGACTTGATCCTCACTTACCATGTCTTAACGGGTAAGATCGGTCCAGACTTGTCCTGGCTACTTAGTCACGCCAAGCTGTCTAGTCGCCGAGGTCACCCGATGAAGCTGTACAAACTGTGTTCCGACCGGATAAGGACGGAAACTTGCTTGTCACGCCGGGTTATTGAATGTTGGAACTCGCTTCCGGAGCACATCGTTAGGAAGTTTACGGTAGAGGGTTTCGAGCATCAGTTAGATGCTCTTACGTGGCAGTACCAAACATTCCCCTTCTCCTAACCGACATGTATCTTCAACTTTCCCTTCGTTCTTTTTTAATTTCTTCTCACACCTTGGTAGTATTATTATTTAGCTGACATTCCTGCTCTTGTTTTCTTAGCTTACCCTTCACTCTTTTGCTTCACATAAACCGGTCCAGCATGGATTGCTGTGCAGGAAAATATGGGCAATAATTGGTTGGACATGGTGTGATGTGGTCTGCGTTTTAGACTTTTCAACACCTCAAACAGACCTATCAATTCCCGACTCAAAGATACGCAAAAGAAGGAACATTCATGGGATTATCCTATCATTCCGCTCCCAACTGAACTGGAACGTAAAGCTACTAGAGTATTAAATTCCATAGCCTCAGACGGGGTAGGCGGTTGGGATGTGGGTACAAGTAAGACTGAAGGATCTTTGATATATAGCCGAGTATCTGAGTTTTGTCTGCTGAAGGCCCCACAGACCTGCGTTCACTTTGTTTGCTCAGCGGTGATACATCTAGATGGTCAGGTGAAAATGAGTACACTAGTTTGATGCCATCCGCAATTAATAGCGTGCTTCATATCTATTGTATTCACGTAGATATTTCACGTAAATGAGGAGAACAAGTGGATCCAACGCGCTCCCTTGAACCATACTACTAGTGAAAGTTCTGAGGGCAGAACAGTGTTGATCTACCTACATTCTTAGCTTTCGGTCGTTTAGATATGAGTCGAGCCAGATCAATAGGGGGTTGCTGATCTCATGGGACGCAAGCGCAGCCAAAGGTGCTTTGTGCGGTACGCAGTCAAACGCTATTTGCATATTCGGAAGAATGATGACGATGGCCATGCTACTCTCAGTTGTTACTGTGACATGATCAAGCAACTGTAACCTCAGGCTTTAGAACATATTGCAGTGAACACGTGCTGTGAACCGCTGATCGATTTTCTCTTGTCATAAACTGAGTAACCAGATGCGTGACGACTTTTTCGAAAACATTACAGGAGGCGGATATATGGTTTGTTGAGGATAGCCGGATATCGTGTATCGCCCTTGTCTTTCGAAATAATGCTAATTATTACCTAATAATTGCAGGAAGCACCCAGCTTTTAATGATGGTGCAAAAGTGTCCAGTGGGAGGAGGGGTATGTTTCCGACACTGAGCTCTAAGGTTTCAGGGGAAACAGCATCAGGTGCTAGTTGGAATGTCGGTTTGATGGATGTGATAGTCAAATGTATGCTCTTCAGACTCCAGCGGGCGTTACAGAGCACGTCATTCATGTTATAATCTTCGCACTAGACGCAATTCCTAAATCGGCACTTTACTGCTTCACAAAACGACTAGCCCAACCGAAGCAAAAAGCAGAACACCAATGACTTTGACAAAATAACGTACTAATCGCCATCAACAAACACTGTACTACTACCGTGGACCTTGGCTGTATTTAGTGGTCTCTTACTGACCTTCGATTTCTGGAATTGAATGGTCAACTACAAAGTTTAGCGGTTCCCCATAGCTTTTGCCGAGATGTCAGGTGGTTGGGAGTCAGGTGAAGAACTTAGGACATCCCAGAACGTTCGAAATGGATCGATAATCGTTAATAATCGATCAATCGCTAAAGTTATGGATTTTCCAGGCGCTTCTTACTTTCTCCCTACACCTCCTCCTGAGATAACATCCGAGGTATACAACGCATTGCTTGCAGAAGTCCGTAAAAGTTTCCGAAGTGAATTGTGTGCCATTGTCAGTTACAATCGTCTCTGGACAGCCGAATCTGTTAAAGGTTTGGCGCAGTATTGATATAGTGGCATTGGTGTTTGTGCCATCCATTAGAAATAGTTTAGGCCACTTGCCGTATGAATCGATTATAATGTGGAAACTTCCGTCATTGATCGGTCCTGCGAAGGCGATCTAGATTCGGCCCTATGGTTTAGTGGCTTTTGGCCATGAATAGAGCTCTGCTTTTATTGGCGCTTGCAAGACATTGGCGCACATTTGGCAGCGTTTAGCTATTTCTTCTAGCTGTTTGTCCATGAAGGGCCAGTATGCATAACTGCGGGCAAGCGCCTTCATCCGGCTGATCCCAGAATGCCCAGCTTGGAACTGCCGAATAAGATGCACCTGAAGTGCCTTGGGGATGATCACTCTTTCCGAAAATATTATGCAGTCGTTCACAAGAGAGAGGCATGTTTCCTTTAGAAGTACTGTTGCAACTCGACACATGGACATGAACGTGGCAAACTGGTTTTGTGAAACTGGCTAACTTTCTTGAGTACTGGATCCCGAAGCGTTTCGGTTCGTACAGCCTCTGCGGTAACTGGTAGACCGTGCAATGCATCACATACCAGTTAGCTGAGGTCATGTTCGATCTCGACCGAGGCAATGATTGTGTCCTCATGTTCTCACTGGTGGACATCAATTAGGCGTGACAGTGCATCCGCTTGGCCAATGGAAACTGTCGGCTGGTATTGGATCTCTAAATCATACCCCATTAAGATAAGAGCCCAACCTTGTATCCGGTTGGCTGTGTAGGCCGGGATGCCCTCTTTCGAACCAAACATAGCCAGCAAGGGCTTGTGATCACTTAGAAGCATGAAGCCGCGTTCGTACAGCATTTTGCGGAGTTTTTGACCGCGAACACTATGGCCAATGCTTTTTTCTCAATCTGGCTGTAATTTCTCTCGGCGTTCATAGGTGTTCTGGCGGCATGGGTGATTAATTTCTGAGGTCCATAGGTGTACATGTGGGAAATTACTGCGCCAGTCCCATGACTTGATGGATCTGTGGTTAGGACAATCTCTTTGGAGGGATCAAAGTGAGTCAAAAGCATGTTTGAGGACAGCAGTGCCTTGACCAGTTCAAAGGCATTTTGGCATTCTGATGTCCAGTTCCAAGTTTGGCCTTTGGCTAGGAGCTTGTTTAGGGGGGCGGGCATGGGGTGCATCTCAGGAGATAATGTGCTATAGTGGCTGATGCACCCACAAAATGAACGCATGGGCTGTAGATATGTTGGTGGAGGCATTTTTCTAACGGCTTCTGCGTTTTCCGGATTTGGTTGACGTCCATCCTTTTCACGGATAAAACCGAGCATGAAAAATGTGCATTTATCCTCACGGATCCGGGAACCTTGCGACTGTATACAACCAAGCACTTCATCCAGGCGGTTAAATGGCTCTTCCGGTGATCGACCCATCACTATGATATCATCCAGATATGCAGCGGCTCCTGAAACGCCCGCTAGCATGGTATCCATCAACTGTTGGAAGATGGCTGGCGCTGTTTGTACACCAAAGTGCAAGCGGTTGTTTTGGAATAGGCCACTATGGGTGCTGATCACCAACAACTCCCTCGAGACTTTGTCAACATCCACTTAAATGTAGGTACCGGACTGAGCAAACTTAGTAAAGCACTTGCCACCATTCACTTTGGCAATGATATCTTCCGGTACGAGTATTGGGTACTGTTGATCATCCACCGCTGCGTAAAGGTCACTTGAGAAGTCAGCGCAGACGCGTACTTGCTATTTGCCTTTTTCACTGCAACAATAGGTGCGGCCCATGATGAGTAGTTGACGGCTGTGATGACTCTGGCACGTTACAGTCGATCGAGTTCTTGATGAACGGTTGACTTGGCTGCATATGGCATCAGTCTTTTAGCCCTGAACACTGGTTTAGTATCTGGTCGCAAGCCTAGCGTCGCCGTGCATTTCGTACAATGGTCCAAGCCATCCTGAAAGACAGGCATATTTCCGTTTCAGGGTACGTGTGTTGTCTTCGACAGACTTGGATGATGGGTCTGGACTTGCTCGAATTCGGTTGCATATCTGATTCAAGGGAACATCGAGGAGTTGCAACTTTACAATGCAGTCGAGAGCAATAGGATGCAAATTCGGCCGGTCCGAAAACTAGAACCTTCCCGACTCTTCCACACCTTTGGCAGCAACCTTGCAAGTAAATTCGCTCACTAATTTTAACACACCGCCGGATACATTACGTGCAACTTTTTGAAACTCGACCATCTTTGGCCTCTTTATGTGATTTCATTTGCTCCTGGAAATAATCGTAATGTCCGAGGCCGGGTCAAATTGCAGTTTCGTTGGGATCCCATTGATCAAAACCCTGATAAATCATCTTCTCGTCTTATACTCACTTCGGAATGCGACAACTTTGGACGGAGTTTCTGCGCCATCCTTCCTAGAATTCCCCTTTTGATAAAACTTCTTCAGGTTCTTTGGCCAGACCTGACTGCAGAATTCCTCCTTATGCCCATGCTTATGGCATGTGGGACAGATATGATGTTTGAACGGACAAAAGCGCACGAAATGCCGTTCGCCGCATGGCCAGCATGGTGTGGGTGGTTTTTCGTAGACCTCTTGTAGGATATGATTGGGTTGACAGTCCTGGCCTTTTTCCCGAAGTGCACGGTATCTGGTGGTGCAAAACTATTCCGTTCGACCAGGGCAAGGTCGTGTTTTAGAGTGAGCAGCAGTTTGCATTCGCTTACGTGGGCCTTCAGTGACAGATAAGGATCCTGATCCAGCTTACCTAATAGCCGCACGTGGATCCCACCATCACAGGGGATTGTAGAGCGTTGAACAAAATGAGACAAACTGATTGTCTGTTAAAGAGCATAGTTTGAAACACTCACACACAGTTAATCAAGTCTGCTGAGGTCCCAAAGTCGTCTAATTCCCGTTTGCCAATGTGCAGACACTGATAGCGCATACTAAAAATGGATACTGATTCAGCATAAATTTCCTTCAGCTGTGACACTATTTCGTCCAGCGTCAGATTCTTCTGCTGTTTGGGCAAAATCTAGTCTATGAATCTTGCATGCTCACTTGTTCCGAGCCTGCGGAGTAGCAATGACAACTTCCAGGAGTCGTCCTGACGAATGAAGCTCCTCCGGAACATGTTTTCCCAGCGCCTGAACCATACTTTGAATGTAAATCCAGAATCTGTGTCATAATGGAATTCAGTGGTTGCATTCGTGAGAATATCGGCAGAACTCGCCTGCATGTCCCGCGTCGCTGCTCGTGTTGTCTGCGAACTCAAGCGCTGTGTCAGATATTCATTCAGTTTGGAACTAAAGTACGAGATGCAGATAATGCGGCAGTTCATGGAGCTGCAAACTAGGAGTAAATATTTGGAGTAAATATTTGGACCATATCATCAAATGCCGTACCGTTGACCAAAAGTAGCTGTGGTCAAAATGGTAAAATATATGTGACTCAATGTGCTGCCATCTGATATACGTGTCAAGAGGATGGACACCGCGCCACAACTGGATAAAATCACGATGGACAAGAAGGTCTCTTGTGCGAACCTGCCAGCATGCAGCTCAGAACCGTGACACTGTTAAAAACGCCCGACAGCTAAAGCAGGTCCGGCTCATCAGCCCCCAGCTGAAACTAATCACTCTACAACTTCAACCTTGAACAGCAATGGTACCTTAGTTGGCGCTTCCACAAAAAATGACTGACAGCCGACCTAACAGTTGTCGGCATAAAATCTCACCTGCAGCCTGCATCCACAATTACGCTTCTAACCTATAAAGCCTTCATCTTCTTGTATGGCGGATCGTAAGGTCTTCTCACTAGCTTAACCGAGCTTCGTACACGCCAGGTTTCAAAGACTTGAACTGCCGTCATCACAAACGTAGTATGGCTAAATATCGAGATCACCGGTTATAAGATAAATCTGCCAGATATAATTCTCCTGCGAAATCATGGCCACAACAGTAAAGGCTGGGTAACCTTGTCTTACCGATCTGACCTGTATGTCGATATTATCCAGGATCCAAATACGCAGATTGTCTAGTCTCTTTTGTGCCGTCTGCACCTGAGACGTGCTAATGTGTGTTCGATAGTAATAGTTTGCAGCCCTCCAATATCCACCTTAGAAGTTGATCACCGCCTGGCTTCTGCTATAAAAAGAGTCCTGACACTGTCGTCTAGTCACATCAGTCTGGTGGGCGACTCCATCCTGCACGCGGTCTCTGCTTCTCTCAGCGAACAATTCAAGGCGGACTTGCAACAGGTTATCGCCTAGTTAGTGCTATACAACCACGTCACCTTTCCAACGTGATCCAGTAAGGGTGACCATCTGTTCCAACGTGGAAAAAATGGTTGATACCTTAAGCACAGATGCAGCGCTTGACCGCAGCGAACATGCAACGCTGCTTCTACATTACATTTGACATGTGTCATACATCAGCGCAAAAACCGAGGATGCCAATGTAGTCACCCATTAAGACATTCAGTCAGACCTCATCCAAGCAACCAACTGGTCTTTGTTAGTCCAACATCCTCACGAAGTTGCCTGGAGGGTAATAGTTACCTAGTTCACTTCACTAATGGCAAATGCGCCGGAAAGCAAAGATTTGCGACTGAAACAAAGTAAGTACTTCCTGAGAAGATTGACTACCAGATTAATGTTTTTGAGTAAGTCACCTTGATGCGCCAATAAAACCGGTCAGCACGTGCCGGCCTGTGATGCCCACAAAACTGTGCGGAAGCACTCTGTCAAATTGGTCTATGAAGACAAACTCCAGGGATAAAATCCCGCATTAAATCTTAAATGTTGTACAGGTCTGTCAGTGAGCTTCGCCGAGTGCAGCACGGAATACTAACAACTTGGGCTTAATCCTATCCTCATGATTTGGAAGAATGGCACTGCATCCGTGAAGCCCGCACGCCACGATGTGATTGTCGACTCTCAACGTCAAAGTTACCCATCTCCTTCAACTATAAAGTATATAGTCTAAGACTGCTGAAAGTTCTACTGCACTCCAAAGAAATGGTTAAAATGGTGTTCGGAAATAGGCACAAGTGTTGCACCAGACTGCCATCAGAAATAAGTCTGAAGGCGGTCGAAGTCGGGCCATTATTGACTAAGGGAACACAAATCCAGCAAGACATTTTCGCGAGCCCAGCAGTCTTCATTTCTTAACCGGAGAGCTGTGCAAATCCCCAGCCGTTAGGTAAAAAAGGAACGGGCGATCCACCGCAAATCGCCTCTTATGGATTAGGTAGCAGGTGCTCTATGCAACAGACCGGAACCGCCTCTGGGGTAGAAAAGCACTACGTCCAAAAATAATTTTCAGCCGGCCCTACAAGAGTCGGTGTAAACCCGTGAGAAATGTTTATGTGTTCAGATACAATTGTGGCATCAATTTCTCCCAATTGCTTGTACACAGACACACAAGACCTTCACAGCAACTTGGTCGAGGTTCGACCGCCTCAAGCCTCAACGTCATGGGAGGACATTCTGGCAACCGAAGCCCGCCTGAACGACGTGATTACCGAGGCCGACGTCGCACTATGTTTTTGCGCAATGACCGACCCACTAGCGGAGTCTATGCAATCCTTAACTACCGTTCCGAACTACACACCTACTGCGTAAATGACCCATGGGGTTTAAAATGTAGACGCCTGCTCCTAGGACAGGGTGATATATGCCTAATGATCGTTAGCATACCGGTCACCACTGTCCACTTTAGAAATGTAGCATGCTATAACCTCGGCTCTGAAGAAGTAACTGACACGATCTTACAGCCACGTTCTCCTAGTAAAGGACTTAGTCTGTCCGAACTATAAAATCCGGCCACTTACGGTGAACACTTCAAGGCGGAACTGCAAGAGCTAATCGCTGGTATTCCGCTGTACAACCATGTCACTTCCCCAAAGCTTTTCAGAACTGGAAATAAACAGGCAATGTTGGACCTCCTTTCTACCAAGGAGGAACTGAGGATCGACGTAGAAACAGCGTGCACTCCGTTTGGGCCGCAACGATCATGCGACACTAGTGCTCCATTACATGTGCTACGTAGAGCATCCCAACGAAATTCTCAGGGATTATCACGTCTTAACCAACTATGATAATCACGCCAAACTTATTGCTGCAATAACTTGGTATTTCCTAGCCGCATCGTCCCCTGAGGTGGTCTGCAGGGAATTTGGCAACAGTTTAAGCACGCCGGTGTCAAGCACATCTGAAACCAAAATCAACCGATCTAAAAAGACTACTCGTTCCTAAGGTGCAAGACTAGCAAATACATGGCATTGCGAGACTTACCATGGTTTGCCCACCTAGCTTCTCCGAGCGAGGACACTTGGGATGTTTATAAAACACAAAGAAACCACTGCATCAAGACGTCAAAGAGCATGAAGTAAATAAGCAGCAAAACCTTGTGGTATAAAAACTGGGTATTGCCCACGCGAAAACACTGTACAGCCACCACGCGTTTCGATGTAATTTTCATCTCATCAGGTGGAGACAGCAGGATTTAAACCCACGACGATTGGAATACAGCAACAAAATGTGTTGCCCATCGTGACCCGGTAGCCAAAGAGGTAGTAGTGTTGGCTGCTATTCCAATGGTCGTGGGTTCAAATCCTGCTGTCTCCACCTGATGAGATGAAAATTACATCGAAACGCGTCGTGGCTGTGCAGTGTTTTCGGGTGGGCAATACCCAATTTCGATCTACTTTGAATACGGTCCCAGTGATCGCGGTGACTAAGGTTCATTTCAATGTGAATCACAGTCCGATAAATTGAGGTTGCGTGTCGCAATCCAATCACACAACGTGTAATCTAAATTTGACCCTCCTTGTGGTATAAGTTTGCTGTTACCCCAAGTGGCCATACAGACAGTTAAGTAAATTTCGTCGAGTTAAGCTCGGAATTCCCGCTTTACACACAGCATGCGCGTTAGCACAAACGGCACAACAGGCGTCCAACTTTATTGGACAACTAATTGGCCTTACTTTGCAAAATGTACAACCAGCTTATGTCCAGCATACGCAACTTCTGTTGGCAAGATGCCATCCAGTGTACGACTGGTCGGAACCGAGGCTCTTGCTTTTTGGTGGACCATTCCTCACACAATTGAGATTACATGTATTCTACTCAGATTCATAAGCTCTACAAGATAGATTTTCTCCAGGTCGCGGCTGCATGGACCAAATCTTCACGCTCCGCTAACCTCTCAAACTTCGTCACATCCACCGGCGGCTAACAATCTCTAGTGCTCTTGAACTTCCGAGCGGCATTTGATTCAGTAGATAGATCTGCTTTGTGGAACTGTTTACTTAAGAAAGATGTGATTGACAAGTTTGTAGCCATGCTGAAAGAGATTTACAGTCACACGGCGGGCAAAGTCAGGGCTTAAATGGCACGCTGTATCCTTCGTTTGCTGTGACCAGCGGTGTTCGCAAAGGTTGCCCTATTTCACCTTTCCTCTTCAATATTGCCATGGAAGATGTCGTCCAAGGAGCACTGGTAGGTGTCCAGAAATGCGATGTTGCGCTCCTCTCTGGAGACAGAGTCACTGACTTGGATTACGCCGATGATATCGCCTTGCTAGGGGACGACCCCCATACTGTGCAGAGAGCTTTGGACCGTTTAGCGATAGACGCTTCTAAGTGCAGCTTATGCTTCACTCCAGGAAAATGCAAAACGCTGCTCCAGGACTGACAGGTGTTCTAACCCGAGCTCACCATTGCTGGACATGTTCTGGAGCAAGTCCCTTGCTTTACGTACCTAGGGAGTTGCGGTGTTGGAGATGAAGTCTCACAACGGATTGTAAAGCCCCGCCTTGCATTCATAAAACTGAGACACCTATGGCATGGTCGTGATATCAGTCTCAAGCTCAAAAGCAGGGTGTACAATGTTTCCGTCCGCGCAGTAATCTTGTACGGCTGTGAGACGGCCTATTCGCTCAGAAGACATGAAGCGGCTGTCAGTCTTTGACAATCGCTGTCTACGAAGGATTGCTCGGGTGTGCTGGCAACACCACGTAAGCAACACAGAGGTCCGAGACCGAGTGCTTGGAGCGAGTAGTGCCAGTCTTCCGAACGTTATTCACCGAGATCGCATGCGTTGGCTCGGAGACGTTTTGCGCATGCCAGCCCATCGCTTTCCACCTCGAGCGGTATGTGCACTCCCAGAGAGCGATCGGAAAAAGTACCGCAGTGGACAGCCAATGACGTGGAGGAGGAGCATGAAGAGAGCAACTGCAAGTTTGGCGGCAGTCGGACCAGTCCGTCTTTCAGGTTGGAGACCACGAGATGTGGAATCTCAGTAATTGGAAACCTTTGATGTCTTGGCCTGCAACAGTCATCCATGGCGCCACTGTTGTTCTGCCATTTTATCCCCCCCTTTAATGCACACAAAAGCTTACGAAACAAAAACATAAAAGCAAACATGCGTGTGTACAACCAAAAAAATCGTTTTCCGCAGTTAGTGTTCCTGTTTTCTCTATTTTTTCTTCTGCCCTGGTTCTTATGGCACAATGGCTGTTAACACACTGTGAATATATATGGTCCGGATTATTTTTGTCATTGCAACGTCTGATTCACGTCTTTGTTTATGACGAATTTTGTTGCTGAAACTCGCCGCTACAATAATCCATTTTCAAGCACTTTATGGATTTTTACACTCGTTCTAAAGATCTTTCTTGTGGCGATCAAGACAACCAAAAATCGTTCTCCAATACCATTTGCTGCAGCTAGTTCTCATTTACTTCTACGTTACTTCTAGCTCAGCATCCTTTTGGAGCTGATGGTTAACACATAACCAATCACCGCGCTTTGTAACCTTGTCAACGGGTAAACCGGCGTAATTCATCAGACCGACCGGCGCAGACACATCGTCCGCAAATCTTAACTTAACCTTCGTAACCACCGCTCGTTCGGCAGGGTTGCGCAACCGACCAGTCGGAAAAGTACACAATGCTAACTACCTCACCGTGTAAGGTAGCGACATTATGCCGAGTAGTAGAAAACAAGTAGATGGGAATCCAGAAGAGCTCCATAGGAAGGGAAAAGCTTGGTACGCGTAATGTAACCGATTATTCAAATTTAGTTTCTCCTGCTCACACTGTGACAAAAGATATCATCCAAAGTGGGCAGCTCTTTCTCAACAACACGTGAGAGCTCGAAGTAACCCTAGACGACCTCTATTTTTCACTGCGTGTTAGACCATCCCATTAGTCAACTGTACACTTCGCCTAGTCCAAAAGCGGGCCAGGTTAACAGAATTTGAACGGCAAATGAGGGTAATGATGGTAACACTGAAAGCGAGTATGCACCAGAATAACACACTGGTTTCCAAGAGAATCAATGGTAAAATATTGGCTTTGCCCGAACCACCATCGGCAACGTCCCAGTTGTCAGTATCTCCTTCAATTCTGGTAGAAACCCAGGGGAACAGACCGTGGCTCTGATAGGCAAACAGAACATATGACCACGAACAGCAGGCACCACCCGAAACATGTGATCGAGCAAATTCAGTCGGTTTTAACAGATGGTATAATTAACAGGGATGGGACAGCTAAACCCTAGTATACTGCACCTGCAACTCAAGGGCCTCTGGTCAAGTTCAGATCACCCAGGACTTCAGTCATATATGTAGAGATCGCTGCAAAAGTCCCACTGAATGCTACTTTTAATGTCTCCTATGTTGTGAACACAGCCAACGCGAATAGAGAGACATACATTAGACCAACATCATTTGGCATAAAGTCAAGATCAACGATCACCTGACCTGGTAGCTCAACAAAAAGCGCTCCAATTATAACGCCATAACTTGTTGTGTGCACAAATGTCCCCGCATCTACCGTCATCACATTGCGAGGTAAATTAGCGGAAAAACCCAATGGAATTCACTGTGCATTTTGGTGAACTTCAAATCCGAAAGCACGAAACTAATGAGAGTTACTCGTCACTAGAACTCTGCATACTATGGCGAACCCAGAATCATTACAGTAACACTGGAATCAGTTATTGATGTAGCAAACGTTTTACTCTTTGCAAGTATGCTACAACACAGGTCTTACAGGGTACGCATTTATCTTGACCTACCCAAGAGCATGCGACAATCGAAAAGAAACATCATAGTAGAAAACGAAAAGATGAATGATCTAAGCACAATGTTTGTTTATGGCGTGCCATAGCTTCCTTCCCCCGATAGTCAAGAGGCCGATGATCCCCACTTTGGACAGTAGCAGCTCACTGGTGAAAGTTTTTCCTTGGACAATGCAGTGACGTTATGGCTCAAAAGTCTACCTCTCTCACCAAAGTATAGAGAATGTTGACCAAGAATTCTAAAATTCTTGGTTCAGTCAGAGCATACAGCAACGGAATTGTTAGAAGGTTGTCGGTGACAACGGTAAAGCCTTCTATCTGAACTTCTGTTAAAAGCTGCTAATGCATCACTCTAACGCACGGTCATGAGATTCTGCAGTATGTCCCGACTAGGAAGGGGACGTACCTTGACCAACTCAAGTTGCGGACGATGCCTCATCATCATTCCATCAAAAAATGAATAGCAGCCGATCACACATCAGTCTACACTTTACTCCTTTAGATCCCTTTGGTCTCCTAGAGAAAGCAAAATATTCTTCATTTATACCAATGCTAAAGGCCTTTTCAATAAGCTGGCCGAACTGAAAGAACGGCTAATTTCGCAGCCATGTGATATAGTCAGTATCACGGAGAAATTGTTTCACGTTGGAATGACGGAAGCTGCCGGGGCGGTCTGTCCTACGAAACGACAGGCTAGCAACGAGAGTGCTTCGGCGATCATCCGTCAAAATCGAACTTGAGAGGCTGGATCAAGTTAACTTAGGAGATCACAAGCAATCCGCAAAGGCAAAGATAATTGGGAAAAAACGGGTCGGCTTCCTACTACAGGCGCTCGGAAAATACACACCCCTATTTCCAGACAGACGGCAAACAATGACTGAAGCACGACGTTACTGCACTGGAAAAAGGTCCGGCAACCTAATCAAAATAAAAATAAATGGTTTCCATCGATTCGGAATACTTGTGGCTCGGGTTGGTAGTTAACGTTTAAATCGTTCTACGAGCTGAGTAATTTAGTGACAAACGTTTCACCATTTCCCACAGTGACGTCTTCAGTGCACTGCTTCGTAGAGGAAAACCTCACGGAAAGTTTCGTCGGGACGTAGCGTTGGAAACTGACCTCGTCGATGTGTGTCCCGTGACCTCTGTTTGTTCGATACTTAGCCGCCCAGTTTCACGCTTTCTCAGCTGTAGGTACACAGGATCGAGGTCAATGCGGAGGTTCACTGAATTCTCTGTAGAGAACCATGCCTCAAGGAATTCCCTTCCTTTTCTTGTCCGTGCGCCAAAATTTCTGTGTTGTCCCAGTTAACGTTGTGTCCTTCCTCATCGAGATGCGCCGAGATCTGTGACGATACATAATGGTATCCACACGCACGCTTGTGCTCTTGTATTTTTGTGGAGAATTTTCTCCCCGTCAGACCTACATAGTCTTTCTCACAGTTCTCGCACTGTATCCTGTAGATGACACTTTGGCGTTCGTGTACCTCCAGTTTTTCTTTAGGTCTAGATAAGATACTTTTCAAAGTCGCAGTTGGTATGTGAGCTGTCATCAGGTTGTGCGGCTTGAGGAGTCTAGCTGTCTTTTCCGATACGTTTTTTATATACGGCAGAGCGATGTGTTTCGCCATTGTTAGTGCAGGTGCGGTAGTTGTGCTCCTTCGGTTTAGGTGTCTTTGGATGAAACTGCGTGGGTAGCCGTTGCGAATGAAAGACAAACAGATGTTCTTCTTTCTTTCGTTTTGCCTCCGCAGTATTGCAATGCGATTCTAGTCTAAGAAACAGCGTCCGTATACAGCTTATTTTGTGACACTTAGGGTGATTGCTGTTGAAGTTCAGGATTTGGTCAGTGTGTTTTTCTGTACACTGATGTTTGTAATTCGCCTTCTACCGTTCTGGTAACCAGCACGTCCAAAAAGGGTACTTGGTTTTCCACCTCTTCTTCCATGGTGAAACGAATGCCTTCCATTGCATTGTTAAGTAGGTCTTGTGCGGTCTGTAGCTGGTTGTGTTTGAAAATCACAAATGTATCGTCAACTTATCGCACCCATAAGTTCGAACTAATGACTGAGAGTATATCCTTATCCAACCTCTGTATGACGACTTCCGCAATAAGTCCAGATATGGGGGATCCGATTGGAGCTCCTCTAACTTGCTCGTAAAACACTCCGTTGAATTTGAATTAGGTAGGAAGGCACAAGTCGAGGAGGTTGCATATGCTTTCAGTTGTTAGCTTCGTAGTCGTTTGTCCTCCACTGTTCAGACGTTCTCTGATATTTTCTTTCGCTATGTGTAAGTTGATGGAGGTGAAAAGTGCGGTGACGTCAAAGGATACCATCACTTCTTTATAGTCTATCCACATGCATTTGAGCTTTTCCAAAAACTGATGAGCATTATTGATCGAATATTGTGATCCGCTGGTCAGATGTTTGTGGCCTTTCCATAATTATTTAGCCAAGTTGTAAGTTGGTGTACCTGGGAGTGATACTATTGGTCGTAGCGGCGCACCCTCTTTGTATGCTTTAGGAAGCCCGTAAAACTGTGCGATGTTTGGATCACGAGCCTTCATTCTATCATACTCTCTCTTTGTGAGTTGATTTAATACTTGCAGTTTCTTAAGTGTCTTATTCACTTTATTTGTCAACCGTACTGTTGGATCGTTCTCCATGCTTCGATAGGTTGTTGAGTCGGCTAGGAGATGACTTGCCTTTTCAATATGATCAGTTTTGTCCAGTATGACAGTCATACGACCCTTGTTCGCAGGCAGGATTACGATGGCTTCGTCGGCCTTCAAGGATTTTAGGGCACTCTTCTCTTGTTTTGAGAAAGAGTTGTGTTGCTTGTTGCGTGCTAAAATCGGAACCACGGCATGCCTTATTTGTGTTTTGGTCTCTTCGTTAAGTCCATTGGATTGTAAGGTGTTTACGAATTCTGCTAAGAACATTATAGTTCCAGTATCCTTGAAGTTGTAGTTAAGTCCCTTGATGAGGACCTGTCGTTCAACCTCACCGAGATACCGTGTGAACAGGTTCCTAACCCAACCATAGTTGACATCTGCGCACTTCAAAGTGGACAATTTGGACAACTTTTCTCGAAGTGCGGCCTGCTTTTTCGCTTTAGCAATTGCTGCTTTGCCAGCAAGCACTAAGTCTAACTGTTCTGTCATTTGTTGGCCGAATGCTTTTGGGAATGTAGTTTGGTGTTCCTTAAGAAATCCTCCATATTTCTCAATCCGATTGTGTGCATCAATGATCATCATCCTCACCATATGTTTTCCAAACTGCATTGCAACTGCCCACGTTTGCGGATGGTTTATCGGAGGCTTGTAGTTGACACTTCTGGGGAGAATGTCATTTCGTAGGCATTCATGGAGGAAGGATAACTGTTCCCGTGTGGAGGCTTTCCGGCAGGCAAAGTTTTCCCAACGACGAGCAGATCGGAGCAGATCGGTCCGCTGCTCTATGAAACATTACACTAGGCACAAAACTCCACAAGTAATCTACCATCGCCCTTTGGACATCAGAAGGACAGATACTTCGGTCCACTGGGAAGTGACGAGTGAGTGAGCCAACCTGCAACACCAGGACAGATACTATGAGCTCAT
>OX104065.1:80771673-81034786 GCA_944474145.2 Dicrocoelium dendriticum | reverse complement strand
GCGGAATCACAAAACTAATCCATATAGTACCGTGCGTATTCAGGTCCTGTTCCGATAAGTGATTGTGCCTTTACAGAATGATGGGGCATGTTTACTGAAGTGCATGTAGTCAGTTCACTGAACTTGCCAAAAGCATTCCGTCCAGTTACTCACAATAGAATACTAAACCTGAAAATGCTAGCTGAATTCTCCAATCAGTTCCAGTATTGTAACATGTTTGCGCAGATTTGGTCGCGTTAGGTTAGACAAGGTTTACGCGCTACGTGAGCACGATCCCAATTCACGCAGTATTCGGATGGCAAGCTGAGGCCTCGTTAACGGACTACGATACGCACACGACCGAGGGAGTAGTCACTAGAGAGACTTGGACGCGAGAGAGACTTAGATGCGAGAGAGAGAGAGAGTTAGGCGCACACGCATAAGCCGGTCATAACCATGCACACGATCATGTGACCACACGATTCCCAACCACCCGCGAGGGAAGACAAGAGAAGACGAAGCGGACCTCTGAGCGTTCTTTTACTACCAACAAAAGCCGAATCACAGTTGACACAGTGCTTCATTTTGTGGGTGAAAGGAATCACCACGTAGGGCTGGTGGATTACTAAAGAACATTGCCCACTTTAGGCCCAGTTGTGCTCCGAATCCGAGTGGCTGTATCCTGCTACGTTGTGAGGAGGAATCGAACTCTGCGTCACACAGCCCACGCACTGGATTTTGTGCTGCATTCTGCTGGGGTTACTTGAATTACCCGCAACAGTTATTGTGTCATAATTTGTGGTTTTACAAAAGAATTCAATATGTTCCTGTGGATATTCTCCACAACACAGTCCATTATTATTGCGACGTGGTCACTCAGCCCCAGAGGACCCTCCATGTTTAGTTTAGTGGTCATGAGCTCTTCATTCGTGAGCACTATTGCAAGCACGGATGGAAATCATCGCACTCTGAATCAGGTGGGCGAAATGACATGGCTGAAAACTGGAACCTTCGCAATGAACGCTTGCATTTCAGTCTTGAATCGCTCACTGGAGGATGCCGAAAGTTCCAAATCATGAACACTTGATTCACCTGAGAGGAGAAAATAGCTGCATCATCCTCCAAAAACCCTACCCCAGACTAATTTCATACGTGTTTCCCTCTATGCGGTGCACACTGGGGGACAATAACCAAGTCCCACACGTTACGTGTCGCTGCCTCTCAGTGACAAACGGCACCAGAGCGACTTCATGGTGAGTTTTTCCGGATCACTCACCAGTCTGCGCTACAAGACAGTGCGTTAGTAACTATGTACTGCACTTCCCTTGCTGAAAAGATTGTTTCTAAAAAGTGACATACCATATACCGCGACCTCGGCTTTGGTAATTGCTGAAAGCAACCACGTTCCGGTTAGTTAGATTAGCTCCCAGGGGTATGGTGCTTGACGTAGCCGCAGCGCAACAAGCAAGTTTAAGTGGCCTGGGGCATTGGTATAATTGTAAACAGTATACCTGCTCTCAGTAGTGAGTCATGGGACGTGTATCTTGTATGTGCTGTTGTTTTTACTGGTAAAATTTCGACCACTAATGTTTTTTGGTGGGACGGTGATTAAGGAATTGTATCGGATCCAGGGATACAACCATTATCTCCTTGCACCTCTGTATATGTAACGTATAAGGTGTGCTCGCCGGTATCGTCAGCTAAATATGTATTGTCCTCCAAAAGGTTGTTCGAAAGCGGTTTCAGTACATTACTGCTGTCATGTGTTTGCTTAGAGGACGGCGCTTTGATCCGGAGCTCGGAAGGTCGTCTGCTGTGAGCCACAAAACAGCATATTAATACCCTTGTTGACATCTTTCTGGATTGAAGCAAAGCTTTCACAATCCGTGAGCCACGTCCTTTATAAGTTGGCGAATTGCGTCGGCTCAAGGTCGATTAGGCAACGAGGCTTTCCAAGGAGAGCGTCACGCCAGTGTAGCGCCACTGCCCTTGGTTGTGCGTGGGTGTTTCTCGCTCAGCATGCCCTCCAGCCCCTGGGACGCCATGAACAAGGATGATACTGGCAACGTATTTCTTCCGATGGTCTTCCAAGCTGCGCTTCAACTGTTTATGATCGCTCCACAGATATTTCTGGAAGAACCAGTTGGAAAATGACCCATGTCGGAAACGAACTGTCGATAGCAGAACTGCTTTTGCTTCATTGGTAGAATTTAATACAACTCGGCAGTCTCGGTTCACCATAACGCTTTGACTCCGGGTGGCGGGTGATCCGCATCAAGTTAGTAGGCTTAGCTACAACTCTCAGGATGTCATCTATGAATGCCCATAGCCACACGTCTTCAGGGTACTCTTCTTTTAAGGGATTTTATGCCGATTGTGGAAATTTGGTGCAGATGACTGGGTTACGCTAAGTGATGCAGTTTGGGTTGAGATTGACCGCCTCGCTGGCCTGCACTTATAGAATCCCTGCTTCCACCCTCCATAAATCGCAAAAGTTGATATTTTCCCTCTGCGCGGTTTCTATCACTACACACAAGTAAAAAAATTTTATGTGGAGATTTCACTCCACCAAAGTATACTGGACGTCGCATAGGCGTAAAACAACCGGTGGGCTTACGGAAGGAATCCTGAGTGCCGTGTTAAAGATTATACACAGCACGTTAGGCAGCCTACCACGCAGCATAACACTTCACATCTAGTTCACATATCAAGTAGTAAAACATTTTACGTCTCAGTCAATTGTCTATTAACAGGCTGCGATCACAATACGGTGTTCCGCAATAGTAGCCGGAAAAAACCCGTGCACGAAAAAAGTGAACAAGAAAAATGCGTAAAACGAAGAAAGCTTACACGAACATATGCGTAAACCGAAAAATGCATACATCGAGGAATGCGTACACAGCAAATTTCGGACACGGAAGCAAGTGTACATGGAAAAGTACATACACGGAAGGTATTGTGTAAACGGAAAAATACGAACAAGGAAAATTTCACTCTCGGAGTATGGCGCACACCATATACGGCGGACACTGAATTAGTTCGATCGCTTTGCACGTAAACAACTGCCCAACGTGCCAATCCCCACGACTCATTTAGAATGCTCAACAGACAGAACACTGCTCGCCTAATGCAGTTTGCCGAAACCTCGGCGATTCGGTGGCTCTAAAGCATATTTTTGACTGCGCCGAATTATTGGCTAGCCTAGCCCTGGCTTGATGAGGTTGGTGACCGCGTCA
The DNA here is from genome assembly GCA_944474145.2 of Dicrocoelium dendriticum. Classification (NCBI taxonomy): domain Eukaryota; kingdom Metazoa; phylum Platyhelminthes; class Trematoda; order Plagiorchiida; family Dicrocoeliidae; genus Dicrocoelium; species Dicrocoelium dendriticum. The sequence goes on along the minus strand of OX104065.1, from coordinate 81,031,571 downwards.
GATGACCAATAGCCATTTCTCACAATGGTACTGCACGTGGCAGGTAAGTTTCCCACCTATTCACTCGGACAGAAAAGTTTTAGCAGTCGGTAGGTGTATTCGGTTGGTTTCAGTACCATGTGCACAATATTGCTCGAACTTACTTCTTCCGTTGCGCAATTAGACAACCGATGAGAAATGTGGACTTCGGGACGTTTTAGTAAACCGAAAAACACGCCCACCGTTGGATCCTTCGCATAGCGACGACACGCACTGCCATTCCCGCTTCCCCAACTAGCACGGTTAACCGGTGTCACTATATGGGGGATGCCTGTATGCGCACAATAAAGGCGCCTCCCTTCATGATTCCGTTCCTCTGGACTGATATTTGGGCCTGGCGCCATAAAATGTTCACGAACTCGATATCGTCACACTAAATGCGTTAGAGCCACCGAATTGCTGAGGCCTCGCAAACTACAGTAGGTGAGTGATATTCTGTCTGTTGAGTAGTCTGCACGAGTCATGGGGTGTGTGACATGTTGAGCAGTCGTTTATGTGTAAAGCAATCCAACTGGTGTAGTTGCATGTTCGCCGTATACCGTGCGTACTAATCTCTGAGGGTGAAATTTTCCTTGTTCGCATTTTTCCGTGTACACCTTTTTTCCGTGTACGCAATAGTCGGTGCACGCATTTCTCGTGTACACACTTGCTGTACGCGATTTTCGTGTACGCTTTGTTCGTGTACGCCTTCATCATGGAACCTTCCGCAATACGTATATCAAACTATATAAAAAGTCCACAGTTATAAGAAGTTCATAATCCTACCAACACGTCGTTGCTTGGAGTACATTCACTAAGATGGTTGGAATCGATTATTCTCCACAACTGATTGGATCGTAGCCGCAAATGAAATCACGAAATATATCTGCAGTTATACCGACATTCTAGTCCCCACCTTAAAGGGAAATGCAAATCCCTCCGATGACCTATAAAACACAGCTCCTGGGCTGCGCTCCGTCTGCTCCTGATGCTTGTGTAACCGGCATTTTCTTTCTAATACCACAGTCCTTGCTTGTGCACCTGGACAAGCGCATTCTGGATGTGGTCAAGCCACTGGAGGCTGTCCACTGCTATCTATCCTCAGCGTAGAAGGTCAACGTGAATTTGTTATAGGTCCACGTTTATCGTGTCTTGATAAACGTCGCTTCGGGTTACTCATATTCCGCTTTACTGCACACGGCCACATACAAGGGGTTGCGTATTTATGGCCACAGCCGCGCAGTGGACATGTCAAAGTCTCTTCGGTTGCAACGGTATAATGTTGTGGCCTGTTCCGTACATACAACCCGGGCGGATCACTTATGTGTCAAGTATTTTGTCACACCTTTAAATGCGCAGAATCTGAGACAGGTACTGCAGACGGAATCGCTGTAGACGGAATTAGTCTTTGTATATTGCCCACATTTCACAACTGTAGAGGAGAAACTATCGTACCATTGAGCTGTGCACCATCAGCTTGATCCCAACGGTTAGGTGATGATCGCTTCACCCCAAAAGCTACGCACGCCTTTGATGCACAAAGAAGCACAGTTCGCAACAACTCTTCTGAGATCCTAAGCCCGCGGCTGTCACGTCTCCAATCTGCCTGGCTGTACCGCAGCTTTGCAACTAGTTGTTTTAACTAGTGAGCATAAAAGGCGCGGTCTCTGTGACTGACTGAGAATGTGTAAGCATCACCAGCTTCAGAAATGCGCACACGAACCTCGTTTGTGATTTAACCGTAAAATGCGATACAGTACTAACTTGGCAGGTGATTTGGATTGTTTGTTGAACAATAGAGATGTCAGTAACTTACATTTCAAATATGCATGCAATATACACGAGTGTACAGTGCTACGTGTCAACACAATCAGTGGCGCCAGTGTAGTAGCTAGGTCCAAATCAAAAAGAGCTACATCGTTTGCATGCGTTAAATACGATAGTCGCTCAAAAAAAGATGATTTTTCACCAACTGGAGTGAAAGGAGTTAGGGCAAATCCATTTTCGTCATTTTAACCCTAATATTTGATAGCAACAAGGAAACAAAACCGTCCTAAGGCATTCCATTTGCTGTAACGTACGGAAGAGAGTCGTAGTAGGGAGAAAAGAATATCAAGAAATGTTGGCAGCATGACCCCATCATCATCATTGTCATCATTACACGTTAGCTGGAGGTGGAAAACACCTCAGCTATTGTGCCGCAATACAAAAGGCAAGAAAACAAACTAACTAACAAACAGTGGCACGCCTGCTGAGTCCCCAGTAACGGATGGACATCGTTCCGGAGAGCTAACAGCTGGCTGCCGTAAAAGAAAGTCATATTATGCCTAACGATGGACAGACTTCGCCCGGAACAAGGGCGATCAGCGGAAGCGAACACCGTCCTCAACTCAATGAAGCCTACTACGGCAGACTAATTGTCATTATGACGACAAATAATAACCAAACATACAATGCACTTGATACTGAAGCGGAAGCCAATTTGTATTACAGTGAGACGTCGGTCTCCAGGACCATTGAGTTCCGGTTTTGTGACGCAATGCGGCAGTTTGATGACGCTGAGTTTGTATTGATGAGGAGACTATTTTGCCCATCTCTATGTGAGCGTTACGACCGGCAACTGTCAGTCAGAAGGCACAAAATTTTCTGTCCTCTATCACTGTGCTGAGCTGAGAGGGTCTAATCTGTTCTGAAAGCCGGAACTAGGCAACTTGAAAACGCTCTCCCAGTGTTACGGATTGGCGCCTACACACCGAACAGATGCGGCTTGTGACGAACAGCGACAACAGAGTTGGCTAATTAATTTGTTATCTGTCAACTCATGTTTAGATAACCGGTACATATATCTTGATTTCCTATTTTTATTGCTTATGTTCACTCATATTAACATGGAGTACCGTCCTTTATGCCATCTGCTCAGTGGCCAACTTTCCAATGGACCTAATTGTCCTTCACCATTTGATCTTTTAAACAGGACAACTGAATCTCAAGTTCTGTCGGACGTGGAACGTCATCAACGGGAACGAAGCAGATTCGGCTTCCAACGAATTGGCCACGATCGACTTGATCAAACGACAGTTGAATGATTTAAACGATACTAATGGTAGTATTGTCGGTGACGAGTACTATTCTCAGTTCAAATGACAGCATACGGATGATTTTGGTCACATACATGCCGGAAAGTGTACGCGTAAAATCCTTCATGTCGCAATACATGTACTATTGCCAATAGCCGGTTAACCTTCTGACATTCGTTGAGCGCCTAGATAGTTCGCAAGTTTTGACTTGTGATGTATGAAAAATTTCTAAGATGACACGTAGCAGTGATGTTCAGTGAACACTGAGGTACACTGTTGGAAGACTTTAGTGGGGCAGGACCCCGTCAAGGTGAGATTAGATAGTATTCACGCCATAACGCATGGTCTGTTTGATAATTATCTAAGTGGCTCATTCGGTGCCGTCACTAAGTGTAAACAACAACACACTAGTTTTGATGGCCAACTTCGGCCGGTTGCTTGATGACCTTATGATACCGGGATCGCATCAATGACCTATACAGAATCCCTAGGCACAACGTCACGCAATATGGTCTCTTCCGATAAACTTAGTTTACTCAGGTTCCATGGAATTTAGGAAGGTTGTGAAGCTGTACACGTCTAAGTGTTAGATACCATGATCCTGCAGGCATGACCACCCGATAGGTGTCCGATAGACACCAGAAATTAGTCCCCAAGGCCCAAATTTCGTGCTCCTAGAACAACTACCCGCAACATTCCGCCACTCTGACTAGTCTGCACCTACTGATTTAGGTGAACGGTGTAATTGATTGGACTTAGCCATTGGTGTGATAGGTCTGAGGAGCTAAGAAGAGATGACGTATCGATCAAATCATGCTGCTGTGTTTCGCTATTTAGAGTGCGGTACACAATGAGAAACGCGGGACTCTCAGGTGATTATTCCGCATTACGTGCTAAGGGACTGAATTCGACTCTAAGGGAGAAATGTCTTTTACGCAGTCTCGGCCTGTCAGTCGGTCAACTAACAGAACTTAAGTTCCATAAAACAGACGGGACAGGGTCATGCATTGCCCTTTTATTGAGTTGAAGCGAAAGTGAGAATTACAATGGAACAGTGGTTTATGACGGGTAAAAAGCATGAGTGTAACACGTCCCATAGGTTGGTAATGGAAGAAACGGTAAAATTCCATGATACGTAAGTGGATGAAATAGAATGCGTAACGGTGATTCGATCGAGTAACGATGCATAAATAATAGGATTGCAGGTGTGCGATGACACCATGCAACAAGAAGTAACAAGTTGTTATATGTAATGCTCAGTCTGCAGTCTGCACAGATTCACTTACTACTTGGCCTGAATATATCCAGAATATCCGTTCAGATAACGAAGTGTAGGGATCATTTTTGGAAAGTGCCTAGTGTGGAGACAAAACAACTGGGTTGGAAGAGCGTTCAGTGCTGTCAGACGCGGTGAGTGAAATACGTTCGTCGACAGTCTAGACGACTGTGTTGTTGACTCAGTTTCAGGCTATTGCCTCTGAGGTTGTTGTTCGCGCTGAATTAAAAAAGGTGGTGGCATACATGATTGGGGTCACTCAGTATTTGGTAAACTAATACGAAGTTTCGACTTAGAATTCAGTAGCGTTCACTGAACTCTCTGAGTCCCTTCGGTCGTTCTTGGTACGGAAGTCGACGCAAACCTCTGCCATTTTCGTTGTTCGACGTTGCGGAGTCTCAAAAGCTGCGAGGTCACGCTTTAGCCGCGATTGTTACGCCGCGATGTCCTATTTGATGCCGGGACTCAAGTAGACATTGGCAAAGAAATTGGATGATTCCAAACATCTGAGTACTCTCCGCAAGAGACGAACGGGCTCGTTACCACTTTTTCAAGCAAACTCCAACTGCCTCGCACATCCGGCGTCATCCTGCATCAGCACATTGAGATCAACTTCCTGAAACCTTGTCTGCAGGTCATACACCTCAAGCTTGTAGATGTGAGCGTGTCGACACTGAATTGCAGCGCCTTCCTCGATGACACTTTTAACGCTTCATCAGTGTTCCACTTGAGGATTTCCTGGTTATCCAATTCTTTGATGTCTCACCAACTTTTAACGTCGCCTGCAAATGTTTTGAGGTGATAACTCCTGCTATATCGTTACCGAAAACTAAGAACTGTCGTGGCCCAAGTAACCTACGCTGCAATACACCGCACTCCACCCGAAGTGAGTCGGAAGTGATGTTCGGAATCTAACCTCCGGTTGCCGTTCACATATATATATATATATATATATATATATATATATATATATATAGCAGCAGTATATAAATTAAACATTGTGCCGATCAAAATCATGTAAATTTATTTAGGAACTGGAATATGTACAACGATGTCAAAAGGTAATGAAACATCAATGAAGGACATTTATGTCTGGATATATTTGGGTGTTGCTTTTCCCAACACTGGCATACCACGAAGGCGGTTTCGTCCTGGTTTAGACGCGTCAGGTGAAAATAGCCTTAGCAGGGGTGGAACTCAGCGCTTAGTAGTAGTAGTAATAATAATAATAATAGTAGTAGTAGTAGTATTAGTAGAGGTTGCGAGTCGCAACCCAACCACACAGCGCGCTCCATAATTTCAGCTTTGAATTACTTTCTACTGTGCCAAGCATTGCTTGCGGATCTCAGTAGCATAGTGTTCAGAGCGTCAGCCATGAGGTACTAAGCTCTGAGTTCTACCCCAGTTTAGGCTATCTCCACCTGTGGAGTCTAAATCAAGATGAAACCTCGGTCGTGGTGTGCTAGTGTTGGGAAGAGCAACACCCGAATATATCCATTCAGGATACGGTCCTCGCGATCGGAATGACTGAGGTTTACCTCAAAGTGAGCCGAGGTTTCACTAGAGGTTGCGAGTCGCAACCCAACCACACAGCGTGCTACCTAAGTTCAGGTTTGAGCTTTTATGTCTATTTTCACAAGCAGTTGTTTCCTTCGTCTCATTGTTGAAAAGTCAATACTTTTGAAATCGGGAGTTCACACAGACCTGTGCGTAGTATTTCCACTGCAACCGGTTCACTGTCATGGTGTCGAGTGTTGTAAGCCAGCAGCATTCTTCATCTTTAGGTCGCCAAACAGGAAGGCGTACCGGACGAGAAATTGATGCACAGGATGTCAGCTATTTGACGTTTGTCGCCAGGTGATCGGCTGGCTACCACGCGACCTTTTCCAACACAGCTCTGCATACACAAATGGGACGCTGCATGGCAGTCGCTCGACAGACATCCGCAGGACGTGGCCAAGCTAACTCAACTGGCGAAGAAGAACAAGCTCATAGAGTGGAAGGTCCGACTTGGCAAAAACGAGTAATCTGAAATCATCTTTGCGCACCTGGTGTTTCCACCATGTACTGGTGATATTTCCCAGACAGCAGCCCTCGAAGGCAAAAGTTTACGCATGTCATCTACTCGGATCGGTCAGGATTCGCATCCATAAAAAATATTACGCGAACACAGGCCTTGTGGACGCTGTCTTTTAAGAAAAATGTGATGTCGCGACGAAGCCACAGGTTTCGCAAAAGTGGCAAAAGCAGAGTGAGCTTTAGCCATACCTCCTCTTCAGTAGTTCCGTCGGTGGAGATACTACTACCAAGGTAGGCAACACCAACCCCTTGCTCAAGCCGAGTTTATTCGATGGTGAGCTGAAGGAGAGCATTTTGCCAATCCTGTACCAGCACTTTGCACACTGAGGAGACAGAACTTAATTAGACGCTTCTTTCACCAGTCGGTCAAGGATCAGTTGCATACCATGAGGGTCGTCCCTGAGCAAGGCGAAATCGGCAGCGTAATCTGATTGGGTTGTACTATTACCTGGAAAGAGCTCAATTCCATAATTCTGAAAGTCCTGTAAAGCTCCTAAGGAGACATCTTTGTTCGCGAAATTGAAAAGAAAAGGAGACATCGAGCATCGTTGTAGCTCAATCATGGTGACAGGGAAGACTGCAGACTGCTTGTCCTAGGCTCTTACTCAGTCTGTGGTTTGGAGGTATAGTGTCCAGGAAATAGCGAAGTATATTTCCCGGACTCCGTTCTTTAGTAAGCAATGCCAAAAAGCGGTTAGGTCCGTCAAGACGAATGCAGCCCGACTCTCTAGGAAGACGACAATGTTGGGTCTGTGGTGCACATGGAAATGTTCGAGGAGCTGACGAAGTGAGAATATATGAACCGCAGAACCACTTCCGCGACAGAAACCAGCGTGCTCCTCCCGATAGTTGGCGATAGACTGCGCAACATGACTGATACTAGCTCCTCATAGACAACTGATATCCGGCTGATTCATCTATGATTAACAAATGAAATCCCGGTGTCTCGCGTTAGGACTGAGGAAATAACTGACTCTCCCCATTTATAAGGAAATATTTCTGCTCTCCAGAAATAAAGAAATAAGGCTATTAGCTGAGTTAAAGTTACTTTACCACCATATTTGGAGAGTTCTAGAGGAAGCCTGTCTGCGTCAGCGGTCTTAAAGCGCTTCAGTTGTATAATCGCAAGGCGAACTTGGGTCTCAGTGGATGGTTCGAGTGACGGCCCATGGCGTGCTATGGGGCGAGATGAGTGCGAAAGTGGACGACACGGAAGAACTGAATCGAGATTGGAAATGCTCATCTCATCTTTCCATGCACTTCTGCAAGCTGGTGATTTGTGACCCATTCGCCTCGCACATAACCTGGCTAACACCAGACCTTTTATGATCAGTGGTCCGAGTGAGCTGAAAAAAACTGCGAGGATTTCCAGAGAGGAGGCTGTTTCCGTTTCCAAGGCGCGTTCAGACCACCAAGTTTCACAATCACGGCGAAGGCCTCGTTTAACTTCATTCAGATCGAGGAGATGTGGGAGAGTTCGGCTGCGATCGAACCTTGTCAGGGAGCGCGCGGTGATAGGACTCTTTGGGTGGCGATGAGTGAATCTACAGACTGATTGTCCAGAAGAAAACATCGTATTTTGCAAGAAGTTCAAATGCAATTTGACTTCAGTGGAAGGAGCACAAGCGGAGGTGTTTGCCAATGACGATTTGTAGTTCAGCTGCGTTGACGGATCGGCTGCTGGCGTGTTCGTATCAAGCTTACAATGCTTCCTTTTGGGAGGATCTTCAAAGCTCTTACGAATGTTCGCACAAACCATTGTGTGGTCAGAAGTAAAGTAAGTAGCCAAAAATGATCTATATTCCTGGAGGCTTCCCCGCCACCTGAAATTGATTCCAATGTGGTCAATTCAGGGACCAGGCCTGCATTGGTGGAGGAGGACGCCAGGTGGCAGAACGCCTCTTTGAGTGTTTGAAGTTGGTCCCTGCAAGAGCCAAGCCACTATCTTCATACAGAGTAAGAAGCCTGGTTCCGTTATCGGAGTGATTGTCCTGCAGTGCTTGATGGCCACCCAAATGATATTGACCTGGCAGCAGGCGACCGACACGTGCATGGAATTCCCCAGCGACGACGACAACATCCGACCTGGTGGCTTGGCTCAAAAGCTGTTGAAGCGTGCAATAAAACTCGTTCTTGCTCGATTCACAGCTACAATCGGTTCGCGCACAGAGACCACGAAGATACCGCGCCATTCAGAGTGGTGCCGGTTAAATCTGCATAAACCTTTAAGCCTAACTGCAAATAATCGGCTGTTGACTGAGAACCATTCTATCCATGTGGCATCGGATTTGCTACTTAATACCACACCAACAACTACCAAACCAGCTGCAGCGGCTTCTGCGTCGCCGGAAAGATGTTGGTGGTGTGTAGCACCCTGGTTCGTCGGTGAAGTCAACTTTTGCACAGTGCACGGGTTCTGCAAACTAGCTTCGGAAAGGCGGCATGTATCAACAGCAAATGAGTCCAGGTTGCATGCTGGACCAACCTGTCGTCAAATCTACAAGAGAGTTTTAACATAGGACGGTGCCAGCAGAAACAAGAATCAAGGTCTAAGGACAGCCACTGGCCGTACTTTGTGGGTGGCATCGAAACAGATTTGGGTAACATCTCGAGAGCAAAACGAATTACTAACAGCTAAATGGTTGTCGTGCGATGGAGATTGAGAAGAGACGACGGAGTGAGGAACGAGAGTGTTCAACGAAGTAGAAGTGTGATCCATGGTTTCTGCAGCGAATACGATACTACCCGGTTGCCAAAGCTGACGTAGGGAATGTTCTTAGGGACTCCACATCTTGCATCTAGCTGGACAGCCTAACAACGACAGCAGGCTAAACTCAGGGAATCGTGAACATTGGGAGCCGGTGACCGATTGCTCGGTTCATATGAATTTCTTTTGGCCAGGCACCAAAGTGGGTTCAATCCTCCCTACAATTGCAGTACAAGAGCGGCGGAATGCAATGCTCTACCCCGTTGAAACAAGGAGCAGCGACTTTATTTAGTGACGAGTCACATTTGCCAAGTTGCAGTGTTTTTAAACGAACATTTTCAGCTTTCTTTTAGGGAGAAAACTGCCGCTTAATCATTTGCTGGAACAAGGTAAACCCAAGCCACCCAGCTGGCATCACGAGGAGGTTGTTCAGCTAGCCAACCGAGATAGTTATTGATCCATTCTAATGCTGAATCTCCGATGCCGTAGTACTGAATATTGTAAGCAGGACTCAGTGATTCAACCGATCGAACACTTTGGATAAGTCCAGGTAGATAACATCGATTCCTGTACCCTCATCGAACGTGTCAGCCCAGTTATGGAGTGCTATCAATGCATACGTGGCATATTAGCGAAGCTGACCAGATCCCTGCTCGACTCAATGATGCAGTAGCTTTCCAGATAGCTCATCAGTGCGTCTACGATGATCGCTTCTATGACTGTGCGGATCACAAGGAGGAGCGTTCCTGGGCGGTAATTTGCAGGCGCCGATCTAATTTATCCCTTATGGATAAGGGTGATGATACTCCGCTTTCACTTTGCTGGAATTATGTTCCCGTCTAAACAACGCTGAAATAATCCAACAACTGCTTTGACAAGGTGTATGGCTGCTAACTACAGTGTTTTCGGGTGGATCTTCTCCGCTCCAGGAGAGCTGTGGGCACGCAACGGTACTAGTTTTACAGCACCATTACCGCAGGTAATGTGATGCTTGTGGAGTGACTGAAGTAGTAATAGCTTTCGAGGATTGTACCTCTTGGAGTGAGTACTGTGAGTACTGGGCACCTAAGGCGTTGGCTGCCTCTTTCGCTATGTGTGTATACCCATCTAGCGTAATGAGTGGCGGGATTGCGCGCTGCGTCTTACGAAGGTCGTTGACGTGTTTGGAAAGAAGCCGGTGATTCGAACCGTATCCTTTCGCCTGCTCAAGCTGGTGTGTTAAGATGTCCTCATAAACCAACAGCATGCGTTCACTGCGTTCAGCTACATACGTTGTCCCATGTTCGGAGCTGCGATTGTTTGTGTAAACGCATCATGTCCGATCACTAGAGGTCATATATGTTCGATTATACAATAAGGGTGATGTAAAAGATTAGCTCTAATGCCTACTCAACTAGTGACGTAAAAGTTGCAAGAATGTGCCACAGGCTATTTCTGGGATGCACGCCATCATGTAGGTCCAACCAGTATATTTAACGAATGCTGACAATACGTCGCAATGTACAAAAGCTCGTATCCCACAGAGCCCTGCATCGCGATGTTCGGCATAGTAGATAACCTAGAACAGTAGAGTCACTTGCTCACTCCGAACCAAAAGAACAATACACTTTTGGCCCACCAACTTTGACCTCTTTGTTGGTACCCACTAGATCAAACGACGACTTATTTGCCTATCTGAATTTGGTGCTAGAGGTGACGTGATTTTACAGGGATGGACTAGAGAGTATCCCTTTGCTGATGTGTTTTGGACTGTTCATTCCGACATGCTGCTCTAGTAGATGATCTACACGAGTTGCTAGTAAAACTTTGGGAGCATGAGACAGTCCCGACAGACTGGAACCGCTCCGTCCTTGTCCCAATTTTCAAGGGAGGCTCCCGTTTAGAACGCTGCAATCATAAAGGGATCAGTCTGCTTTCGATTGCCTCTAACTTGCTTGCCTCTGTCATTCTCCACAGGCTGACTGGCACTCGTGAAAGCCAGATTCGTGAAGAGCAAGCCGGATTTCGTCGAGGTAGGGGTTGCATCGACCATATCTTCACCTTGCGTCAAGTGTTGGAGCACCGCCATGTTTATTGGCGACCCACCGTCGTCGTGTTTCTTGACATAAAAGATGACTTCGACTCAGTCGATCTATGTGCCCTTTGGGACTGTCTGCTGAGGAAAGGTGTGCCTGATGAATATGTAAACATTATCAAAGAGCTGTACGCACATAGTTCGGGCAGGGTGAGGGTGTATGGTAAATTGTCGCCACCCTTCAGTATCACCAGCGGTGTGAGACAAGGATGCCCACTGTCACCTTTCCTCTTCAACTTGGCTATTGATGAAATCATGGAAACAGCGTTCACTGGACACGACCTAGAAGGTGTGGAGCTACTTCCTGGTGAGCGACTTCTTGTCTTGGAGTATGCGGACGATATTGCCCTAATCTGTGACAGCTCCCAACATGCCAAACAGCACTGGACCGATTAGCACTGGCTGTCAATCGTTTTGGGCTATGCTTTGCTCCATTGAAATGCAAAGTACTTCTCCAAGATTGGCAGGGACCCAGCCCTGCGCCAACGCTTGGTGGTGATCTGCTAGAAGTCGTTCAGGAATTCAAGTACCTGGGCAGCTATATTAGCACCCAAGGTTACAAACCGTATAGCAAAAGCTCGAGGTGCATTTGCCAATCTCCGCCACCTGTGGCGCGGACGCCACATTACTCTCGCCCTGAGGGACAGAGTTTACAACGCAGCCGTCCGTTCAACTCTCCTATATAACTGTGAAACCTGGCACATCAGGTCGACTGACAAGAAGAGGCTCGTCACATTTGATCATCACTGCCTTCGCAGCTTAGCTCATGTCTGGTGGGAACACGGCGTGAGCAATGAGCGTGTTCGACGTCGCGTATTTGGTGCAGGAAGAGCGAGTGAACCGCTCAGCACCATTATATCACGCACCAGGCTCCGATGGCTGCGCCACATGTTGCGCATGCCAGCACACCGACTCCCGCGACGTGCATTGTTTGCGTGTTGTGAGTGCGGTTGGAAGAGGAGGAGGGGAGGCCGAGTGATGACTTGGTAGAGAGAAATGAAAACTCTCACTTCGAAGTTGGCGTCAGTTGGTGCATCCCGACTGCCTGGCTGGGGTCCTAAGGACGGTGAACCCGTTTGGTTGGACACACTTGCTGATATGGCTTGGAGCCGGCCCCAATGGCGTTTGTTTTATGAGTTCCTTTATCCACCCCCCTCCTGTTTAGCATCTCCACCCAATCCCGATCTCACTTGTTAGGCGTAACATGACTCTTTTACGGCAGCCAGCTGTTAACTCTCCGGAACGATGTCCATCCGTTACTGGGGACTCAGCGGGCGTGCCACTGTTTGTTTTTCTTTTCTTTTGTATTGCGGCACAACAGCTGAGGTGTTTTCCACCTCCAGCTAACGTGTACTAATGATGATGATGACTTGCTGGAGTTTCAGGATCGTTAATGTTGATATCTTCTGTAATGAGGATTTGGCAAGATTCCTGGAATATGACAGCAAGCAAAGCCGATCTCAGAATATAGTCCAATTCCTGAGTGTATTTCTGCTCTCCGTATAGTATAAATACAAGGAATCTGTCATTGTACTTCAACTATAGTTTGCATCAATGAAGGGAATTGACACGCATCCAGGGTTCGTCTACGAGTACAGTTTGAGGTTCTGTGTTGTAAAAGACTATCACAAACAATCTCCGACCAATTCCGTACCTCCGAAGAAGTGACATACCGGGTAAGCAAAGTTTGGCGGGGCTTTTAAATCGGCCGTTACCCTTTTCGCCGAACATGACTTTTACCTTATCTACTGCGTATGTCTTAGTATTGCACGAGTCACTGAGGCATTTTACTCCATTCAACCTTGAACGTAGACGCGAGATACCGCGCACGATCTGCGATCTTTTACCTTTGGACACAAAATTCTACATTAATTGAAACGGATTGTGAAGAAACATTTTTATGAAACCTTTTCCGTTTCCACTGGATACAAATCCCGAAGAGGTAGTCCAACTTTTTGGAATCGTTGCTCGATCGATCGATGACACTGGATCCTAAATCTTATACCTATTGTAAACTTTACATTTTTAATAGTAACCCATTAGTAAAGTTACAGTTGTTAATGTAAGTGCTGAAACTGCACCATTTTGGGTACATAAAGCTTATCCTGACTTGACTTGAACATCAGCATCAGTAATCTCACGTTACAGCGGAATTTCGGTGGTCGTCATGACGTTCCGAGGGTCCGAAATCTGCAGATGACAGAGTTCGATCAGTTTCCTAATAAGCACATGAAGTTTAATATAAAAGCAGGACGATTACTTGGTAAACAAAAGTGAGATAGTGGATGTTGAACTAAGAATGGAGATGGCGCGGACCACTGGATGGTCAGCCAATAGCTGTTTTATAAGTCATTGGCCACTGCAGTTCAGCGTGGTTATCCGACTGCTCGCGGCTGTCCGAATCCTGATGGTCGCCAGTAGTTAGTCGCAATCCGTCGGATACTTAGGTTGCTACTAGATCAGTCCCTTCACAGAGCTGTTTTTGGGAAAGAAGCGACAGCTTGGCCGTCTTCTGTGAATCGTTAGCTACCCGCAGCCGTCTATTTGCTGCCTCGGACCGAATTTCTGTAAGCAGCCTGTTGCGGACTTTAAATCAGTTTTTCAAGGGAAGCGGTGTCATTTTTTCAGACTGAAGCAGTACATTCATCGTCCTGGGACCATTTCTCTGGAAGTTGCGTTAGCCTGAAATGCTTGTCAACCGCTTAGCAAAGATATTGTCGATGGAGAGCGCCTGGACGACGTAACGCTTCCGCTTAGTCAGGGGATGATGTTTGGAACTAAGGAACCCCGAAAACTAATAATCATCAGCCTTTCGTTATGTTGACGAACTTCCTCACGGTTGTAAATCTCGCAAATGCGGCTACAGGCTAAGCAGTCCTCATGAATGCAGAGTAATTTGGTTGATTGTTGTTAAACGGAAGACGACAATGGGCTCCTCTTTTGCTAGACGAACGTCTTCCCCCATCCATTTCAAAGAAGGTTTAAAAGTGGGTCAGCACAAATGTGCGTGCTCGCACTCGCAATGCACCTGGTAAAATTCGTTGAACTATGAGACTAGTCCGTCAGTGTGAGAGCAACGGAAGCACATGATGCCTCGGCCCAAAACATGGTGGTCGACGAACACATGCGGGGCAAACATTAGTACCAGAGACCACTTGTAACGCGGCGACGGCCAAATCTGTGCTTATGTGCAACCAATGTAGCAACTGTCATCCAACTAGCAACTAACAGTTAGTAAACTGTCCATTTAGAACATTATCATCATTATTATACACGTTAGTTATGGGTGTAAGACACCTTAGCTATCATGCCGCAATATTTAGTATACACGTTAGTTGCAGGTGGAAAACACCTCAGCTATTGTGCCGCAATACAAAAGACAAGAAGAACAAATATAATAGCACGCCGGCTGAGTCCCCAGTAACGGATGGACATCGTTACGGAAAGCAACCAGCAGTTATTGTGATAACAAATAATTCATGCTGCAAAATTTATATTATGCTAGGAAAATACCTAGCTCGAGGTTTGGTTGAAAAGGCTGTTCTGTTATCTGAGCTGTGCATTTTGTTGCAGACGCTTCTTTCCAAAGCTAGGCAACATCCCCATTGCTGCTATCGGGGTCTGATTCGCGGAATCTCATGGCCCACTGCTACATCCAAGTGACTATAGACCGTCGGCTGCTTTAAACGTTAGTTTTCTATTGGCTCATATGGATCGGTCAAGAGAGCATGGAATGGCTCTGTCGATCTGGCACTCATTACTAACTTGCCCTGCAGAGCTTCGTAGACCCACTATACTTCCAAGCGCTAGTTGACTGGCTTCTGGCCCGAATCCCAGGCCTCGATGAACTCACGTGCCCTGCGATTCTTCGCTCTGCCAACTATCGTGACGTTCTCAAGATAGAACTGCTGGCCCTTCGCATCCATATGTACTGATCTTAGAGATAGTTCATCATGGCTGTGTTCGTGTAGTCTTGTGCCAAGTTCCCTCGCTGGCTTGCTCACGTAGTAATTGACAGAATTTGCAGAAGCTTATGTAAACCACATCTGATGTGTTACACTTGCGGTTAACCCGTTCTTTAAATGTCAGGTAACTTTGCGCTGATTGCTGGAGGTCATAGACTACCGTAGACGTTGGAACGATCGATGATTATCTGCGTGTCTCGCTGGCTACACAGCGAAGTCGGTGTAAGCCAAATAAAACGCGTAAGCGAAACTGCGGCGTGAATGTGCGCAGGTCATGGCAGCTCAGCGAACCAGGTGCTGAATTATTCGAGGACAAGGTTAGACATCGCAATTCATGTCAATGTCATAAAATCACTGCCACAGGTAATGGAGCACGAACAGACAATGCAGTCGGGAGCAGGTAACGTGTCGGTTACTCAGCGCGCGCTGATTATTTGGCTATACGGTGCATGTGGTTTAAATGCCGCATCAACTTCACGAAGATACAAAGCAATGAAAGCAGGAATGCGTCCTGTCACCGCACGGTACGTGCTTAAACTAGTGAAGAAGTTCGAGCAAACTCGGAGAGTGTGTGACAGGAAGAGAATCGGACGGCATCGCATCACCACGGACGACTGTTCAGCTTGCGTTGGCGTCAGTGAAGTGTCAAAATGTCCCGATCTCAGAATCCGTCGGATCGCGTATCACTGTGACAAGACCCGATATGCGATACACCGGATAGTACAGGAAGGAAAATTTTGAAGATTCCGTGCAGGTTTGAACCCATGCGATCCGGAGAAGCGGCATGAATTTTGCCGCTGGTTCCTGGATCACGGGGATATTCGTTCTGTTATCTTTACAGATGAGGCACTGTTTCATCTGCATGAAACAGTGAAACATTACTCTTGGGCTACCAACAACCCACAAAAAGCTACCGCATCACGTATGCACCACAGTGTGAAACTGATGGTTTGGGCCGGATTAACAAGCCAGAAAATCTTAGGCCCATATTTCTTTTTCGGGGATGTGACCGGTAGGTTGCTGTTTTGAAGTACTAAAGCCTTATCTTTTCTTAGCATCGTCGTACTTGGAAATGCTGCAGACATTCGTACTTCCCCAGCTGGAGGTCGAAGGGGCAGGCAGCACAAGTTGGTGGTAGCAGGATGGTGCACCTGGACATTCGGCTAAAAGAGTGCGTGCTTACCTCATCGACATATTTGTTCACGATTGGATCGGACGCGGTTGACCAATGGAGTGGCCTGCTCGATCACCAGATTTGAACCCAATGGACTTTTTTCTATGGGGCTATCTAAAGCGGCGAGTGTACAAAACAAGGCCGCGTACATTGGACCAGTTGAAAGAAAATATTGTGAACGAATGTCGCGCGATGACGAGGGATACATTGGGATAGGGCTCGCTAACTGCATCAAGCGGTTTGTGCACTGCAAGCAGGACGCCAGTGGACATTTTGAACATATCATTCACTAGAATAGATGACCGTTCCAATACATTACTCTTCATATACTTATCCTCTTTCACAAGTGTGTCAACAAGTAAACAGGTGCGCTGGAAAATGGTGCTAATAACGCGTCCGGTCGGATAGAATTCTTAACATCCAGGCTGTCGTTGAGCCCATAAACAGCTTAGGCACCGAAACGTTCGGTGGCTACTTATGGCGGAAGCACTGAGTCACTATGAGCTGAGGTTCGTCCAGCCTTAATGAAAAGCCGACTGTGTTGTTGACTCCGTTTCAGGCTATTGCCTGTGAAGTTGGTGTTTGGGATGAGTTGCAGTAGGTGGCGACATATATAAGTGGGGTCTTTCCGTATCTGGTAGGTTAATATGAGGTCTCCACATAGCCACCGGTAGCGTCTACTGAACGCTATGATTGTTTCTAGTCGCTGTTGGTACGAAAGGCTGCACAATCTCCTGACATATTTTGTTGCTCGACCATGGTGAATTTCGAGCTCTAGAAGGTCACGCTTTAGCTAAGCGTGCCAAGTCTGGATTGCGTATTCGACTTGGGAACGCACATGGGCATTAAGCATCATAGAGAAGATGAATGCATTCAAACTTTCGAACGCCATCCGTAAGCTAACAACGGGCTGGTTACCACTTGTGAAAGGGATTCCGACTGTCTGGAATAACCGAAGTCATCCTGAACCAGCACACCGAAATCACGCTCCTGAGGGCTTGCCTGCAGGTCGTATGTCCCAAGTTTGTAGATATAGGCGTGTCTATGGCGGATGTGAACAATGTGTCAATTGACCACCTTGAATGGCAGTGAATTCCTCACCGGTCAATGCCAGGTCCCATCTAGGTCGCACATAGAGGATTGTGTGGTCTTCCATTCACTTGATCGCCGGCCAAATTTGAACGTCATCCGTGAAAAGTAAACTTTTGGTGGTGATGGCTCTCGCAAGATCGTCCCACTTCACTCGATTGAGGTCGGGCAGAGACGTTCGGACTCTAACCTCTAACTGCTGTTCGCGGTGAAATTAACAAGTCCTCCTAATAATGCATCTCTGACGCTTTCCAGGTAGCCCATCATTACATCAGCGATGATCGCTTCGAGGACTATGGTAAGCGCAGAGAGAAGTGTTACCGGATGGGAATTGGTAAGATCAGACTGACTTCTCTTAAAGAATTCGGCAAGTGGTTGCGCTAGGTGAGTGGTTGCTGCCTGCAGTGCTTTAGGGCGAAGTTTATTCACTCAAGGAAAGCTGTGTTTACACAAGGGTAGTAGCTTTTCCAGAACCTTTTTTATGAATTTGATGCTGGATAGCACTGATGGTGTGGGGACAGAAGCAAGTATAAGGTTTGAGGTTAGTACTCCTTGGAAAGTAGACGAGTACTGGGCCCGTGAGGCGTTGCGTGCCTTTCTTGTTGGGTGTGTATACCCACCAATTCTACTAAGTGATTCGATTTCAAGCTGCAACTTTTGAAATGCATTCACGTGTCTGTAACTAAGGCTGTGGTTCGAACGGAATTGTTTCGCTAGCTCCAGTCGGTGTGATAACTTATCACACTGATCACACTGATAACTTATCACGAACCAGCTGTACCTATTATTTGCTCAGAGCTACGTACGCTGTCGCATTTTCCGCGTCAGGATTGTTTTTGTGAGGGCACCATGTGTTCCCCCAAGGCCGTAACTCTTCATGTTTGACTTCTCATGAATAACGTTGGTTTCATGGGATGATGGGGGATTTTGGCTCCGATGCTTCGGTGACTAGTGACGTGGCCTTCAAACATTTATCCCAGACTATCTCTCTGGTGCACTCAGCCATGAAGGTCCAACTAGCATTTTTTAAAACACAAAAGACTGCTACGAGCACAGAATTGTACGGTTTGATTTCATTCGCTACGACAAATACCCGGATACAATGATACACACAATGATACAATGATGACAATCATATACCTACAAAGAGCAAGGAATCTTTCCCGTGTAGTTGCATAAACCATCTTGGACTCCTATTTGATTCCGTGTTATTGAAACGGTTGAAATTTATCCCAAATATAAGAACGTCGTATGGCTGGTCGGCAATGTGTTTCTTTATGGTCTTCCTTTTGACAGACGGTGCACTGGTAACTGATGAACGGACAGTTTCTGGAAAAATGCCACTCACCACAATTGCAACAAACACGTGGTAGCTTCTGTCCTGAGGTGTTATGGACATCTGTCGGTGTTTGGGTAGAAATTGAAGCAACTATCGCGATCTCTGACATCAGATGTCTCGACTGTAACATTTGTGAGTAACTCTTTAGGTTTGGCAGATGCTGACACTCTGTGGTGACATCCTGAATGATGACAACTGGAGATGAGTCCAACTTGGGTAACAGATTTGTTCTGATTTCCGCGTCAGCTGCAGAGGTCAAGCCAGATAAAAAATGATTGAGTTGAACTGATCATCCGCAAGTTGTTTAAGCCTGAAACGTTCACATGAATGGTTTACTCTGTCCGCATGTGAAACAAATCCGCGGATTGATTCTTAACCAGGTTCAAACAGTGATAAAGGATGTTGCAAATTGAGGACTTTTTATACCAAAAATGGGAGTGAGAACATCTACAGTCCCCTGGAAATTGCAGTCGCGGGAATGTTTCCGTAGAATGAAATGATAATACTGGTCGTGTTCATTTGCACCCAGCTTCCATAGGAACAATCGTACTTTGTCCGCATCATCAAACGTGATCGCATCAACCAGAAAGATGTCTTCACACCGCCTGTACAAGGTTGAGACTGTGATGACGTTTTCTGTGTAGTATTGGAAACCTTGTATTCCGTTTACCAACGGTCCAGCTGAAGTGGACTGGGTTTTCACTGTGGTGGGTGTTAGACTTAGAGATGACAGTTTCTCAGTGAGTGCTTGGAATAACAATGCCTGTCTTTGTTCCTGTTGAAGCATAGCCCGCTGTTGTTGCTGGATGTAATCATGCTGCTGCTGTAGTAATTGGGTAAGCTGTGAATGATCAGCCATCTCCATAGCTAGTGTTATAATTGCGGTTATTGGGACGTTGAGCCGTCCGAACAACGATATTCACCACACCGGACAGTGCGTTGGCCAGATCTCAAGTCACATGAAACAGGCAAGACGGCCGACGCTATAGGTTAGAGTGTGTCAGACAGGCGGCGACCTGATGCATATGAACCACAGTAGACCAACGAGTGAGAGTGAAGTTCACGGTCCGGTGTGTGTGGGACGACATGGTACTTTTAAGGCACTGGATCGCCTGGTATAACATGATGTTTCTTCTTTACTCAGTTAGTTCTGTACAGCAAATGTTTACTCCGAATGGTTTCCGTTGCTTCATGTGCAGTGTTGGTCACGTGATGTGTTAAGAGCTGCGCTGCCATCCCAAAACTTCCATGGATGTAAAGTAGGACGATCATTTTTCCTTTCCGTTGCTCTTGTGAAAGCGGACGGTGATTGATTCTACGATGGCAGGCAGCGCAGCACAAAACTGTTAAGCTATCATTTCCGCTGAAACATGTCAACTAGGCGCTCTTCCTCCGCCTTCCTCAGTTGCAACAGTCTACAGTGTGTTTGGGCGCGTATGGAAAGTGTCCGCACGCAACTGCGACTGTGAATGGCCGGACGTGTTCCGCGATAGTTCAAGATGTGATCGATGAGGGTCACTTGCCAATAGACTGTTGTTTTCAGGGGCCCAGAAGCATAGGTTTTTACGAGCACTGCAATAATGGCAATTGGTCATTGTTCTTCTCCTCTTTGGCAGAATAACATTCTGGAAAAAGATTATTGTTTGCGTGATGACTTCCTTTACGTCTGGAGCGTTTGACGATGACAGAAGTATCGTCTACGTAAGGTACATACAGTGTAGGCTCAACCATTGGCAGTGGCTTTTTTCCACTGCTTGCATCAGTGCCTCTTCTGCCAGTCCAGAGATTAGCGAACCCATTGGCGTGTCCATTATCACTTTGTACGTTTGGCTGTCAAAAGCGAACTGAGTGGTGTGTCAGAAAGCAAGCAACTCTATCAGTTTTGTGACTTCAGTTTTGTTGTTCGTATTTGCCATCCCATTAGCAGAAGCTAGGATAGCGATTCCAGAAAGCAGATCGGTTTACTGGATGTAGGACTAGTTAATACTAGTCCGAGACGGTGCGCGAAATTAAGCGCGGATATCAGAAGGCAATGGGACTCGGACACAGCGGACTGTATTCGATGAGCTACAATAAGAAGCGGACGGATGAAGCAAGAAGAGGGCGAACACGTGAGCGCGGGAACTTACAAGGCTGTCGAGTGACGAGCCGGTTGTAAGGACGATTAAAACAAGAAGCGATAATGTACAATCGGTCAACACGTAAATTGTATATGAAAGATAAGAGTTAACTTTTTGGGCGCTACAGAGCTCCCCCCTGGAAGGCTGAACATAGAAGCCTTCGATTTCGAAAGGGGCTGCTGAATCAAGGCTCGTAAGGCAACATCGTGCCAAGGGAAATGAGGGAGCGTTCGTGTAAATGGAGGTTCGCCGGAAGTCGGAGTCCTCTGTGCCGTTTGTGATTTGTTATTTATTGATTGCAGGGCAGGGTGCATTTCGGCGGGCCGTTGGAGCGGGCTTGTCGGACTACAAAAAAGCTGGCTAGCCCAGAAAAAGGCAGACAGGACCTCAAACTCCGCTGCTGCCAAACGGTGCGCTTGGGAGTGGTCTCTCCCCCCGCCGCACCCCGCCAGAGCCAAAACGACCCTCGTCCCACTAAGAAAAGGACCATGTTCTCACGGAGAAGCGACGCTCGTCCTGCGAAGAAAGGACCTTCCTTCCGCGAAGAAGCAACACTCGTCCCGCAAAGAAGCGACCACCGTCCCGCGGAGAAACGACCAGCGTTCCCGTCAGGGTCCTTGAAAACATTCCTCGTGTGGGCCAGTCAATCGAAGGGGAGGGTTTAGGGCACGTAGAGACGAGAAAATAAAAAAACACTCGCAGAAAACGCCAAAAAGAACAAACGAATGATCTGCGTGTTTAAATTTTTTGGCTTTTTTTGAATATTTTTTCGAAAAAGTTTTTCGGAGGTTTTTGATATTTTTGTTTGTTTACAAAACGTTACTCGACAAAACATGGGGCAAATATATACAATATCTACTAAGTTAAAAGTATTTACACTGTACATAGTCGGAAAAACGAACGGGCTTACGCACCTCCCTACCACGGCGATTGGTTGTGGGAGGCGGCGGACTAGGTTCGGGAGATGTCGGGACGGCTGAAGCTTGTAGCCCGTGATCGTGGTCTGGTTGGACTTCATTAGTATGCGGAAAACTGATGCGGTGAGTTGTGACGTCGCACGAAACACTACTAGACGAAGTATGCGAGGGGTTTTCTTCCATAAAGGCGGGTTTTAGACGGTCGATGGTGACGAATTCGCGTCGACCACCGCGGTCAATAGTGTACGCCTTACTCGCACGATGTAGCACCTTGAAGGGTCCTATGTACGGCGACTGAAGAGGCTGTCGAACACCGTCTGCGCGAAGATGGACGTGTGAACACGTAGACAGCTTCTTGGGCACGTACACTGGTGTCTTCTGCGATCGAGGAGCGGGTGGACGTAGCTCACGCATCTGGTGTGCCAATCGACCAGTGCAAGTTCCGTAGTCAAAAGTGGAAGTACATGGGGCTGGTGCTACCAGCTGTCCGGGCAACCGCAGCGTGCAACCGTAGACTAGCTGCGCTGGTGTGGCGTCGAAATCGGTTTTAACCGTGTTTCTTAATCCTAGCAGGACGAGGGGAAGTGTTTCAGACCATGAAGGATCTGCGTGCGCGCGTAGCGCTGCCTTCAACTGGCGGTGAAAACGCTCCACCATGCCGTTAGCTTCCGGATGATACGCCGTCAT
Source organism: Dicrocoelium dendriticum (assembly GCA_944474145.2). NCBI lineage: Eukaryota > Metazoa > Platyhelminthes > Trematoda > Plagiorchiida > Dicrocoeliidae > Dicrocoelium > Dicrocoelium dendriticum. The sequence continues at coordinate 81,009,049 of OX104065.1, read as the reverse complement.
CGGAACGTGGTGACAGCTTCAATCCTTAAGCAACGTGGCAATGGTTGACGAGCAATGTGACCATCGATCGATGGTCACGATGGCGGGACAGCCGTATTGAGCTACCCAGCGCTCCATAAAAGCTTTCGCTACCGTTTCCGAGGAGCAATTTGGGATAGAGACGGCCTCAGGCCAAATAGTAAATCGATCGATGCAGGTCAGTAGATATACAGAGCCTTTGGAAGGCGGTAGAGGACCTACGAGGTCGACGTGCACGTGATGAAAACGTGCGTCTGGCGTCGGAAACGTGCCTAATGGGATTCTCGTGTGATTGTGCACCTTCGCGCGTTGACATGGAAGGCAAGCAGCTGCCCAAGTACGGACGTCCAGATTAACATTGCGCCAAATGAATCGTGCGGTTACGAGTTTAACCGATGCACGAACGCCTGGATGAGACAAGCTGTGCAACGTGTCGAACACGGTCTACTGAAACTCGCGTGGGACAACTGGGCGCGGCGTGCTGAGAGATAAATTGCAGAGTAAAGTGCCGTCTGATGATGTTAGTGGAACGGGTCGTATGTCCAATGAGGGAGACATGCGCAGTAGATAAACCTCAGGATCGTTGAGTTGTGCTGTGGCCATGGCTGCCAAGTCGATAGCAGTGTCGTCGTCAGCGGAGATAGCTTGGATGCGGGAAAGTGCATCGGCGACGGCGTTGTGCACACCTGAGACATGCCGTATATCGGTCGTAAACTGAGCGATATAGTCAAGGCGCGACTCTCTAGGAGAGTATCGGTCGGTGGTCGAGCCGAACACGTAAGTCGGGGGTTTGTGGTCGGTGAAAACGACAAAGGAGCGGCCTTCTAAGACGTGTGGAAAGTGACGCTTGGCTAGATATACGGCTAGTAATTCTCTACTGAACGTGCTGTAGTGAGATTCGGTAGGTTGTAGGCGTTTGGAGAAAATCGCTAAGGGTTGCCAAGTGTCGGCTACTCGTTGCTGCAAACCAGCGCCGACTGTAACGTCCGAGGCGCCAGTACTGAGGGACAGTGGGGCGGCAGGATCCTGATGCGGTATAGAAGCTTTGTTGCCGATGGCCTCTTTCAGTGACTTAAAAGCAGCGCGTGCTGCGGCAGGAAAATCGAACGTCTTGAGTTTCCCTCGGAGAAGGTCCGTGAGGGGTTGCATCAGCGAGGCGCAGTTGGGTATAAATCGTCGGTAAAAGCTGACAAACCCATCAAAACGCCTGAGCTGTTTGAAAGAATGAGGCTCTTGGTAGTCCATGATGGCTTGAATTTTATCCTGCAGTAGCACGACGTCTGCAGAGGAGATATGATGGCCGAGGAAGTTGACTGAATCGATACCAGACGAACGTTTTTCTGCGTTGATCGTCACCCCTTGTTGAGATAAATGATCAAAAGATGTTCGTACATGGTGTATGTGTTCTTCTCGTAAAGAGCTTGCGATTAAAATGTCGTCGAGATACGCGTAAGCGAAGCCTAAACCGCGACAAACTTGGTCGATGAAACGCTGAAAAGTTTGCGCGGCGTTCTTTAGGCCAAATGGCATGCGCAGCAACTCGAACAAACCAAATGGAGTCGTCATGGCAGTTTTAGCGATGTCCGCTTCGGCTACCGGAATTTGGTTGTATGCGCGTACCAAGTCGATTTCGCTGAAGATATTTTTACCCGCTAGACTGGCGGTGAGATCCACTATGTGTGGGATCGGATAGCAATCGGGCGTGGCAACCGTATTCAAGATTCGATAGACGCCTCAAAGGCGCCAGTCCCACATGACCTTCTTCGGAACCATGTGCAGAGGTGATGCCCATGGGCTATTGGACGGTCTGACGATACCGAGTTGAAGCATGTGATCAAATTCGGCTCGTGCTATGCGTAGTTTGTCAGGAGAAAGCCGTCTTGGTCGTGCGCTAAGTGGCTGACCACGCGTGACTATGTGATGAGCGACCTCTGCCGTGACTGGCAGAAGCTCTGCAGCTGGTCGTACCAGTCGCAGGTACTCAGACAGTAGGTTCGCATAATCTGATGGTACATCGGCGATTCGAAAAACTGGACTGATTATCGGGGCGTCCGTAAGAACGCCTTCAATCCCTAATTTAGTACGGTCGTCTAAAAGTCTGTGGCGACCAGCATCAACAAGCAACCCAAAATGTCGGAGGAAGTCAATACCGATAATTGCGAAGGGTAAAGACTCAACCATGAAGACCCCTGAAAGTGTCGGCGAAGATTGAGGTCCAGGTCCATCATGCACTGACCGAATGAAGCTATCGGAGAACCGTTGGTCACACGCCAATTGTAAGTAGGCTCTGAGTGCTTGTCGTTAGCGGTCGCTGAGATGACGCTGACTTCCGCTCAAGTATCGATGAGGAATGTGATAGAAGAACGTCGATCATTAACTTAAAACAGTCGGTTTGCTTGGTTATGGAATGATACGTTTGTCGTGCTAGTATGCGGGCCATTCGTTTTCCCTGAAGCAGCTGGGTCGTGCCTAATGCAGGGAGCACGACAACGTCAAGCTCTTCTACCGTATTGGCGGTGATACCAACATACTTCTTCGACGGGCTTGACATTATCTGACTGAGAACTGGTAGGGAAAATGTTGCGCTTTCGTGCCGAACGTGACGTACTCGGTGCAGACACAGACGAGCCGCAATGAACGGTAGGCAAAACGTGGTCAGCATTGGACAGTGGCACACGCTGCTTTGAAGCCTTCATTGCTGCTATCCTGCTGCGAAGTAGCGCAATTTCCTCGTTTTTAGAGTCAGATCGGCCTCACGACTGGGAACAAACATGAGATTCGGTTTTCATCGGTGGGAATACGTCACCGGAGCTTGTGGTCCTCTGCTGCGGACACCGTTCGAACGCGGCTTCTGCCTTGGTAGCTAATTATTTCAGGGGTGTATTTATAAACATGGACAGTAATACCGGCAATGGCTCTGGGAGACGTGCAAACCATAGCTCCTTTATCCGTTCTTCGCTCAAGAATAAGGGAGCAGCGATGAGCTGAAGTTCGCGGAGCAACGCCGATGGCTTGCGATCTCCAAGCTTGAGACCATTGAGCTGTTCAAATCGAGCTCGTGCGCTGGGCTGTAACTCTTTTAAAATCGCTTGCTTCATTGTTTCATACTTTGCCTCATTCGATGGGCAGAGTAGAATGTCGTCAACTGGCGTCACAACCGACGAAGGAAGGCGTGGGACGAGCTGCTTGTACCTCGGACGGTCCGCCGTTATGCCCTTAGTTTCCAGTTCGATCTCGAATATCTTAAACCAAACCTCTGGGCTGTGTTCCATGAAACTTGGAACAGCCAAAGTAAGCATGGTTATGCTGTGGAACGACTCAGATGCCACTCTCAAAATGTGAGTCGAACAGATAAAGGATGAACCAAAACACGATCAAAGTATCAAAATTACGCAAGAAACAAATGAAGACAGGTACATAATCGAGAAAAAGGAACGAACCCACCAAAAAATACAAACGAGAAAAAAATTGTTGCATTCGCGCGTGCGAATCAGGGTCACCAATTTGTAGGACTAGTTAATACTTGTCTGAGACTGTGCGCGAAATTAAGCGCGGATATCAGAAGGCAATGGGAGTCGGACACAGCGGACTGTATTCGATGAGCTACAATAAGAAGCGGACGGATGAAGCAAGAAGAGAGCGAACACGTGAGCGCGGGAACTTACAAGGCTGTCGAGTGACGAGCCGGTTGTAAGGACGATTAAAACAAGAAGCAATAATGTACAATCGGTCAACACGTAAATTGTATATGAAAGATAAGAGTTATCTATTTGGGCACTACATGGGAATCTTTTATTTGTGAAGCAATCGGTTCCATATTTGCCTAGCTATAAAAAAGCGACACAGGTGAACGCTGATAGCTAGGGGAATGCAAAGTGCACAGCACACGGAATGATTGCGCGTTGCAATCGAGACGAGCGCCAAGCAAAATGGCGATGCTTAACTCAAACAATCTAACTCGACAACCAGTTCAACAAACGGCGTGAGCAGCCTGAGTGTGCAGTGAAATAATCATTTTAGTTAGAATTTACACAGGCAAACAGGGAAATCTCCAGAATGCTACACCCCGTGTTGGTCAAGTAGGGTCATCATTGTTTGCCTTGCTAGCTTTGCGTCCATCGAAGTGAACAAACCTGCAACATTCAAGAGGGACATTATCTCCTCTCTCTCCATTTTAATTCGCTTGAGTTTTTCAAGGAATGGTTCTGCCTATTTAATTGAATGCCCTGACTCTGCGGTTAGGTGTTCCAGCAGTTTCCAGAGTTCCTTAGATAGCTGGTAATTCGGTGCCTCGGGCAATGACTTGTATGGCATGCACACGTTACTCACAGCTGGTCAAAAGCAGGTCTAAGTACGATGGAGCCCCGCGCGGTCGCGCGCGTTGATTGGTTTGTGTGTTGCGTGGTCCCAGTTTCAAATATTAACGCCTCGAACTTCCTCTCGACTTCACAATGGCCGTAGAGAAGTTCAGCCTCTGGCCATTGTATTCGGGGTGAGTGGAACTCGACCATGAGTAGGAACAGCGAACTACTCATGTGATTGCGGACGTGCTGCAACCAGTCTAATAGCGGGTCAGTGGACTGCGACAAACCACACACGAGCATCTCGCAGCGGCTGAGGTGAATCAAACGCCATAACTGCTCACATAGACCATCAGCGATTTAGTAGGTACTCACTAGTCTCCCACACAAGGAGGACCGTATAAAAAGAAGAACGCCACCGCGATCAAATTCAAGTTCAAGTGGGACAAGAACAGTAGGAAAATCCCGCGAATGTTCCACCTTCGAAAACGTCGTTGACCCAACAGAGAATCCGGTGCATTGATGTGCCAAAGGAGAACCAAATCAACACACACGATTCATATGATCAATTAAACAATGCCCACTTGCCCTGCGCTAGCAGTCCCCGCTGTGCCGGCCACGTGAAAAATAAAAGAAAACAGTAGTGTCAGCAAAGGAAAGGAAACAGAGGAGAATACAAGCTTATCGAATATCGTAGGCAATATTAAGATGTAAGTTAACATGAGTTAAAGAAGCGTAGGCCGTAGTAGATGAACAAATGTTTAAGACATGAGTTGGAAGACTTTAAACTGTAGACCGAGAGCGTCAAGTCAATGCTCGAACTCTTTCACCGTCGGTACCATCACGACGTCTGCAGGCAGTGCGTTCCAATAAGCTATGACTCTACGCGACGACCGAAAAGCTGCCCAAACCCGGTCAGACCAAGGTTTATGCAACTTTATTGGGTGACCACGAAGGGTTGGCGCTCGAGTTGGGCGAAACAGTCCAGTCAAATCAGGACCAATCTGCCTCATCAGTATGCGAGATGTGAGGACCAAGTCGCCCCGAAGCCGCCTGTAATAATGGAAAACATATCCAACTTACGTAGCCTCTCCGGGTACGTCAGCCTTTTTAATCCGTGCACCACTTTCGTTCCGGACCGCAGGACTCGTTCAGCTGCCAAGGATGGAGGACGATCCTGAACGCAGTATTCCAAGTGCGGCCTTACAGAAGCCGAAAATAGTCTAACGAACTTTTTCATGGTCGTGATCCCAAATGACCTGCGGATCATCCACAACATGTTAAAATCTTTGCGAGCAGCTGTCGTCCAGTGTTCACTGGACTTAAAGTCAGATGACAGCAAAACATCGAGGTCAGATCGGAGTTGAACTCGCGGTACCTCGTTGCTGCCAAGCAGATGACGCGTCGGCGTGTCATTCGGACCAACGCGTAAAACGGAACAATTCGCTAAATTAACGGCAACTGCCATAAAAGTGACCAGTCCCAAAGTCTATCCTGAGCCCTCTGTAGGGTCAGTGGACCCATCGGATCATCTATCGTGAACAAGAGTTTCAATTCATCCGTAAACATTAGGGATGGCACACCCAGTTCCTCGGGCAAGTCATGAACGTATAAAGTGAAGAGGAGAGGACCAAGGACTGAACCTTGATGGACACCACTGAGAACATATTGGAGGAAGGACAGACTTGAACCCACCAGCAAACATATTGCCCTTCCGATTAGGAAAGCTGAAAGCCATCGAAAGACTGGTCCAGAAACACCGTAGGACTTCAGCCTGTACAAAAGGCGCCAATGTAGCACGGTGTCAAAAGCTTTGGAAAAGTCAGTGGACCGCACGTCCACTGCCTTCCCGCATTAATCAATGACTTTGGCCCAGTGTTCATGAGCCGTTAACAAGTTAGTAAGGCAACAATAGCCCTTACGAAAGCCGTGCTGAGAAGGATTAAGCAACTCAAACGCTCTCAAGTGTCCTTCGAGAGCGTCCCTCACGAGTTTTCCCAAGAACTTGACCAGCACGCTCGTCAAACTGACGGGTCTATAGTTATCAGGAAGGGGCTTCTCGACTTTCTTAAAAATGGAACAAACAATAGCCTCCTTCCAGTCAGTGCGTAGAGAGGAGTCTCGTAGAGAATTAACAAAAATAGTACTCATGGGTAGCAGGATTTTAGTCGTAAATTTGATAAGGCTTTCATCCCAACAGTTCACAAGCTACATAGCAGAGCCTAGTCCGGAAAAGCGCCAGACGCGTTTCGCCCTATTGGGGCTCGTCAGTGGCGCGCATTCCCTCGGTCCTCTAATGCAGATCGAACTCATGACCGCTAGAGGCAGATGCCAACTAGCCAGCAGCTTAAGCCACTGAGCCATGGGGGACGTCGGCTGGGCTACATAATTTGCAAACTGGCTGGGATATAGCACCACCTATCTACCACTGTCACGAACAGTGGTTAGCCTGCAAGGTGATGACGTCCTCTCACTAGACGCTATACCTATAGCATTTTGAAACTAGGAGAGGCATTTGATTTTATAGTACTCATGAGTAGCAGGATTTTAGTTGTAAATTTGATCAAATGCCTCTCCTAGTTTCAAAATACTATAGGTATCGGATCTAGTGAGAGGACGTCATCACCTTGCAGGCTAACCACTGTCCGTGACAGTGGTAGATAGGTGGTGCTATATCCCAGCCAGTTTGCAAATTATGTAGCCCAGCCGACGTCCCCCATGGCTCAGTGGCTTAAGCTGCTGGCTAGTTGGCATCTGCCTCTAGCGGTCATGGGTTCGATCCTCATTAGAGGACCGAGGGAATGCGCGCCACTGACGAGCCCCAATAGGGCGAAAAGCGTCTGGCGCTTTTCCGGACTAGGCTCTGCTATGTAGCTTGTGAACTGTTGGGATGAAAGCCTTATCAAATTAACAAAAAGTTGGGTAATCGGATGGCCAAGTTCATCAGCCAACTCTTACACCAGTTTGGGATGAATAACATCCCCACCGGCTGCTTAACTAGGATTTAATTCACTCAGAAGTTGGAGCACTTGCGCCTCTGTTATAGAAACCTCATCCAAGTGTAAGCACTCGGGAACTTTTGCTTGTAGGCTGATATGCGGCAGCTGCGACTCTCGAACATAAACCCCAGCATACTGTTCTCCGAGCAAACAAAATTTTCCGTGATCTGTGACAGCTATAGTGCCGTCAAGATCAAACGACACTGGGATGCACGAGTTCATGCTGCTTCACCGTTCGACATACGCGAAGAAGCGTTTCGGGTTGGATGAGGCTAGACGAACAAGCTCTACTTCATACTGTTGATGAGCATCTCGTAGATGCCGCCTGCAGGCATTTCGAGCCTCGGGATATCGCTTGAAGGTGCATGATGAAGGACCAGATAAGTAAGTACGCCAACATTTGGCACTTCTGTTAAGTTTGACTGAATCACGGGGAATGCTGATCCTCAGCAAACCAAAAATTCCCATTTATTAGAATGAATCAAGGGAGGCAGAATTTGAGTAAAGAATTCTTTTCGGCAATTCTCATCAGACTCAAACATTACATGATGAGGAAAAATGCTAAATGTGCCGGATTGGGCTGCGTATTGAACACAATGTTTAATTACTTATGAATGTTTAATTTCTCGGGGACAAATCAATAAATCACGGGGTCATTGTAGGTGGCAAGTATGTACAGGGGAAATCACATCCGAAATTGTAGGCCACGGTAGAAGTAAAGGACGTACAAACTGTTTTTGTACGCATAATTTTGGCTTGAGATGGCGGATGTAGATAGCTTCCGCGATAGACAGAAGATGCATCCGGAATCCGCGCGTGAAACGTTCAGGAACAGTATAGCTGACTCTAAAATCATTTTCCGTTCCTGCGTGACTGCACTCTAGAAGGTGAGATGGGATGGAACTGTTATTCGACCTCGCTTCGCCTTTGTAAAACCATTTTGGGATGTGTTCGTAAAATCCTATGAGATAGACGTCTCGTGGTACGACCCACGTATCGTGCCCCACAGGAGCACGAGTAAAGATAAACAAGCATTGATCGGGTCACCGGAGGCAGCCTGTCTTTCAAAGGTTTTGCGAATAAAGGCTTGTTGTAAAATACTATGCGTAAGCGAGCCGCGAAATAGGTCTTTTCAACAGTGTCTCTCAGGCGTTTGGACAGGGCATCAGCCGCACTGTCGCCTTTGAAAGGAATATGCACGATTAGTTCTTTTTTGGGTACGTTCATCCTCGGTGGTTTGATCTTGCGTTCTTTCAAATGTTTGAGGATGAATTTATCTGGTACCCATTCGCTCTTAGCGCATCGCTGATTCTCTGCAATTCCTTGGTGATTGTGTCGGGGGTGCAAATTCTATGTGCCCGGAAGGAAAGAGTGCGGACTAGGTTTCGTCTGTACTGTTTGGGTACCGCACTATAGAAGTTGATGTACTGTCCGGTCCAAGTTGGTTTTCTATACACCCCTCTGCTGCACGATCCATCGGCGTTTCTGATGATATCAACATCCAGGAACGGTAGTCGGTTTCTGGATTGGTGCTCACATGTGAAGTGTAGGTTCAGATGCGCATCATTAAAAGCTTCCAACAGTTTCACAGTCTGTGCTTTCGATTTGCAGAATATAAATGTATCGTCTGTTAAGTTGTTTGCTTACAGCAGAAACAAACCATGATGGCTTGGCCCTAGTTTTATTCCTGCCAGACAGTGGTATATGGGGGAGAGAGCTCGCTCAAGTAACATTTAAATATGTCCCAGGCCGTTTGAATGTCATCAATTTCCAAAATGACACAAGGCGACTTTGCGGCTTTGGCTTACATTGTCTGAAAGTCCGCGCGCCATAAAGTTGGAACTCGGTCGGGACGATGATTAGTCTGAGGACTAAGGGCGCACTTAAATGAGAGACATGCGTGGTTGCTAGCACCGAGATGGGTTGTATACAATATCCGTGACAAAATCAATGGATTTAGCGAAGAACAAGTCCAAGAGGGACAGGTTTTGACCCATCATGAATCTAGTAGGCCGATCGACAAACTGGTGCAGGGAAGCATGCAAGGCCAGCTCGAGAAGCTCGGTAGCCAAACACCTTGTAACAGCTTTGCAGGAAAATTCTGCCAGTCAACGTCGGAAAGATTAAAATCCCCCATCACTAAACACCTATTTGCCAACTGTTCACGGATGCAATCAACGAGACCCTTAGCAACGCTGTCGGGGTTTCTATAGGCCAGCACAACTTTAAGCTGCTCGGAGGCAATAACAGGTTAACTGCGAGTGTCTCAACATCACCGTCTGGTGATCGGAAACGATAAATCTTAAAGACAGTATGTGCGGAGTTAATGTACAAAGCAACGCCACCTCCGCGCCGCTCAGAGGTGCGGTCACATTTCAGCAGTGCGTAGTCTGGCAAGCACACTTCACTGTCCGTGACATCAGTGGACAACCATGTTTCAATGAACACGAGAACATCTGGACGGCATTCGTCGACAAGGCTGCCGACTTCGCACAGCTTGTTTCGCAGACTACGCACACTGTTTAAGATCACGCGAAGGGATTTAGCATTGTGATTACGGGAGCGTGCACCACCAGAATGGGCTCTGGTAGGGCGGAAGTGGACGGCCGGCTCACTGCCCGAATACCCACCAAGCGGAGACCCCTTTCTCCTGCTTCACGGCGGGCTTTTAAGATCTCTCACAGCTTCCCGCAATTTCAGCCTATCCACCAAAAGGAGGTCTGAGTGCGCAACGACACCAGTGCCCTTGCGCTTAAAAGCGAAACGCAGAAGTGCTTGGCAGTCCTCCGGAGTGGACAGACCAACTCGCAACTAGCGAGGGAGAGACCTGTCGGCTGGCAAGTTACCGAGTCTGGTTAGTCTGCGCACAGTCACGCCCGGGAAGCGGCGCGGTAGAAGTTTGGTAAGGCATATTCTAAACCACTGAAGGTCACCTAGCATACGGTCTTTTTGGAGAACAGCAGATGACTCGGTGGCGTTTCTGAAAATAACACTGCAGTTGCGGAGTATTTACAGAACGCTCCATACTGGGTGGTACCTGCGGGCATCTTGTGAAATACTCCTACCAGGTTGGTCAATGGTGAGAGGTCAGACAAACTCAGTCTCCTGGTCCTCCAGGTTGGGGGTTGAAATGGGATGGCGTCCATTTCTGTAAAACTAAATCATTGCCACCTCCCCGCTGCCGTGCTGACAGGCTTATGAGCCAAATGCTTTGGATGAGAACTCGAGTCGTCCTTTTGTCTAGATCTGGGTACCCTGGCAGTATCAGCTCACATACAACCATGACTTTTTATTCAAAGATAAAGTTGCTCTTGCAGCGGCCGTCGCGCGGATTATAAAGGGTCGCCTTACCTACTGCGTACAGCAGGGCGGATAAGCGAAAACATGCTACTGCTAGCGCTTCACTTCTTTCTTTTCCACCGGTTTCTCTTACTCCCATCCCAACCCCCCATTACTAACCTTCATTCTGTAATTCCCAGATTAATTGACAGCAACCGATTTGCCTCTGGAGTAGAACCAGTTGCAGCCACCATCCCACAACATGTATCCGACGCCTATCGGCAACAGTCGCTTATAAGATCACGCTATCCCGTTTCCATGGCGACTTTCAACGTTCGCACTCTAAGACAAACAGGTCAACAAGCTGCACTCGCACGCAACTTGAACACACTGAGGTATTGATGTGTGTTGTGTCTCCGAAACTAAGATCATTGACCGTAACGGGGTTGTTGAATTGACTGCACCCGGCTTATCCTCTCGTTATTGGTTGCACACATCCGGAGACGCCGATGCAGCACTCACTGGTCAAGCTGGTGTAGGTATCATTCTAAGCTCCAAAGCTAAGCCATCCTTGTTTGATTGGATTCCGGTGAACAGCCGTTTATGTGCAGCCCGTTTGACGATATCAGCCAAGGTTGCTTCGCGAAGTAGTACAAAACGTTGTTGTTTGTGATTTCCGTTTATGCGCCCACCGACTGCAGTTCAAATGCTGTTAAGGACACATTCTATCACGAACTGAACGCGCTACTACGCAGTGCCACTAGTTCAGATATTATAGTATTGTTGGGGATATGAACGCACAAGCAGGGCGTCTGAGCTCTTCAGAAGCTCAGCTGGGTGGTAATTATGGGCTTAACTCCGAAAGGACTGATAACGGCGAGCGTTTGCTACAACTGTGTGCAGGGCACCAGTTGTTTCTTAGTAGCACTGCTTTTAGACACAGTAGGCGCGGAAGTGCCACTTGGCGTTTTCACATATCTGGCCAGCGATGGACCGAAATTGACCACATCGTCATAATTCACAGGTGGCGTGGTTCTATCCTGGATTGCCGCTCGTACTGGAGTACCTGCATCGACTCTGATCATGCCTTGATACCCTATCGTTGCTCCAAGAACTTTACTGGGAGGCGCACCAAGCGTCTCCTCCGATTGGCGACAGAGAACTTGTCTCAACCATCGATCAGCAAGCTTATCAAGACGCACTACATACCCAACTTTTGCTATCTTGTTCTGATGACACTGAGGTTCAGTGAAATAGGATCTCGGCCGCCATGCACGACGCAGGAGCATCTGCTTGTGGCACTATCCATCGTCACCGCATCAGTCACTGGATATCCGAGAGGTCGGTGAACCTGTTGGAATCTAGAAGAAACCTCCCGGCTGGCTTTGAACACAATGTGACCAGACGGGCTATTAGACGCGAACTAAATCGGAGCCTACGTGCTGACATGAAAGCTTGATGGACCACTCGGGCTCAAGAAATGGAGAAGGTAGGAGCAGTAGGCAATTACCGCAAGCTCTTCCAGCTAATCCGCACCACTGGTCCCAGGAAACCAGGAGTCAGTGAAACAATGAGAGACCGCGCGTGTGCACTGATACACAATAAGGAGAGCCGTATGGCTCGTTGGGCGGAACACTTTCAAGATCAGTTCAGCTGGCTCCCTGCTCCTGGACATTTTCCTACTCAGGTGATGCAGGACGAGCTATGGACAGTTAGTTTAGAGCCGCAGTCGGAGGCCGTGGTCCGGAACCCGATCACAGCCCTCAAACGTATGTTGTGAAGCTGGCCCGGATTCATTACGACAGCAACCTAATTAAGGATTGAGGTGAGGTCCTCTGCAAAGTACTGACCTCCGTATTCGAACGTATCTGGAAGGAAGAGAGTGTCCCGGCTAATTGGAGCGAATCGATTATACTGACAATATAAAAGGAGGGCAGTCGCACAGACTGTTCTAACCACAGGGGTATTAGCCTAACTCCAGTTGTGACACAGGTACTGGCGTCAGTTATCGTTCGTCGCCTCACTGTGGAACGGGAATCTCGGATTACCAAACAGCAGACAGGTTCCCGTTCAGGGCGTGGCGGTATAGACCCTGTGTTCACTTTTCGGCAGGCGCTAGAGCAGCGCCACGCATACCGCAGACCGACAATAGCAGTGTTCTACGATTTCAAGAGTGCGTTCGTTTCAGTCGATTGATCGTTTCTGTTCGAAATACTTGCGCGCAAAGGTGTTCCCACGAAATATGTGAACATTGTACGTGCTCTATACTCGAACACTACAGGCCGCTTCAGAGTCTACGGCGACGTGTCGTATAGCTTTCCGACCATATGTGGCGTGCGTCAGGGTTGTCCAATTTCCCCATTTTCATTCAATTTCGTCGTGGATTATATCACGTAGTGTTCCCTTGCGGAATCTCACGACGAAGGCGTTGAAGTACTGTCTGGTGAACGATTAGTTGATTTTGATTATGCGGACGATATCGTGTTGCTTTTCGACGATGTTGCGGCGACCCACTCAACCCTAAATTGCCTGTCTAGAGTGGTCCCATTATTTGGTATGCACTTCGCACCTTCAAAGTGAGAAGTGTTTCTGCAGGATCACCAGCCACTTTATGTCCCCATGACCATTGTTAATGAGGAGCTCGAGGTGGTTGATCAATTCACTTACCTTGGCAGCTGCATCAGCAACGACGGGCGCATCGAAACTGACGTCAGCTCACGCATTGCAAAGGCCAGAGCTGCCTACTTGAAACTGTAGCATGTTTGGCGACAGAAGGGAGTTTCCTTCGTCTGAAAGGCCGTGTATACACGGCCACAGTGAGGGCCGTTCTGCTCTATGGTAGCGAGATTTGGACCTTTCTGTCTGAAGATCTGAGGCGCCTTTAAGTCTTTGATCATCGTTGTCTGCGAAGCATTGCTGGTGTCGGATGGCACCAGCTTGTCCGCAACGATGATGTGTGTAGGCGAGTACTAATTAGTGATAATCATGCTAGCTCCCTAGAACAACAGATAGCACTGAATAAGTTGCGTTGGCTCGGTCACGTGCTACGTATACCTGGTCACCGCTTAACTCGGAGGGCCTTGTTTAGTCTGCCAGGTGTAGGATGGCGCAAGGCTCGAGGTGGACAGAAGTTGACTTGGCAGCGGGAACTGAAGTCACTGACGACCAAACTGTGTGCCGTTGGTCCGTCTCCCTAACCGGGGTGGAGTCCACGTGACTCACTTTATGCAAGGCTCAAGACTTTGCAGGACGGCGCTCAACCGACACCAGTGGCGCTTCTGTTGCCGTCTCCTAATCGGATTGCTTGTTTAAACTGTGTTTGGTGCTGAGTTATTTGCGGAGTAATGGTTGATCATAACGCGGGGCAATGAAAGCCGCAAGGAAGCTGTCTCGCCGATGCCGCCTTATCTTTGCACGATAGCCAGCTGTTTGTAGCGGTATGTAATCTACACAAGGTGTGGGCGCCTTGACCATGAATGTTTGCTTGGGGCATTAATGTTTTCAGGTAAATCCCCGTTCTCTCCATCTTCTGATTCTTTATTTCATAGTTCCTCATGGTGTCTAATCACCAACATGAACATTGGGTCTCTTCACAGTCTCTGGAACTTATAGATGCTCGCCGGCATATTCCGGCTGGAAGCGAACACAATGAAACTCGCAAAGAGCTCCGGGCGAAACTGCGTGCCAGCCTGAAGAGAGACCGCGAATCCTGGTGATCTCATCGTTGGGCTGAGCACATTGAAATGCAATTTAATCGGTCGGAATTGTTAGATTTCTCGCCGACCAGTGATCGCCCTGCTCCGTGGGCTATCCATTTGGATCCACCCTCTCGCTCAGAAGTCGAACATGAGATCGGACTGTTGAAGTTGAACAAAGCCTCAGAACCTGATGACCTACCTCCAGCCCTCTTCAAATTCGGGGGACCTGCTCTTGTGGATGATTTACACGAGTTACTAGGCAAACTGTGGGAGCAGGAAACTGTCCCAACCGATTGGAGCCGCTCCGTCATAGTCCCAATTTTCAAAGGAGGTTCACGATCGAAATGCGGCAGCCATAGAGGAATCAGTCTGATCTCCATCGCCTCCAAATTACTTGCCTCTGTCATCCTTCACCAACCGACTGGCACTCTTGAAAGCCAGATTCGTGAACAGCAAGCTGGATTTCGTCGAGGTCGTGGCTGCTTTGACCACATCTTCACTTTGCGTCAGTTGTTGAAGCACCGTCACATATATTGGCAGCCCACCATTGTCGTGTTCCTCGATATCAAAGGTGCATTCGATTCGGTTGATGGATGTGCACTTTGGTATTGTCTACTCAGGAAATGTGTATCTGAGAAATATGTGAATATTATCCGAGCATTATATCCTTGTAGCTCGGGCAGAGTGAGGGCTTACGGCAAGTTGTCGTCGCCCTTTAATATCTCCAGCGGCGTGAGACAAGGATGCCCGCTGTCACCTTTCCTCTGCAACTTCGCTGTGGACGATGTCATGGAAATCGCGTTCACAGGACATGACTTAGAAGGTGTGGAGCTACTCCCAGGAGAACGACTTCTTGACTTAGAGTCTGCTGATGATATTGTCCTAATCTGTGACAGCTCACAAACGTGCTAAGCGGCACTGGACAGATTAGCACTAGCTGTCCGTCACTTCGGGCTTTGCTTCGCACCCTCGAAGTGCAAAGCCTTTCTCCAAGATTGGTCTGGACCGCCTCCTTCGCTGACCCTTGGTGGGGATCAGCTAGAAGTCGTTCAAAAATTTAACTACATTGGAAGTTGTATCAGCGCCCGTGGGATTGAAGATGAAATCACGAATCGTATAGCAAAAGCTCGGGGCGCTTTTGCCAACCTTCGCCACTTATGGCGCCGGCGCGACATCACTCTCACACTGAATGGTAGAGTGTACAATGCAGCAGTACGTTCGACCCTATTGTACGGTTGTGAAACCTGGCCGCTTAAAGCAGCGGACCTGAAGAGGCTAGTTACGTTCGACCACCGGTGCCTTCGTAATTTAGCTCAAATTTGGTGGGAACACCGCATGAGCAACGACCGTGTTCGACGCCTTGTTTATGGCACAGGAAAAGGAAATGAACCGCTCTGCACCGTTATTTCACGCATCAGGCTCCGATGGCTCGGCCACGTGTTACGCATGCCAGCCCACCGACTCCCACAACGTGCATTGTTTGCGCGCCTGGAGTGTGGATGGAAGAAGAGGAGGGGTGGCCAAGCGATGACTTAGTCGATAGGAATGAAGGTCCTCACTTCTGAGCTGGCCTCGGTTGGAGCGTCTCGGCTCCCTGGTTGGGGTCCGAAAGACGATAAACACATTTGGTTGGACACACTTGCTGATATGGCTAGGAGCCGACCTCAGTGGCGTTCGTGCTCTGAGTTTATTTGTCTCACCCCATCCCTCTTAGCCTCCCCCTCTAACCACGATCTCATTAATTAGCCTTACATAATTTTGCATAATATTTTTTGGGTGCACTGCAGCCGGCTGGTAGCTTACCGGAACGATGCCCATCCGTTACCGGTAGCTCAGCCAGCTTGCACCAGTTGCTTTTTTCTCTCTCCTTTTTCTTTGTATTGCGGCACAGTAGCTGAGGTGTTCCCCACCTCTAGCTAATGTGTATGATGATGATGATGATGAGTTCCTCATGGTTGTATGGCAACGAAGCATCAGTTCAAATGGCTGTGTTGTTGTTGATGGTTTCAGTTTAGCGTTCATTTTTCTAAACTCCACTGTCGTAGATGAATCCAGCTGTAATACTTCATTAGTAGTAGAATTTGTGGGAGTGGGGATGGGGCACTCGACGGGCCTCAAACGTCTGCCCTGGGTTTTGCCGATTTTTTAACCCTCTTTAGCTTTCTTATGACAAGGGCACAAGTCTGCTGCTCTCCCGCGCTAACAGCCTTATCAAACACGCTATCTGAGTGTTCGTTACTAAGAGGGTCATTGTAACAGGTAAACTGACATTTGACAGTGAACAAACAGATGCAGTGTCTGACAAGTTGCTAGTGTCTTCTACGGTCTTCTGACAGCGAAGACCTGGGCGATCTAGGCCTTCTCAATCGATTCAACTTACCTTCCTAACGAGGCAGTCAGCGACAACAAACTCCAGACAAACAAGACTGCTCTCTACTGGCGTGTAACGTCCAGTTCTGCGCGTTAAACCGTCACTACAACGGTAGAGTAAAGTCTCGACACGGGACAGAAGAGCATATGGTCTCCGATCCAAGTCAGTACAAGCATTATGGAAACAAGGTTTACGGATATCGCGCTGCATGCACACGGACGAATCTGTAACCGCTTCCAGACAATTCGATTTGTCACGCACTACCAAAAATTCGTGGGAAAAAGCTTGTTTAAGAGCGCTAGACAAACGTCGCGACGGAGGTTTCAGAGAAAGAATTCAAGGTCAAAGATTGTAGCGATGGTACAAAACAGTTCCAAATTGTACCTTTCTAGTCTCATTTCCATTATCATTGTACAGTTTTGTTTTAAATGACCAACAAACGAAAAAAGATTTCTTGGGTTTCGATTCACCTTCTGGTTTCGACTAAGCGTGTTGTGCTGTTAATCGTCGTCGGTCTGCTAGCCCCGTTCATCGGATCTAACGCGTCGAATTATCGTGCTGACTAAGTTTCGTCTTCCGACCGGATTGTGCGACTAACTGACGGCCTACCGAGGATCATGCTTTAACGAAGGTCGGGTACAGCATTCTTATTTTATACACTGGGAGTTCTTTTATGTAGTTAAATCCTTTTCGTTTAGGCTTTCCACTACATATTTGGTGACCCCGTATTCCTTTTTCTGAAAGCTCAGAACTCCTATTTTTGTTCCTTTACTATGTCGGACCACTATTCCCGCACTGACAATACGGAGAACTTTGTTGGTTTCCCCTTCCCCGCCTTCGATTCATCTAATCCTCATGTGTGGTTTTTACAATTGGAAGCTCTGTTTCGCATACGCCAAATTACTTCTCAGTCATTAATGTTTGCACATGTCACTGCCCAGCTTCCTACCCAAGACGCAACCGACCTTATAGATTTGCTCGATCCGATTCCGGCTGACGCACCTTACGGAAAGCTGAAAGCCGCCATAAAAAAGCGCACCACGGTTTCCGACGAAGCTAGGTTTCCACAGTTACTTTCCGTTGTTGAACTAGAAGATCGCACGCCGTCACAACTTCTCATGCACATGCGTACGTTGGTCGGTTCCTCTAAGATCGACGGTACAATTCTGCGACAGCTCTGGACGAAATGCCTTCCAGAGAACACCTCAGCTTTTCTCGCGGTGTTGGCAGATGATTTGTCTTTGGACAAGCTGGCCAAAACAGCAGACAAAGTTCATGATTGCTTTCATATAAACGCAGCATGTCACTCAGTTGAGTCGACTGTTAACGCCGAAATTAAGACTGCGCCGATTGAAGCCATTTTCGGGAAGTTATCGAAGCTGGAGCTCGCTATCTCGGGCATTAATCGCTACGGTGGTAGAAGTGCTAGATACTCCTTTCGAAGTAGACATGGTCCTGCCAGCAGCTCGACACATCATTTTTGTTGGTACCATCACCGTTTTGTCGATGATGCAAGGAATTGTCGACCTGGTTGTAACCACCCGAGGGCATTCCACACACCGCATCATGGAAACTTCCACGCTAGCCAGTGATGGCGACAGCTGCGTCTGACCAATCTTATGACCGCCTACTTTACGTCTACGATTCCTCAACCAAGTTTACTTCTTGGTTGACACCGGTGCTGAGGTCAGCGTTATTTCTCGTGCTGCAGAAAAACGCAACCTACTTCCAACCGGGCTGACATTGCAAGCGGCGAACAATACCAAGATCCATACGTACGGCCAGAAAATGCTAACTCTCAACCTTGGTCTTCGTCGAAGTTTTCACTTTGTTTTTCTCATCGCTGACATCCAACTCCCCATCATTGATGTTGATTTCCTTACCAAGTTCGGCATAATCGTGGACCTGCGTAACAGTAAACTAGGCGATAGTTTGACATATTTGTCCGTTTCGGGTAAAGTCACTTCAATCATTTCGATCGGTCTCCGCTTGGCATTGCCCGCCGACAATGTGTTCACCAGACTATTGCTGCAGTTTCCTGCTCTCTATCAATCGTCTAATGACTTTCCCGAGCCTAAGCACGAAAGTACGCACCACATCTTAACACGTAGACCGCCAGTAACCACTCGACCTCGACGACTACCTCCAGACAAGCTCACTACTGCCAAGGCAGAGTTCGAACATACGCTTCGTCTCGTTATCGTTCGTCCTTCCGATAGCCCATGGTCCTCCGCGCTTCATGTGGTTTTCAAAACGTCCAGTGGATACTGGAGACCTTGCGGAGATTACCGGGCATTAAACAATTCCATCGTCCCCGATAGATATCCGATTCCGCACATCCATGACTTTTCAACCAGTTTATATAGAAGAACAATTTTCTCTATGATTGACTTGGTGCGTGCCTACTACCAAATTCCGGTTACTCCCAGCGATATTCCGAAGACCGCCATAACTACACCATTTAATCTTTATGGATTCGTTTGCATGCCATTTGGTCTACGAAATGCCGCACAGACTTTCCAAAGGTTTATCGATCAAGTCCTTAGAGGGTTCGACTTCATCTACGCCCACATTGACGATACACTTGTGGCCAGTTCCAACCATGATGAGCATCTGTTACATCTCCGATCGATCTTCGAACGCTTTGCTCAGCACGGCGTTACGATCAGTGTTGACAAATGTGTTTTTGGCCAAAGTTCTGTTGATTTCTTGGGCCCCTGTATTGATTGCAACTGCATTAGTTCATTCCCCGAGAAAACACAAACGATTTCAGATTACCCCATGCCGCAATCATTCAAAAGTCTCCGTCGTTTTCTCGGCATGGTGAATTACTACAGCCGTTTCATACCAGATTGCTCTGGGCTACTCCAGCCACTGACCGATTTACTTAAAGGGAGGTCACTAAAATTCCAGCCCTCTCAAGAAGCAGTTGATGCATTCGACAAGATCAAGCGAGTTGTGCAACGCCATGGCTCTTAGTCATTTGAGGACTGATGTTGACACCACTATCATCCTCAAGACTGATGCATCTCAGACCGCCTTTGGGGCTGTTCTTCAGCAGGTAATCAATGGTTAACCTGAGCCGCTATCCATTTTCTCTCGCAAACTTCAGCCAGCACAGGCGCGATACAGCACCTTTGGTCGAGAACTTTTAGCTACCTACCTCGCTATCAGATATTTTCGGCACCTGCTTGAAGGTCGCAAGTTTACTATTCTTACAGAGCATAAACCACTTGCACTTGCTTTGCGTAGTTCATTCGACAGTTTCTCCCCCAGAGAAATTCGTCAGTTGGATTATGTCTCACAGCTTTCAACCAACATTCGCCATGTTGCTGTTGCCAATAACCTTGTCGCCGATGCCATGCCGCGTATATGTCCACGAAGTTTCGCGGCTGACGGTTAACTTAGAAGACTTAGCAGCTTATCAGGAAGGAGATCCTGATTGAATGCAACCGAGATCAAATCCATCGATCAAAATATCACGGTTACTAATCCTTAACTCAGACTCCAAAATTTACTGTGCTATTTCTACGGGCAAGCCCTGGCCTTTTGTCCTTTAGCAATACCACCGAATCGTCTTTGACCACCTGCATGGAATCTCACGCCCGAGCATCTGAGCCACCATCAAGCTAATTACCGTTCGCTTCATGTGACATAACATGCGCTCCGAGATCCAGCAGTGGGCCAAACACTGTATCACTTGCCAAACCAGCAAGATCCACAGTCATACGATAACCGTCCCCGGTACGTTTACTCTTCCCGACGCTCGTTTCAAACACGTTCATCTTGACATCCTTGGGCCCTTGCCTCCGTCCAACGGTTTTGTCTACTTATTGACATGTGTTGATCGTTATACGCTTTAGCCACTTGCCGTGCCTTTACTTGATGCCTCTACAGAAACTGAGGAGCAAACATTCATTGCGAACTGGATCTCTGTCTTTGGAACGCCAGCCACTATTACTACCAATTGAGGGCCCCAATTCAATGCGGCCTTGTTTCGTGACATGAACCACTTCCTTAGTCGTTCCCACCTACGGACAACAGCCTATCCCCCAGCTGCTAATGGCATCGTCGAACGTTTCCATCGGCAACATAAAGCCGCAATTACTGCTTCACAGGCAAACTCACAATGGTCAGAAAGTCTACGGATTAGCTTGCTTGATATTCGTAACACGATTAAAAAAGACATTGGCTACTGTCTCGCTGAGTTGGTCTTTGGTACTACTCTCAGACTTCCTGGAGTAATGTTGCTAGATTCAAGGGTTACTGGAGTACTTGTTCCGACCTCGTACATCATACGCCTGAGGCAACACTGCAGTTCAGTTCGTCCTGCACCACCTCGAATCAGTCCTCGGAGTCAACAGGTACACCCGGATTTGCGCACTTGCCCCTCCGTTCTCGTGCGTGTCGATTCCGTCCGTAAGCCTCTGACACCGCCTTACGAGGGCCCCTTTAAGGTTGTTGTCCGGAAAGAGAAGTACTTCGTGCTGGATAGAAATGGTAATCAGGATACTGTGAGTGTTGAGTTCTTGAAGCCGGCTTACATCGAGACGCGACCATTACCGTAACCCCGGACATCCCTGTCACCGACCAGCCTACCTTCCCAAGTACGACACCTACTCAGCCCTACTCACCTATTCTGTTCCCTCTTACGCACGCCAAACATCGCACGACACAAACTCGAAATCGCATCACCGAACACATTTCGGTGGTACAGTTCTTCTCCCTTCCAAACTACGATAAATGACACACAGGTTTCAAGCATTCGTCTCAGGGACTCACGCTCTTGGGGGGAGTTCTGTAGCGATAGTATTTCCCAATTGTATCTTCCTATTCTCATTTCCCTTACTATTGTACAGTTTTGCTTTAACCGACCAACAACCGAAAAAAGATTTTTTGGGTTTCGATTCACTTTCTGGTTTCGACTAAGCGTGTTGTGCTGTTACTCGTCGTCGGTCTGCTAGCCCCGTTCATCGGATCTAACGCGTCGAATTATCGTGCTGACTAAGTTTCGTCTTCCGACCGGATTGTGCGACTAACTGACGGCCTACCGAGGATCATGCTTTAACGAAGGTCGGGTACAGCATTCTTATTTTATAGACTGGGAGTTCTTTTATGTAGTTAAACCCTTTTCCTTTAGCCTTACCCCTGCAACATAAGCAGCAAGTTATGAGCCGGTGTACGGTGACAAGCCATGCAATCGACGATAGCACCAGTCGGAAAGACCAATTGTGACACGAGTGTATTGAAATGGACTCATCAAGTCACAACGCCGAAGTGGACTCCAAGGATTTAACAAAGGGATCTTTTGGAGAGAGTGGACACCGACACAAGGATAACTGAAGGTCCGCTGATAAGTTCAAACACACGGTTCGGATCCCAAATATCCATGGAATTAAATCCGGCTTTTTGGAATGAAAAACAGCGCACAAAAGGCGAAGGGTAGCTGGACAGTGTCCAGTGGTCAAAATAAAGTTAATGATCCAAGGCCTCGGTGAAAACAACGGAAAAACGACCAAGTGCACTCGCAGTAAATTTTGCCAGAAGCTAGCTTCCAGCGATATTTTCGACGCTAAGGTCTGCGACAGGACCGATTCCGATAAAGTGGACACTTCTTATCCCTTTTATATCACGAGAAATAGCCTTTCTTCGTCAAAATCATTTGATGTTCTATCATAGCGGGGGCACAAGTAGCCGCTGATTTCCACTTCCTGGGCGGTTACGTCGGAATTTAACCATGTCTCAGCAGGACCTAATAAGCCTGGCTGCCGAGAAGTTACAAAGTAGCGCAGCTCATCGCGTGTTCACCAGACTGCACGCATTAGTAAATGATACGCGCTGGTTGCGATAGGAACCGCTGGGCACGCCTGAAGTAGCAAAAACCTGTTTACCCGGGTTTGCGACGGAGTTCGGGTAACTACCCGAAAATTTACATTATGGGGATTTGTTTCACCATCGTCCGTGCGTCGCTTTAGTTCAATCATCACCGACTAGTGTTCCCCTCTGTCTGCTGGGTCTAAGTCAACGCGCACGTCGATCTTTAGATCTTTCAGTCTATTAAGGCAGGATAGTATTAACTTAGGACTTGCCTCTTCAACAAGTCACCCTAATAGGTCAACTTTTGCCTTCAAATCTCGTTCCGAGACCAGCGTTCTGCTTCACTTTCAGACAGCTCTCAGTCAAGTCGAGCAGCCTGTCAATCAGAGTTTGCAAAACTCGACGTCACGTTCATAGCACACCTGAGGACTGGAATCACAGGATTCAGGTGCGTGAAAGACCATGAGGTTGCAACGCATCAGGTCACTGGACATTGTTCTTGGTTACTTTGCTAGTTGCATCTTCCATTCGATGCCACCAATTTGCATCTTGCAAATTAGAGCTTTACTATTAACTGAAGAAATCGGAGGCGTTGAAGCCGAACTTGCCGGAACGCTGGTACTTTTTTCCAGGGATAGATTCCCTGCCGTACTAGGTGTTGGCTGCTTCTCTCACTGTGGTGCAGGACAAATCGATCTGCGCGTTTTAGCGCACTTCGCTCTACCGATCCGCTTGTCAGGATTTTTTGCCGCTTTCTGCCCAAGCTTAGGCAGACATTGCATACAAATGGTCTTCAAAAAGTCGTGCTGTAAGCCTTGAATTACTCGAAATTGGTCCACAGACAGACCAATACACGAAAGGTGAAACTTTGTGTTGCAGGAGCTGCGTGTGATTGCATTTGCGCAATGTCCAACTCCTTTGGAGCATGTACAATAAGTTGTCTGCTTTGTCATTACAAAATTAGTTACTGATTGATACGACTGAATCAGCATAATGTAGAAGCATAGCAAATACAATAAACTAGTACATGTATTTATGATGAAGTATGTAACAGATCCGCTCTGCACTGAACTGTGCTGAGTACTGTTGGAACACCCGTACTGAGTTCAAATTCATTTCAAGGACTCCTAATGGGTATGCCAGGAGGCTACAGAAAATATTGCTGTTTCCAGTGCAAATGGGACAGTACAGCAACCCAACAGCACTGCACAAGAGAAAAGTGACCAGAGAGGGCGGAGTATGCTGCAGGGAATTTGAGTAGAAATCGTACACCTCTTATGCAACCTGATTATATCCATCTACTAACGCTGCACATCAAAGTTTGTGTTGATTAAAAACCTCGTTAAAACTCTCAAGCGAGATGAGTTGAGTTTTAGTACCTAAAACAAGTCTTTTCGGACACTAATGATACGAAGCTCGAAAAAGGGATAGTTATTGGGCTTGATATTCGCCGGACAACGGCAACCAGTGCGTTGGAATGCCAGCAGATTTCATTTTTGTCAGAAGCGTGGCGATCGTGCAATGCTATGTGTACGGGATCTTTGGGCGGAACAAAGGCAGAGAAGTACAAAGACATTGCAAATAGCTCATTGCGGAGTATCAGGCTATTGGTGCTGGGATAACGGAGCATCGGATCCGCCAATGGCGATCAATGAGATTTTGACAGTATGATTGTGATACTGGTTCATTTGTGTGTAGAGCGCAGGAGAGGAGACCCTTGTCAACTCTATCGATTCCGATTCAGTGCAGGTTTGATGCAACTGGCAGAGAAGTGGTAAGCCTCTGGGGATCGTTGCCGTTGCAGTAGGAGCAGCAGAGTCCTGCGGTACTCATCAGATGGCAGTCAAGCAGCCGTTTGAAACTTTCCTCTGTCGGTGCATTATAAATGATTTCCGATAGGCTGTTCCAATCATTCACTACAAGAATTGATAGGGCAGCCTCTGGACAGACGTGAACTATTCGGCTTATGTACGACTTCCACTTGTGGCTTCGTGTCGAGTCGTCCACGTTGGGCGGAAAGTGCTTTTGTACCTCACTCTCAAGCTCTCCTTAGTATCCGTCTGATGTAGATAAGATCTCCACGGCGTCGACGATAATCCATTGGGAACATGTTCAGGGTTCTGAGTCAAAGAGGGTAAGCAAGACCACGGAGATCCTTGACGGCTTTCGAGCCGCGCCTCTGAATTCTTTCTAGCAAGTCGCCTTCCGATTTTAAGAGAGGATAGGTAGCTGGAAGCGCATACTCCAATATCGGGCGGATATGTGATGTGCACAGGGCTCTGAAAACTGCCAGACTGATACGGGAGAACAACCTGCGTAGAGCACCCAGCATCCTGTTTGCGGCTGCGACCTTTTTCATGGTGTCTTGGGAAGTTTTAAAGTCATTTGACACGATTATCCTCCAAATGCTTCTCGTGCAGAACATTCTTGAAAAAATATCCACTAATATGGTATACCCCGAATGAATCCGGGCTATCAATCGGAAGAACAGCACATTTGTCGTGGTTAACGGATGGTTGCCACTTGACTGACCAATCGTGCAGCTAGTCCAGCGCCGTTTGGAGTCCGTCCGCGTACTCAAGATTAGCTAGTTCTGACCATAGCTTGAGATCATCAGCGTAGACTAATCAGTCGGCTTGAAGAGCTGCAGAGAGGTCATTAATGTAGAGCTTGAAAATTTCCGGCCTAAGGACAGATCCTTGTGGGACTCCGCTAGTCATGGACACAGCCAGAAAGCGTTTGGTTTACCTTCACTTAAAGAGTCCGGTCTCTCAAGAAGTCTGAAACCAATGCAAGGACGTTGCCGGTGACGCCAATTCCCTGGAGTTTGAGTAGAAGTCGTGTGTGTGGGACTTGGTCAAAGTCCTTACTGAAGTCAATGTAAATAACATCTAGGTGTCTCCGGTCGTCTACCGCTTTGACCCATGCTTCCGGCAATTAGCAGGTTAGAGATGCAGGCGCGAGCCCTGCGGAATCCGTTCTGAACGGGGGAGATAGCGAACAGGCTTTCGCAGTGGGTTTTGAGGGCGCGCTTAACGATCCGTTCCATGAGCTTGCAAATCATAGACGTCAGGCATATCGGTCGACAGTTTGCAGGATCGTGCCGGTTCCCACCTTTGTACTTAGCCATTACCATCTCTATTTTCCAGTCAGACGGTAGGTGTCCGTCTTCAAGAGAATGACGGAAAATGATGTATCTGGTCATTAATCTATTCTACTGCCATCTTGAGGAATAACGAGTGAAGTCCATAAGGGCCCGTTGCGGAGTTGGGGTTCAGTTCGAGGACGAGTCTCTTGACTATCTCGGGATTGATTGCGAATTGCTCGAGAGGAAGGTAATGCGTTGCCAGATCGACAGTGGGTAGTGACGATTCCACGGATTAGATCGAGGTGTACTGCGAGGCTAGTAGTTGAGCTTTCTCGTCCTCTTCGTAGAGCACTGGTTCCTCTTCCTGGTGGGATAGAGCAAGGGTACCACTGCCAGCTTTGGTTTTTCGTTTCAGGTACGTGAACAACTTCTTTGGGCAGGTTCGTGATTACATGACTAGGCTATATTCGTACTGTGATCGTTTCAGGCGCATTCTTGGAGTGTACAGCTTTCTGATCACTTTGTACTTCGAATAATCTGACATTACCTGTGTTGACTTGAATATGTGCCACAGTTTGCTTTGTCTGTTCATCAGGGATCTCACCTCTCGGTCTATCCAAGGGGAGTTTGGGGGAAGACCTGCCTTTGGTGATAGGAACAACTTTTTCGATGACCGACATCATCTTCGGGTGTAGTAAATTCCATGCTTCATCATAGTTCATGGATGATGGAGTGGTCCAGTTTGTGGTGCTTGCCACTTCTTGTAATCTGGATGGGACAACACACCAGAAGTTGCGACGGCGTGTCTCTTGATCAGGTATGACAAGGCGGCATGCCCAAAAGAAGAAGATTGTAGAGTGGTCACTCCGGCCGATTGGTTGTAATAGCTTCAGGCCATGGACATCAAAGAGCGCTGGTGCGAGGACGAGATCCATATGTTTGGTGTTGACCCGGTATCCTCCGTGTTGGTGCTGAGACGTGCTGGATCAGATTGCATTCATGAATAACATCGAGAAAGTCAGCTCCGAAGGCATCTTGGTAAAGATCACAGTGGAGGATGTTCCAGTCGACACTGGGTGCATTAAAGTCGCCCATTAGTAGACAGCTCCTTCCTCGTCCGTTACTTTTTACGGACTGTAATAGACGGAGGCCAGAGATCAGTGGAGCTCTGTAAGCCACACCGACCGTCAGGAATTCGGCACCACAATATCTCTGAGGCTCCGTCATTGTCGAAGAGTGCTTCGATAACGTGCACCTTGAGGCAGGACTTTGAGTAGAGAATTAGTCCACCCCCAATCCGCCCACTGGAGCAATCTGCTCGTGAGATTTGATATCCTGATAAGTTAATCCCAGTGTCCTGGATCTCTGTTGATATACAAGTCTCGGTGAAAGCCAATAAATCTGGCTGATGCTCAGTAATGAGAAGAGGAATGTCGTCGAGCTTGTTTTTAAGGCTGCGTACATTGGCAAATATCACTCGCAGACCGCTATTTAGACATGGGGCTGGGTAGCAGAAGGATTGACTTCCAGCGAGTTCTATGGAAAAAGCGGTGAAGGAGAATACCCAGTCAGTCGGGTTTATCTCACATATCAAATATCCTGATGCGCCTTAGCGTCGGACGAGCGTAAATCGCGAGGTATGCCGAAGTTTACGTGTACGTAGTGTCCGATCGTGAATAGAGCAGGCAGCGATGCGCACAATCACAATAATTCAGTGGCAACCAAGAGAGAACCACGGAAGACGAACTGGAAACCAAGCGGATATATGTATGGTTAAGTAAAACAAAGCTGTACAACAACTTCAGGGAAATAGGTAAGCGTGAAAATGAAAAATAAGCAAATTATTTACAATCGCTACAGTTCTCTGGGTTTTCTGAACAACGCAAAAATCTACAATGTAGAGACCAGTTTCGCCGTTCGTTCGGCGGGTTCGAAGTTTGTTGACGGCTTGTCTCATTATGACTCTATCTTCTGGGGAAAGGTCTTTCAGAACAAGGAAAGTTTTATTCTTTAAGACGCGAGGAACGCCTGAGGATGGGGAGACAGAGGCCACTGACAGCAAAAAATCAAATGAACTGCTGTTACAAACACCAAGGGAATTAGCAGTCACTTACCTATTTTGGTTCGAAGGTAAAACCTTGTACCGCCATGGTAACCTGCCACTACTCTGCTCCAAAAGTGCCCAACACAAATACAAAGCAAGACTTCCAGCTGCTGCTTGAGAATCTTTTGCAGTCAAAAGCAACCCATGGAGATTCCATACGAGTCGCAAGTCCAGGCGAAGTGGTTATTTCCGAGTTTGATATGCTTCGTTTAACAACTAGCGCTGAATCCTCGACCACAGGATCAAGGCACATGGACCCGAAGGCCAGAAACCCCAGGCGGACACGTCAATAGACATGGAAGGTGTCGGACACAGAAGTCGCACCCACGTGGTTGCATACACCCCACAATCCCAATCGTTGCCCATAACCGATCAGAATATGGTGCAGGACAAATAATCACCTTGAGTCTTCAACTATTGCACCATATAACCTAACCCTGGTCATATGCTAACTTAGGTTCTGATCTCGATATATCAATACTACCGTAGCGAACGAGTTAGCACTACCAAACTAGTTAAAAGTTTGATGTATTCTGCCCAGCAGCTGACCGGCTACATAGCACTACACCCAATCCGAGAAAGCAACAGGAGCGCTTCTCCCTATCGTGGCTCGTCGGTGGTTCCCTGGTGGGGAGCGAACCCATGACTGCTAGAGGCTAAAGCAAAATAGCCAGCAGCTTAAGCCACTGAGCCCAGGGAACAATGGAACAATGGTTTATTACGAGTAAATGCGTTGCTTAACAAGTCCCGTAGGATGGAAATTATTGTGAAAATCAATTGCATGATAAAGTGAAAAGCGTTGTGGTGGACTCACCATAGACTTATGCGGAATAGCGGAGATGTTCGCGTATTAAACATATAAATCCATAAATCTATTGGTTAGGCGTTTGGCAAGACACCGTTTGATTGCGTTTTGTAGCCCCTCGCTGACAAGTCATAAAATGAAATGTAAGTGAGACAATGCGTCGTCAACACGTTTTGTAAATATCGCCCGATTGGGAGCAGAGACGACATAATTAGGGAGATGAAGATTGGGCTACATATTTTGCAAGCTAACTGGCATATAGCACTATCTATCTTCACTACCACGTAGGTCATCACCGTTGCAGATGACAGTGGCTAGTGTCCAAAGTCATGACTTCCTCTCACTGGAAGCTATGGCCACAGCAACAGCGACTAGAATTCTCCTACTCATTAGTACTATAAAAATACTTACGAACTGCACTCAGTTAGTTTAGGCAAAAATAGTACGGAACCTCGGTAGGCTTCCGATTTCGAATGATTCCCACACTTATGATAAGGCCCGGTGTATAGTGTAGCGCTAGCAGTAAGATAGTTTCTGCCCCTTTGAGCTAAGCTCCACGCAACGAGCAATCACAACGAACTCGCTCGCATCAGAACAGAGTGACAACGAAGAAAGAGGTTACAAGAAGAATGTACGGGTCGCGTTAATTAAAACAAACCTTACAATAATGATGAAAATAGGAGAAGCACACACATATTTGAATATGAAAGGAACAAGCGCTACAAAACAGCCATGTAGAGCTACAGTCAGAGACGAACGATCGATATCTGTTAGCTTCCGTAAGTCACAAGTCAAAAAAGAAGATACCGTACGTCCGGATCGCTTATGCTTAGGTATCTCGGGGTTTGCGACAAGTGCGGATGCAGGTGAGGAGGGAACACTGGATCGTACATCGGCAGGTTGCGATGGGTGCTTTGTAGCGGAGTCTGTTCAGTAACAACCAGTCAGTGCTAGCGAAAGCTTGAGGCACATTCTTGTCCAACACGCAGTATTTCTGCTTACTAGCTAGGAATTGGAAGGACTTGCGTAAGGCGGTGTCAACGGTTTACGGGTAGTGTCCACGCGTATGAACACCAAAGAAATGGTGCGCAAATCGCGATGAATACATTGACTTCGAGAGTTAGGCCGTGGCATTTGACAAACGGCAGTAAAGTTTTGGTACAAGCGTGCAAAATACCCAGCATGGTCCACTTTGACGGTGACGCTTGAATGCGGTGCTATTTTACCGGGAAGTCTAGGCTATGCGCCGAAGAATAATTCCGCTGAGGTTGATGTAGCATTCATGATGCTTCTTCACCGAGGTTGGGCTAAACCAACTTATACTTAAACGAGGTCTTATTAAATTGAATAAACTTCATTTCACTTTACTTGGTTTGTTCTGCCTACCTGAATAATCTTCTATTAACTGGCCACGTTGCTTACGTTAATTACTCTTTTGTGCTTTAACTTAATTGCGTTTGTATCCTTTTTTGAGTCACTTCTAGACAATTTGTACTTTTCGCGAATTCGTTTCTAAACAACTTACTTCAAATACTAATTAAGCGAGGAGATATGCCACCGTATCTGTTTGCATTATGGGATTTATTTTATTTCATCCTGTCGTTTCAAGTGATTGGCTCTTGTTTGATATCCCCAGTGTGGCTGCGCTTGATGTGCATGTTGACGAGGTGCCTATCTGTCTATTACCCACTACCTCGTCCATACTGGCTCCCGGAGACAGTTGGTCGTTGCTGGAGGGGACGGGGTGCACGGTCCTTGTAGTCGTGCTAGGCTCGAAGAGCGCTTCCATGCACCCAGTGTGGAGCGGACTACGGTTTAGCCACCACCTTGTGCCAGCTTGATTCCCCAAATACAGCCTGGTTGTGTTTGCCTGTGAAGGAGTTTGGACCGGCTCCGTTGATGAAACGTGGCTCCCATCCACATGCCTCCCGGTCTTATTCCTTCGGGTTTACACTGGATATGGGGTGTGTGGTTGGATCTGTGCAACGCCAGCCATCCATGGTCCCTCTGTAGACGCAGGCGTCCTGTGGCTGGTCACAGTGACAGACAAAACTGAAACCGAATGCCGTCAACCATACATATGTATATGTGTTAGAGGGCATTATGAATGAAATTGTGATTTGGCTGAATTCGGGAGCTTGTTTGCTGTGTTCGCCGTCGCATGAAGCGATCGATGGTACTCTTCTATTTGAATGACGGTGAAATGAGGATCCTCCGGAAGGGGAAAAGGCAGTGACTTTATTTAGTGGCGAGTCACCACCACCACGTCGCAGTGTTGTTAAACGAATCTTTGTTGCCTTTTATAGAGAGTAAACTGGCCACCGCGTCCTGGAAGACTGCCGCCAAACTATTCGCCGGGACGGGTTTAACCGGAACCACCCAGCTGGCACCACGTGGAGGTTTCTCTCCTAGCTAGCCGGTCGTGTTTACTGCAAACGAATCGCGATCACCTGGCGCTGCAGTTCGCCCTGATGGCGCCTACTTATGCCCTGCAGGTTAAAGGCAACGATACCCATTTCTTGCTGTTATCCAACGCTTAACCATCTAGCTGCAACACATCGACAACTACAGGTACAGGGTTAGTGAGTTAACGCCTAAGCATAGAGCTGGTGCTGTACACTCGCCGAACATGAGACAGTATCCAATACAACTCACCCTATCACTCTTCGTTCGTGTTCCATACACAAACTGACCACGTCTCAGGCACAGCTGTCTCCGAGGTAATACACTGCCACTCGCAACCTTACAGTCGTCCGACTACAAGACCTCTTTGAAACAGAACACAACCTGTGGGTTGAATGAAAGTTGTGAGTAATGTACCGGCCCCAATACCGACTGCACATAAAAACCACAAGAATTTCATTGGAGTCAGCAATGGTACAGCAATTATTCTGGGCCCAACAAATTCAGCTCCTTTTTCTGGGAAAACTGGGTTTGGACACCACATCAATATCAACGTTTGCATCAAATTGCACAACTTCAAATTTAGCGTCTCTTAAACCTAGCCCAGGCAACATAACATTGCCGGACTTCGCTTCGTGGGTGCCGCCTACTGACCCCAAGTTGGTAACGTGCCATTCCATTTTTAACAGGGATCTTCCAAAATTTTCAAAACCCTCCCTGCTTTAGGTAGAACGATATATCAACCAGCAAACCACATCCGTGACTGCGGCCAATGTGCAGCCACCCCAGCCCGCCAGGTTGGTCCCGCCAAATCCGTATCTATGGTCGCCTTGTCGGTGTCGCGTCCGTTTAGGACGCATCATCCACATAAGCACATCAGTAGCCAATACGCCCTTCCTGCTCCTTCCTATACTGATGCTGTTCACTCGCTTCCCAATCCTCTCCCACTCGGCGTGATTACCAGGATGTTCTCCGTGGGCACCAATCTTGTAGACTCCGATTCATCCGACTTCATCAGCACACAAATCGATCACTGCAATGCTGCATGTCTGCATGTGACGCCGCCTGTCCTACAAACATTGATTACGCCTGCTCAGCGCCTACCTACAGTTGTGGCTTTAGACACTCCTACCGACATGACTGATTACGCAGGCTACATAAGAATACACAAGGTTGGAGTGTCCCAGCCACATGGTATGGGTTTCAAACAGTCACAGACAATCTTGAGGGTAACATCGACATTTAAGGATGCCGCGGCCGTTCTGCAAATCCCGTCAGGAAGTTCAGGTAGCCGGAGTAGGCAAATTACTTACCTGTGCTCCTTTTGCACGTTGGGTCCATCGTAAACAAGATTTACGTACTGCACCTATTGATAACGTTATTTAATGCGTAGATAGTGCTCATCACAGAAACATGGTTACCAGAGCATGTATCTGAGGACCGGATAAGTAATATTCAGCAAGGCGCGCGCGGACCAACGAGTTGGTGGTTGCATAAGCTATGTCCTTAACCACTTTAATGTACCCCAGTTTGAAATTGACCACTTTAATAACCGCCATGGCTTACCATGGATCCACACCATAGGTGGGTTGCTGACATCTTTAGCGGATGCATATACACCGCATGGCACCAGAGCCAATGTTGAAACGCCGACCCAAAGTTTTCTTAAGACTTCAAATATTTCCTTATGCCTAAGATAATTGGCGGAAACTACAACAATCGCACGTTTCCTGAAAGAATCATCCTACACCTTTATGCAGACTCCATGCAAGGGTATGGTATTTGTGTACCTTTTGATCTGATCCCTTTGAGGGCACAGCATCTAGCAACAATGTAGCAATATACCTTCATATTTTTATTTAACAAGGGTTCGTCGATGATACAGTTGCAAATGGCTGGACTCAGCACCTTCTTAAACCCACTAGGGGCTCCAACGAAGTTGATCTTGTTTTTCCCAATGGTATCAATAATGCTACAGTCAGTGTAATTGGGAACATTAATAACAACGTGGTCCAGCTTACCTTCCGTCTATACGGCCCACTGTCCTACATAGCTGATCAATACAAGACTCTCAGACCATCCCAAAGAACAAATTCGGAATATTTTCCTTTACTCACTAAATCCTGGGACTGAAAATGCTTTTACCTGGCTACTGACGATGATACTGTCACCTGAGGGTTCTATAATGGCTTTATGTACTGTCTTATCGGGGTTCCTCTAATGCAAAGGAAACGCATCACCCGTCCAAAAAGCACCGTTATCTTAAATAAAAACCACCGCCAAACTCAAGAAGTTGCGCTGGAACTATTGGCGTGTGCATAATATTCAGACCATATTATTAATGCAGATAATCACGGTCCAGTGAAGCAGAACTGAGAAAAAGTTGTTTTTGTCAACAGAATTTGCTGCGCTGAGCTCAAAAATAACGCTATAACCCGCAGGAAGTTACTGCGATGTCGTAGCAACCCAGTAACAAAATCCATAAACACACTATAGCTTCCTGACACGACCATAACCCATGACCCTGGGACAAAACGCGAAGCATTAAGTGAACCTTTTTACCAACCCATCACCAGCATCAAGTTGTCACTACCAGCTACACGGCCTAGACAAACTGCAGACGAACTGCGTACTATGTATAGTCAATACTAGTCCGAGACCATGCACAGAAGCAGACGCAGATTTAAAAAGAATAATTGTAGTCGGACAAAGCGAATTTTATTCGAAGGCCCACAAAAAGACATGTACGATTAAAGCGAGATGGAAGCAGACGTTGGCGCGACAATATACACAGCGTGCAAGTCTCGAGCCGGATGCTGGGTAATATGGGCAAAACATAAGGGAGATTCAAAGTAGAAAATATACTGTAATACTGGTCATAAAAGCAATTGTATGTAAAGGAGAAAAGTGATCTTTTGGGGTGCTACAGGACTTCCAGCTAGGCATCTGAACATAGGAAGCCTTCGGTGTCAAAAATGACGGATGAATCGAGTTGCACAAAGCAATATCGTATCGAATAAGAATGATGGAGCGTTAGTGTTAAGTGAGGGTTTTTCAGAAACCGGTGTCCGCTGTGCCGTCTTGCTATTTATTATTTACTGACTGCAGTGCAGGGTGTATTTTGTAGAGCGGTTAGAGCGGACTTGTCGGACTATAAAAAATCTACCTAGCCAAAACAAAGGCCGAGAGGAACTCAACCTCCGTTGTTGCCAAACGGTGCCTTTAGGAGTGCTCTCCCCCGGCTGCACCCCGCCTGGCGAAAAAGCCACTCTCGCCCCACGAAGGAACGATCTACGACCGTCGTCCAAAGAAGAAAGGCCCTTCGTCTTGCGAAGAAACAACCCGCGTTTGCGTCAGACTTTCCTTTGACTGCAGCGATCCTTGGAAACCTTACACAGGTGGCCCAGTCGATTGAAAGGGAAGCTTGGTGCAAGTAAAGTAGAGAAAGTAGAAAACATGCGCAAAACACGCCAGAATGATAAAACGAATGCTGAGCGCCAAAGCGTTTGGGTATCTTGTTTGTAGAGTATATATAATGTCTTTCAAACATTTGAGATACATTATTTTCTAAACATGCACCGACCAAAAACGGCCAAATATTTACCCTATTTACAAAGCTGAACTCATTTACACTGAACATATTCGAAAAAGCCAACTGGCCAAGTAACATTTCGACTACGACGGTTGGTCGTGGGAGGCGACAGGCAAGGTTCGAAGGATATTGAGCCTGCTCTGTTCGCAGGCCGAGCTCATGATCTGGTTTGATGACGTTAAGCGGTGCGTTATTTTGTGACATCACACGCAGTATTGATAGATGCTGGAAGCGAAGTAGTTTCCTTAATAATGTCTGATTTTAGGCTGTCGATGGTGACGAATTCGTGTCGGAGAACGTGTTTGATTATGCCTGTCTTGATTAGTCGGTTGATTACTTTGAAGGGTTCCATGTACGGCGACTGCAGTGGCTGTCGAACACCGTCTACGTGAAACAGTACGTGTGAGCAGGTACACAGTTTTCATGGGAGGTACACCGGTGTCTTCTGCAACCGTGAAGCAACTGGGCACAGCGAAAGCTTCCGGTGAGCAAATTGCTTGGTGTAAATTCAGTAGTCAGAGGAGTAAGTGGACTGTGCAGGAGCTACCAGCTATCCGGGAAACCGCAGCGTGCTGCCGTACATTAACTTCACTGGTGTTGCGTCGAAATCTGTTTTACCCGTGTTTCTTAAGTCTAGGATGACGAAGGAAAGATTTCGGACCACGTATGTATCAGCGTGCGTTCGTAGCGCTGCCTTCAACTGGTGATAAAATCGCTCCACAAGACCGTTAGCAGCCGGATGATACGCTGTCTGGACTGGGCGACAGCCTAAATTCTTAAGAAAGGTGGTAAAATTGAAATAGTAGTGTGACTCTCTAACGGTGGTTGCGATGGCGGTGCAACCGTATTGAGCTTCCTAGAGCAATAAAAATGCTTTTCCTACTGTTTCCAATGAACAATTCCAAATCGGATTAGCCTCTGGCCACATGGTGAATCGGTCAATGCAATGCAACAGCTATACCGAATCTTACGAAGGCAACAGAGGGCCTCCGAGGTCAATGTGCAAATGGTGAAAACGTGCTCCCGGTGTCGGAAACGTGCCTAACAGGCTTTTCGTTTGCCGGTGTACTTTCGCGCGCTGACACGGAAGGCGAGCAGCCGCCCAGGTACAGACGTCAGGTGGACATTGAGCCAGACTAATCGGGGAGCTACTAGTTTAACGGAAGCGCGAACGCCTGGGTGTGATATACCGGGCAACTGGTCGAACACGGTCTGTCAAAACGCGCGTGGGACGACTGGGTGCGGCCTGCCCAGAGATGAACCGCGAAGTAGAGTTTCGTCTTATGACGTCAGCGGTACAGGTTATACGTCCAGTGAGGGAGACCCGCGTAATAGATTAACCTCAGGAACACTGAGTTCGTCACGGCCATGGCTGCCAAGATGGTAGCGGTGCCAGCGTCAGAGCAAATTGCTTGAATTCAGGAAAGTGAGTCGACGACGACGCTGTGCACAACTGAGACATGTACGTCGGTCGTAACCTGAGCTATATAGTTTATGTGGCGCTACTCTATAGAAGAATATCGATCGGTAGTCGAACTGAGCATGTAAAGCAGAGGTTTCTGTTCCGTGAAGCCGGCAAAGAAGCGGCCTTCTAAAACATGTCGGAAATGATCTAGGGTTAAATAAATGACTAATAGTCCTCTACCGAAAGTGTTGTAATGAGATTCGGTAGGTTCCAGACGTTTGGAGAAGAACGACAGCGGTTGAAATACGTCACCTACAGTTTGAAGCACGACTACTTTAACTGCCACAATGGGAGCGTCGGTACTAAGCGACAGTGGAAATCCTGGGTCGTGATGCGCTATGGAGGTTATGCTGGCGATAAATTTTTTTATAACTTTAAATGCAGTGCGTGTTGCTGCCGAAAAATCGAATTACCTAAACTTTCCTTGAAGAAGTACGTTGGGGCTGCATCAGCGACACGTAGTTAAGTATAAACTGTTGCTAAACTTTAACGAACCCATCAAAATGTCTAAGCTGTTTGAAAGGGTTTTGCTCGAGATAGTCAGTAATGGCTTTAATGTTATCCGGTCGTGGCACGACACCTGCAGCAGATGTTTCAGGGTCGAGAAAACTGACCAGGTCGACGCCAAACGAACACTTTCTGCGTTGATCGACACCCCGTGTTAAGATAAACAAGCAAAAGTCGTTCAAACGTGGCTCAAGTACTCTTCTCGTGAAGAGATGGCGAGTAAAATATCGTCTAGGTAAGCATAAGCAAAGTCAGGTCCGCGACAAACTTAATGGATGAAGCGCTGAAAAGGTGCGCTGTACCCTTTAGATAAAATGGCATGTGCAGAAGCTCGAACAAATCAACTGCAGTCGTCCGCTTCGGTTACCGAAATTTGGTTGTAGGCACTCGGCAAGTCGGTTATTCTGAAGACGTCGTATTGGCCAGACAAGTGGTGAGGTCCACGATATGTGGGATAGGATAGGGATCAGGCGTGGTTAGGTTGTTTAGGGAACGATAGTCGCCACAAGGACGTCAGTCCTCCACGGTCTTTTTCGGAAAAATGTGGAGAGATGACGACCTTGAGCTTTTGGATGTTCTGATGATACCGAGCTGAAGAATGTGATCGAATGTAGCTCTTGCAGCACCTAGATTATTGGAGGCCAGTCGTCTAGGTTGGGCACTCGTTGGTGGACCTCGCGTGTCAATGTGCTGAGCGAACTGTGTCGTGACAGGCGGAAGCTCTGCAGCCGCAGGAATTCAGAAAATAGGTTCGAATAAGTTGAAGGCACTTCGGCGATTCGGAATACAGGACTGATTGTCGGAGCGTCCGTAAGAACGCCTTCAATCACTAGTTAAATACGGTCGTCTAAATTTCGGCGTCGGTCAACCTCATCAAGCAAACCAAAATGTCGGAGTAAGTCGATATCGATAACTGCGAAGAGTACAGACGCAACCATGAAGAGTTACTGACAATCTCGGCGAAGATTCTGGTCCAGATTTAACATGCGCTGACCAAATGAAACTATCGGAGAACCGTTGGCCGCAAGAAGGTGGTACGTAGGATGGGAGTGCTTGTCGTTTGCGTTCGCAGAGCTGACGCTGAATTCCGCTCCCGTGTCGATAAGAAACATGATGAAAGAACTTTGATCCTTAACGTAAAATAGGCGATATGTTTTGAGGTTGATGGATGCGTTGGTCGTCCTAGGATGCGGGCTATTTGCTTTCCCTGAAGCGGCTGAGTCGTACTTAATGCAGAGAGCCCGACAACGTCTAGCTCATGCCCCCTGTTGGCGGGGCTCTCAACATAATCCTTCGATGGTTCTGGTGTTAGCTGACGACGAACGTATAACAGTTTTATGCGCCTTTGTATCGAATGAGACGTATTCAGAAAACTGAGATAAGGCTCAATGAATAGTATCCAAAACGTGAGCAGCATCTGACTGCGGCACACGCTACTTCAAAGCCTTCATTTCTGCTAGCCTACTGCGAAGCAGCGCAATTTCCTCGTCATTAGGATCTGATCTTTCTGACGACCTGAAGCAAATATGATACTCGGTTTTCATCGGTGAGAATACATCACCAAAGCTACTGGTCGTCCACTGCGAAAGACATTCGAAAGCAGTATCTGCCTTGGTAGCTAGTTCTTTCAGCGGCGTATCCAGTAATTTAGACAGCATTATCAACGATGGCTTGGGGAGGAGTGCAAACCACATTTTTTCTCTCCCTACTTCGCTCAAGAATAAGGGACCAGCGATGCGCTGAAACTCACGTCGCAACCTAGACGGTTTACGATTTTCAAGCTTAAGACCACTGAGCTGTAACTCCTCTAAAATCGTTTGCTTCATCGTTTCAGTTCGCCGCAGTTCGATTGGCAGAGTGCAATGTCCTCAACTAGAATCACAACCGACGAAGGAGGGCTTGGGACGAGTTGATTATACCATGAACCCTCAGACTGAATGCTCTGCTTTGGCAGTCTAATCTCGAACATGCCAGATCAAATCTCCGAAATGTGTTTCATGAAAGTTGGAAGAGCAAAAGTAAGCATGCATACACAGTGATCGACTTCAGATGACACTTTCGAAATACGTATCGATTCAAAGATCGACAAAACACGAAACTACGAAAAGTACGCAAGAAACAAATGAACACACGCATATAAGCGAGGAAAAGTACGAACTCGCCAAAAGAAGCAACCAAATAAAAATATTACTTTCGGGCTTGCGAAGCGGGGCACAAACTAGTAGAACTAGTGCATACTAGTCCGAGACGGTGCACGAAATTAAGTGCAGATATCAGGAGGCAAATGAAGTCGGACAGAGCAAGTTATATTCGATGAGCTATAAAAAGACGTGGACAGCTGGAGCACGCCTAAGCGTACTAACTTACAGAGCGGGCAATTCTTCAGCCGGATGTACGGCAACATGGCCAACATGGTCACCAAGGTCTGGACAACTGCCGACCTGTCACTCACACGGCTCTAGCATCTAAAGACATGCAGCGAATTGTTAGTGAGGGAATGGTTACTTTTCTGATACAATGTAACTTACTCCACAAATTACAACATGGATTCCCACCTCGATCCAGCCAGATGTATCAGTTCACTTTCCTGAATGACTGTCACAGCTTGAATCTAGGACATGCACTAGTAGTCATATTCCTCGATATGACAAAAACATTTGTTTGTGTTCTTCTTGTTAATCTCTTGACAAATCCTGCCTGCTACGGAATTTCCGACAACCTGCATTGCTGACTCTCCTCGTATCCCTCAACCCAAACACAATGGGTTAGGCTTAAAACTAACGAACAGCAGCGCACACCCGTGACTATTAAAGTTTTTCAGGGCAGCGTTGTAGGCCCATTACTAGTGTTAGTCTACGGTAATGATATATTTACGGTATTCAAAGACGGAAAGCCATATCTGTTCGTGAATAACATTAAAGATAGCTTCTCCATCAGCCTGTCGGATATAGTAAACAGCCACCCTAATATGCACATTGACTGCACGGCACTATATAACTGGAGCAACACATGGAAGCTGGCATTATTACCGGAAAACTACAATGTCACGGGCCACAAATGCTACATACGTCAAATGTACTAACCCTCAAAGGCAACACACTAAACAACTGCAGAGCAGCAACCGACATCGGAGAACTCTACTCAGTGTCAATTAACTTGGGGGAACAGGTGAGTCACAGCACTAACAGGGTAAAGTCATTAATCGGACGCAAATATAAAACGGTGTGCTTAGCAGATTCTAGGCTCATACTTTAAACGCGTCGTGCACGTTCGCTTTTATAATACGGCTACAAGTGCTTTGCAATGCAAAGAAATGTGATAGAATTGCGATGTGCAATATCCAGCACTCCATTACGTAACGTCTAGTAGCCACCTCTACATTACGTTATAGTGGAGGGTGCAAGCAGCTTCAGCTGGAGCCCCTTTAGCCACACCATTTTAAGATAAAGTTAGTTTGTATGTCTCAAATCTTCAGAAGGTCCGAAGCTGATAAACTTGGAGTAACTTGGAGTAACCATTAATCATCGATATCCCCTGCACAGAAGACCATGCTTCGTCTTCCTACCAAGAGCCACATGCAATATCCGAGAAAAGTTTTACCTGTACAGGCATAGGTTTACATGGAACCAACAACGATTAAAGATAACATGCTCAGAGTCCGTCGCGCAAGTTCGCTCCGTTCTACATAAATTCCACCTCGATACTACGAAAGCGCAGCTACTCAAAATTAACACCCCGAAACGTCAGTCGTGAGAACAGTGGCTTGCCCACTTTTAGACACACCACGCGCGGCAAACACAACTGGTACCACGTAAAACCGAAAGCGAGTTAGGTATAAAAAATTGCCTATGCAAAGCAGCTCCATAGCACTGCCTTTCTAATAGCCTCACAATACTTATCTTGCTCCAGCCCCTTTGGCTAGCAAACTAGCACCTCCTCTACACCTCGCAGGACGCGGCGCATTATCGTTTCATTGACCGGTTACCGCTGGCTAGCCGATAAATCCCACGTTGTGCCAGGTGGGTGGTACGGATAATTCATGTTTCACCGAATGGTTCAGCTGCAGTGTTCCAGGAAGTAGTGGGTCTCTCCTGGCGAGCATCCTTCCTATAAAAACCACAAATATCTGTTTAACAACACTGTGATGTGGCGAATATGACGCGCTACTAAAAAAGTCACTGCTTCCTGCCTTTTCGATGGATCATACTCTACTCACAAACCTCAGCCAATTTGAAGATACTATTTGTTCCCTTTCTATGTTAACGAATTCACCAAACACAACAAAAAATTCAGCACACCAGTAACGTATTCACTCAACATGATTACTGCCCCACGCACTTACATGTATACAGAAAACACAACTCCAGTATGTAATTGTTACACAGTAACACTTGTGACAACTACTGTTTATGCGCATTGAATTACTATGATCATGTGTATTAGGCGTGTCCTGCACTGCCGGGAAGAAAACATTTATTTATTTATTGCTCCTTGTCTGTCACACTGGTTGTCAACATTAAACCTGTATCTATCTTTACAACGAGCTTCCCACGACTTATCGTGCCATAGTGCTCTCTCCCAATTCGTGATTTTTTATCAATATCTACTTCCCGAATCCGCTTGTTGGAGTTCGCTCTTCTCCAGCCTTATAGCGCGTTGCTCGTGCGCTATATTGCCTGTACGACACCAATCGAGAGACCACGAGCGTACGCGTGGACACACAAAAACAACCTAAGGAAAAGGTTTACTGAAAGGAAGAACAGCTAGTCATGGCTAAAAATAGGGCACAAGGGGAAAGCTAGCTAGGGAGGATGTCGTTAGCATTCGAGTGCGTGGGTGGACGGTCGTTCGTGGTCGAGTCGCGGGCCAAAGGCGGAGATGGTATTCGTGTTTCAAACAAAGGAACAACATTCCAACAGGCAAACCGCTTAATGCCCTAATACCTGAGAAAACTATAATTTAAATATATATTAGAATAATTTACCCTGTCATACGGGGGGTCTCCGTCACTACACAGCCCCCTCCTAGAAGGGAAACAGTGGTTGACCCTTCGATCTCCGTGAGGATTGTCGGTCCAGGGCCAGCTTTCCATAAGACTAGGTAGTGAAGCCTGATGCAACTGCTGGGGGAGAACCAGGCGATCGGACCATAGCACATTCCTACCCGCGTCCTCTTAAAGAGTGCCAAAAATACAAAATAGGCGGAAGTTCCTAAGCGCCAAACGTTTGTAAGTTCGTGAATGTCAAATGTTCGCCTCCGATTCAGTCTGTCCGGTATGTACATGGAACGGAAGCAAAAACAGTGACAGTAGTGGAGAGGGTAGAAGCAACAATGTCGTTTACCACAGGAGATAGGCGTCTAGCAAACGCAACTCTTTTGGGTTTTCAAAAGGACTTGCGTGTTGTTTAGGTATACGAAAATTTGTTTGTGTGTTTTGAGGTTTTAAATGCTTTTGCCGATCTTTGGGATTTCGTACGGTGTTGGCCAAAAGGGAAAAGGAGAGCGAAAAAGAAAAGTGGAAGGAATACGAAGCCCTTAATTGCACTGGCCAATAAACTCACCTACTCTACCTAGACAAGTTGTGCGGATCGGAGAAAGAGTTCATCTTAAACGTTCTATCAGATCGCAACGTTGGAGGAATTGCTGAAGACATGGCGGTTGGTTCAATGGGAAGCTCAAGTGGATGGCTCGGATGGAGGGTGATTCTTAAGGTTAGGGATTTTGGAAGCAGGCGAAGCCTTCATCATAGGCTAGGTTGATCTGTCAGAAGACGAGCAAGGGTCTTCTTCGACCTCAAGTTCTATGTGGGCAACCTTGGGACGGTCCAGCGTGACGGGTGCCGGTTTAACGTGACGGTCGATGAAAAAGACGCAATCCTTATGCTGTATAAGCTTGAAAAGACCTTGGTAAGATCGCTCCAGTGATCTGAGAAGAACGGACAATGCGGCAGTTCTTGTGAAACGAAAGGTTTACGTGGCTGTGCTCTAACCTCAGGAAGCTTGTAGTGCGGCATGCTCGTGGTTAGCTTATGAGCATTATTTGCGTTGTGACGGCAAATTCTGGAACGATCGGAAAAGAAATCGCCAAGTAAACGCAGTGGTTGTCCGTATACTAATTTGGCACTAGACTTACGTAAATCTGTCTTTAGGGCCGATCGGATCTCAAGGAGGATCATAGGCAGCACCTCAGTCCAACTCATTGCTTTGGCGGCGCTATGTGGGGATTTCAGCTGTCCGTGGGAATGTTCCATCACGTCTTTTGCCTGCGGATGATAGGCGGTCGTGCGAATGTGCCGGCATCCAAGGAGTTTAAGATTGTTAAATGTCGAAGATTTGAAATGCGGACCGCGTTTGGTCGTCACTTTGGCTGGACAGCCGTGTGAAGAGACACAACATTGGACCAAAGCGTGCGTTCCGGGTTCGGCAACTACGATAGGGGTGGAAACGGCTTCAAGTCTACGAGTGCAATGGGTGCATCGCAATGTCATAGTCATAATGTAGACCATGCCGTTGGACGGAGACAAATGTCCCACTATGTCGGGATGGACATGAGCATTTTGCGCTGATACAGACGAAAAGCGACCAAACGTAGCAGACACGTACCGCTAGATCTTGGCAGGCTACAGGAAAGATATTTGCGCTTCCAACGCGCAAGTTCCTGTTGCATCCTCGGCCAAACGTATCGCTCGGAGACAAGCTTAGTAGTAGCTTTAATGACTGAGTGGGCGATACTGTGAAAGTGTCGAGGACGATACGGCGAATGGGTTCTGGAACGACGAGTCGAGGTCTCCTGGTATATGTACCGCATAAAATTGTACCTTCAGTGGACAGCAAAGGTTGTGGGAATATCTGCATAGAAGAAACACGGAGTTCCAAAGCTCTGGTTGTCTGATTGCGCAGCGGCCGTAACAGGAAGATTGATTGCGCGCCCGGCAGGGCCGATAGAAGATACTCTTGAAAGAATGTCAGCGAAGAAGTTTTGTTGACCAGAAATGTGTCAGATATCAGTAGAGAAGTGAACAATGAAATCCGGCTGACGAATCTTACGTGGTGAGTGTCGATTTGCTTGCTTTCGGAATGCGTAGCTAAGCCGCTTGTGATCGGTGAAGACAATTAAGGTGATACCTACAAGGACAAGTACGAAGTGTTGAACGGTAGAGTAAGCGGCCAGCAGTTTGCGGCTGAATTTACACTACTTGACCTCGGCAGGTTGTAGGTGCTTAGAGTAGAAAATAGAGGTTATCAACATCCATCTGTACGTTTTTGTAGGACAGCGCCATTGGCGGCGTTAGATGCGTCTATAGCAACACTGGGCAGGGATGTCGGATCGAAATGCTGAACTATAACGGCGTTAGCCGAGGCCTCTTTGTTAGCCTTGAACGCTTCGGCAGCAGCAACAGTCAGTTCCACCTGACCGATTTTACGTTCACGAAGTAGGTCGGTTAGTGGACTTAGCGAATTAACACAGCGTGCCAAATACCTCGATGCTAGTTGAGCATGCCGTTAAAACAGCGAACAGCGGATAACGTAGTCGGGACAGGAAAGTCCCGCATGGTGCGGATTCTATCGTCTAGCGGCCGCATGCCATTCTGATCAACATGATGGCCAAGAGGTACGGCGGAATGCTACTGCAATCTGCATTTGTC
Source organism: Dicrocoelium dendriticum (assembly GCA_944474145.2). Lineage (NCBI taxonomy): Eukaryota > Metazoa > Platyhelminthes > Trematoda > Plagiorchiida > Dicrocoeliidae > Dicrocoelium > Dicrocoelium dendriticum. Next base: position 80,964,957 of record OX104065.1, on the reverse strand, counting down.
AGCGTTAACATTAATGGTATTAGCGGCCAGCCTATCGAAAAGAATCATAAGATGTTCTGAGTGTTGTTCTTTAGAAGCGCTTGCAACTGGGACACGGTCGATACATGGATAGAAGCAACCTAGAGCCCTCGTGGCTGCATCAATAAATCGTTGAAAAGGGGTCTGCGTTAGGGAGACACAAGGGGATACGCAAAAATTTGAACAAGCCAACGGGCGTGATTACGACAGCCATCGGAAAATCTACCACAGTGACTGCTATCTGGTGATATGCTCGAACAAGCTAGATTTTTGAGAACATAAGCATGCATCGCAGGCTAGCGTGGATATCCTGAATGTGAGGAATCGGATAGCGGTTGGGGACAGTAAGGTTATTGAGCGCGCGATAATCGCTACACGGAGGCCAGTATCCGGCATTTTCGAGCACCATGTGGAGCGATAACACCCCGGGATTTAGACAGGCAAAGGATGAGTAGTCCAAGCATTTCACGAATTCTGTGCCAGTGATATCTAGCTTGTCAGGGGTCACTCGCCTGGCTTTGGCAAAAACGAGCAAACCTTTGCAAACGATGTGATGTTTTGCAGCAGCGGTAGATGGCAACGGCGTCATTGCACGGAAGACTTGCGGGAATTTGGTCTCAAACATCTGACTGATAGGTGAGCTCGATTAATTGGCGTATACAGACATGTTTGACTCAATATCTGTCAAATTGCCTATAACTGCCACGTTTGTTTGACGACTGACCACACGACCTTGCTTTGCGCCAACAAGCAAATTGACGTGCTACAGAAACTCAAGGTCAAGAATTAGCGGCGAGACATCTGCGACGAGAAGGATTCATTAAAATGAACGTTGTAGGTTTAAATTAGGCGTGCACGCAAATGGTGATGCCGTTTGCTGCGCGCAAAGGACTAGTCGCCTCTTCAATAACATCATTGGAATCACGCGCGTCAACGCTGACTTCCGCGCCGGTGTCAAGGAGATCACGTACACCCGTACTGCAATCGGTGACGCAGAAAGAGCGACTGCGGCAGTCAGCAACGTCCATCGCCCATACGTGCTGGCCAACCTGTTTCCATGCTCATTGCACTTGAGGGAACAAAGCGGGCGACACGATCTGGCCTGTTGACCAAATCGTTCGTGGTACCAACAATAGCTGGACCTAACAGCAGCTTTCGAACGTGGTCCAGGACGAGTGCGACTATTGGCACAATTTCCGTGGTTGGATCCTGACTGTGATAGGTGCTCTAGCCGATCAGTAATTGCCGCCACTTGCGCACTTAGTTTTGCTACCTTCGTACTGGGAGTAGACCGAACCTAAACAATTTGGGCATTAGATTCTCAAATACGGTCAGGAAAGTCGGCGAGTTGAGATAGAGGCGCATCACTAGCATACAAGGTGTTACATAGGTCACGTGGTAGTTGAAGAAGCCACATCTCTCCAAGAAAACAGTCACCAACAGAGAGGCATAAATAAATAAATAAATGTTTTATTCCCGACAGCGCGGGACACGCCTAAATACGCATGATCATTGAAATACCGAGCGTATAATCAGTAATTGTCACAAATGATACTTGGTAACCAGTACATACTGGAGTTGTGTTTTCTGTGTACATGTAAGTGCATGGGTCAGTAATCATGTTGAGCGAATTCGTTCCTGTGCTGCTGATTTTGTTTCTTGTGTTCTGTGAATTCGTCAACATAGTAAGGAATCAAATTATATCTTTAACTTAGCTGACGTTCGTGCGTCGGCTAAGATCCTCCGAAAAGACAGGAATCAGTGGCTTTATTTAGTAGCGCGTCATAATCATCAAGTCACAGGGTTGTTAAACAGATATTTGTGGCTTTTTATAGAGAGAATGTTTGCCAGGCCAAACCCACCACGTTCTGAAACACTGGCGCTGTAACATGCGACTGAACCCAATTAATCCGGACTACTCAGCTATCACTATGTAGAGGGTTGACTAGCCAGCGTCTTATACAGGAGCTGAGAATGTTTTCGGTCACCTATCTCGGTTTCGTTAAGAAGACGCGTAACGCAAACTTGGTCCGATAAGCCGAGTCGCTTTAAGACGACTGTCCTAATCTCGTTTTAAGTCTTTTAATATTCAGGAAACTCTAAGACCTCGTTGACGTCATCGAGGACTCACGGGATAAGCTCTGCGATAAAACAGGGAAATTTGACACTATTAGAACTCACGCTAGGTACCGAAAAAATGGATTCTATATGAATAAACCAGGACTTAGTATTAGTCTCTCAAGAAAGCTGGGTAGGAAGACTAAGCCCACAAACCTGATTAACTGAGCCACTGAACCTGGAGCCAAATGGTAAAATGTAATATTATAGGGTTTGGCGGAATAAGTTACCGGATCTGAAAAGTAATCTCGGGAACAAGCTCAAAAAATTTTTTGGGGTCACCCATTATAGCGCGTTGATTGTACGCCATATTTTCGGTGAAAGACTGAATGACCGACCGTGGGTGTACGGGCGGACACAGAAAGCAAGCTAGGGTGAACATTTACTGAATGGGAGAAGAGCTGGCTAAGGCTAAAAATAGGGCACCACAGGAAAGCCAGCAAGGGAGGAGGTAGTTGGGCGTCGAGTGTGTGGCTGGGGTGCGTGCGCAGTCAATTCGCGCGCACCAAAGGCGGATATGATACTTGCATTTCAAACAAACGCGAACGAAGTCCCAACAGACAAACAGCTTAATCCCCTTATACCTAAGAAAACCGTAATTTTAGAATATTTAGCATAATTTATACAGTCATGCGGGGAATCACCAGGTTACTACTGCCTCATCTTTTTCACTCTGGTACTACTGCTAAGCCTGGCGGAGCCACCTAGCCTCTGGCTCATTTCAATTTCACTTTAACAGGTTGCCATAGGATTGTAATGCAGTTGTGCTCCTGGTCATCCAACTCTATCTCTCCTCTCCCGGCAATCAGGGAACACTATCACCTAGCGCGACGCATGGCTACACCTTAGCTTCTTCTGTTGTCCACATTGCTTTCTCGCCATCAAGTGGGTGTTCTTTTCGCTATCGTCGGACTTACCAGCTACTTACAGCTGCTTATTACTTCGTCGGACATAGGTGCTATCTTCTAATTAACCAGGAACACTGAATAACATCGAAAGACGCAACTTACTTGAACTGACCGAGACTCCCACATCTGAGTCTTGCCAAGCGGCGGGTTAGGTTCTCTAGACACGCTAGCTAAATGCATGTCATGGTATAAAGGCAGGTGGTGATATTCATAGCGGTGAGATACATATTAACTAGGTTAATATTTTATTAGTATATGATACCAGTAGTCGTAGTTAAGGTAAACTATTTCAGGTTTCAAGTCAGTTGACGCCAAATTAGAAGCCGTAGTCATGGCGCGTGAGGAACATGCCCCACAAGGGTTGGTCTAAAAGGATAATAATTATCAGCTTCGGGAACATCCGACAACGGTATGCAAGGGGAGTGGAGTGAACATGGTTGGGCGTGTAACTATGGAAACGAATTCACGACTGGATGCGAAAGATGCCTTGGTGTGATGTCAGACTTTAAAGTACGTGTGTTAAAATGAGCAACTGAAGGTAGAAGGATCCCAAAACATTAACCGGTGACAGCAGCGATACTTGAGTGGGCATTTGTTGCTATTTTCTAGTGCGGAATTAGTTACCTAAAACAATTGATATATAATTCTTAGGGTACCAACGTTAAGTTTCAAAGATTTTAAAACTTCTTAAAATTTCTATAATGAGGTATTGTGTTGTGATGTGATTTTGCCTACATGGAAAACGTTTGCGTACATGAAAATAAGACTTCTCTTTGATGCCTTTTCTGCGTACTAGGGAGCACACAGGATGAATAATTGTGAAGTATTATTTTGCGGTGTACGGTGCAACGTGTTACTAAGTTTATAAATTTCACAGTGCAGCTGCTAGGAGAATAAACTTTGTAACTACATATTTACTGTGTATTCTTACAACACGCATGAAATAAGCGATATGTTGCAAACGGACGAACTTACCGTGAAGTCGGTTTCAAAAGTTGTTTAATGTTTTAAAAATGCTGTCAGACCTGTATGCGGACAAACGTTCTACATAGAAATGGGGAGTAGGTAAACGCGCAATATATTAATAAGGAATGTTTTGTAGCGTAATGGAAAGTGAACCAAAAGCGATATGATTATATCGCCTATCTTCATTGCATTGACCAGAAGTCCTACACGCAAGTTTCGATCTACGTAGTTGTTGTCCTTCCGGAAAATTGAAGATTATGTTTAATGAAGTAATTAAACGTAATCAATGCGTACATGAAACCTGTTTGTTTTTGTTGGTACTGCACTTAGTTTGGATAACAAAGTGAAACATTCGTTAAAAGTGTTCGAAGTATAAAACATATGTGGTGGGGAATTATTTAACTGACACGCCTAGAAAGTATCAGAGCATGTCATGATTGCAGCGTGCGATAATGAGAAGGTAAATGCGGGAAACATGCAGAAGCAATTAAAAAAAAAATATATATATATATATATGTATATATATATATAAGTCCTGATTGTGGAGTTAGTGAATAAATGTAGATCTCTGAAGTTTGGAAACTTATGCAGTCGCAAGTTATGAATAACAAAGTTGGTGGTATTATACAGGGAATCACCGGGGTGAAAAGACCGTGTCGCACGAGCTTTTTAACTGGTTACCGTCCATCCGTGTGTGTGTGTTAGGATTAAATCGGTAAAAACATTTTACTATGTCATGCGTGTCATATCTTCTGAACGTGAATATGTAAGGTAATGTAAGTACCATGTAATTACTGGAATCGTTTTTAAAGGTTTAAACACGCCATAAGCCGTGCCATTCCAGTTAGACTGTTCATCAGCGGGGATAGTTTATCGCGTGCGAGAGTCACTGTGGGAAGACAACAGGTTAGCTGTCGTTGCATAGTTTAGTCGTGCTTTATGGTTTCCTCTTCTCTATGCCTTCTCGTCTAGTGTTCTGTGTAGCTGCATTCGTTTGCAGGTCATTTATGTGCTCACATTAATTCGTTTGTAAATGGGCTGCTGTAAGCACAACACACTAAGGATGTAAATACAAACTGTAAAAATCACCTATTAGTGTACAATAATACTGCAACTAGTAACTGCAAGAGTATGTAACATACAGTGATAACCCCCATCCGTGCATTCCCGAACGAGGTGCACCAGAAGCGTATGACAACGCCTAAGAATACGGTGCGACGAGGAAGTTTCCGTTCTTATCCTTTAAGAAAGCAATTTTTGTAGCATAGATGCGGGAAATATTGACCATTGTTACTTGTTATGACACCGTATGTGAGCAAGTCCCCATAAATTTCTGGATATGTCGGATCTCGTAAACCCCCGGCAAAGCACGGTGGGCAAGCCTTGATACAGTGTTGTAAATGTGGTCGCACGGAAGCTGTGAATGACGCCATGAATTTTTGGTCCGTTTGGACACAGAAGGAGCGGCGAATGAACCAGATAATACGTAAACCAGCACCAGCGTGCTCCTCCTGACAATGGCGATGCCACATGCAGCTGCTGTGATAACTCATTGACAGGAATTGGGAAAAGCAAAATTCATAATACGGTGACCGCCCGAAAGGCCATGAAAACACCTTGGCTAAGCGAAAGGGAGAGTTTTGATTACCGACAAGGTTACATTTGTTATGGCCACACAGCTAGGATGTGCGTTGAAACAGGCATACCTAGAACCGGCACGAAAGTTAATGGAAGCCGTAAGCTGTTCAGTTCCAGTCAAAATACTCATGCACTTATGGATGAGGTCACGCACACTCATGCCCACGCGACGGATCACTAAGCAGCTGGGATGTATGGGGACGTCACAAACGCAGTGCGAGGGCAACGGAAATATGCAGGACCCATAGAACTTCCAGAGTACTTCTCACCCTTTTGAAACAGGTGATGCTTATGCTTGGTGAACCATCATGGTTCTTCATGTTGGAAAACTGATGAAGTAGTAATAATAAAACCTGGGAGAGAATGCTTATCCCAATGCGGTATAATTGCGGGTACTTTTGATGTCCGTATATAAATACCTGACCATTTCAATCATGTGTGATCCTGACGGTAGGGTATGCGTACGTGAAAACCGTTAGGTAGGGGAACCCCTGCATGTGGCAGTAGTGAGTGTACCTAACGATCAAGCGGCAGCACATGCGTGATAAATATGGAACAAACAAAGGGAAACAATCAAAATGTCGACTTACAAACTCTGATGACAAGTGAAATGCTCCTGCTCGTTGTACGATGTGCATAGCTGATAATACCAAAGGCCGCAGTCGGAGAACATGACCCAGTCAACTATCTGTCCACACTGTGCCTCGCAGTCAGCTTGAAGACACAAAACGCACTTGTCATTGTCGTACTTGGCTGGGTGTATTGCATGGCAGCGACGTTTCCTTGGAGGCTTATACACCCTGGCGGTGGTCTTGTACAGATGTCAAAGACGGAGTGGGTTGCCTTCTTCCTCCTGACGGACTGACACATATGAGATGGTCACAAAGCGTTGCGTATGTCTTCTGCCTTCCCTGCTGAACAAATAAGTGGTATATTCTCAGTAAAACGAGGCACACCGGTGAAGGCGCGATCAAATGTGCATACAAGCACAGATATTTTGGAATAGTGAAAGGTTAAACCGAAATGTTAGTAGTTCATAGAGTGAGCATTTTGTCAGGTAATGGTCTGATCCAGCAACATGATCGAGCTGAGGCGTGAAAAAATCAGTCCTAACTGTCTTTGTCGATATTCAACTTCGGCGCTATTTCGCAATGTATTAATCCATGATCACAGGAGCCAAAGTAAGGTTTCAAAGCGATCGTTGTACACTAAAAGCTCGGAATCTTTCGTGTTCCATCAACAAGGTCTCCGGTTAGTGGGTATTCCGGTGGTCAGCCGGCGGTCCCTTTCCGCCCTACCACTGCCCATTCTGGTAGCGCACGACCCAGGTCTAGATCTAACGAAAACCTTCAGATAGTGCAAAGTAATGTCGCAGCCTAAGGAATAAGGTGCACGAGCTAGGTCTGCTTGTAGATGGGTCTCATCCCGATATACTCGCATTCACTGAAACGCGGCTGTCTCAGAACATCGCGGATGGTGAAGTACAACTATCTGGCTACGCACTATTTAGATGCGATTGCTCTGCTGGCCGACAGGGATGGGGCGTCGCTCTTTATGTGAGCTGTAAACTTGACGTTTTGAAGACTTGCTTATTTCAGTCGGCAGACAAAACTGTTGAAGCTCTATCGGCTGTTATTAGCACATCCTGGGCTGAGGTTACAGTTGTAATTGTGTATAGAAGCCCTGAGAGCGTATCCAAAGAGGTACTTGAATTCATTCGCTCCCAGTCCGCAAATAAGTGTTTGGTGATGGGCGATTTTAACCTCCCAGAGATTTGCTGGGCAGATCTTTCTTGCGACTCAGTGTCAGGCACATTCGGCGCTGATCTGCTTGAACTTACGCTCCAAGTATCTTTGCACCAGTTCATTGACCTCCCCACTAGGTACATGGACGCCCAAGTACCGTCTGTCTTAGACCTTGTATTCGCTAAGTCACTCGATTTTGTTGATGATATTACTTACGGACCTCCACTGGGTTCCAGTGATCATGTTTGTTTGCTCTTCAGTCGTACTCTGTCTAGACGCTACCAGAGTACTCTTGAGTCTCGCCCGAACATATGGCAAGCAGACTATCAATCAATGAGAGCCAAGGCTTCTGGTTTTCATTGTGAGATCTCAGACGACGATTCTGTCCAGGTTGCCTGGGATAAATTTAAGTCCTACCTCACAGAGTTCTCTGCTCCCTTCATCCCAATCACAAAGAGAAAAGAGGCCCGAGCACAGCCGCCCTGGATAGATCCTACTGGCAGGCATCTGCTCACAAAGTGGTCTAGATGTTGGCGGACTTACCGAGATGCTCCGTCCACCGATACTTATGACAGGTACCGTAAAACTAGAAATAGGTGTAAGCAACACCTAAGGGATGCTTGGCTCAATTTTGAAAAAGGGTTAGCGGACGAAGCTTCAGAGAATCCAAAAAGATTCTTCGCTTATGTCAAAAGGCGCTGCGGTTCGAACATGTCAATGCCAGTATTGATGCGCGATGACAGTACTCATGCGCATACGGATTATGACAAGGCGTGCTTACTTAGTGGGCAATATGCGGCAGCGTTTGTAAGGGAAACCTCTTTGACAGGCATTGAGCTGGTTTGCAGGACCCCAGAGAGTTCAGAACTATCTGAATTTATTGTAGCGGGACGGAAGTTCGTAGTATGTTACAATGGCTGAACCCTTCTTAGGCCTCTGGGCTTGATTTAATTCACCCGAAACTGTTGCATTAGCTGGCTGCGGAACTAAGTGGACAGCTCGCTATTGTGTTTCAGAAATCGCTTGCCAGTTGTGCATTGCCTTCCGAATGGAAGGAAGCTGCCATCTGTCCCATCTTCAAACATGGGGACAGGGGTCTGCCTGCAAATTACAGGCCAGTTAGTCTGACGAGTGTAGTAGTCAAACTCCTCGAGAAACTGGTGAGAGATTCATTGGAAAGTCATCTGAGTAGATTTAATCTACGTATTAATGTACAACACGGATTCCGGAAGGGATTTTCGTGTCTGACGAATCAGTTGGTGGCGCGCGAAAATTGGGCGGACGCAGTGGATAACGGCCACACACTGGACGTGCTTTTCGTCGACTTTTCGAAGGCATTTGACAAGGTACCCCATTTGAGGCTCGCGCAAAAGCTGTCCTCCTACGGGGTATCTGGCCGCGCCCTTCATTGGGTGACTGCCTTCTTGGAGGGTAGAGAACAGTGTGTACGGGTAGGCCGGGGCCTATCATTTAGGCAGTCTGTCCTCAGCGGCGTGCCGCAGGGCTCGGTCCTTGGACCGCTGTTGTTCTCTATCTATGTGAATGACCTACTCGCTGAGCTTGAGGTACCATCGCTGCTATTTGCTGATGACCTGAAGCTGTGGAACATTGTTGATGTTCCTGGGGGATCCGAAGCTATTCAGCGAGCATTGGATAAGCTTTGGGACTGGTCTACTTTATAATTACTGCCCGTAAATCAGGCAAAGTGCTCCGTTCTTCGAATTGGAGGAGGTTGTCCTCCTGAGAAGTACTTGGTCGGTGGGGTCGAACTCCCCCGTGTTTCTAGCCAAGTTGACCTAGGCGTTGTACACTCTTCGGCTTTACATTCCGGCGACAATTGGAAGACGGCCGCAAGCAGAGGTTTCCGCATGTTGTGGTTAATCCGACGTTCTTTCGGAGTCTTGACGAGCGGCAGCTTTACGAGGCTGTTCTCAGCTTTCGTTCGGCCTCATCTGGAATACTGCGTCCAGGCTTGTCCGCCCTGCCGCGTCCGGGACAAAATGGAGATAGAGAGGGTTTTACGAGTGGGTACTGGGTTAGTCGAGGGATTACGGGGACGGACGTACCCCGAGCGTCTACTTAGTTTGGGAATGCATTCAATGCACTACCGAAGGCTTAGAGGAGACCTAATCCTAACCTATCGTATCTTGACTGGGAAGGTTGGTCCAGATTTATCTTGGCTATTCAGTCCCGCTAGATTGTCTGTTCTACGCGGTCATTCGTGGAATACGGACAAACCGCGGTCCGATCGGATTAGGGCGGAAATCTGGCTGTCACGCAGAGTCATTGACCGCTGGAACATGATTCCGGAAAGTGTTATCAGGGAATCTACGGTTAAGGGGTTTGAGCGGCAACTTGACGCTCTTGGGTGGCAACACGAAACCTTTCCATTTTCCTGAGTAACTTGCATCTTCGTACTTCGATTTTCTTTTCTCTACTTTTCTTCACGTATTGGTATTATTTTCTTATTTAAGTGCATTTCCCTATTCTGTACCTTCGATTTCTCTTCCTATCCTTTGCTTACTTCACGTGACTGCCACAGCAGGGACTGCTAGGGCAGGAAACGTGGGCATTAACTGGTTGGCCAGGGTGCGATACGTGTGTTTCCGTTTTAGATCCATCAATAACTGAGCACTTCATCAATTCCTGGCTCAACGATCTACTCAAGATGGAACATTCACGGGATTTTCCTACCGTTCCAGTCCCCAACTGAACTGAACTGAACTGAAATAGCAAACTCGGTTACGCAGTCTGCATATAGAGCTCTGAGGACTGCGTCAGTGTGAAATGTTTAGCTGTGACTTTATTCAGTGGGGAGTCACATCCGCCACGTCGCAGTGTTGTTAAGCGGACATTTGTGGCTTTTTATAGGGGGAAGCTTGCCAGACGAAAAGCCATTACTTTTAGCTATTCCTTCTGCTGTTTCAAATGTGATTCCGGGGGCAGGGTTCTTCTTGTCAACGTGAGAACTGGCTAGGTTGTGCAGAAAATTCCCGCAACTGTTTCATCACTTTCCTACAGATTGCATCTTCAGGCTACAAATCTACACATGAACATCACCCAAAACCTGACTGCCTTCGCAAAGCTTTTACACCCCCAGTTAATGGAGCCACAGTGAAAGTGGACGACAGCGGGACAATGGCTGGAGGTGGATGCAGTTACACGCCGATGTTGCGCGTGCGACCCAACCCAGCGACTGTTGCGCAATATCTCATTCACCGGTCGGCTAACCGCGTGTGATGCATGCACTGTTTGAGTACACGGAAACAGCCATTGCCGACTGAAGCTGCATTGTATGGCACCTCCACAAGCAAGGACACAAGGTATTGCCTTCGGCAAACTTGCACTTGGCTTCTACCATTGGACAAGTTATTCACACTCACCTTTTCCTTCGTGTCGTAGCATCGCAAACGCATCCTATCTTATATTATTCTTATCTTATCGTATATTATGTATTATGGTCCGCAGGTCGTATTGGTTCACCCTTTTACCGTATCGCGTGAATGCATGCTTCCTCAGCTGGCACGTGTCCTTAACCGACTGCATCACACGATGAACGTTCTCTTCCGCTTGCCGAGAGCCCCTATGTTGCTCACATAGGGAAACGGCTTGACCACATGTAAGGTATGACAGTGCACAACGCTGAAGGATACTAGGTCGTAGCACCAGCCGTTATGCCGTATGACAATCTTGGCCTCACCGTCATAACTTTTGTACCTGCACTTCATAAGCCGTTCATAAAGGTAACATATCAACTTACAGCTTGCATGTGTCCCCTCTTCGCTGGCAATGAACGCATATATAGTGTACGGATCTGTACCGCACACACTCAGGAAGCTCTTTGCCGCTTCCTTCCCATGCGCTTCAGATGTCAGGAGACCTGATTTGAAAAACATGTAATTCAGTTTGTAGTTGGTAGCGCTTCAAGTTACTTTTGAACTTCTCAGAAGTTCGACACACGCTGGTGGAAGACATCATGCAACGCAACGCTGCCGTCGACAGCCATGGCAGCGACTGGGTCCGCCAACGCACTTTATGGTGCATTCAAACTATCATCCTACTTAAGGAAACCCATGTCAGTGTTGCAACCCATAGTCTTTTGCTTCATATTACCAGCTCTTATGTCACAGAGTATTCTATGGATTTCCTTCACCAGAGCAAATCAGCGTGCTGTCCGCTACGCCAATCTAGCAATGGCTGCTTAGCATTGATCGTTGTGGAGCACGGTCCCAAGTCAAATGATTCCGACAAGTTGCCTCTTTTGCCATGATAGTCTTGGGGTAATTTGAGGGCATAAAGAAGCATGTAAAGAACTTTCAATTTGCTACTGCGAGCATCTTTTACAAGCGCACCATGGTGACTCGAAAACAGTCCGAACGACAAAATATACAATAAATAATAGTTTCCGGGTTACTGCTTCCCAACCTACCCGGAATCACTCTTCTGTGTTTATTGTTTCGTTGAGGAGTTGTCTTTGGTCCTCTTCCACGCAATTTGCGTAAGCGCTTCATTAACCCACCTGGCAAACGCCCACGAAAAATCGTGGTAAATCCTTCGAAACTCGTATGGTCCTCACTGTTCGGATTTACAGCCAAGATTCCAGCTTATTTTAAAATTATGGCAAATTTTAAAAGGTATTTAATATAGTTATAACTAATTGCATATCTTGTTAATTGTTCGCATATCTTTACTATGCGAAAGTATCTTTTTAATGCAGCTGAAGCCCAGATGTTGAATTGTGCGAAAATTTGCCTACAATGTCGGAAGCTTGTCTTGACTACAATTTTCCCGAATATTACGTTTCGGTCATGTTCATAGTAAGTTTGCTGTGTGTCTGTGGTAGATATACATGTGCATGGTTTTTAGCGATATGGGTGTTCGACAAACATATCGTTTTTGTTCTTGTATTTTAGCATTTAAGCGAACTTGTGAAAGATTGTGGCAGTGGCAGTTGCGTCGTAGGTTAGCCATACGTGTGCCTTAGGATTTTGTCGATGCTGTTACAATTACCTCTACTCTTTTACTTACATCTGAAGGTGACAACGGTTTATTGTTAAGTTTCTGTGCAGATAATGTGCCTCCTGTTGATGTTGATACTGAATCGCTATAAGCTGCCTCAGTAGCACCTAATGCTAACGTGAGTATGCCCATAAGTGAGCATTTTAGGTGTTAGTATACATATATGTTTAGGTTTGGAGAATGAAGTAACAGGGGAGAGTGCGTTGCCCACGTATACCATTCTGTCACATAAAACACTAGAGGAGAATGTTCGGTGCTCATTAAGCGAATGGGTTTAGAGCAACCAATCACCTGCAGTTTCAGTAAATAGACTGTTATTTTGCTTCGGCCATTTTGCCTGCATTGCCGAAAGTTTGCGGAATGCTTATGCGGACTCCATGTGGTAGGAAAACAGTCTGTATGCCTCCTAGGTTGTAAGGACAAATACGAATACGAAGTGAGCTTTGTACTATACTGCTTGGGGAATGTCCGCTTCCAACAGATGTTCTTTGCATTTAATTACATGCAGATGGTTTTAGCCCCTTCAGCTCTTCAAAGTTGTTAATATAACTCATTTTGTGCAGGGTCATAACCCCAAATACATCAGACCCCATTGTTGTTGGTTTGCATAGTGGCTCAGGGAAGCCGCATAGTACACATAAGTTTCATTACACATGAATTCGCGGCTATTTTGTCTATCGGTGTTCTCTTACTCTACCATACAGAGCACAATATGGTGCACTTACCTGCTGTCATATGTAACGTGCTTCCGCGTGCGATTAGTAAAGAACCACAACACATTCCGGTTATGGTAGTTGCGACAAAAACGTACAACGGGGCACGTTTCACCCTCGGAAAGTGAGTTTATTAAAAGCTGCTTGTCGTTCACGCACTAATGAATCGTTACGGTTGTTTTGGCGAATGTGCTTTCGCGGGTGATTCGTTTTTGTTTGACGAGAGAGTTCAGTAGACGTTGTCGGAGTGTGGACATTGCTCGCCGCTGGAGAGGTACTCAGTTACGACAGTTTCCGTTGTACTCAATACCCGCACTGCTTCAACAAGTAATGACACCGTAGTACTACGAAAACTTTATTTAGTTCCACACAGCTGGTTACCTCCTGTGTCACACTGTGTTTGTCAAAACACACCGTGAGGTCGCAGAAGATGACTTGATAATCTTTGTGAAAAATTATTACTATCTATATGGCACAGTGGACATGACTTACAACGTGCATACTCTAGTGCATTTAGTGCAGGATATTCAGCAACACGGACGGTTGGATAGCCTCTACTCGTTTCCGTTCAAATAGCACATACATGTGCTGAACCATATGCTGCACAATGTTCTAAATCCCACGGCGCGACTCTTGCGCAGATGTGTGGAAATGGCAGCGCAGCCTACTGACATCCATTCTGAGGAATCTACTATGGGCGTTACCTTTGTGAATAATTAATAAATAAATAAAGCTTTTATTCTCGACAAGGTGTGGCACGCCTTTACAAGCATGTTAATTCTGACATTAACAATGTGTGATCAAGAATGTGCAAAAATCCGATATGTTTGCTATAACAATGTACGTTTGTGTAGCTGAGCATGTAATTGTGTACTTGGGTGTATGTGTATGTAGCTGTGTGGTTTGTGTGTGTACTTTACTGCTTTATTCTTAACTATTTGATATCATCATCAATATGAGAGTCGAAGATTGGTGTCCGTGGATTAAAAAGAATTATCCTGATATCCACGTGACAATGACTTCAGATTGGGGCATAGCACGACCGCCACGTCACAGTGCTGTTAAGCAGCTTCTTGGCTTTCTGTTGGGAGAACGCTTGCCAGGTGTAAACTCACCACCTCCTGGAACACTGACGCCGAACTATCAGCTGGCACCGGTTAAACCCGGACCACCAAGCTGGCACTACGAGGAAATTGTTCGGCTAGCCAGCCGGAGCGGGTATTTACTATGCACGGTATATTGCACTCAATTTGCTGTCCCTGCAACGTTATTGTTGTTGGTGACAAACCTTATGTGCTTTAACCTGTGCACCAAATGGACGATGGAAGTGCTTACATATTATGCCGGGCATTTGAAAGGTTGGACGACCTTCATACACGTGGACTCCAATCATCATCCATAGGCATATATGTCGCAATGCAGGTGGGCCACCTTTTCACAAAGTTTACGATAGAACAGAATGTGTGCAAGTGATTGTCTTTCCAGGTGGTTCGCAGAATTGTTATCATTCCTCTTTTGAATAACTTCCGAGAAAATATATAGCTCCGTACGGTAATCACTTATTCTGTTTTCGGTGCTAACCATTCTACTTATTCTGGTCATTGTTAATGTGGTCGATCTTTAAGGAATGCGAACACGCGTATAGCAGTTATCTCTCTTAATACTCCAAGGAATGGTGCATATTTACCGTGACTTGTTTGTATTCTAAAGCATAGGTTTGACTGCTACTACGTGGTGCGCACGAATTTGGAACAACACTCCGAAGGTACTGTCATCAGTAACACGTGGCTGCTACAGGATGGCCGTTTGCATTGCTTCCAGAAATCCCGCATTATCCATGTAATGCAGCAGTGGTAACCCATCAGTCACCTGCCCCAGGGGACCGCATGCACACTGTGGAGGTCATCATGTCTGTCGGTTATCTCTTTTCCTACAATTTATTTGTAAAATGATTTTTATTACGCTCTATCAATGGTCTGAGCGTCGCAGGCAGGACAGGTTCATGGGATACCCCTCATACCATTGCTTTGGGCACGCTGCGAAGCGTCATAAGTAGGTAGCCAGTCAGTTGACGTCCTACAAAACATTACAGACGGAAATCGACCAGGCTGCCTTCTGAGGAGGAGTATGAGGCACACAGGCCGCTGAAAATAAGATGCCGGTCGATGCCACCTACCGAGTGCCACCTCCAATGTTGGTTGAGCTGGCCTTAGAATCTGCATCCATTGTGCATACCCCCGTGGCATCTTGCAGATATGTTGCAGAGGTGCCGGAGCCCAGCATCAAGCCACTATCCCATATACCTCAACCTAGGAGTAATCTGCCATGTACAGTCATATCAATTCTTGCAAATTTTAATCACTACTATCATTGTCAGGAACGGTTATACTTTTACCATCCACATCGAGAACAATGCAGGAGCCCAGTCTTGGCAAGTAAAGATCGTAATTTATACTCTTTCACAGCTACCCTTGCGCGCATTCAATGGAACCAGAATGCTGAGGTGGCAGACAATTAAAGAATTTGTCATGTCTTCAAAACACATGGATCGTCCCGTGCAGCAATGAACCTGTTCAAAAGCATCGCAGAAAGGATGAAATGCTCGACGGAATCTTTACGGTAGTCCCATGCGAACTTAACATCTGATTTCCCCCACCAATTTCTTCTCTCTCTGAGCTAAAGGTATTTGAGGCTGCTCTGGGAGAAAAGCAACGTAACGGTAAACTGGTAGCATTACAACAATATAACTATCATTCGAGTAGGTGCGGTACCTGAAAACCATTCACGAGGACAATGTGAACGATGCCGCCAGGAAGACGATGTTCGCGTTGAAGACTCGCGGTGTCGCATCATGCACTAATTATTCCGGAGCGCACATTGTCTTCGCTTTCCGGAATACCACTATTAATACGTTTGTGTACTGTAAGTTGTACTTGTTTTATATCTAGGTCTATTACAGCTGTGTTGTTTGGTCGGTTTGTGTCTGCCGGTGTGACCGCCTCAGACGTCACGAAACCCAACAAATACTGATTGCGCACCTTAAGGCACAAAGTCGCATAACGAACATCCCACGGAAGCCTCCGTATTCCGGGTGATGTAAGCAGCCACGTATACTGTCTAATCATACTTACAAGTTAGTTAGTAGTATTTGTGGACATAAACAGAAGCATGGAAGTCTGAGGTTCTTCTAAAACTTTTGCGACTCTCCTCATTTTCCTACATAATGTTGCTTCGTTTCAGCGTTTTTATCAATTTTACCAAATGTAGTAAATATTTGCCTTCCTTTTTCTGCGCGATCTGTGTGCAATGAACATTGCACCTTGTCTACACTTCTTGTGCCACTGTAGGATTGTCGCGCTATTGCTTAAGTAGCGTATGTACGATTAGACTACGCAGGTGTGCTTTCAGCGAGCGTGCTAGCAAACTCCTCTTACTAGCTTGGGCGCGGATCAGCAAGTTTCGTGGTAAGAGCGGGTAAAGGACGAGCATATATTTTAGAGCGTTATACAGGCTGAATATGAATTGTGTGAACAGGTGATTTGTGCGTGCCTGCCGGCGGAGTTTGACAGATACATAACGGAAATTGACTGCGCGCATTTATAGGGTCGCCTGTACCGGGAGACCGGAGAGCGATTCGAGAAGACAGATCGAGTTGCAAGGAAACTTTTATTGGTACAGTAAAAGATTCCCTGTTATCTAGCTATAAAGGAACGACATCGTGGACGCTCTAGCTAGGGGAATGGAGCATACACAGCACACAGGACAGTCGCGAGTTGCAACCGAAACGAGCGCCAAGCAAAAATGGCGATGAACAAGTCAAGCATTCGAACTCAGCAATCAGTAAAACAAACCACACCGGTTGCCTAGAGGTACAATTAAATAACTTCAGTTAGAATTTTACACAGGCAAACCGGGGAATCTCCAGACTGCTACATAGCCCTCTCCCAGAAGGGAGTGTAAGCGGTTCTTCGATCTACGTGAGGACTGTCCGTCGCGGGCCAGCCTTCTGCCAGACCAGGTTGTGAAACCTGATGCAGCTGCTGTTGGAGAACTATGCAGCCGGACCCTAGAGGGCTCCCTCCCGTGTCCTCCCTACGGTGTCGGAACGGCAAAAAACCGTATGTGAAGGGACAGTTAGTAGAGTTCACGTAGACAGTTGTGCCGGAAGCTCGTTCTACTTCCAGTTGACGTGCGGAGATCCAGCGAAAAGTGAAACCGAGGGGCAACCAATCGACGGTGTATATGGAAAGCAAACTGAAAAAGCAGCATAAATGCATAGTCATACACAAAAGGGTGCAAGGCGAAAAGCGTGCAAAGCTGTTTTTGGGTTTTCAAAAGGTTTTGCTATTTTTTGGTAGTCTCAAGACGTTTTGGTCTTTTCTTGGATTTTCAAAAACGTTTGCTAAGAGCAGAAAATTTCAAAGGCACGTTCTATGTAAAATAGTGAGTGTTAACGAAGTCCGGAAAATGAACTGCAGGTTTGAGCTTTCTACCGCTTTGATCGAGAGTAAGGCGAGTAGGAGTGCTGTCTGTTGATGTTGTCGGTTCTGCTGGACCGGACTGATTCGGCTGAGGTTACGGTGCGAGCTATGATGCGCAGGCTGCAAAGGTGCTTGTTGCGCCGAAGAGTCAGACTTGTCGAGGAATGCTGGTTTTTGAGTTGCTGGATGTTGATCGTCTAAGTCTTACCATTGTAGTCAACGGTAAACGTCTTGTCGCTTCTGCGTACGACACGGTACGGACCAGAATAAATAGGGCTGGATTGGCCGACGTACGCTGTCAGTGCGAAAGAACAGTGCGTGCGAGTAGTCAGGTGTTCGTCCACGTTTGTACGCAAGCGCTGTGCTCTGGGTTGCACAGGCTGAAGCTGTCGCATGTGTTGAGATAGGCGAGCTGCGTAGTCGCTATAGTCGAAAGTTGTTGGCGCTTTTGGTGAGACGAATTCACCAGGTAAGCGTTGTGTGCATCCAAAGACTAGCGACGATAGAGTGGCGTGCAAATCCGCTTTAATCGTGTTTCTTTTGCTAAGAGAACAAGCAGACGTAATTCGTGCCAGGATGTGCTGGATTGGGTACAGAGTGATGCCTGGAGTTGCCGGTGGAATTTGTAGTGCAACAGAAAACATGCTCTTTCAGTATCTTGTAACATTGGATTTTATGGTTGTTTTAACCTTCGAAACGTCCATTTGTTTAACTGACTGCACATCCATGGACACAAACCGTTTTGGTGAGTTCCTCGCTGCACGTTTCTCGCTCTGTCTGATTCGCTTCCCATTCTTGTAGCCTGCACAATACACGTTGGGTTCAGTTGCCTCCGACTTCTATACTGTCGTATTTGACACGTCTTACGTGTCATTGCTTACCGACTAGTATCCCAGGTTCCGCCCAACAATTGGTGACCCCCTGTCAGGAACACGCCGCCCGCCATTTTGCATTTTCATTCTGGTGAGCTCGTTCCAGTGATTTTGTGATTCATTACTTGTGATCATATTGTTTTCTCACCTACCACATATTTTACCTGCTTTTTGCAATGGATTATCTAGAGGATAAGCCATCTCCATGCGCGGCTAACGCCGTTCAGCCTGTCATGGTCAACTCTGTTGCCTTAACCCCTCCCCCGTTTTGGGAGAATGATCCTTTATTATGGTTTTTGCACCTAGAATCCGTATTTTATATTCGTAAGCTTTCTTCTGATTTCGCCATGTATAATCAGTTAATATCTTGCCTTCCTTATAGTATATCCTCGCAGGTGAGAGACATCATACTTTGCCCCCCTCTAGTAATGAAATACGAGACACTTAAACAGGCTATTATTCAGCGAATCACGCCTTCTGACAAGGTCCGTCTGCAGCAACTATTTAGTGATCTGCAGCTAGGAGATAGGATGCCCTCAGCCTTGTTGCGCGAAATGCAACAGCTCATCGGCACGTCCAACATGGACGTAGGGATTCTCCGCGAGCTGTGGATGCAACGCCTTCCTGAAAGCACACAGGCTATCCTTGCAGTAGCAAGTGACTTGCCCATCACAGCAATTGCAGATCTAGCAGACCGCGTCATCGAACGGCACCAACCAGAGACGGAAACCAAAGCACCCACGCAGCTTTGCGCTGGCGCAACCAAAACGACAGGCGCGACTAGCCCTCCGTTGGCAATAGACGCGTTATCATTGCAGATAGCGTCGCTTCAGCGCCAGATCAAAGAACTCACCTTAAAACGTAAGCACCGCAACCGCTCTGGATCATCGCACCGTCGCACAAAACCTGATGCCTCAGGTTACTGCTTTTACCACTCGCGTTTCGGTACTAAAGCATGTAAGTGCGTACAGCCATGTAGCTACTCCGCTATAGATGATTCGCCACGCCGGGCTGTAATGGCTACGAACGTCGGCAAAGCCCAAAGTCGTCTCATCTACATTAGGGATTATGACTCCGATACCCAGTTCTTAGTTGATACCGGGGCGGAAGTCAGCGTCATTCCCCCTATGCCAGGTGAGCCTACCGCTTCTCTGTCGACAAGCCTCAGTGCCGCCAATGGCACGCCAATAGCCACCTATGGTCAGCGGTCACTTACCCTGGACCTAGGTCTTCGGCGCACGTTCCGTTGGGTATTCACCGTCGCTGCAGTCCCCTTTGCCATCATCGGCATTGACTTTCTCAGGCATTTCGACCTCTTGGTCGATGCGAAACGCCAGATGATAGTCGACACTGCAACAAAACTCAGCGTACGTGGCAGCACCGCCGATGTGACATCTATATCCCCGGTCTATGCATTTCCCCAGACCTCGTCAGCCTACGCTAATCTCCTTTCTCAGTATCCCAAGCTCGTTCAGCCAATGAACGCAGCTTTGCCCGTGGCAGCTCAAGTCACGCACCACATACGGACGAATGGCCCACCTGTGTCATGCCGTCCACGCCGACTATCGCCTGAGAAACTAAAGGTAGCTAGGGCGGAGTTTGAGCACATGCTTGAACTTGGAATAATCCGCCCTTCTGATAGCCCTTGGTCCTCGCCCCTGCAGATGGTCCCCAAGAAATCTGGTGACTGGCGCCCTTGCGGTGATTACCGCGCACTCAATCGCCTAACCGTCCCAGATAGGTATCCCATCCCACACATGCAGGACCTTACCGCATGCCTCACAGGTAAGACGATCTTCAGCAAGATCGATCTGGTTCGCGCCTATCACCAGATACCTGTGGAAGACAATGACATTCCTAAAACAGCCGTCATCACTCCTTTCGGTTTGTTTGAATTTTTAAGAATGCCATTTGGACTGTGCAACGCCGCACAAACCTTCCAACGCTTCATCCACGATGTTACTCGTGGCCTTGACTTCGCATATTCCTACCTCGATGATATCTTAGTAGCCAGTTCATCGGAACAAGAGCACCTCGAGCATCTTCGAGCTCTCTTCCAGCGCTTGACCCAACACGGTGTCACAGTCAACCCGACTAAGTGCGAACTCGGCAAATCAACGGTAGAATTCCTAGGCCACGTCGTTTCATCGTCTGGTATCGAAGTCCTTCCTGATAAGATCCAGGCAATCAAGGACTTCCCAGCTCCGACTTCCTTCAAGCACCTCCGTCGATTTTGTGGTTTGGTCAACTACTATCGACGCTTCATTCCGCGCTGCGCTCAGCTCATGCAGCCACTGACAGACCTACTCAGAGGAAATGAACGTAAGTTCGCTTTCCCTGAAACAGCACAGGCAGCCTTCGTCGAGCTCAAGGATGCTATCTCCAACATAGCCCTCCTCGCTCATTCCGAATCGACTGCACCTCTTTCTATTACGACTGATGCCTCAGACGTCGCGGTAGGAGCCGTCCTCCAACAACACGTTGGTGGGCGCTGGCAACCCCTTGGGTTCTTCTCCAAGCGTCTGCAGCCAGCGGAATCCCGCTACAGCACGTTTGGCAGAGAACTGCTGGCCATTTACCTAGCGATACGTCACTTCCGGCACACACTTGAAGGCCGCGCTTTCACGGTCTACACTGACCACAAGCCCCTTATATTTGCCTTCAACTCTGCTAGCGACAAATACTCACCACGGGAAACAAGACACCTAGACTTTGTCACGCAGTTCACTGCTGACATACGTCATGTCTCAGGTGTCGACAATCCCGTCGCCGACGCTCTCTCACGCGTCAACCTCACTCTCCAGTCTTTGCCTACCGTCGACCTTGCCGCAATGGCATCGGCTCAGGCTCAAGACGAAGATATACAGCGCACACTGCAGTCCACTTCGCTGCATGTGCAACCTGTTCCTCTCCAAACCACGGAAGGAACCATCCTCTGTGACACTTCCACAGGTTGTCCTAGACCCCTCGTGCCTGTCTCCTTCAGACGCACAGTCTTCGACGCACTGCACTCACTATCACATCCTGGTATCCGTGCATCTTTGAAACTGGTCACCGAACGTTTCGTTTGGCCACGCGTAAACAAAGATGTTCGTACCTGGGCTCGCGCCTGCCTTCAATGCCAGCGCTCTAAAGTACATCGTCACACCCGCAGTCCTCTTGGTTCATTTCCTGCCCCGGACTCTCGGTTCTCGCATGTACACTTAGACCTGGTAGGTCCATTGCCTCCGTCGCGCGGATTCGTATACATTCTAACATGTGTCGACCGCTTCACCAGATGGCCAGAAGCCATTCCTGTAACAGACTGCACAGCTGAGACTGTTATCAGGGCCTTCTTGGATCGATGGGTCTCGCACTACGGATGCCCATCCACCATCACAACTGACCGAGGAACGCCTTTCGAATCTTCACAATTCGATACGTTCTGCAACTTCTTAGGTTGCCGCCGCATTCATACCACAGCGTATCACCCAGCAGCCAACGGGTTGGTTGAACGCTTCCATAGACAGCTTAAAGCCTCGCTCTGCGCCTCCTCCGACCCTAGCTGGAGCGAAAACATTTCGCTCGTACTCTTAGGCATTCGCAGCAGCATCAAAGCTGACTTGCAATGTGCACCAGCAGAGTTGGTTTACGGCACGACGCTCAAGTTACCAGGAGAATTCGTTTCACCTCCCGCATCATCGGGTATGCCTCCGCCTAACTTTGCGTCCTCCCTAGCTCAGCGCATGCGTTCACTACGCCCGACCCCGCCCCGTGAACAGACTAGAGATGTGCAAATGCACAGCGGACTCTCTACCTGCACTCACGTCTTCCTCCGCACCGACGCAGTGCGGCGCCCTCTCCAGCCTCCCTACACTGGCCCTTTCAGAGTTCTGCAACGGACTCCGAAACATTTTACTATAGACCAGAATGGTCATCGAACAACGGTGTCCATCGACCGACTCAAAGTGGCTTTCTTTGACGAGCCACTTGCAGCCCATCCTGATGCTCTCCCACAAGCACCCGCACCTGTGGTGACTTCCCGAGCACTGGATAACCCGGATCCCTCCGTACCCCTTGACCCGCAATCTATCCCGCCGCAACCCCAGGCAACCGACCGACGCGGTAGACAGGGCAAACGTCCGGTCCGTTTTTCCGAGTTTGTAAGCGTTTGCTATTTCCATTAACACGCCTTTTTCGTCTTTAATGGTTATCCTGCGTCCCACCCACAAACGTTTTGCAAAATCGACAAAAAAATCCAAAACATTTTGATAAACCTAAAAATCATATTTACTTTTATCATACATGCCATGTTCCCTCTCCGGCGTCAAGCCACTTCCCCAACCCTTGCCAACCCCCTCTGAGTTTTACTTTCCAGAAACTCAACCGCCGGAAGTGTTCAGGCAACCCTCGAGTGACTCGCCAACCGGCTCAACGCAATCCTGGAGTGACTCGCCAGCCGTCCCAAAGCCCCCTTCCTCATCCAAGGAACGGATAGTCGCCCTCGATCGCAGACACCCACGGAAGAACTGGTCCCCAAACGCCGCTCAGGCATTGCCGACGAGGACGCCGGATTTCTTCGTGGGACGAGGACGCCCGCATTCATTCGTGGGAAGAGCACGTCTGGATTTCTTTGTGGGACGAGGACCGTGGACTAAAGTGCGGTGGGGGGAGTGACACCTCCCAAGCGCACCGTCGGGTCTGCAGCAATGGGAAGGTCCTGTCGGCCTTTTTTCTGGACTAGCCAGTTTTTTTTGCAGTCCGACCAGCCCGCCCCGACGGCCCACCGATGA
This sequence comes from Dicrocoelium dendriticum, assembly GCA_944474145.2. NCBI lineage: Eukaryota > Metazoa > Platyhelminthes > Trematoda > Plagiorchiida > Dicrocoeliidae > Dicrocoelium > Dicrocoelium dendriticum. The sequence continues at coordinate 80,941,707 of OX104065.1, read as the reverse complement.
TGCACTCTGGTCCACACGATCGTCATAAATAAAACTAAAAGCCTGGACCCAGCGAAATCTGCTACACCCCAATTTGGAAGCCCTTCTCAAGCCCCTGTAAACATTCGCATCCACCCTCACCTTCCGTTCCTCTCACTAACAGCTCCATCGAAGATTTCCATCCTTCAGCCTTCTAGGGGGAGGCCCTTGTAGTGCAACAGAAAACATGCTCTTTCAGTATCTTGTAACATTGGATTTTATGGTTGTTTTAACCTTCGAAACGTCCATTTGTTTAACTGACTGCACATCCATGGACACAAACCGTTTTGGTGAGTTCCTCGCTGCACGTTTCTCGCTCTGTCTGATTCGCTTCCCATTCTTGTAGCCTGCACAATACACGTTGGGTTCAGTTGCCTCCGACTTCTATACTGTCGTATTTGACACCTCTTACGTGTCATTGCTTACCGACTAGTATCCCAGGTTCCGCCCAACAAACCTTTCTATCATCCTATTAGCTGCAGGTGGTATGCGGTGTTTTGCTTGTGTTGGCAACCAAGAACGTCGAGCAGTTTGCTGAAGGATCCGTTAAGGTGCGATCCTCCGTCAGTGATGACTACTCTTGGGCAACCGAATTGAGCTACTCAGCGTTCTAGGAAAGCTTGCGCGACGGTCTCAGACGAGCAGTTGACTATCGCAATCGCCATTGGCCGAAGGGTGAATCGGGCGACACAAGTGAGGAGGTACACGTAGCCTTTCAATGGAGGCAAAGGTCCGACCAGGTCGGCATGGACGTGTGCAACACGAGAGTCAGGAGCGGGAAAGACGCCAAGTGGGCTTTTGGTGTGTCTGTATACCTTGGCGCGCTGACACTCTAAGCTTGCGCGTGCCCAAAGGCGTAAATCGCGATTGACGTTGTGGCATACGAAGCGTCCAGTTACGAGCTTCTGCGTAGCTCGTATGCCGGGATGAGACAGGTTGTGTAGAGCGTTGAAAACTAGTCGACGCATCGAGGTAGGCACTACGGGTCAGGGAGAAGTTTGTGAAACGTCACAAAGAATGGTCCCCTCAGATAAAGCTAGTGGAACTTCGCGTAGTTACAACGAGGTGTTGCGTCGTAGCTTGCCTATGTCAGGATCAGCTCTTTGGGCAGTAGCCATAGCGGCTAGGTCAGTGTTGGTGCCAGGCGATAAGCTGATCTGCTGAATGCGTGAAAGCGCATCCGCGACGGGATTGAGAGCACCTGAGACATGCCGTACGTCTGTTGTAACCTGAGAAACGTAGTCTGGGTGTCTAGTTTCCCGCGGAGAATACTTGTCTGTTTCGCCATTGATTGCGTAGACCAATGGCTTGAGATAAGTGAAGACAGCCAAATGTCGACCTTCGAGCTAGTGACGGAAATGTCGGATACCTAGGTAGATAGCTAACAGTCCCCTACCGAAGGTGCTGTAACGCGATTCAGCAGGTTGTAAACGTTTCGAGAAGAAACCTAGAGGTATCCATCGATGGTCGATGTGTTGTTGAAGAACTGCACCGACGGCAGTGTCAGATGCGTCAGTTATCAGGGATAGTGGTGCAGATGTGTCTGGACGGGCGAGAAGCGCTATGTTGGAGATAGCGTTTTTGAGCCTCTCAAAAGACAGTCTAGCGTCGTCTGCAAAATGAAAAGACCGTTGTTTACCGCGGAGCAAGTCAATCATTGGTTGAACAATGCTCGCGTATTTAGGAATAAAGCGTCTATAATAGTTAACCAGGCCAAGAAATCGGCGTAACTGCTTGAAGGAACTGGGAGCATGATAGCCCTTCAGTGTCTGGATTTTGTCCGGCAGAGCTTCAATACTAGTGGCAGATATGCGGTGGCCAAGAAAGTCGATGGAGCATTGGCCATGCTCGCATTTTTGGGTTGATGTTAACCCATGCTGTGTTAAGCTTTAAAAGAGAGCGTCGAGGTGATAGAGATGTTCCTGGTCAGAATAGCTCGCGATGAGAATATCGTCTAGATAAGGATAAACGGCTTCGATTCCTCGCGTTACTTCATGAATGAGACGCTGAAAAGTTTGGGCAGCGTTACTGAGGCCGAAAGGCTTTCTGAGGTACTCGAATAGGCCGAATGTCGTGAGGACTGCTGTGTTAGCAATGTCGTCTGGCGCCACAGGTACCTGATGGTAGGCGCTAATTAGGTCGACTTTGCTAGGGACAGACTTACCAGCTAGAGCTGAGGTCAAGACGTGAATGTGCGGAATGGGGTATTTACCCGGCACGGTAACTTTGTTAAGTGCCCTGTAGCCACCACAGGGGCGCTAGTCACCGGATTTCATCGGGTACCATGTGTACTGGTGATGTCCACGGACTTTTGGACGGGCGGATTATTCCCAGTTCGAGCATTTGCTCGAATTCCGCCTTAGCAGCTTTGAGTTTGTCCGAGGCTAGTCTGCGGGGACTGGCCGAAACAGGTGGACCCTCAGTGCATGTGTGATGCATGACGTTTGACGTCACAGGAGGCAAGTCGCTCAGGACGCGAACGAGTTTAGGGTGCTTGCTGAAAAGTTCTAGAAAAGGCTGTGAAGCTTGAGGTAGGACACGAATGGGAGTGATAGTAGCCACGTTGGCGCTAGTCCCGATAACACTGAGATGTGTCCTAGAGTCGATAAGCTTCTTCCTTTAAGCGTCGACAATGAGGTCGAAACGCTAAAAAGGTCTATGCCTATGATGGCGAAAGGCACGGCAGCGATTATGAAAGGCAAGCGGAAGGTTCGCCGGAGTCCTAATTTGAGCGTTAGCAGCTTTTCGCCGAAAGTTGCGCTTGGTGTGATATTGGAGGCACGCAGCTTGGTTGTTGATGGGGAGAGGACCTGACCTGCGGTACGGGGCATAACGCCAACGTCGGCTCCAGTTTCGACTAGAAACTCGGTGCCGAAAGTCAAATCCCTAACGCGAATGCGGCGACTTTGGTGTGGGCCGGTCTCGTCCGTCGCCGTTACGGACCGGCCAAACAGTTTCCCTGCTGCTCGACGAAGTTGCAAGGCTTGACACATTTACGAGCCGCGGTACCAACACGCTGATGGTACCAACAGCTAGCCTGCCTGTTGTTAGACTTAGAACGTTTGCAGGGCGATTTTGAGCGGCCATGATGACGACGGTTCATAGTAAGTTGCTGGACCTAGCGATTAAGTGTCGAAACTTGTGTTTGCGGGGCTTCTATAGTTGACTGTAAGCCAGTGATGGAAGTGCCCTGCAACGCGACGGCATTGATCTTGCTGGCGTTGGCTTGTGGCTGTGATCGCTCAATAACTCGCTCCGCTAAATCTGCTAGTTGAGTAAGCGAAACGGAGCTCACTGTAGCAAGAATCGCTTGCGTGTTTTCCGGTAGCCGCTGTTGCCAAAGCTGGCGAAGTAACGTCTCGTCCATGGTTGAGGAACCAAGGAGTTGTTGCATCTCTCGTAGCAAGGTTGAGGGCAGTTTTTGCCCAGCTGCGGATCCTTGAACAGCTGCTGCAGGCGAACTTTCTTAGTGGGCATAACACGCTTGATCGTGGCCCCCTTCAGAGCCTCATGGCGGTTTTCGGTCTGAGAAATGATTACGTCACGAACCTGCATTGATATCTCCTTGGTGAGATAGGACAGGAGTTTGCTATACTTCGCGTAGTCGGAAGTGATTCTGTGGTTATAAAACTCAGCCTCAAGATGAGCGAACCACAAAAGAGGATCCCTGTCCGGAAAAAGTGGTACAGAGAGAGATACAGCACCAAATAGAGACTCTACCTTATGGTCTACGGATTCCATGGCTTGAAAAATTGACGCAAAAATAGGCTACCGTATGCAAAAATAAATCGAAACATATCACAGACAAGCGGAACGAGCTCACCGGAGAAAAGTTCAAAATATCCGGCGCTCAGATTGATCCGGATTCGGGGTCACCAATTTAGAGTGTTGCCTGTACCAGGAGCCCGGAGAGCGATTCGAAAAGACAGATCGAGTTGCAAGGAAACTTTTATTGGTACAGTAAAAGATTCCCTGTTATCTAGCTATAAAGGAACGACATCGTGGACGCTCTAGCTAGGAGAATGGAGCATGCGCAACACACAGGACAGTCGCGAGTTGCAACCGAAACGGGAGCCAAGCAAAAATGGCAATGAGAAAATCAAGCATTCGAACTCAGCAATCATTTCAACAAGCCACACCAGTTGCCTAAGTGTACAATTAAAGAATTTAGTTAGAATTTTACACAGGAAAACCGGGGAATCTCCAGACTGCTACAAGCCTATTCCCGACCCATGGGTTTCTCATGATTTGCATAGGAGTTTCATACGAATTATTGAACATTTCCTTCAATCTCTTGAGGATTTCCAAACGATTTCGGGAGCAATTTTGTATTATATTCGGAGGGTTTCCAAAAGATTTCCAGAGCCTCTCCGAACGATTTCCGGAGGATTTCTGAATAAGTTCCGGAGGATTTCTTAACGATTTCAGTGCATCTTGTCCGGAAAATCGTAAGGTTATGGCATACCTTTTGAGGCCTAAAGCATGATTTTTTAACGATTATTTAAAGGCGGCTTATGGAAACTAAATTGACCTTAATCTTTTTAAAAGCGTGGGGTTGTGTAGGGTGGGCAATAATCAGGAGTGTTGTTGTATTGCCGTTACCGCCTGTGGTATATATGGAATTTGGTGACGCGCCTGTCGTGGTTCAGCATGCAAAGCCGTTTCGAAACCTTGAGCGGAAACTGCTCGAATAATACTCTGCAAGCTTGGAAGTGATACTGAGGCAATCGATCTACCGCGATTTATAACCGATTCATATGTAGGAGGGCATTCGGAACCATGCGGACCGAACTTCTGGTTAGGGCATTTGACTTTATTAAGCATGCACGTGGACCACTGTGTACAGGCTTGTCCCCCATGTCTCGCTTGTGAAAAGCTGGCAATCGAACGGGTCTTTTAGTCTGGGACGAAAATAGTACTTTGGTTACGGAAGTTGACATACCTTGAGAGACCACACACGTTGGGTATGTTCCCTAGCCTTACAGACGGCATGGTTGTGACTTGGTCCTCACATATAACATATTAATGAATCCCATTGGTCCAGATTTAACTAGCAGGTTCCAACGAACACGAACACCCACCCTACATGGTCACGCTTCGAAGTTGCACAATCCCGATCTGATCTGGTTAGTGCGGCATTTTAGTTATCGCTTTTGGTTATAGGTTATTGGAATCCGCTAACAATAGACCTTGTACTGACACTGACGGTGAAAGAATTTGAACAAGGATTTGACGCCGTCGATCTGCAGTTCAAAATATTCCTCTTCATGCATTAAGGTTTTACTCCTCTAGTACGGCTTACTACTTCTTAACGCATTTTCACTTGCATTCAATATTATATAATTTGCTATACCCCACCCAGCCAAGCGAACCGTTTTCATCAAGAATGAACCACGACCAAGCACGACTGGGACTCCGGAGTGAGGGGTTGCGAAATAGTGGACGTTAAACAAACCTTGGCCCGAGCAACTGAGACGATGTTTTGGACCAACCGGTGTATAACCTCGCCCAGGTTCGCGTTCTAATCTGCTGATAAGTGGTAGCCAATAAAGATGTACGGCTACCGCTGACCACATCATGGGACCCCACGACCCTTCCAACCTTTGGAAAACGTAACCTATGGCGGTATCCCACTTATCTGATACTAACCGCACTCCCCACAACTCTAAGCAAGGGTGTCACGTCCGTATGTTCAAGGACTCCACGTTGGCTCGGTCAACCAATTAACAGACCCTTTTTACATCAGGAGGCTCACTCCAAGGTGTGGTCGGTACGTGTATCTGTTATAACACGATGTTGAGTACGAGGGTGGTAGTCTCAACCCCGACATGGACGGACGTCAGCGTGGCTTTCAGGTACTTGCTTGTCACGAGAAACAGTAACTCATCAACAAATGATGTCCCTTAGCAATTTGGATTTTACGGGAACATAGCTAATGCCTCTATGATTTTAACGCTAAGTAGGATGGCACTGCTTAAAAAGCCGCACGCCAACGGCCAGTCTGAATGCATTTCCTCTGTGTTCCAGGTGGTGTCGCACTGAGTCACAACTTTAGTTCTTATAGTGAATGGACTTGGTGGTCCATTAGGCCTTTAACTGGCTCTCCATATACTAGGAACAAGGACTGCTTTGTGCAGTCGGCCATCCATATATCAACTGCTTGGTTTAAAAGAAGTTCCGCGTGTTCCGCTGTAAACTTGCACATGTGTTGCTATTACCCGGTTTTAGGTCCATTGCGCATTGGACTGCAACTGCTTGGAAAGGATTTGCATGTTTTGCATAATCTCCAGGTCATTCTTGATACTGTCAACCTAAAATGTTCGCAAGACCAGTTACAACCTACATTAGATCCCACACAACCCTGTGTAAAGCTTGCTCCCAATTTAGCACGGGACAAAATAAAAGTTGAACTTGTCTTACGGTCGGGGACGAAAATTTTGTTTCGATTAAGGTACTTGTAGTATGCTGAGAGGCAACCTAGGCTGCAAATACTTGCAATGTAATACAGGTGATCTAGTGTTAACCTGGTTCACACTTATCACATGCTAGCCGGCCAAGTTTTTCATTATGGGTCAAAGCTATTCCATTTCAAACGCATGCCAACCATTAGTGGCCATCCGCTGATTTTACAAACCTCATGGTCAGACCTGGATGAAACCGATTATTGGTTGTCACGAAGGGATGTAGACGCTGGGAACACGCTCACCATGGTAACGGGGTTACACCTTAACGTGGTGCAACGGCTTGCGTGTCTCTTTGACCCATTGGCGTATCCAAGGTGATGCCCCTGAGCCAATGGAGAGCTATTCCTACTTTCTGAAAAACTACATTATTGCCACCGCTACTGCCTTGCGAACAGGCTTGTTAGCCGAAGGCTCACGTTGAGAACCCTAATTTCTTTCTTTCTTTGCCTATGCACTCTGGCAGCCTTCCGACCACAATTAGCTTTTACCAGATTCATTCAAGTTCTACATCTTTGTTCACTTCCGTTGTACTCCAGCTGATGTTTCTCACGCGGAATATTAAGAAGCAAGCATGAAAGTGCTACTTGTAGAAATAGTAGTTTATCTTGATAATACGGACGATATGTTCTTGATGTGTATCTTAGCTGCGCTTGCGCACTTGACTTTGAAAACACTCCATAGATTTACCTTCGATATAGAGGAACTCGAGCTAGTTGGTCAATTCCCTTGTCTTGGCAGCGGTATCAACCACGATGGTCCCAAAATAGCCGGAGTCAGTTCACATATTGTGAAAAATAGAACTGACTTTCGGTGACGTTTGTGCCATCAAACAGGTTTTACCTCAGTTTTAAACACCGTGTTTGCATGGCCACATTGTGGGCCGTCCTACTCAATGGAAATGCAACTTATCTTCTTCCGGCTAAAGATGAGAAGCGCCCTCAAGCCACTAACCGCTCGAGGATAAATCCATTTATTTTTCTACTGTCTGCGGATCATTGCCGGTGACGGGTAGCACCAATGTTGGTTTGGACACATTACATACGACCGGTCACCGCTTACCGAGTTGGGCTTTGTTTTGTTTGCTAGTTGTGCGGTGGCTCAAGGCCAAAGATGGATAACAATTAACTCGGCAGCAGCAAACGAAGTCATTTATCTCCTTGCACTAATACACCTCTTTCCGCTTCAATTTACTCTCCATTTCCTTCAACCGAATACCTTGAACCATAGGTTAAGTTGCCCGGTTCACATGGCGTAAGCGCATTGCCCTCAATAATGTGACTTTCAGTCAGTACGCATGCGCAGCTGTACTCCGTCATTTTTCTTTGTTAAGCATCCTTTACCTACAATGACATATCGTTTGTCGTCCGTGTACCGGCCCCTAGCATGAGAGTGGCACATTCGCCTTGTAACCTGAGGGCGGGGTCAAGCCTGCGTATGGACAAAACGTGCCTTGCAGTATCCCCGCCGATGAGTCTAAGCAATATCGACGCTTTTCTGGCGCAGCGAAGCGTCCATATTGGGTACCGGCATACAGCTGATGCATTTTGTCCTCCATATAAACTCCGGTAAGTGCACAGCATACCTTTGCAAGGCTGTTAAAAAGCGAGTATACATCTGTCGCCATGATTACTAATTGCTTAGTACCACATGGAGTCCATTAATAAGTAGCCGTTGCTTATTTTTTCAGGTTAAGCGTATGTCGGTGCATATGGTGGCTTTTAGACCGATACTACGCAGACCAGGCTCCAGGTTATGGTTTTCTACGCCATACCGCTTCCAGATACCATACGTCAACTCCTTTTACGTATCTTTTACTTCCGTAAATGCACACCTTCCATTATTTTGGTTTGTGCCCTCAATTGACGCGCTCCTCTCTGATTACCGGTTTCGCAGTGACATTCCATCCAGTTGCCCATTGCTTATATTGTCTCGTTTACATTTGTATTAGTAATTACGCTGCAGCAATATATCTCATTCCGGCAACCTAGACGCGTCGCCAGGTCCATGTTTTGCCACCGAAACACCGCGTATATCAATAACATCATGGATTGTTTTATCTTGTTCACTTCAGGTAAGTGCGTAGCATCACCTCAAGCGCCGTTTAAACCGATTGCAGACATGCGCCCCCATGGTCCATGGCATCGCGGTGCCATGCTCACGCAGAACAAACTCCATCTATTGCATAAAAATGAGCGCGTGCAGGGCTCAAACGATTACCTCTGCGCGTTCCCTGCATTCCTTCTGCTGCAAAGTCAGTCACCTTTCGTCACATGTGGCACCTACTTCAGTAATGGATACCGTTATTAAAATGCTTTCCTTAAGGCAAAATAAAGCTACCCTATGCCATCTTTATTTTGCATGCGACGTTTATCCTGGATGCATATTGCCACCAATTCTCGGAGAATGTGCTGCCGTCTCTGTTTGCGGCGCACAAGCCATTCCTCCGTTTGTGCGTTTTATAGATTATTAATGAGTTGCAAGCTCCGCCGCGATGTCGGGCACATTTTACATATGGCTTAAGCATCCTGTTCTAGTCACTGCATCAGGCTGCTATGCTTCGTTTGAAAGATGCCGTCAACCACTGCTTATTAACTAACCATTTACAAGCACCTTTTTACACCTTTGTACTGGCCTTACATGGATGAGCAATATCATCACTCGTGCACCAACAAACTTGTCCTGCACCACATTCAGCATGCAAATGGGTAGGGGCAATGCAGATGTGGCCTAAATGGAAGCACCGCATTTCCAAAAAGGCTGGGCAGGTAAGCGTGTCCATTTAACCGCAACGTTGGCGAACATGGATTTTGTCTTTCCTAGGGTGCACTTGCTCATATGTACCCTCGTCACAGGTTACGATTTAGCACAACAAAGAGGTGAGCATCTGTTCCTAACCAACCGACCGGCTTTTGCATTTGTGGCTAAACGTTACTTGGGGTTTTATGAGAGAAAATAATCCACCCTACTCTCTGGACGTGCAAAACATCGCCATCTCGTGAATCGGTGGGTAAAGTGTGCGCTACGTCTATGCAACTAATGTTCATGGGTATTTGGCACACGTTGCCATAAACCATTCCTTTGTGTGTTCGCCACGGTTAAGGAGAGCTCCACACGTTTCTTTTAATGCCATGAATATTTGGAATCAATACAGACGTCCGTTCTATGGTAGCAATACAATATTGCAATACTTATACAACGAAACAGATCTAAGGCAGTTGTAAATAAATAAATAGTTTATTTTCAAATTTATAGAGGCACACCAAATCAGAATGATCAAGGTTTATAGGCAGTTGTGTATCACAGCGATACTTTGGGTTCAATAGTATGTGGTTTAAACGGTCAAGGCACTATAAGCGCAATGAAACGGTGCAGGTAGACGGAGAATATCGTATTCTTGCACTTGTCGGGAAAAAATCTGAAATATGAGCATAATCGACTCGCCAATAGGTAGTTGTGGGCAGTGACTTTATCCAGTGGCGAGGCACATTCGTTACATCGCGGTGTTGTTAAACAGATATTTGTGGCTTTTTATAGAGAGAACGCTTGCCAGGCGAAAACCCACCACGTCCTGTAACGCTGCCGTAAATCATTTTGAACAATAATGTATAACTGATAAAGCAGCTTGACGACTGATTTCATATTCCGTTATTCGCAGTCAGCTGGCTGCATATTTCCTCTGTTGGTTTGACAGATAATTTGACCAGGGCCGCCATAATTGTTGTGGCCGATTGAGGATGGGAACATCGTGAATAGTCGTCTTGTGTCCAGGTGAGCAAAAATTCAATTTTCTGCTGTCTGGATATTTCAAATATATAATTTATGGGAGTGTGAAGATGTGTCCAGTTCTCCATACTGGGCAGTGGTTGTGCTGGTGGTAGCTGAGTCCTTTTGGTGTGCAACCATGCTCCATGTAGTTCCTTGTCGGTTGTTACGTCCGCCTTGGGCGAAAACTGTTCCTCAGTCCAATCCCAGATCTCCAAGTAGTTTCGGACCTCGGAGAAAAGGGAACTTGAGGGACGACCGAGAGTCGACCGCAAGAACAGGCGTGGAGTTAAACATTGTTAAAGTCTTATGTTACAACGTTTGACGTTGAGACAAAAGCATGTACACCGTGCAACAATGATTATGCTGAAAGTGCCTTTTGAATGTCCTACAGAATCATTAGCCGTATGGGCAGGTTGCTAGCGCCTGCGTAGAGACAAGAGCGTTGTACCAGTAAGTAATCCACGAAGTATCAGCTTAGCATGAGGTAAAAGTTGCCTGGGGAAAGAGCAAAGAGAGTTAGAAAACTGATGGTGATTGCAAGGTGCATAAACAGCAAGTAGCTGGCCTAATACGATAGGGACCGCAGAATAAGAAAGTGAAAAATGAAGAGGTTGCTGCGAAAGAGATCTAAAAGTCAACTGGCGGTAAAGCAGCGGGAAGCTTGGATGCAGATGTTCTAAAGGAATAAAGGGTAATGAGATACGGTGGAGCTCCTAACATGCACTGGATAATCGCATATGTATGGAGCCTACGACCACTGGCTACTTCTAAAATGGGGTGCCTAATTTAAGACGGCCGACAGGTGGCGCTAGGAAAGACTACCCTTGGCCAGATGTGGCCATTCCAATAAGACGCTTGGCCACTAGTGTATGCTTACAGGGTCACAGAATGCAACAACAAGCCACCGAAGGTAAGTGATACAGACAGTCCAAGCGAATGTATGATGGGGAGAAAAGTAGCGTATCCTAGCACGCTCAAGATCAGCACAGAAGGGACAAGGATCCTAGGGCGAATCGCTGCAGTGGGGAGGAAGAGGAGAAAAGCGACAGGTAGTGGCGCTAGGAGAGAGTAGCAGTGGCCAACGAAGGCATTCGGCTTACTCCTTCTAATTATCAGTGGATACCTACAGTGAAAGAATAAGTCAACAAATCGGAGATGGTACGTGATGCAAGCAAGTCAAGAGAGTAAGAATTGGAGAGATAAGGAGTGACTCCTAGCGTAAAGCTGCATGCTACCTACAATGATTCGCTGCAGCTGAAAAGGGGTGGCATAGGTAATACGAGGAATTGATAATGGTACTAAGGGAGAGAGAGTATAGACGACTAGCAATGGCATTGGGGTGAAGCCTTCTAGTTGTTAGTGGATACCTTAAGTGTTCCAAAATAGGTCAACAGGCAGCAAATATATGTGACGCACGCAGTCTGAGAGAAGAATAAAAGAGTGGCTCTTAACAAGCTCCGGATATGCGCAGAGATGGTGGGAGCCTACGAAGAATGGTTGCTGCTAAACGGAGGTGCCAGCTTTAATACGAAGAACAGCTAATGGCGCTAGGAGTGAGAGTATCAGTGATCAACAATGGCGTTTGCATGAAGCCTTTTGGTTACTAGTGTATACCCACAATGTCCCGGAATAAGTCAACAAACAGCAAATGTATGTGACTCAGACAGTCCCAAAGAAGGAGGGTTTGAGCTAAAAAAAGAGTGGCTCTTAACAAGCTCCGGATGTGCGCGGAGATGATTGGAGCCTACGACCAACATTTGCTACTAAATGGAGGTGCTGAGGTTAAAGGGATCGACAGGTAATGGCACCATGAAAAACTTTGGTGGCCAGATGTACCCATTCCAGTGAGCAGTTTGGACACTAGTGGATTCCTACAGTGTCACAGAATACATCAGCAAGACTGCGAAGGTAAGTTCTACAGACATTCTAAAAGATTACAGGATGGAGAAACAAGGAATGTCCCATGGTAGCTCCGGATATGCGCAAAGATGTATGGAGCGTACAACGAATCGCTGCATAAAAGGTGATGACGATAAGAGAAATTAAGGTAATTGGTACTGAGAGAACCAGTGGATAGCAACTGTCTTCGCGTTAAGCCTTCTAATTATTAGTGGATACCTACAGTGACAGAATAAGTCAACAAATCAGAGAAGGTATGTGATGAAGATAATTCAAGAGAGTAAGTGTTGGAGAGATAAGGAGTGTCTCCTAGCGCAAAGATAAATCTTACCTGAAAGTCTCGCTGCAGCTGAAACGTGTTGACATAGGTAATACGAGGAACTGATAATGGTACTAAGGGAGAGAGAGTATCGACGGCTAGCAAAGGCATTGCGTTGAAGCCTTCTAGTGGCTTAGTGGATACCCAAAGTGGTTTAGAATAAGTCAACAGACAGTAAATGTATGTGACGCAGACAGTCAAAAAGAATGGAGGTTCGAGATAAACGAGAGTGGATCTTAGAAAGCTCCGGATATGCGCAGAGTTGCTTGGTGTGTACGACCACTAGCTGCTTCTAAACAGAGACCAAATTTTAGACGATCGACAGATAGCGGCGCTAGGAAAAGCTATCAGTGGCCAGATGTGGCCATTCCAATAAGACGCTTACTCACTGGTGTATATCTACAGTGTCACAGGATGCGTCAACATGCAAGCGAGGGTAAGTGAAACAGACATTCCGTAAGGGGAGAGGAAAGCCAGAGCCAAACAAGTAAGAGAAGTGGTAGGAATATACGGTAAATGGAAGCGCGATTAAAAGAGAATATTCAATGTTACCGTGATTCATATGGTAACAGGTATAAGAGAGATCGATGTCAGCTTGGCGATAAGGATATATTTGGGTCACGGCAACTGGTGCTTGAGGACTTGCGCAAGCCGGTTTCACCATCTAGGTAGTAGCCAGTTAAGTTGATGCGATTAGCAAGAGGCGAATGTTTCGAGCTAGCCTGATATGGGAGGTTTGAGGGAATGCAGAGTCATTCGGTATCCGGTGGCTGATGCCTAGGTGCTGGAAAACATAAGGGGTTGTTGGAGGAAGCAGGCCGATAGGAATACTAGGAGTCGGGAAGGAGGCAGTGCATTGTGTCTTATCTTGCTATAGTAGCATTTTTTAACAACCAGCTCCTTATCACGTATGCATTGTCTACTTCTCACTACCAATCTAACGGTTTCACCTATATGACTGGCCGTATGCATCTATCAAATTTGTATGACTTACTTCTTGTCTGTCTGTACTCTTTCAGGTATCCTTTGACTTTCGCTGACTTGAAAGCTCTGCCGGCTCTTTGCCTATTAAGCGGTAAGGTCAATTAGAAAAACCTCAACCAAATCTACCTTTAAAGCAGCGAAAGGTGACGGTGGCTGACATTCCTTCGCATAGAGGCAGTAGTCAGCGGTGTGCTATCCGCAAGTGGGGATGTCACCGCGGCTCATATACTCACCAGGTTGAGTGCATTTCTCACAGCTGTAAAAACCAGCGTGTGCTTTTCTGCGTTTCACATAGGCGCGCGCAGGGTTAGCACAGATAACGGCTTTTAGGAGTAATAGTCTGTTGCTTTGTGAGGAACGGATCTCATAACTTGTCATATAAATACTCGTCCACGTCATTGGGTTTTGAGGTTCCATCATAATTACCAACAAGGAATGGATCTGTGACAACTGATTTGTTCAAACGACATAAGATCGACTGTACAGGCTTCTTCGATGCATATTCGTCAATACGCAATTGTTAATTTACAGCGTCATCTGACTCGATCGGAAGAGCGGAGCAGGCATGCTTTAGGCCTCTCAGCAGACCTACGTGACCATTAGTGCTCGTTGCAACATATCGTAGGCGGAAGTTCCGTCATCAGTGTTCGGCATCAGTGTCCGGTAAACCCTTGGCAGGATTGACATCCACGGTTGCATGAGCCCCAGCAGTCGACGAACAAAAGTTGCAGGTACCTGAGATTTTGTAACGCTCTTCCATAAGATATAGATCACTTGTTTGGGATCTCTGTAATCCTCACAGTACCTGGTAACGTTCTCAGCTGACTGTACGGCATGAGTAGCCATTATTAATATATGTTGCAAATCCTCGTACCCTTTTGTCGCCTAGCAGCGGACGACGAAAGTGGTTCTTCGTAGCCGAACCCTGAGGTCATTCTCTTTGCTGCGCGTTAACGTGCTGCGGACAGGAACTTTGCAGTTAATTGATAACGTTTTCTACGGGGTATGCTTAAATAAATACATATGTATCAAACAATCTATAACTGGTAAACCTGGTAGGTGCGACTGAAGCAACACAATATCAATAGAGCAAAAACAGCGGCAGTAAGGAAGTATGGAACTAACAGTCTAGGATTAGGCTGATAGACGTGATAAATTCTAGCATCTAAAAGTGTGTGTAACTGGTCATAGACATTTATCATTATGTTCCTCCAAAGTTTATTTTTATTCGTTTTTATATTTTTTTAGCTCTTATAACCAGTAGCGCGGCTGCTTTATTTTAAATCTATTTTTTGTTATTTATATAAAATTTTTGTAAGTATTTGCGGAACATTAAAAATGTTTGCATCTAAATTTGCGTAACCAATGTCCATAAATTTCCATTACAATGTTTTTAATGTTTGAGTTAAATAGCTCACAACAATTTACTTTGTATCTTTTAAGTAGTGTTACCTTTATTTTAACTATTTTGTTTTATTTACACCTTCATTCCTGTTATCTATGCATCATTGAACGTTCAACTGCTACTGAGGGGACTGCTGTCGCCACATTTCAGTAAATCAATTAATGGGGGTGTTGTTTGTCAGGTACGCCAGGGCGCTTCACATGATGCCAATGGAGGATATTGAAAGTAGTGTAGAAGCATTTCAATAAAAATAATAACCATGTCACGTGCAGTGGAAATGGAAGTTGTCAGTTTCATTAAAGCGTGATTATAATGGACTAAATTAAAATAGCATTGCTTTTGGCGTACAGTACATTTCTGACAATGGTGGAGGATTACGGATCCTTTGAGCGTACTTTTCGCTCCTTTTGTCGTAAACAACAAGATGATGAAGCGAAGAAGATAAAGCTGAAAAAGATGTGGTGAAGAAATTCCAACTGGAACAGCCTTCTGGTTTTACAGGCATACAGTGATTTCACGAGACTTGCACCCGAATGACAGGTGCGGAATTACCGGACGGAAATCCGCACCGATGTGTGCGATACCGTTGTATGCACAGCACACGTACAAATGTCGTTGGCAAAAGGTATGTGATGTTTCATGATGCACTGATATGTATTGCATGCAGTTACGGGGATTTTGCTTATTTCGCCCGATTTTCGTTCATTTTGAAGGGTCTGTGTTATGAGCGTGGAGCATGTAACTGGGTTCAACGCCATCTTTTTAGGTTTGGAATCCGTGGATGCATGTGCGCAGCAGACGATTGCCGGAGGCGCAAGATTTGGAAGTTGCAAATCTAATGAGTAGTTTTAAATGCAATCGTGAGGTGCGAGCGCGCGTTTTCCGGCTCTACGATCGGAGCGGAAATGATTTGCCGTCGCGAAAGGGGAGACACCTGAAACAGAAATCAGATGAGTTTCGAGAGCTTACCGAGTTACTGGAGCAGAAGTACACGTGCTGCGTGCTGCTCAAAGGGGATCACATTCGTTCGTTTTTCTTTGTGTCCTGCAGCATGTTTCCAATAGGGGAACCATATGGGGAGGTGATTTTGTCGGATGCCACTCGGCAATTAAAGTACGGGACTACGTGCTACTGCACTGTATATCTGTGGACATAACGGGGGTGGCGTTTTCTTTCTTCGACGACTTGCTGTCAAATGAGACGTCCTCCAGCTACAGGGAGGCTGTACAAGCAACGCGTGTGATGGTATCAAGTACCGCCACTGTGCAGACACTCGTGCTGAATAACGGCTTCGCACAAGTCGGAGCCTTCAAGCTTGTGCATCCCGATGCGGCGGTGGTATTGTGCCGGTTTCACGTTATCCGGGACATAAGTAGGCGTTGTTCCCAGCTAGTTGGAACAACTGCGGTTGTTAGAAGTCGGTTACTCCCGTGGCAGCGAAACTGGTGTACAGGCGGGATTCGAGGTATTTCGAAAGAATGTTGCGTGCTTTCCAGTCCATGGATAGAGAATAGCACTAATATTTGCGAAAAACATGGCTTCGGTGTACCTCATCCTGGGCTGCGGATCGGCGAAGGTTAATTTGTATGTTCCGTTACGCGATGACTATCGGGGTCGAAAATGAGCACAAGGTTTTGTAGAGGTAACTAAGCCAGAAGTCAGCACTAAAGATGTTGTACAACCTGGTTGTAGAAGGTGTCAATGCGTGCAAACAGCGGCGTTTCAAGGCCTTTGATAGGTGTATCATGGCACCGTGCGTTCCCCATGTGAATGTGTTCTACGCTGCCGCCCTTCTTGTCCGCTTGATGCCATTCGCACTTGCTCGTTTGCTTTTACATTTGCGTTTGCCGCAATGCACACGTGGAATTGGTGATGTGTGGCATTTGTGAACGCTGGTACCATTGCTCCTGTGTTTGCTACACAGACGTAGAGCACTTCACTTGTGTGCGTTTTGACAGGCATTAAGCCAGAACAACAACCAGGATATGCATTTCCAATGTATAACTCTAACGCGGTTAAGCATGCTGCGTTAAAATTTACTGATTTTGGCAGGTCCCCTCACTGATGTCTTCAAATGCAGAAAACGGAGACCCAATGCCAGTGGTCAAGCGGTGTCCAAGTCCGTCGCACATTTGACAGCAAGTCCATGCTCTTTGTGTACATGTTCCTTGCAATTGCTGATACCTGTTCCCTTATGTATAGTTGACTTCTCCAATTACTTGGCTGCGCAGTTCCGATGGTCATGTATGACCCAGCAGGCTTTTGTTTGATGTGCTTCCGCTGTCCGTTGGCCGTTTAAACCGTGCTCGCCGCTGAGTTACCCGCGGTGTATCACCTGCTTACTACATGGTTCTGTGAACACTGCAAGGATCCTGTCTCCCCCAATGCCACCTTATCTGCGCAACTTGACATGCTGTTCCTGAGTGCGGGTCGCCATACACAGGGGATGGTTGCATTAGCCGTGTATGTTCGCTTAAGCTATTTATCTCCCCAGCTTATTAGCATCCCCGTTTATAATGCTTACTTGGTTAAAGGGTGCTAATGGTTTCTCAGTGTTTACGGTTTGCGGGTTACGAGGCCTACCAACGATCACCCGCGCTGTCGGTAATATATGTGAATGGTTGAGACTTCAAATTCCCATAACGTATCATGCTGACATAAAGCGCAATCCCATTACCCGTTGGAGCCAGGTTTCCCGTGACTACTCGCAGCGTCCTCCTTGTCGTTTTCTTATTTAGTTTCAGGATTTACCAATCCCGTGCGACATACCTTGTGCTAGTCATTTCGCCACGCACTCCAGCGAACCACTTATGTGAGGCATACGTGCACCCACGCGAATTTCGGATAACCCAACGACCCCAAGTAAGCAACTTTCATTTAACACAACGTTGTTATGGGGCAGTATAATTGCCCCGCTCGTATTTTCTTAGGAACTCCCACCAAACAGCTTTTGCGGCGCTACTGAAGCCCAATCATGCCATAGACTTCGTGAACAACTAATGCGTCCCTGAGAATGTCGGTCGCCAAGCAATTAGTCACATTAGCATCATACTTTGGGCGGTTGCCTTCAAACCTATGTGACACACTGCTACACACCATTCCTCAGTGGCTGCGCATTGCGGGTGTACTTTGAATAAGTACGCTTCCTACATTTATGTGAATATTTAGAATCAGTACAACCATCACCTTGGGCCCCATTGACATTTATGGTGCGCATTGTAGTTCAACTACGAATACCTCGGTAATAGTACCATGACACATGAAAACAGAGTAGACATGAATGTAAAGGACAGGTAGCTGCAATGACGTTGCATTTGAGGGAAAAAGCAGATGGACTGCCGGCAAAGGGTTCATTGACAGGAAAGCATTTTCGGCAAGCGAACGCACCGATTACAGATAATGAAGTAAAGATAAATGGAAAAATAGCTTTTGTTCCATTTTCTGCTAACTAGGAGTTCAAATAGCATGGAAGTGCATTCATGACTGAATGCACGGCTATACACATACATTTGCTTGGCGTCATCCAGTTTCTGATTTGCATGTCACGGAGGCCAGCCACAGAACGCCTGCACCTACAGAGGGACAATGGGTGGCTGGCGCTGCACCAGCCACAGCTCCATCTACACACCCCATATCCAGTGTAAACCCGAAGGAATAAGACCGGGAGACATGTGGATGGGAACCACGTTTCATCAACGGAGCCGGCCCACACTCCTTCACAGGCAAACACAATCACGCTCTATTTGGGTAATCAAGCGCACACAAGGCGGTGGCTGGACGTAGACCGCTCCACACTGACTGCATGGAACCAAACTTTGATCCTAACACTGTCACAAGGACCGGGACCACGTCCCCCATCATTGATCAACTGTCTCCTGAAGCCAGTATGGACGAGGTAGTGGGTAATATACAGGTAGGCACCTTGTCAACATGCACATCAAGCGCAGCCACACGGGGTTATCAAGCAACAGCCAATCACTTGGGTAAAAGATAACAAATAAAATAAATGGAGTACTGCATAAGGAGACGTTGACAAATCTTTATTTACTGGGCATATGAAAATGGTTGTCTACAAACTCATGCGAGATACGTTCAAGTGGTCTGAAGGTATATTATATGGAAATGTCACAAACACGAAAATGTTATCGAAATTAACTACAACTGGCTTAAGATACCTGTGAAAGATTATAGAAGATAGGTAGGCCTTTACGTGAGAAAGAAAAACATTATGAAAAATCGAAAACCTACCACCTGAAATAAATAGACTTAGCATGGAAGCACGCGGTTAGTAAAGCGAATGCAGCGTACCTACAAAAGCTGCGTCGGTTCTGCCTACGTTGTCTGCAGGACCCGTCGTCGCTTCGGTAGTGGCCCCGAATGGTCTCGCACATGGCTCACTAGGCCTGCTAGACTCAGGCACTCGCGACCGCATGGGTTACAGCACCACACGCTTGATGTCGATGGAGTATAACCCATTCGTACTTGCCGCTTCTGCACTTGCCATACAGATTTATATACATATATACATAAATATACATTCGCAAAGTGCGTATTCATACTCTTTCACGTATCTTTATACCATCTTAGTTACATATATGTTTACTTAATTAATAATTGGCAACAACGCATGCAGGTATGCTTCACCATATGCGCCCGGTTTGTGTCACTGCATAGGTAAATGTCGCATAAATATATATATATATATATATATATATATATATATATATTTAATGCCTCATACTGAGACTGATGTTGCATTCATGATGCTTCTTTAACGCAGTTCGGCTAAACCAACTTACACCTAAGCTAGATCTTTTTAATGTGGATAAAAGTCGTTACATTTTATTTGGTTTCTTCTGCGTACTTGATAATCTTCTCCCAACTTGCACACGTTGCTCGCGCAAATTTTCGTAAACGTGCGTATTGGTATCGCGTGGCATTTTGGTAAAGAACTCGGACATTTTGTGCTTATCACTGATTCACTTATAACCAATTTCTTCTATTTGTTCATTTAGCGAGTATCTATGTCGGCATATGTGTATACTTTATTTGATATCGGCATTTAGAGTGATTGGCTGTTGTTTGACATCTCAGGTGTGGCTGCGCCTGATGTGCATGTTGATAAGTTGCCTACCTGTCTATTACCCACTACCTCGTCTATCTGGCTCTAGGAGAGTTGGTGGTTGCTGGAGGGGACGGGGTGCACGGTGCTTGTGGTCGTGCGAGGCTCGAAGAGTGGTTCCATGCAGTCAGTGTGGAGCGGACTGCGGTCCAGCCACCGCCTTGTGTGCACTTGATTCCCCGAATGGAGCGGGATTGTGTTTGCCTGTGATGGAATGTGGGCCGGCTCCATTGATGAAACGTGGCTCCCATCCGTATATCTCCCAGGCTTATTCCTTCGGGTTTACACTGGATTTGGGGTGTGTAGACGGAGCTGTTGCTGGTGCAGCGCAAGTCATCCATGATCTCTCTGTAGTCGCAGGGGTCTTGTGGCTGGCCACAGTGACAAGCAAATCGGAAACCGCATGCCGCCAGCCAAATATATATATATATATATAATCTCGCTATGCACTGACATATATACACAATATAGTTACTAATGGACACATGCGTAATACTCTGTTATTAAGAGGATTACCATGTACATATAAAACGTTTAAAATTATGTGCGTCCATATACGTACGCATTTTGCTATTGCATCTATATATATATATCGTCTTGCATTTTCGTATACATATATATATATATATACATTAGAGCAGGATGGAACCCTTTCTGGCGCGCATCCAAATTTGTATCTTAGCATTAACGGCACTCTCTCTTGTTTGCTTTCAGAGAGCCTTTCCTGCTCAATTACCGGAGGATAACAAGAACACCATGACGTTGGTTAACGGTTATTTCCTTTGTTCCAGTTTACCTCCTGTAGATTACCTTTTGTAGGGGCAACATGTTGTGTAATCGAACATCGTTCTCAACCCTTGGAGTTCTGCCGTGCTTGCATATCACAAAAGTGGGGACCTTGCCAATTCAAAAGAACCAGGAATCCAGCATCATTCGTCCAATGAAGGTCATGCCAAAAGCGACCGAATAATCTGACGAAGAAAGCCGTTCTGCTTTTGTTGACCCCACGACCAGACTTTCTACCTCATTGGATGTTTTGTCCCATACTTTAGAGAAATTATCGACAGGCTCGCGTTCGTCAGCCTGCAGGCATGCAATCCCTCCTCCAGAAGGCTACACCCCCGGGATGATGTATTCCAGCTGGGAGGAGCAAGTGCAGTTTTGCATCCGTCATTTTCCAGTCAAGCAACATGCAGGCGTGTTCGCCGGCCCGCTGTCAGGTGGTGCTTTTGATATCGCTGCTGATAGCAAAGTTCTGGGAAGAAAACTCACGACCGTGACATCAGCTGCTTTGCGCCGCGTACTGGACAGTCCTGCTTTACCTGCTCCCCTAGGCAGATAATTCCACTCGCGATACCGATGGCCTGGAGAGTGCATTGGGACTTTAGGCGCAAACTCCGAACGATGGCAGACGTCGCATACGAGCAAGCATCATCGAGCGAGCGGGACGCACGAATACTGGAGCAACTCCTAGAAGGAATCCAAACGCCCTTCATTGAGCGGGAATTCCTTCTTCACCCCAGAGCCGTGGGATGCAGCCATACAAACTGGCGAACAACTGGAGCAAGTCGACAGTGCGATGGCTACGCCGACTTTCGTGTGCTTCGCGCTGAGGGGAACCGGACGCCCCATGCGTGCGCCAACGGAACGGTGGACCGGACATCCTGACTATCATCAATGATATTCCGGCTCACAACGACCAACGCGGTCGGGTTCGCGGTGGCCCCGCGGACAAACACCCAACCTCATAGTATCTCGCTACATTGACAGGCGCCCAGGTGAGTTGCACCGGCTGCATTCACACTGTATACCAGACATTGTTTGTGCATCGACCAGAGAATCAGCATTAGCAATAGAATTACAGATCGCAGGTGTTCCCTTAATGGGTGTCATCGACACAGGTGCATGTAAGAGCCTAATCAAATCTAACCTTTCTAACCAGCTAGCAGAGCGCATATGCGCACCTTGTCGCTGTCGCCTAACAGCCGTCAATGGAGAATTGTTATTCACTCGAGGGTCCCTAACCGCACGAATTAAGATGTCTAAACAGAGCTTCACCCAGGAGGTTATAGTTGCGGACAAAATTCCGGTTGCTGTTATTGTTGGGATGGATCTGTTGCGCCGGTCGAAGTGTCGCTTGGATCAAGACAGGTGTCAACTAATCACTAATAACTATACAGTATATTAAGCCCCGGAGAAACTGGTAGTTTGGAGGCCTTTACAACCTACGAGGACACCGTAGACAGTGAGAAATATATTAACGCCTTTATTCGCTCACCCGACCGAGCCACGGATGAGCAGACACTGAAGCGGCTCAAAGGTGTGTTGCGCAACCACTCAGAAGAGTTCGCATGGTAATGTACCGACTTAAGTAGCATCAATCACTTGAAAAGCCGTATCGACACCGGGGATGTACTTCCGATGAAAACTCCCGCAAGACACATACCATTACGTTGGCGGACTGAATTGCATAGCTCATATGTACTGTTAGAAAAGGAGGCAATGGGCCCTCCACTGCACCCTTGGCAGCCCCGGTAGTTCTAGTGCTGCAGAAGGATGGTGCTTTCCGCACTTGTCGACGATAGACGATTAACTGAGATTACTCGGAAAGATGCATTTCCCTAACTAGGATCGACAATCTATTCGACACACTGGGAGGATCAGTTTATTTCAGTACGCTAGATCCACAGGCACGTCGAAGTTGAGGAAAGCGATAGAGTAAAACCGGCGGTTATAGTACCAACAGCATTTTATGAGCTCCAGATCATGCCTTTTAACCGCTCTAACGCCCCTGCGACTTTTCAACGCCGGAAGCAAAAAGTATTACACCAATTGGGACCACACATGTGTCTCGTTTACTTGGTCGATGTCGCCGTAGACGGAAAACAGAAGACGAGCACCTAGATAACTTGGCGGAAATGCTGCCCCGCCCAGTAAATTTGGGCCTCAAACTCCATCCAAAAAGTGTCATTTACTACAGCCAAACGTACCTTGGACACCGTTTCGGAGAAAGTGAAGTTATGGCCAACTGCTGCCAAAATTGATGAACAACGCAGCTTTATAGAGTTAGCCTCATACTATCGGCTTATCGTGCATGGCTTCTCAGAGATCGCAACGCCTTTGAATACTTTGTTACAGAGAGGTCAAACCTACGAATGGACCGTCGGGTGGCAAAATTCCTTCGATCGGTTATGTGAATGTCTCTGTGACGCTCCGGTGTTGGTTTCCCTGACCTGTCAGTTAATGCCGGGGAGTTCAATCCAGACAAGGACGCAGGCGAACAGGTGATTTTTGCGGTTTTGTCGCAGAAAGGACAGGACGGAATAGAACGAGTAGTGTCTTACAGCAGTAGAAGTCTCAATGCAAGGGAACGGAACTACTGCACAACCAGAAGGAAATGTTAGGCTTAGTATTCTCTAATAACCAAAACCAACACTACCTATTAGGAAGGAAGTTTCCGGTACGAACCGATCATCAACCTCTTCGGTGGTTCCAGAATTTTAGTGATCCCGATGGACGGGTCGCAGGATGGCAGGAACAACTTCAGGAGTGTGCTTTTGAGTGCCGGCACCGACCTTGTGCACAGCATGCCAAGACCGACGCTCTCTCCAGACTTCCTGCTCGTGCTCATAGCAATTGCAAGTTTTGTGCTACACAACACGTAGCTCTAGTTAACCTTCAAAGTTCGGAGTACAGTCGTCGGCAGGAGGCACAGGCGGCAGACCCAGGCATATCAGCGACCTATGACAAACAACGATTGGGGAGTGACAAACCGACCGCGAAGGAAACGGAACGTGAAAGTTACGAAGCTGGATAATTTTGGGCGACGTGGGACAACCTCTGCGTCGAGGAAGGCGTTTTAGTTTTTGACTGGCTCAAACTATGTCAGGAGAACTGTAGTTCCGAGGTCATTAGTTTCCAAAGTCTTATCTAAACTGCACGAACAGCTGGGTCATGCTGGAAGCAACGAACTGGAAGCGGCAGCATATCAACGGTTTTGGTGGCCACATCAACGTAGTAACGTCCCTAACTTGTGCCAGACGTGTGAGACATGCGTCACGTTTAAGAAGCCGAGCATTACGCGAGGAGCACCATTGCAGCCCATAATTCCAGGCTACTTGAACGAGCTAATGGGACTACGAATCGTTGTTCCCCTACCAGAAACATCACGTGGGCCTCGGTACACCTCGGTCATGGTAGACTATTTCACCAAGTAGTGCGAAGCAGTTCCGACCGCACAAGCCGATACAGTCACCGCAACTCCGGCGATGGTGAAGCACTGGGTGTGCCACCGGGGAGCACCGGGGCAGCTACACTCTGCTAGGGGCTCATGTTTCAAAAGTTGGTTGGTGCAAGAACCTTGTTGTGTTCGGTATAAACAAGACGCGAACGGCGGCTTACCACCTGCAAGGCAATAGACAATTTGAGCATACAACCCGGTCACTGAAATCGCTACCGGAGACCTTTGTGGAGCAAAATGTAACTGAGTGGGATGCTTTGTTACCAAAATGCTTGCTGGCATATCGGAGCACAGTGCACGCTTCTATTGGTCAGACATCATTTTTACATGGACCGCAATAGAAGTCCGATTACCTTCCGACATTCTAATATCCAGTCCGCATCAGCCAAATTCATCGGTGACAGTGAATGTAGCAAACTCCTTGATTCGCTTTATCAAACACATCAAACAGCACGCGTTCACCTTGGGAACGTCTATCGACGACAAAAAACTGGTAAGAAAGTTTTCGACGCTTTTTTGAAAGCTGGCGACCAAGTTTACCTGCCTCAGGTACCAACCGCAGGAGTTCCGGTTAAGCCACACCATGCATGGACAGGGCCGTAAATAATACAACGGGTAATATGGGACGTGATACGTGTTATCAGCGATCCGAACAACCCTGCCACTCAACCCATGATAGTACAGTTTAATAGACTTGGGCCATTCCGGAGTAAACCTGAGCAATCTGTCGGGGGCCGATCGAAATGCCTGGGGAAGTAGCAGTTGAAATGGAAGTGTCGGTTCAAGGCGGCTATGGTGTGGCAACTGGGGTGCTTCCTGACTAGAGGTGTTTTCGTGTAGTGAAGGATCGAAACGGTTTTGGCGCGCGTCCAAAATTGTATCGTAGTATTAACGGCACTCTCTCGTGTTGACCTTTCAGAGAGCCTTTCCTGCTTAATTACCGGAGGAGAACAAGAACACGATGACATTGGTTAACGGTAACTTCCTTCGTCCCAATATACCTGTCATGCTGATTACCTTTTGTAGAGACAACATGTTTTGTAATCGAACGTCGTTCTCAACCCTTAAAGTTCTTCCGTGCTTGCACTTTACAAAATATATATATGTCATTTTACACCACGTACCTTTCGGAAATTGAACAGGACTGACTGTTTTCATTCACCCTTGGTGACCTTGAATCGGTTCGTTATTGCTACGTGTTGTCCCGCTGTTCGTTGAACTGGATATCGCTACGTTCTAGTTTGGTCTGTGTTACTCAAAAGTAACACATATTAACTGTTACCTGTGTCTTGCTGTTTTTGGACCTCCGTCAAAGCCGTTTTCCAAAAGTCGTTTTTTCGCGTCGCGTGTTCACCGGTTTACTCCACCCTTTTACTCCAGTTTTTACTGATTATTCTTATCATGGTGAAAAAACGTATGTCACCCAAACCTGACAAAAAGAAAACACTGGAACAAGCCGCCCGTGACGTCAGTGTGGCAGGCCCATCTCAAATACGAGATTGAAAAGTAGTGCTCGTAGATCCGCTAGCAGAAGCTCTGCACAAAGTCCGTGCTCTCGAAAGTCAGGTAAACTCACTGAAAGAAGAGTTTACATCTCTTGCGACGCTACTAAATAAGGTCATGCCTTTGGTCAACCTGGGCAACCTCCAAACTTTGGCTAGCCAACCTGGTATGCTAGCTGCAGGTGAAATATTGAATAGCGTTACGTACGAGGTCAGTGAACGCATTCGTCGTGCCAATAACGCGGTTGTATTCAACGTACCTGACAAGATACCGCTTAACAAGGTGTTGAGTACTCTTCTCAATGATTGTAGACTACCACCCGATTGCTGTTCAGCTACCCGCCTACGTAAGATCCCTGGCCGATCTTGCCCAATAGTCCTGCAATTTAGCAGCCCCGTGCTGGCTAAACGATTCCTTGCTGTCCGATATGTTTTGAATCAGCACTCGAATCTCGGGCGTATTCTGATTAAACCGGACAGAACCCCGCTGCAAAGATCAACTTTGCCTATTACTTCAGTTTCTCAGAAGAAAGAAACTCGAGCGACATCATTCACAAAACCCCAAATCACAAAAGCGCCAAAAAATCCAACCTATAAGGCCTCCTCCTCGACCCTTTGCGAAGTTGACCTTGATTGCTCACAGCAACTAACTTACCGCGATGCAAAAATGCCCTCAGAGGAAAAAAGCAGCCAAAAGGTACCGTTGCGAAGTCCGCAACATCAGCTGCAAACTCGACTGTTGCTGTAGACACGACTGAACACAGTACTCAGACTGTTGATATGTCTGGCTTGTGCGACATGGAATCTGAACTAGAGTGTGGGCTTTCTATCAGTATACACTCCATTAGCCAGCGTTGCCGATGACCCCACGCATCTCTCTATTGACACGACGCCAGCGACCAACAGCTCAAAACAACGGTGTTCCACAGCTCTCCCTCATCGTCTCCCATCGAATCCCTATCAGTACAACAAAAATACTATACCCAGATGTCCCGAAATAACAAAAGGATACTCATTGCCAGTACCAGTAATACCACGCTACCAGTTGGCTCGCCAGCATCCAACAGAACCTCCAATTACCCATTCTGGACCGAAGTCCATTGTCAACCAAGCAAAGTCTCATCGTCGGAACTACCTACTTAACACCCCAAACCCAATAAATCACTTCCAAATTCGCAACAAACCTCGTTACACTACCCACCGTGTCAAACCAATACCCAAGCAACTACAACCAGTGCCTATTACTCCTTCTGATCTGGCTTACCAAGCGTTACCCTTGGTTGCTGCTCCGACAAGACCTAGCCGTTCTTTCAGAAAATCATATTTACTCGAATCAACAAATCACATTGCTCAAACTTCAACTTATCAACATCAGTTCAAAACAAACGGATATCCGGCGCCTAAACGAAGACAACAGTGCGCTGCTATTGACAACTCGACATTTAACGTGAACATTACAGCTCCATCAACTTCGACCAACCGCTCTCACACATCAGGACTCCTGCAGGATGTCTGGTCGCCGAGAAGTGCTACACCTACTGCTGCCCCTTTTTTATGGAGTCCTTCAGGGTGTGGTCCACCAAGCCAAGTTCTCCAAGAGCTTGCCCCTGCTCTGCATCAACTACAGAGACTCATTTATACACTGCAGTCAACCCAACACGGTTGGCTCCAGCCCTACGCGTAACCCCCTTGGACCTCAAACTGACAAGTGACCCGTCAGCGGCTGACTGCCTCCAGCGTAACAATCCGCCGCCCCCGGCACACATATCCGCTGTACTTAACTCACCTAGTCTAAGCGCTTCCAAACTACCCGGTTGCGACACCAATTCAGAAGCTGCTGACCAGCCGACAGGACGCTGTGCTTACAACACGTATACACTCTTCCTCCTCAACGCACGATCGATCAAAAATAAAATGCACCTCATAGGCCCCCTCATTCTTCTACCACGCCCGCATCTGGTGCTGGTCACAGAAACATGGCATTCGGCCGATGAATCTGACACCCCACTACACATCCCAGGGTACACTATTTTCTGTAGTGGACGCGCCAACCACCGAGGTGGCGGGTGTCTCATATACGTCAAGAACGAGTTTCATGCTACATCTTTCCAAACCGTATCCCTGGGTAATTCCGAAGACTCAGTGTGGATTCAGGCCGCTAGAGGTCCATTTGACCTCTTGATAGGCTGTTTATACAACCCACCGCACTCCTCTTGTGTTAGCGTTGACAAAATGCTCAAGCTCTTCCAGGAAGTCTCATTTCTTCCTGCACGCCGTAAAATTATTGCTGGAGATTTTAATATGCCTCATGTCTCGTGGTTTAATCAGACAGCCCCACCCAAATGTAGAGCCCTGGTAGACACTATTTTCACACTTGACTGGACTCAGCATGTGAACACACCGACTAGACAATCTAACATACTGGACCTTATATTCACCAACGGCATTTCCCATGCATGCGCCAGCGTGTTAGACAATATACCGGGCAGCGACCAAAGCATGGTAAAGCTCTTTTTTGCACTGCCTAAATTCCCTTACCAGGAAGATTACAAGGATGAGGTATCACGCTCCCTCCAGCGCATCAACTGGGTAACATTTTCTTCCCTTCTCCGAGCATCACCATGGGACGATTTCTTCCTCTCAGATAATATAGATACTGCGATCAGAGAGCTTTACAATAACCTCACTAACTGCTTAGACGTCCTTGCCCCCCAAAAGAGGAAGCCAAGAAGGCGGCAGACTCTTGATGATGCTTCTACACGCAAACTAGCTACTAAGCTTAAGAAAATGCGCTCCCGCTACAGCAAGACTAAAGACTTTCATCTGATCCTCCGCATGAACGAACTACTAATCGCCTGGAGAAGTGCACAAATGCTCATACATTAGCTGAGCACGAAGCGCTATGCACTGACAACAAGGCAAAGTCTCTTATTCGACTAATGAAGCAGCGAGGCGGCAGCAAAGATACTCCGATCACTACCCTTCTGCTTCCTGATAAAACTATAGTCACAGATGCGGCCGAGCTCTGCGACTGCATTAACACGTACTTCTGTAACTCGTTCACCAGCAATGACTCGACATTACCAACCACGATTCACAAGTACACTGAGGATCAAATACATACTATTGACTTTGACTTAAACAACATCAAGCGAGCACTTTGCTCCATGAAAATGTCTCACCATCCAGGCCCTGATGGTGTACCTTCTTCCGTATTAATACTCGGAGGACCGGATATTCCAGTCCTCCTCCTAAATATCTTCACCATCTCTATGAAGAGCGGACAATACCCGTCTATATGGAAACACGCAACCATCATACCACGACACAAAAGAGGCTGCCGACAAAATATTGACAATTACCGTCCTATTAGCCACACATCCATTGCGTCTAGACTCATGGAAAGAATAATAAAGGACGGGTTGCCTCATTTTCTGTTACAACGCAACCTTATTAATAGGTCCCAACACGGGTTTCTGCCTGCTAAATCTTGTCAAACTTGCCAGTTTGAATTCTTAAACGACGTTACGCAGTCCATAGACCTGGGTCAAGCGCTGGTCATCATCTTCCTTGATATGAAAAAAGCATTTGACCGGGTCCCACACAATGGTCTGTTGACAAAATTAGCTGCATTCGGTGTTTCTGGCTGCCTCCTTTCTTGGTTTTCTTCTTACCTTTCTAATCGGACGCAGTCAGTGCTACTGGGTGATGCCACGTCTAAAAAGGCATCTGTAACCAGCGGAGTGTTCCAAGGCAGCGTGTAGCGTCCTGACGAATGCGACACAAGAAATCCGTGGTACAATAAGACAGAAGACGGCGGGATATAAAGATTGTCTTGAGAAAATAGCTATGTACAATAGCTATGAAAACATAGCTTGAGGACAATGGGAGAAAATGGTGAAGCAATGAGTAACACCACGTTGGAGCGCAACAGCCGGCAACGCGCGGGCAGGATGGCGGACCAGGTTCAAAATTACAGTCCAGTATATATAGGCTTGGGATGGGTGCAAAGTAAAACAAAATGTGTACCAGTCTGGATGTGATGTTTGATGGAGTAAAATGTCATGGTCACTACAAGCGTCCTAGGTCCTCTGCTGTTTTTACTGTACATCAATGACGTATTCCCGGTCTTCCAACAAGGCACTCCCTACCTCTTCGCTGATGATATAAAAGTCGTATTCTCATTTGATCCTAGCTGCCTACGTAATGGCCTCTCCAGCATTCAAAGAGATCTCCGTGCTCTTGAAACATGGTGTGACCTATGGAAACTAGAATTCTCACCAACAAAATGTAACGTTCTTTCATACAGGTGCTCTGTACCGCCAAACATATTAACTCTTAACGGAACACCACCGGATAACAGCATTACTGTGCGCGACCTCGGCGTGCACTACTCAAGCTCATTGAATTTTGCGGAACAAGCGAGCTACAGCTCTGCAAAAGCCAGGTCTATCGTTGGCCAAATACTAAAGTCAATGAGCCTGTTAGAGTCGCGACTCATGCTCTATAAGTTGTGTGCCCGACCTATAGTAGAGTACTGCTCGATAGTGGTTACTAATTCACGCAAAAGTGATAGGATGATCATTGAGAAAGTCCAGCGTTCGTTCACTAAACGCCTTCTAGGTTCAGCTACGCTCAGTAATCAAAGCCGCTGTAAGCAGCTTGGTCTGGAACCACTATGGCTGCGGAGACTGAAAACCAACCTAGTTTTTCTTTATAAGCTAACCAAAACATCAGACTCAAGTATTGAAAGATATTTTCAACCGCTGGGTGACACACGTTATCCTCTTTAGAGGGTTGCCTATTCCGGGAGCCCAGAGAGCGATTCGAGAAGACGGATCGAGTTGCAGGGAAACTTTTATTGGTTCAGCAAAAGATTCCCTGTTAGCTAGCTATAAATGAACGACACCGTGGACGCTCTAGCTAGGGGAACGGATCAAGCACAGCACACAGAGCAGTCGCGCGTTGCAACCGAAGCGAGCGCCAAGCAAAAATGGCGATGAGCAAGTAAAGCATTCGAACTCAGCAAGCAGTTCAACAAACCACACCGGTTGCCTAGAGGTACAATTAAATAACTTCAGTTAGAATTTTACACAGGCAAACCGGGGAATCTCCAGACTGCTACATAGCCCTCTCCCAGAAGGGACTGTGTAAGCAGTCCTTCGATCTACGTGAGGACTGTCCGTCGCCGGCCAGCCTTCTGCGAGACCAGGTTGTGAAACCCGATGCAGCTGCTGGGGGAGAACCATGCAATCGGACCCTAGCGGGCTCCCACCCGTGTCCTCCCTACGGTGTCGAAACGGTAAAAAAACTGTTTGTAGGGGGGGGACAGTTAATAAAGTTCACGTAGGCGGTTGAACAGGAAGTTCGTTCTACTTCCAGTTGACGCGCGGGGATCCAGCGAAAGTGAAACTGAGGTGCAACCAACCGACGGTGTATATGGAAAGCAAATGAAAAAACAGCATAAATGCATAGCAATACACAAAAGAGTGCAAAGCGAAAAACGTGCAAAGCTGTTTTTGGGTTTTCAAAAGATTTTGCTCTTTTTTAGTAATTTCAAAACGTTTTGATCTTTTTTGTGGGTTTTCAAAAACGCTTAGTAAGAGCAGAAAATTTCGAAGGCACGTTTTATGTAAAATAATAAGTGCTAACAAAGTCTGAAAAACGAACTGGAGGCCTGAGTTTCCTACCGCGTCGATTGAGGGTAGGGCGGGTAGGAGTGCTGTCGGTTGTGTTTGTCGGTTCTGCTGGAGCGGGCTGACTCGTCTGAGGTTGCGGTGCCGGCTGTGATGGCACGGGCTGTGAAGGTGCTTGTTGCACCGGCGAGTCAGACTTGTCAAGGTATGCTGGCTTGAGTCGATCGACGTTGACCGGCTCAGTCTTACCATTGTAGTCAATGGTAAACGTTTTGTCGCTTCTACGTACGACACGGTACGGACCAGAGTAAGGAGGCTGAAGTGGTCGGCGTACGCTGTCAGTGCGAACGAACACGTGCGTGCAAGTAGTTAACCGTTCGTCCACGTTTGTACGCAAGCTCTGTGCTCTGGGTTGCACAGGCTGAAGCTGTCGCATGTGATGAGATAGGCGAGCTGCGTAGTCGCCATAGTCGAAAGTTGTTGGCGCTTTTGGTGAGACGAGTTCACCAGGTAAGCGTTGTGCGCATCCAAAGACTAGCGACGATGGAGTGGCGTGCAAGTCCGCTTTAATCGTGTTTCTTATGCCTAAGAGAACGAGCGGAAGTGCTTCGTGCCAGGATGTGCTAGATTGGGCACAGAGTGAGGCTTTGAGTTGCCGGTGGAACCTTTCTACCATCCCATTAGCTGCGGGATGGTATGCGGTGGTTCGGTTATGTTGGCAACCAAGAACGTTGAGCAATTTGCTGAAGGATCCGTCAAAGTGTGATCCTCTGTCAGTGATGACTACGCTTGGGCAACCGAACTGAGCTACCCAGCGTTCTAAGAAAGCTTGTGCAACTGTCTCAGATGAGCAGTTGACTAACGGAATTGCCTCTGGCCAACGAGTGAATCGGTCGACACAGGTGAGTAGGTACACGTAGCCTTTGCATGGAGGCAAAGGTCCCACCAGGTCGACATGGACGTGTGCAAAACGAGCGTCAGGAGCGGGAAAGACGCCAAGTGTGCTTTTGGTGTGTCTGTAGACCTTGGCGCGCTGACACTCTAAGCATGCGCGTGCCCAAAGGTGGACATCGCGATTGACGTTGGGCCATATGAAGCGTTCCGTTACGAGCTTCTGCGAAGCACGTATGCCGGGATGAGACAGGTTGTGTAAAGCATTGAAAACTAGTCGACGCATTGAGGTAGGAACTACGGGTCGGGGAGAAGTTTGTGAAACTTCACAAAGAATGGTCCCTTCAGATGAAGCTAGTGGGACTTCACGTAGTTTTAACGAGGTGTTGCGTCGTAGTTTGTCTGTGTCGGGATCAGCTTGTTGGGCAGCAGTCATAGCGGCTAGATCAATGTTGGTGCCAGGCGATAAGCTGATCTGCTGAATGCGTGAAAGCGCATCCGCGACGGGATTGAGAGCACCTGAGACATGACGTACGTCTGTCGTAAACTGAGAAACGTAGTCTAGGTGTCTAGTTTCCCGCGGCGAGTACTTGTCCGTTGCGCCATTGATTGCGTAGATCAATGGCTTGTGGTCGGTGAAGACTGTAAAATGTCGACCTTCGAGGTAGTGACGGAAATGTCGGATACCTAGGTAGATAGCTAACAGTTCCTTACCGAAGGTGCTGTATCGCGATTCGGCAGGTTGTAAACGTTTCGAGAAGAAACCTAGAGGTATCCATCGATGGTCGATGAGTTGCTGAAGAACTGCCCCGACGGCAGTGTCTGATGCGTCAGTTGTCAGAGAGAGTGATGCAGACGTGTCTAGATGGGCGAGAAGCGCTATGTTGGAGATAGCGTCTTTGAGCTTCTCGAAAGACAATTTAGCGTCGTCTGGAAAGTGAAAAGAGCGTTGTTTACCGCGGAGCAAGTCAGTCATTGGTTGAACAATGCTCGCGCAGTTAGGGATAAAGCGTCGATAATAGTTGACCAGGCCAAGGAATCGG
Source organism: Dicrocoelium dendriticum (assembly GCA_944474145.2). NCBI lineage: Eukaryota > Metazoa > Platyhelminthes > Trematoda > Plagiorchiida > Dicrocoeliidae > Dicrocoelium > Dicrocoelium dendriticum. The sequence continues at coordinate 80,908,419 of OX104065.1, read as the reverse complement.
CGTAACTGCTTGAAGGAACTGGGAGCAGGATAGTCCTTCAGTGCCTGGATTTTGTCTGGCAGAGCTTCAATACCAGAGGCGGATATGCGGTGGCCAAGAAAGTCGATGGAGCTCTGGCCAAGCTCGCACTTATGGGGGTTGACGGTAACCCCATGCTGGGTTAAGCGTTGGAAGAGAGCGTCGAGTTGATGAAGATGTTCTTCATCAGAAGAGCTGGCGATGAGTATGTCATCTAAATAAGGGTAAACGCCTTCGAGTCCTCGCGTTACCTCATGAATGAAACGCTGAAAAGTTTGGGCAGCGTTGCTGAGGCCGAAAGGCATTCTGAGGTACTCGAATAAGCCAAATGGCGTGATGACTGCTGTTTTAGCAATGTCATCTGGTGCGACAGGTATCTGGTGGTAGGCACGAACTAAGTCGACTTTGCTGAAGATGGACTTGCCAGCTAGAGCTGAGGTCAAGTCGTGCATGTGCGGAATAGGGTATTTATCCGGGACGGTAACTTTGTTAAGTGCCCTGTAGTCACCACAAGGGCGCCAGTCACCGGATTTCTTCGGCACCATGTGTAATGGTGATGCTCATGGACTTTTGGACGGGCGGATGGTTCCCAGTTCGAGCATTTGCTCGAATTCCGCCTTTGCAGCTTTGAGCTTGTCCGGGGCTAATCGGCGAGGGCGGGCCGAAACAGGTGGGCCCTTAGTGCAGATGTGATGCGTGACGTTTGACGTCACAGGAGGCAACTCGTTCAGGACGCGAACGAGTTTAGGGTGCTTGGTGAAAAGTTCTAGAAAAGGCTGTGAAGCTTGGGGTAGGACACGAATGGGAGTGATAGCAGCCACGTTGGCGCTGGTCCCGATAATACTGAGCTGTGTCCTGGAGTCGATAAGCTTCTTCCTTTTAGCGTCGACGATGAGGTCGAAGCGTTGGAGAAAGTCTATGCCTATGATAAATAAATAAATAAATAAATCTTTTATTCTCAACAAGGTGAGGCACGCCTTTACAGGCATGATCACTTCGACATAACGACGCGTGAGCAAGAATGTGCAAAACTCCGGTATGTTTGCCATAGCAGTTTGTGTTTGTGTAGGGGTTATGTATGTATGTCATTGTATGTGTATGTGTAAGTAGCTGTGTTTTGTGCTTGTAGTTGTGCTGCTCCAACCTTCAATGCTTAATATTGTCATCAACATGCGAGTAGGAGATTGGTGTCCGTGGGTTGGAGAAAGGCACGGCAGCGATTATGAAAGGCCAACGAAAGGTTCGCCGGAGGCCTAAATTGAGCGTTAGCAGCTTTTCGCCGAAAGTTGCGATTGGTGTGCCATTGGCGGCACGCAGCTTGGTCGGCGATGGTGAGACGACCTCATCTGAGCTACGGGGTATGACGCTAACTTCTGCACCAGTGTCGACTAGAAAGTCGGTGCCGGAAGTTAAATCCCTGACGCGGATGAGGCGACTTTGGTGTTGGCCGGTCGCGTCCGTCGCCGTTACAGACCGGCCGAGGTTACCCTGCTTCTCGGCGAAGTTGCAAGGCTTTACACATTTATGAGCTGCGGTACCAAAGCGCTGATGATACCAACAGCTAACTTGCCTGTTGCTAGACCGAGAACGTTTGGAGGGCGATTTTGAGCGGCTAGGACGACGACGGGTCATAGTAAGCTGTTGCACCTGGCGACTAAGTGTCGCAACTTGTGCTTGCAGGGCTTCTATGGTTGACTGTAAGCCAGTGATAGAATTGCCCTGGGACGCGACGACATGGACCTTGCTGGCGTTGGCCTGTGGCTGTGATCGTTCAATAACTCGATCCGCTAAGTCTGCTAGTTGAGTGAGCGGAACGGAGCTCACTGTAGCGAGAATCGCTTGTGTGTTTTCCGGTAGCCGCTGTAGCCATAGTTCGCGAAGTAAAGTCTCGTCCATGGTTGGAGAACCAAGGAGTTGCTGCATCTCTCGCAGCAGGGTTGAGGGCAGTTTGTCGCCCAATTGCAGATCCCTGAAAAGCTGCTGCAGGCGAACTTTCTCAGAGGGCATAACACGCTTAATCGTGGCTTCCTTGAGAGCCTCATAGCGGTTTTCGGTCTGAGAAATGATGACGTCACGAACCTGCATTGATATCTCCTTGGGGAGATGGGACAGGAGCTTGCAATACTTCGCGTAGTCGGAAGTGATTCTGTGGTTATAAAACTCAGCCTCCAGATGAGCGAACCACAAAACAGGATCCATGTCCCAAAAAGGTGGAACTGAGAGAGTTACAGCGCTTAGTAGAGACTCTACCTTATGGTCTACAGATTCCATGGCTTGAAAAATTAACGCAAAAAATAGGCTACCGTATGAAAAAATTAAACCGGAAAATATGAGAAATAAATGGAACGAGCTCACCAGAGAAAAGTTCCAAATATCCGGCGCGGAGATTGATCCGGATTCGGGGTCACCAATTTAGAGGGTTGCCTATTCCGGGAGCCCAGAGAGCGATTCGAGAAGACGGATCGAGTTGCAGGGAAACTTTTATTGGTTCAGCAAAAGCTTCCCTGTTAGCTAGCTATAAATGAACGACACCGTGGACGCTCTAGCTAGGGGAACGGATCAAGCACAGCACACAGAGCAGTCGCGCGTTGCAACCGAAGCGAGCGCCAAGCAAAAATGGCGATGAGCAAGTAAAGCATTCGAACTCAGCAAGCAGTTCAACAAACCACACCGGTTGCCTAAGTGTACAATTATAGAATTTTGGTTAGAATTTTACACAGGCAAACCGGGGAATCTCCAGACTGCTACACCTCTACGCAAAAAGCCACACTCATTCGCACTACCCAAAACTCGTTGCTCTATACGTTTTAACTTCTTCCTCTATAGATATGCGCATGTGTGGCATAAGTTACCAGAAACCATCAGAGCATCTGATAGTATCCTGCAATTCTCCACGGCCATAAATAGACTACTAAATGTCCCCAAGGTAGCAGATATCTTGGGCACTTGCATTCCTGAGGACGAGCTGTGGGAGAACGGCCCCGATCACATATAGAATTCCATACAAAGCCTTAATTGTGCTGAATAATACCGATGCGCAAAGAGCCTTGTTGGTCTATACACCTAGCACCAATAAGGCCCATTTCAAAACCGACCCTGTCCTCTCCTTATCACGCTATTAACTTTTAATCCCTCTTCTAGCGGACTGCCGTTTGCCAGTGCCCTGCCTTGCCCTAGTCTCATCTGACTGGCTTGCTTCTCTTTGACTTACTCCAGACTACCAGCACGATTCTGTAGCCTTCTGGCTATACCCCCCTTCTCAAGAGCCTGCTGGTCTTGCTCACCCTTTTTAACATAGCCACCTCCATCTCTAACCTGCCCATTTCTGCGGACTCTGAATATTTTGACCGTACCGGTCATTGTTCGGAAGACCGAACACTCTGTTCCCCTCCCTAGTTGACCTTCCACACCTTATCAGTAACCCAGCGCACTGTGCTGACCTGGTTTCCTCTGACCAGTCTCCTACTATCTGACTGCCTACAGAGCACTGAGCTGTAAACGGTACAGGTTCGGTGCAACCAAAACACCATTTCCCTCACCCCGAGTGCTTTTACCTAAATAACTAATGTAAACTCCCCCATAACTAACATGTCCATTTATGCTGACATTCTCCATTTGTCTTCCCAACGTAACTGTACTATTAAATCTCAATGCGCCGACTAATACAGCCTCGTGTATTTCGGCTCCTGCTTTCTGACTCCTGTGACGATACTGGCCAATATTAAGACGACCAACTACCTTGTCCACAGTACCTTAGAGAGTCTCGTCGGCTCCGCTACTCCTAATCAGTAAAGCTTTCTTCACTCTGACCCTTTTCTTTCCTTACTTCGTTGTATTCATTCCTTGCATCGGACTGCTAACTCTCAGTACCGTGCCCTGACCGAGTCTCATCTGACCAGTCTATTTTTCTTCTGGCTACTTTCAAAACTAGGAAGATAAAAACAGGCTAGGCTTTGTTGACTCAATGCTATGTTCCCCTCACCTCAGGAGCCTGCAAGATATGCTCAACCTTTATTATCTTGCTAACTCCGTGAGCATCCTTGACTCATTCACCCTTTATTAATATGGCTCTCTTCTCCTCCCTATTATACGTCCTAATCCTAACACGCCGACTATTCCAGGCTTGTTAGATCGGCTTCTTGTTCTCCGGAGTCATTCAGACTTCTGAGACGTTGACACTTCTGGTTCGGTTTACCTAATGGACTGTACAAATGCCTTCGGAGGCCTCGTTAAATTTTACACCCTTTAACAATAAAACCGTCCTCACCTTTACCCGAGACGTTATTACTCTAGGCTCTACATTACAAACACTTTGTTCCCCTTGTCCCGAGACTTTCCTTGTCATGCTATCTGGCTTTTCATATGGACGCTGCCATCCCTAAAGCTTTTTATCTTATGACACACATTACTGCATATTACTACATATTTCACTCTTTGAGCTGATATTCTAAACTCGTATCAGCGATCTCTGCTTCCTACTACTTTTAGAGGGTTGCCTATTCCGGGAGCCCAGAGAGCGATTCGAGAAGACAGATCGAGTTGCAAGGAAACTTCTATTGGTACAGGAAAAGATTCCCTGTTAGCTAGCTATAAAAGAAGGACACCATGGACGCTCTAGCTAGGGAAACGGATCAAGCACAGCACACAGAGCAGTCGCGCGTTGCAACCGAAGCGAGCGCCAAGCAAAAATGGCGATGAGCAAGTAAAGCATTCGAACTCAGCAAGCAGTTCAACAGCCCACACCGGTTGCCTAGGTGTACAATTAAAGAATTTTGGTTAGAATTTTACACAGGCAAACCGGGGAATCTCCAGACTGCTACATACTGTGACCCATAATGATTAGGGATGGGTAGACATATCGGTCTGCTCACATCTCCCTGAAAACATCGTTGGCTTTTCCACTTCACCTCAATAGAGCGCTTCCCTGTTCGCCTCTGCATTACTTTTTCAATTGGACGGATATCCCTTCGGACCTAGCTCTAATCTACCCTCGGCTGACCAGCCCCCGTTTCTGACTGCTTTCCGAATTTCGAGCCATTATTACTCTAGCTCTGCGTTCCAAAATATCTGTTCCCCCAACCCCTGAAGTCCTACCCGAACGGCCTCCTGCTCTCCGGAATTATCCAGAATTCTGAGACGTACTCTCTCTTAGTTCGGTTAACTCAACTACCTGATTACATTACCCGGAGAGCATCGTGGGTTTTCCCATCTTTTGTCAAAAAACATTTTCCATCCTGACCCTAACTCTTATTATCGCGCTCTGCTTTAATTTCTTTAATTAGAGTGCACGATCTTACTGCTCTGTGGTGATTTAGTCCCACTGATTTGCCTCTTTCTCTTTTATGCTCCAATGCTACTCTGACTTAAGTGGTATGCGCTATGCAGACTCAACGCTCTTGTCCAGCTACCCGGAGATTCTGCTTGACTCGCTCAACCTCTATTGTTGCGGACCTCTACCTGTCTTTAAATTTACGCGCTATTCCTACGCGCCGACTAATCTAGTTTCGCTAGATCAGACACTTGTTTCCAGTTTTACTTAGAGTTATTCCACGTTACAAACCTTGGTACGGTTGACTCGACGTCTTGCTTACATCACCTGGAAAGCCTCGTGGGATCCCTCACTCCTTATAAGTAAACCTTTTCATACCGACCCTAACCTTTTCTCATCTCGCTATCTGTTTTCATTCCCCTTTTTAATCGGACGACCAGCTTTACTGCCATGCCGTGATCCTGTCTCACTGGACTAGTCTGTTTATCTCTGACTGCTCCCATGCTGCCGAGCCTTGAACGGTATTGGCTCCGCTGAGTCAACTCTACTACCCATACTCTGAGGAATTTTAGAATGGTACCCTCATTATTGTTATAGCCTCATTCTTATCTGCATTGTACGACCTAGTCCCAAAGGGCCGATTAATCCAATACCACTTCGTCGGCCTCGTATTCACTGAATTCATTTGGACTTCTGGAGCATCACTTCTTTTGGTTTGGCTGACCCAATGGTGCTGTTTACACTACTTGGAGAGCCTCGTGGGCTTTTCCACTCTTTACCAATTAACCCTGCTCACCCCGACCCTAAACTTTTCTTCTCTCGCTTTCTGTTTTCAATCCTTTTTTAATCGTAAGTCTGGCTTTACCGCATTGCCCTGATGCTGGATCACCTGCCTGGTCTGTTTCCCCCAGTCTGCTACTATTCTACTAAGACTACGCGGTATGCGCCCCGTAGTCTTAACATGATGTTTCCCTTAAATTTAGCGCCTGCTTGACTTGCCCACCATCTAATGCTGGCCCCTTGCTTACCTTTACCACATGTCCTTATACAAACGCGGCGACTAATCAAGTCTTACTCGACCGGCCTCCTGCTATCCGGATTTATTCAGACTTCTGAGACGTCGCCTCTCTTTGTTCGTCTGAATCCACTATCCCTTTACATTACCTAGAGAGCCTCGTGAACTTCTCCCACCCATCGTCAATAAACCTTTCCCATTCTGACCCAAACCCTTATTATCGCGCTCTGCTTTCATTTCTTTAATTGGATTGCACGATCTTACTGCTCTGAGGTGATCTAGTCCCACTGATTTGCCTCTTTCTCTTTTATGCTCCAATGCTACTCTGACTTAAGTGGTATGCGCTATGCAGACTCAACGCTCTTGTCCCCCTACCCGGAGATTCTGCTTGACTCGCTCAACCTCTATTGTTGCGGACCTCTACCTGTCTTTAAATTTACGCGCTATTCCTACGCGCCGACTAATCTAGTTTCGCTAGATCAGACACTTGTTTCCAGTTTTACTTAGAGTTATTCCACGTTACAAACCTTGGTTCGGCTGACTCGACGTCTTGCTCACATCACCTGGAAAGCCTCGTGGGATCCCTCACTACTTATCAGTAAACCTTTTCATACCGACCCTAACCTTTTCTTCTCTCGCTTTCTGTTTTCAATCCCTTTCTTATCGGACGTCCGGCTTTACTGCATTGCCGTGATATTGGCTCACTTGCCTAGTCTGTTTCCCTCAGTCTGCTACTATGCTATTAAGACCTACGCGGTATGCGCCCCGTAGTCTTAACATGATGTTTCCCTTAAATTTAGAGCCTGCTTGACTTGCTCACCATTTACTGCTGGCTCCTTTCTTACCTTTACTACATGTCCTTATCCACACGCGCCGACTAATCAAGTCCTACCCGATCGGCCTCCTGCTCTCCGGATTTATTCAGACTTCTGAGACGTCACCTCTCTTGGCTCGTCTGACTCTACTATCCCTTTACATTACCTAGAGAGCTTATTGGACTTCTGTTACCCATCGTGAATAAACCCTTCTCATCCTGTCGCTAACTTATGTTTTATCGCGCTCTGTTCTCAATTGTTCTTCAACTGGCGATGTGGTGATCTAGTCCACCGATCAGTTTCCTTCTCTCTGATTGCTGATATGCCACTCTGACTTAAGAGGTATAAGCTATACAGACTCAACGCTCTTGATCCTTTACTACCTTAAGCTGCTAGACTCGTTCACTTTTTGTTTACAGCCTCTTTTCCTGCCTTTTATTTTACGTGCTATTCCTACGCGCCGACTAATCTAATCTCGCTAGGTCAGCCATTTGTTTCCACTCTTACTTAGAGTTATTCCACGTTACAAACCTTGGTTCGGCTGACTCGACGTCTTGCTTACATCACCTGGAAAGCATCGTTGGCTCCCTCACTCCTTATCAGTAAACCTTTCTTATACCGACCCTAACCTTTTCTTATCTCGCTTTCTCTTTTCATTCCCCTTATTAATCGGACGACTAGCTTTACTGCCCTGTCGTGATCCTGTCTCACTGGACTAGTCGGTTAATCTCTGATTGCTTCCATGATTCCGAGCCTTGAACGGTATTGGCTCCGCAGAGTAAACTCTATTACCCCACATTATTGTTATAGCCTCATTCTTATCTGCATTGTACGACCTAGTCCCAAAGGGCCGATTAATCCAATACCGCTTCGTCGGCCTCGTAATCACTAAATTCATTTGGACTTCTGAGACATTAATTCCATTGGTTCGGCTGACCTATTGGTGCTGTTGACACTACTTGGAGAGCCTCGTGGGCTTTTCCACTCTTTACCAAAAAACCCTTCTCACCCCGACCCTAACCTTTTCTTCTCACGCTTTCTGTTTTCATTTCTTTTTAACTCGGACGTCCGGCTTTACTGTCCTGCCGTTATCCTCTCTCACCTGACCAGTCTGTATCTTTCCGCCTGCTTTTATTTCCTATTATCCTTGGCCTTTTCTCTTATTGCGCTTTAATTTGTATTCCCATAGCTTACACTCATTGCGCCTATCCAAGTTATCCTCGTGCGCATGATCTCATTCGCTCTGAGCTCGTTCCTGAGTATTGGCAGCACTCGGACCACTGCCAAGTGTTGCTTGACTAGTACTTCCATTAGTATGCTCAACTTACCACTCTTCCTATTCCTATGCTCTTTACTTTATGCTCGCACTGGTATACTATTGAGACCGTACGTGTCACAACGACACCCAATGCACGGCAGTTTTGGCCCCCTGTGACCATTTTCCTAGATTCTGAAGGCTTTTGGACTGTAGAATCCTAAACGCTTTAGTGTAATTACTCTTACAAACTACTCCTCGTATTGCCGGCATCATTCACTCGCTCCTAGCCGATTCCTTGAAATTCCTTTTCCTCTTGGAATGTTGCTCTACCTATCTTGCTCCCGCATTCGGTCTCAACCTAGTTGTCCTCAGTTTCACCTAAGATGCCTCTCGCATTCTGGCTTCTGCCATCATCATCGGTTTACCTGTTTCTCTAAAACCATCGCATCATTCGCTTAACTTTGTTAAAACGCTTTGTTAAATCGGTCTTTTGACTCTGCGCGTGCAGAACCTTCTTCCCACGTAGCAGCTGTAGCCTGAGTCACACCAGCGACGTAATGTATAGAACGCGTTTGCGAATTATGTATACTAAACAAAATTACATAAGTTTGAAGGTATCATAGGCATCGGTGAGCGCCACCAGTCTGTGTTATTGCTTCTTGATTCATTGCTGTCTCTGTTTGGCCACCTCTTGTCCGTTGCCCGTTTTTCCCGAGATTCCCACAGGTACATCCGCCAAAACAAGAAGGTTTATCCACTGGGACTGGCCGACCCATCCTCAAACCGCTTGGTCCTTTCTCCAGGAAATGAAATACCCACACACTGGTCCAAATGGAGCTCATTCCGCCATTCCGGAGGCGCTACCTTCATGGGGTGTAAACAAATGGGTTTAGCTTGCGTCGTACTCAGAGAACAATTTACTCACCTGGAAGAATATATGTACATGGATCCTCCGTTCCACAACCGAAGACAAACAACTCTGGCGTGATTACCTTCACTGCATCAAACATTCCTATCCGCCAGTCACCTGGAGCTATTCTGATGTCATTTCACGGACAGCGTTGCACACGTATACGTGGCTATTCCGATGGTCTTCCATGGAATTTTCACTTGGCTACGGAAACAGTTACACTTACTTACATTTGCAGGAATTCCAAATTCAATTTGCGGAGCATGGCGTTTTTACCTATTAAGGACATATTCAGCCACAAAAACAACTTCACGCACCGACCCCATGACAAGTCCAGCGAGGATAGCTGGACATGGTTTGCGAGCCGAGCATGAATATAATAGAAGAGCCGTCCTCTATTAACAATGTGTTTACTCACCTGCATCATTATCATTCGACTCTTCGAATCTTGCATCATTGACCAGCTTCAACGACTGCTGCCGTATCAGAACAAAGCCATTCGGCCAACCAACGAAGAATTTTGGCTGTCAACCGACTGCGAATAATAGAATGCAAAATCGGTCTATACGATGCATAACCGACTTGCACTACTGTTCAACGAAATCTACGGCAGTGTTCCAGGACGTGGTGGGTTTTCGCCTGGCAAGCGTTCTTTTTATAAAAAGCCACAAATGTCCGCTTAACAACACTGCAACGTGGCGGATGTGACTCGCCACAAAATAAAGTCACAGCTATGCATTGCACACTGACGCAGTCCTCAGCCTTCTACATAGAACCTGTGCAACTAATTCTGCTATGAAGAATGCTTTGTTGGAGCACAGATCATCTCTATCTCGTAATGGTTATTGGTTGCAAAAAGCCTTGTTTTGGCTCCTGTGCTCACGGATCACTACCTGGCGAAATTACCCCCAACTTGTGTTTTGACGGATTTTTGCGCGCCACAGCGCCATAATGTCCCTGGGTCTGACTATTACATGACAGCATGCTCACTCATACGGACAACATCTTTTCTTTTATAACTTTCATCAAAACGAAATGTTTTAACATTCCACAGAAGCTATGCTTGTATGCATTTTTGATGACGCCTTTACAGGTGTGTCTCGTTTTACCGAGAATATACTATTTATTTATTTGTTTATTTATTTATAAGGGACATTTAATTCATTAATTTGCCTCTTATGGTCCCCTTCCAAGCAATCAGCACACCATGACCGCAATGCACCAGCGTTTGTTCACGTATGTTACCTCATTGTTTCACTCTCTCCTACTTTTGCATTTCATACGCAATTATTTTACCATTAATAGCATTTTATCTATTGTCGCGTTGTAGTGGTCGAAAAATACTAGGAAGGTTTCAACCCCTTAGCAAAAGGCAAAAGTTGGAGAGGGTCAACTCACAGTCTAATCACAGTTGAGTTTCGAGTCGTAGGTCGTGCTATACCTATGGCAAACATCGAGCGCAATAGAACTGGACGTTTGATAGTACTTCCAAGTATACTATCTGATTTGCAAGCAGACTAAACAGCACCGCACGCAAGCAGAATCAGCGCAGCCAGAAATCAGCAAGACGGAACGCGGGGCGCGAAGAAGTGTATTGTAATCATTAATTCAAAAACTGTACAAAAGACGTCATGACAAAAATGATGACAAGAAAGACAAAATGTGAAAGATTAATGACCACTACAGCGTCTTAATATATGCATTTTCATGGACTTCAGAACTCCCCTTAATTCCCGTCACTTAATTGTTTGGTAATCCGCGACACCCAGACACACAATTTGTATGTTTCGCAGTCTTCTTTCTTATCCAGGTCGTCATTTTTCTCTTATTTTACCGTGATTAGTTATGCTCTCGTTCGTCGCCATTCCACATATCTGTCAGCAAAGAAAGTGCCTTCGAACAGTTGCTGATCTTGCTACCCAGCAACGGTAATTAATTTAACACGTAAACATGCTGCACACAATTATAAAATACAACTCTATTTTCCCAGTTACTTCAGTTACGATTAACAGCGTTTCCTCTTTTTACATTTTCATTACGTTTCTTTATACAGACGTTCCACTACAACTCCGCGAGTTAATTCTTTCCTGACGAAATGTATAGGCAGCTTTCGCAATACTGCGAACTCCTATTTTGAAACTTCTTCCGCCAGTCCGTTAGTTACGAGTTACCTCGGTAGTAACGAGTAACGTTACATAACAGAATCTGTGCAAATAATAAGACCTACCAATGTGTTAAACCACATGTGTTGTGGTCAATTAATATAACTTAAAGTGTATGCCTATTATTTATGTGGGATCAAATGTCAACGTAGACGTAGTAAACTGCAACTGAACCCTTGTTAACGAACTAGACTTGCGTCCCATTTTTGTCCAGTTTGCTACTTTTATTGCGTAGATTTTGCTACCAAAATAGTGCCAGGATTTACAATGTCACGTCCACTGGCAAACTTTGACCATTCGTTCGGCAGCAATATTTTTATCACTTGCACCGCATTTCACACTGACCATACGAACCGCTACCAAGCGGATAACTGATCAGCACAAGTGGCGAAAAATGCGTTCGAAACTCCGTCAGTGGACAAAGCACTGCATTCTTTGTCAAAAAAGAAAAATTCAGCGCTGCTTTAGCACCGTGCCAGGCGCTTTCTAGTGTATCAGTGCCAACAGCAAACATGTCCAGAACAACATTGTCGGCCCTCTGCCTACATCCAACGTTTTTGCTTAGAAGCTGACATGTTTTGATGTATTCACGCATCGGCGCTGCCCAGTGCAAATGCAGAATGCTTCAGCCGAAACAGTCGTTTTAATGTTCATCGAAACGCGAATTAACTTGTCTTGCACACTTGCCAACCTCACCCCTGGTAGAGGTCCCCAGTACATCTTCGCTTCGTTCCGTGATCGGAACCGCATGTTCGGTTGTTCGCACTTACGCACAATGGCTTACCGCTCAGCTGCTGCCGGATTAACCGAGGATATTCGCCTACAGTTTAAGGCCGCACATACTGCAACGCAGTTAAGCGTCCGGTGGTCAAACGTCAACCCAGCATCTTCTCAGTATTCGTAATACCGTAAAAGTATTCCTCGGATGTTGTCCAACTGAACTAGTCTTTTGCACAACATCTAGTCTTCTTGGTTTATTCATACTAGATCCAAGAGCCACCGGCGAATCGGTTTCTACTTCACATGTTGCACGATTGAAGTAACCCTTTACTGCCGTTCGTCCAGATCGACCTAACCCTCGAAGGCAATAGATTCACCTTGGTTTGTGCACTTGTTCTTTTCTCTTTGTTGCGTCTACACCTTCCGTATACCATTGACACCACCCTACGGAGGTCCCTACAATATCCTAGCTCATAAGGGAATAGTCTAATGTTGGAGAGGAATAGTTGTAATGATTCCGTTAGTATTGATCGTCCGAATCCTGCTTATATCGAGCTGCATTCACCCAAGCCTTCTACTGACTTGTGTTCCTGGACAGACTCCGCTGCAAAGCTAAACTCCCACGTAGACGATATGCGACTTCAGTACTTCTCCTCACCTCCATCCACACTTATCACAAACCCGATAAACATTAACGTGCAAGCTCCAACCTTTCAGTTCTTTTCCCTTATCTAATTATGACCTAAGAAACCTAGTGCCGATACAGCCTTTGCCCATCCGACAGTCGCATTATTGGGTATTCTGTAGCGCTGGTGCATTTTTTCCAATTTTAGCTTAGTATTCTTATATGCTACAGTGTTATGCAGATTTTCAGTTAACTCGAGCAGTACATAAGTCCTCCGAAGCTAGTTTTGCTTTATCGCTCCGGTCTGCTGCCTGCCTCGTCGTTTTGTTTGTCCTGCGAGATGCTCGCTCAACGGCTAGGACCTAGCATATTGCTCGCGCTGCACTATACACCAGATCGTACCGCTAGGCGAGGAAGCTCACAGTGGGTTAATAACCGTTTTACCTAAACCGTCTTAGTGCAGACGAAGACGATTTTTGTAGTTATAACTCGTTCGCTACAAGTTAGTCACCAAGTGCGACGTAATGGCAACTATCTATTACATGTATCCAAGTACTTGATAATTATGCTGGGTTCTTCGATAACCGACCTCACCTGAAGTATAGCTAGATCTTGCCATATCATCACTTTATTTGCTGCTTTCCAACTGTAATCCATTGAGAAGTGCACAGGTAATTTCTGGTCTTTGTTTGACCTTCTGCACTTTTGTCTAGTGCCCATGCCGTATTACAGATAACCGGAATGTAATAAGTCTGTTGTAAAACCGCCCTCACTGTCAGAGCTTTCATCATGGTTATCATTTACACATTGTCGCAGCTTTAATAATCCATTTATATCATAGGCGGATTACTTGATTGCATTGTTCGGCTTTCCTTTTTTCCTTCAAAGCATCAAAAGAACGAAAAGATTAACAGCCAAGATTCTCTATGGTTAACCCGCCTGGAACCCACATAGCCCGTGGGACAACCAATTAGACGCGGACCCGCGAACATAAATAAGCACAATTACTTTCAAACCCTTCTTGGTTGGCGCAATACTCCAGCTTTATTTCCAGTAGCCACTTTTCTACTCCTCTCTGGGACTGCGTGCGTCACATTCATTTGCAGTCTGTTGACTTATTCTGAGATACTTTAGGTATCCACAAGCAACTTTAAGGCTTCACCGTAATGCCATTGCCAGCCGTTGCTACTCTCTCCCTTAGTGCCATTATCAGTTCTTCCTATTACCTAGGTCACCACTTTCAGCTGCAACGAGTCATTGTTGGTAAAATTGATCTTTGCGCCAGGAGTCACTCCTTATCCTTTTAACACTTACTCTCTTGAATTGATTGCATCATATCTTCGCTGGGTTATTGACTTCTTCTGTCACTGTAGGTATCCACTGGTTCTCAGTAAGTTTAACCCGAATGCCTTTGCTGGCCACTGATACTCTCTATCCTAGCGCCACCATTTGCCGCTGTTCTTAGCTTCCTCATTAGTACAGCAATTCGCCGTATGCTCCATGTCCCTTCTGCGCAGATCTTCAGCTTTCTTGTCTCTCCATCATACATTCGGCTAGAATATCTATCACTTATCTTCACTAGCCCGTTGATGCACTCAGAGACCCTATAGGCATACACTAGTGACCAAGCGTCTGCTTGGAATGGCTACATCTGGCCACTGAGTCTCTCCTAGCGCAACCATCTGTCGATCGTCGTAAATTCCGCATCTCTGTTCAGAAGTAGCTAGTGGCCATAGGCCCCATGCATATGCGATGAACCATGCTTGTTAGGAGCCACTCCGTATCTCAATAACCATTATTCCTTTAGAAAATCTACATCTAATCTTTCCACTGCCCTGCCACCAAGTGATCTTTAGGTCTCTCTCGCGGCAACCTATGTATTTTCACTTATTCTGCGCTCCCTCTCGGATTACGCTAGCTACGTGCTGTTCATGCACCTGACAATCACTACCAATATTCTAACTCTCTTTGCTCTCTCCCTACGCAACTATTGGCTCATACTAAACCGATACTTCCTACTTTGCTTACTGGTACAACGCTTTCGTCTCTACGCAGGCATTAGCAATCCACCCCAACGGCTAATGATTCTATAAGATATTCAAAAGACATTTTCAGCATAATTATTGTTGCACAGGGTACATGCTTTTGTCTCAAGCCCAAACGTTGAAACAAGACATTAACAATGTCCAACTCTATGCCTGTTCTTGCGGCCTTCTCTCGGTTGTCCCTCACTTTCCCTTTTCTCCGAGGTCCGGGACTTCTTGGAGATCTGGGGTTGGACTGAGGAACAGTTTTCGCCCAAGGCGGACGTAACAACCCACAAGGACTTACATGGAGCATGGTAAAACTCCGAACGGACCGAAGTACAAACACCTCAACCCTCGTCCAGTATGGAGAACTAGACATATCCACATACTCCCATACATTATACATCTGAAAAGTCTGGACAGCGGAAAAGTTGAACTTTTGCTCACCTAGACATACAACAAGAAGAATAATCGCGATGTCCCTCTCCTCCACCGACCTCAAAAATCATGGCGATCCCGATCAAATTACCTGTCCAACTAACAGAGGAAATTAGAAGCCATTACTCTGCGAAAAACCGAAGGTAAAACCAGTCGTCAAGCGGCTTTGCCAGTTCAACATTAATGTTCAAAATGCTTTACGGCAGTGTTGCAGGACGTGGTGGGTTTTCGCCTGGCAAGCGCTCTCCCTATAAAAAGCCACAAATGTCTGTTTGACAACACTGCGACGTGGCGGATTTGACTCGCCACTGAATAAAGTCACTGCCCACAACTACATACTGGCAAGTGGACTAGACTAACATATCAACTCTTCCCGACACCGTTTCAACTACTCACGATTGAACCCGATGTATCGTCGAGATCCACATCTGTTTTTAAACCTTGATCATGCCTGAGTTGGTGTGTCTCTATAAAACTGAGAATAAACTAGTTATTTATTTATTTTTGATGGTACATCTTCAACACTAGCGCTTGTCTCAACCATCAACGGTGGATCCTGACTAAGCCACCTTGTCTGCCAAAGGGAGATTTTGGATGCAGTACAACCGCGAATAATGGTGAGCTAACTCGGTCAGAATGTAGCCCTGCTAATTACATGTGGCCTAAATCAGGGTTGTCGGCAGTGTTTCAGGATCGTGGCCTTTGGCTGATAAACTTTCTCCGTACAAAAACACAAGCGTTTTCTTAACGGCACTGCGACGTTGCGGATATGACTCGCTAGGAAATAAAGTTACTGCCATTTGCATCACACTGTCCAGTCTCTTTACTTCACCTACCAGTTATTTTGCCGCATAAACTACCTGTGTTTCCATACCCTCATGGAACGTATTCAATCCCTCATCAGCAACACAGTACTAACAAGGTTGCTTCTCATGATACACTTTACTTTTGTACGTTTTGCACCCAATTTATCCCATACGTTGCGAAACGCAATTGGTTGTACAATTTTGATCATGCCCGGTTTGGAGTGCTTAGGACTTTAGGAATAAAATATTATCTATGCCTTTATGATTACACAAAGCACTGCCTCTTGCTTAGCACCAGCATCCTGCATCCTAATCCCCGAGTGATACAGTTCCGTTGGCTTTAACCAGTTGTTCTTTAGACTACTACGGCTCTTAAGTTATTGCGCATTTCCGACCTGCCAACAAACTGGCACTCAATCGCTTGGCATGGGCCTTTTAATCTTCGCTTACCGCCTGACCTACTTGCTATTGTGACTATCACTTCTAACTTTAAGGGATAACCAAGCTCCTGAAGCTGCCTTGGCTATTCCATATGTTACCAGGGTCCCCATTTTAACTTATCGATTGTCCCTCATCTCTCGGTCTACGAAGTACTCACTCCATCTTGCAGAGCTCTTTGATAGTATTACGACACCCGAACGGGCCATCTTTTCGGCTCCCCTAATAACAAGTCCATGTTGCTCTGTCGCACATCACTTTAGTTTCGACCAAAAACTAAAGCACCGTACCTGCTGAGTCCAGGTTTGCTTACCGC
The DNA here is from genome assembly GCA_944474145.2 of Dicrocoelium dendriticum. Classification (NCBI taxonomy): domain Eukaryota; kingdom Metazoa; phylum Platyhelminthes; class Trematoda; order Plagiorchiida; family Dicrocoeliidae; genus Dicrocoelium; species Dicrocoelium dendriticum. Next base: position 80,891,602 of record OX104065.1, on the reverse strand, counting down.
GTATTTTGAATTGGTCATCTCTGCCGACCTTCTAATGAGTCTCCACTTAGTCGGTTAAATGGGCAGCTCAACCCGGCCGCGCCCTGTTTTCCCTTGCTTAGTAATCCCAAAGCCTTTTATAACCGGATTCAGGCGTGTACACTGCTGTCGTATTCCCTAACAATGTAGTTAGTTTTTAGCTGACTGCAAGCCAACTAGTTTCGGTTCACGCACGAACTATTTCCTTTTGCCTCACCCTCCCATTCCTTGGTATTAATATGGATTCTGAAATGTTCCTGTCGACATACAATCTACTTTTGCCACAGTACTTAACATTAGTCCGTGGCTTAAATTAATATAGCTGGCGACACCTGCTTCCCGGACAAACCGGCACCCTTCACCTTGTTCGCTATCGTCTATTTGCACTGATGGCGCACTGTAGAAATCCATTTTGATGTAAGCTACTTAAATTATTTTGGCGCTGCTGCTCATAACGTTCTTCCACCTCTGGTAACGTTTGCAGCTAGCCCTGCAACACTTTTCTCGCTACGGCTGTAGTGTCTATTTTAGTCTTTTCCACCTTTTGTTTTAAGGATTGTGTATATATTAGTCCATGCGTAAGCCTAGAATAGCGTGCGGCTGCCACATAACATTAAGCCAGGCACCTAACAACACCCTTTCCAGCCGTCCATTTATCTTCTAGGTTTAAAAATTGACGTTCCCCTTGGAGTGGACCATTAGGACTTTTGGCGCTGCTGTCTAGCTTAATCCGCGGCAAGTTGTCCATTTCAAACAGGGGCAATATAACCATTTTCTTGCCGCAGCCTTAGTATGGACTCCATTATTTGCTTGCTGCTATATTTAACGTTGAATGTATATTAGTCCGTGCCACGTGGTAGAAAATCAAGCAGATCCTTTTCGCCAAGTAATCCGGCGCTGAGCGTCGGTTTTCTCTACCGCCCTTTTTCCAAGGCATGTATCTTATAAAGCACATCTTGGAGTGGAACACTAATTTATTTGGCGCTGCTGCGTAGCATAATTCTCCGCTGCAGGTCCCTTTCAGATCTGGCTTGGCAACCATTTTCTAGGAAGAGCTGTTGTACGTAATCCATGCCTACCTTGCTGTCGTACCTAACTTGGAATGGCTATTAGACCGTGCCCTATATTGCAATAGCTAGCGGTTCTTACTGCACAGTCAAGCCGGCTCCCGCCAAAATATTCTCCACCGACTATTGAACCCGCAACTTTTCATGTAAAAGTCCACCTTGGAGTGGAACACTTGGTAACAGTTGGCTCTGCGGATTATAAAATTTCGCCGCAGTAACTTCCTTTCAGTACTAGATATGTGAAGGGTTTTTCGCTATAGCTGTGGTATGTAGTCCCGTCGCTTCTAGCTAGTGTATTATACATTGGGTGCCTCTCATTATTTATCATCTTAAGGTAGCCAGCGGCCCCGGCTTCACAAGTAATCCGACACACACCTTTACTCTTCTCTTTTGCCTATCTGTTTTGTATGTTTCACTAAAAAGGTCGATCTTAGAATGAGACACAGCAACTTTCGGCGCTGCTACAGTGGTATACTGAAGCCCCTGGTTCCTTTTGTGTCTTTCCTTGCAACCGTATGTTCGTTGCAGCTGTAATATATTGTTCCGCGGTTCTCCAACCCGCTTTTGACATTTTATATTTGTTATTCCCTGCTCAAGCCTTAAATAGCATACCACTGCTGCTTATTAATAAATTCGGCTTCAAACGAACCTTGCCAGCTATTTAACTTTTACGTTTCAACCTGGAAGTACACGTTAGAGTGGATCCCTTGGTATATTCTGGCATTTCTGACTATATTAATCTACAGACCTTGGATCCTTAGAGAGCTGGCTCCGTAACCGTTTTCTCGCTATAGCTGTAGTATGTAATCCCTTCACTTCTCGCTCTAGATTTTAAAGTTAAAAGAATATTAGTCTCGGCCTCGTCTTAAAAACCAGCGCAATGAAGCTGGACCTTACCGCGGTGCGATGGTTTGTGTGTCTTTGTAATCCATTGAGCCATATTGGGTGATGTATTATTATGCACCTTTAGAGACACTCATAACAAATTGGTAAATGGTTAGATGCCAGACAAACTGAGCCTCGGTGTCCTCCAGGTTGGGGTTGGAATGAGGGTGACTCCTTATTCCTTAAAACGGACTCCTTGTAGTCCAGTGCCAAACCCGCTGCCTTGCGGTCAGGTTTTTGAACCAAGGGCTTTGGTTGAGAACGATACTCGATCTCCTGTCTAGGCCTGGGCAACCTGACAGTATCCTGCCCACGCCATACTTTGAATTTCTCTTCAAACAGTTTCTTGATGCTCTGGCCACCGCAGAAGATAATCAACGGTGCCCTATCTGCTGCATCGATCAGGGTGCATAGGGGTTGAAATGCTACTGCTCAAACCTTCCCGTTTTCTTACTCCCCCGCTTACGCTTTTTCACTCCTATGGTCCTCTACCAAATTCACTTTTATCTCGCCAGCTTTTAACCCCCCGGTTCTTGGTCTTCCCCCAACATGCTTTGCTAGGCATTTATCTTCTAATTTCAACTCACATGTGAAAGCGCAGCGTCTCTCCTCTCCTGTCGACAAGCCCATGTCCAAGCAAGCGGTCCATTCTAGTTCATCGGCTTGCATTCGGAGCCCTCGATCCTCCTTCAGATGGGCATGCCTCAATGTCCGCACATTGCTTCAGATCGGTCAACAGGCTGCATTTGCTCGAACATTAGAGACCCTATCAAAGGATATCTGCAGCTTATCGGAGACCCGTCTGCAAGATCCGAGCTCTGTACTCACTCTATTATCCCCTTCAGGTGACACTAGCAGCACTTTCTCGTTGCGCCTATCCGGTGACGATGCAGCTTCGAGCACCGACCACGCCGGAGTTGGTATTGCATGCTTTACGCACCTGACCCGCCCTGTGTACACAGCGGCAGCGTGCAAGTTTCTCACAATGTACTTCACGCCGATGATCCCTAATTCTTATTATTACATTTTGCAAGCTGCTAGGTTAAATTTCATTCAAGCACTTGGCTTTAGGGGCCTGCACAACTGACTGCACCTCTATTATCCCAGCTCTTGGACCTGCTCATTATGCTATCATGTACAACAAGGCGCTATCCTTATAATGCCAATAAGTCGTGCTTCTCTATGTCAGGGATAAAATATTTAATCGTGTATTCGCTCTATCTATTATTCCTCAAGTGCTGTTCATGTTCATTCCACGCATATGCATTCCCTGTTTCCATGGGTTATAGAAAAGTTTGGGACTGCTTCGTGTGCAGACGTAGCTGTGTTTCACGACCATTTAAACTGGTTTTTTATATATATGGAGACCGCCATTACCTCCTAAATGGTTGTCTAACATGTTCCCAATTCCTACTGGATAATTAGGAAACGTTTGGGTTATCCGCAGATCCCGTACAGTGGATGAATGCAGACACTCCTACCGTTATCTCCCATTATACCCATTGGATTCCCGAAAACATTTTGTTGTCACTGACACCCGTTTTTGCTTTAACCTCCTTCTTTTTGGATTAAAACGGCTTTAGCATCGTTATAGTCGCCTTTATTCCAGAAGTGGTCTGCTTTGATTTCTCAACCTTAGCCTCGGATATCCGTAATTATGCTATGGCATACTACCTAGTATTAACGCATTATTCCCTTTGGACTGCTGAGTATTCTGATGTGGTTAGTCATCTTGCTCTCTACAACAAGGTAGGTGGTTAAGTTTAGGAGATGTCTGTTAAGCGCTAATCCTTCGGGTGACAGAGCCTTTTATGCATCTTTTTCTGACTTAAGTCGGGTGGCTTCGTCTTCAGTGTGCCACGCTTTTCTTTACTAGACTAGGCTGGCTCCTGCATTTTGACGGCTCCCATGGTACTTGCAATCACTACACTCGAACCGTCTCACCTAGCTATTGGTATCTGACATATCTGTCCTGCTTATTGAGCGCTCACTGCATTTCAAGCCTGGACACCATGGGAGTCCTGTTCCCTGGTTTTGTCTAAGTTCACTTTGTGTGCAAGTTTTCATCAGCATCCCAGACACTGCATCTATTTTTCTTAACTTTACTGCGTCGCATTTTTCTTTTTGCAAGCAACCCATTTTCAATGAGAATTTTTATGACGACCATTAGTATTTCCCTGTCACAAGTTGCACCCTAGTATTCTAATTAACTTGCACCTAGCTGCTTGTCTTCCGCCTAGAGTTTCCTTACCCCTAACTATGTACCAACACGTGGTTCATCTTTTCATGGCCGTCACAACAGCTTGCCTATTTTATTCATGTCACACGGTTTCTATGCAAATTCCACATAACCACAGTCCATAAAACCATGAAGTACATGGGTACAAACACAATTAGTCAGAGATAGTTGGTTTAATACGAACGCCGGCACCACAAATAATGCAGTCTTCCATTGCGTGTGGATGCTGCTGTTCTTCTGAGTTTACTTCCTACTATAATTGTTTAGGTTACACAAGGAAAAATCCATTGAAATCAACTGATTTTCTTTAGTCTCTGAAGCGGGTTCACGATGGTTTGTTGGGCACTCACTTATCCAGAGAGCAAGAAATATTCACTTGACGCTCAATGAAAGGTGGCTGCGCTAACTCTGCCCACTTTACCAGAAACACCAAGTCAGGAAGCACTTTGTCTTGGCTCTGGATAATTGGGTTTGATATTACCTAATGGAAAAACAGCAGTACACACATAAATGATAATTGTCTTCAGCCGAAATTTCTCGTATTTGCATGCTCCGTATAATTGCTAATGCCGCTTACCATAAATTATTTACTGTTTGCGTTACATCGGATTACATGTAGCTCGGGTTGACTGGCCTTTTTACGTTTGCTCGAACTACGAAACTGTAATGCAGACCTCTCGTCACCAGTAGTGGTGACATGGGTATTCCCCCAATTTTTAGCGTTAAAGCTCAAGCAGTGAGTTGGCGGCTCTGGATCCACAGTCACTTGACGACGCAATCAACGAGCTTGTACGCTAAGCAGTAAAGCGCTGACGACGTCACTACGACTGGGGACGAGAAGTATGCAGCACAATCGTTTAGCTGGGAGAACAAACCGTTACTATGGCCGCAATCACTAACGTACGACTATCTATTGTTGACTTGGAGCCATTCTGTTCAACCACTTTTGAACCGGCTCTTATGAAATTGCACCACGTTACAAGGCCTGGAGTCAAAAAGTTTATCTATCACGGAGTTGAGGGCTTATCGCTTAGCTTGCGTTAAAGTTTATGCGGGACCCACTTTGCTTGTAATAAACAAGTTGTTGCCGACCGTTATTCGTTGGTGGCAGCCAGCCAGCATAACTCGAAGTATGGCAGCTGAGGAGTGTGACCAGGAGTTCAGTATTAATATTAATTGGCCAGCTTTACGCCCTAAATGTGCTTCACTGCCGCTCAACCAACACCAGTCGCGCGCAGGCTGCATACACCACGCGGACGCCCTACCCTGATTCGGTCTGGTGAACTTATGGCTGCAAGCCAGGCATGCAGACCACTCGGCTAACGGCCGGAACCTTTTTGATTTTCGGTAGACGGAGCTTTTAAGTTGTCCGTTTGCTCTGAGGCTGAGGAGAGGTGTTAAACTGCGTAGGCGGTTCTACTATTCATATTCGCAGGTGCCCTTCAAGTTGGCCCGCACAGCATTTAACTGCTCCACTAATCACGATAGCGGTCTCGCTGATGACCAAAACGCCAAGGCGTCATCCATATCAGCATTTATCATTGTACACTGCAACACAGCTCACCTAATGGGACCATGCGACCAGGGAGAATTTTGTGTAACCGCTAATCAACGGAACAAGCTGGAAAGCAACCTGCATTCCTTGGGCAAACTATCACTTCACACGTGCATGCATAAAAAAATTCTACTTCCAACCACTGCTTCGTCGCGTATATTTAATGGGCTTTTTCCTACCCTCCTGTTACAGACCTCTTGACCACTTTCTTTTACACTAGGCTACATTCCCGGTCTTGCCACGTGTAAACAAAAGAGAGCAGGTGTTTAATCTATTTACTGATCCGAACGTGTCGTCCAACGTGACATGTTAATTTTGACCAGAATTCAAATCTCTTATCAAAATAAAATATGTGACTCTGTTGCTAGGCATTTTCTAGCAGCTGTTACCATGTGGGGTCATATGATTTGTACACTGTTCCACGCCCTTGCACAAATAGCACAAATATTGAATAATTATATAAGATTTATTTATTTTTTTGACACAGCGAAGCAAGTCTTCTTGGTTTGCTAGAAATAGTTCAGTGTTGTACATTATAGCATAACTTGCAGGTCCAAAAGTTAGGGTAATAAATTTGGAGCCGGCAGTGTAGGCGCAAATGGCCAAAAGCTTGAATGAAGTCATTCCCCGCAGGTTGAGAGATGTAAAGGTTAGAATTAGCGCTCATTGGCGTGAAGTATATTGATGAGGAACTGGTCAGTTGAGGTTGTGTACACCTTGCGGGTAGGTGGGCGAGGCATGAGAGGAAAGCTTTGAAAAGATTTTAAATATATTGTCGTTTCACGGATGAAATTTGTAGGCTTAGCCGTGTGAGAGCGGGTACACGTACATTAGTCGTGATAAGTCAACCTGTCATTGCTTGGTAGGTGCAGTGACATTGTTGCGTGACGACTTACATCCGCCACGTTAACGGCTTAACTCCTTCTTATTTCTGCAAGCTATACTAGTCATAATGTTGAAAAACTTTTATACAGGAGCGGGTTAATCACTAAAGTTTTTGGTTATTGCTCCTTATTTAGCTATTTGTTTTACCCTTCTGTTTGTTGTCTAGTTGACTGCATCCAGCTTGCGTTTATATTTATGTATACTGCAATGTTTTTTTCCGCGCGGCTGCGTATTAACCTTTCGAATCCACTTTTTAGAGGACTTGTTGCACTTTCCTTATCATAGTGTTTTCCAAAGCCGTCGAGCCGAGCATTCGATATAATGTATACCATTTTCAACCGATAATTTCTGTGTATCCATAGGTCCTGCTTTGTCGCGCAAGCAAAGAATAGAAAGCAGAACGTTGGAGGTAAAGTAAAAAGGAAGGCTAAACGTGGGCGCCAGTGCAGGTGGAAAACAGGACAACATATTGTTGCGTACTAAGCAAAGAAATTGCTATGTGAGAAAATCTACATCAGATTTCTATTAATCTGTGGCCCATAACTTCACTCAACAAAGCTAACTAAGAAGCAGTAAACCTATTTTTAACGCAGTGCTAAGAAACAACGAAAAAGAAATAAGCCAGTCATGATACACTTTGATCTTTGAGCACAACAAATGCCAAAAGACTAAACGTTTAGCCATCGTTTGCGAGGCCTGAAATTAACATCGTTATTTTTCGTGCTACAAACATCCTAGTTGTTGCACGCAAATGCAGCAAACAAAAGAAAGAAGACAACGTGTGGCGCGGCGTTATAAATTCTAATTGTGGGTGAGTATCTAAAAAGGGTACGATGGGGCTCAACAGTATGGGTACTGATTACTGCAAACTGTGAAATTTCACACGTCCGCCGCAAGCCCACGGAGGCACATAAGCTGAATACTGCCTGAAGATAGCATTATGCAAGGATTCCAGCTGTTCGAAGCGGTTCTTTACGGCACCGAAAATCGCGAACCAATATGTTGGTCCCTTACGGTGGCATTCGTGGGGTTCGATCCTTTCTTTTTCCCACGGCTGCTCAATATACAGGTAAAGCCACAAGTAGTGTAGGCGATTCAAGCTTGCTAACCCTGCTTAAAACGCCATCTGGCTGCGGGGAAGACCGCCCAGCAAAGGACAACCAAATATGTAAAGGGTTTGACCCAGCTGCTATATAAAAGACTGCAAAAATCCTTAGCACTGTACAGCATAAGGTATCGCGGCCTACGGAGTTCCCTCATCCTGGTGTTCCAGATCTTGAAATGCAACCGCTTAGCTTGCTGCCACCAACTACAGTTTAGCAGCAACCGGGAATTGTGGGGTCATGTTGAAAGTTGTCACCCAATGACGTCGGCTGGAATGACGTCGGAATTATTTTCACGTCGAGTTTGCCAACATTGCAACGCGCTCACAAAGTTTGTCATTTTTGAGCCTACGCTGCCCATTTGTAAAAGACGGCTAGAAGTGCTTTTGCATTACCTGCATTACTTGAGCCGATTTACTTGATGAGTGACAATATGGAGCAGACCAGCCTCGCATTAACCAAACACACGATATCAAGTGAGACGGATACCCCTTTGTTTTAATGTGGATAATTGGGTGAGACCACTGCTGCGTTATTTCTAGTTTGCCTAACATATTTTGCACTAACCATATACCCACCAACCAACGTACCTGAGTTGGCAAGTCTTGACTTTGCTACCGTTATATACCATTGTTCCCTTTTTCCGTAAAGGAATTGTACGCTATCGGCGCTTCCCTATTTTGCGAAGCAAAAATATCTTTCTTGTGGAGGTAACTGCGAATAAATCTCTTTCACCTTGCAGGCGAGACAAATAAGCAGTCGCGGGCAATCAGCAGCAGCGCCTCAGAGCGTGGGAACATGGTGCTTGGTCACCTGATTCTTTATTAAATACCACAATAGCTCGTACGGTGCTGTGTTAAAGCTAATATGACCAGCTATATGAGCCCTGACTACTATTTTCTGTAACCTGGAGTGAGTACCAAACGGAGGTTGGATGAACAACCTTGTTGGCCACCGTCTTCCCTGTGGATTGGTGTTAAATACAAAGTAGGCGAATGGGCTGAACGATTGTCAACCTTCGCTCTTGTTCGTCCCGCTGTTCTGTGGTTCTGTTCTTTATGATCAAAGGCTCGAGCTGAGTCAATTAAGGCAACACGCCTTCTCGGCCTGAGCAAACGGTAAAATCCCAGCTAGCACAACACATTAATCTTGTAAACTTTTCGAAGCTTTGCACTGCCTCCAGCTTTTCCTCTGGTTGTTACTGTGGTTGTTTGTTCTAGGTTGTGGCATTGCCAATTGTATATTGGAGTGGTGTTTAATAATAAGAATTGTTCCATGGTTCTGTACGATTTTCCACCTGCAAAACCATAGCAATGCAAACGTGTCTAGCGTAATCAGTAACAGTGTTTATTTATTTAATTATTTATTTACTTAAAGCAGCCAAAATTTCGACACCACGTACGATGTGGGAAGAAATTTTGGCCCTGCCGTTTGTGAGGTTGTGGGATAATTACTAAACGTGGACACGTTCAATAAAAGCGATGCCAGCACCTTCACAATGTAGCCTTCGCTAAAGGGTTCTGCGTGGAGACCCTTATGATGTACTAGACGGTTTCCGGGATGTCCACGTGTCTTATAAATTAGACCTTTTCTAGTTCTCTCGAAATACACGAAAAGGAAAAATCACGGTATCGGTAAATTTCCCGAGGAAATCTTACACTAACAGCTTGTACGCTAACCGGCCAGCAATAAGCGAGTGTTTTACGGAATTACCTGCTTCACCGGGATTAACGGTTGTTTGCAGAAGAACTATCGAAAACATATATCCTGAGAAAGTTGAAACCGTAACAAAAGCAATACAGCATTCAGAATTTAAAAACAGCGGCTGCTCGAATCTGTAGCTCAAATTTTGTCGTTCACTCGACTCCGACATGTAGATGAGATAATAGATCTTCCCTCTCATAAATTTCGTAATGTGCCGTAAATCCAATCCCAGCTAAAGCAGAGGGCCATCGGGTTCTATAACCTCTTTTTTCCGGGAATATACATTCATTCTTTGCCGGCATGCAACTTAGGCCGCCGTAGACCCAATCCTATACATTAAAAAAGCAAGCAGACTTCGGTGATAGGACGTTAAAACCCAACCACTTAGTTAGCAATAATATCTACATAGAGTGCATCGGGTGCCTGTTGACAAGCCGACACCAGGAAGTGTGAAAGTTAGCGAGTGCAACTAAGCCCATGCCGTACCATTGGCAGTCACGGTTATGACGACAGAAAGTGCATCGGTATCGAAGTGTATTAAACCAATATGACGCCCAGCGCTGCATTGTACCTCAGTTAACAGGAGCTGTCAACAGCGCCTGTGACTCCACTATCAGGATTCAGCTCAATAAATTGACCAACTTTGAGGAACCAGGATTGCTTGGCCTTAGGTTTACATACGCTAGATCTGACAACACTTCTTCCACAATGAACGGTGCCCCTAATTTCGGCGGTGCATTGCAGGGGTGCCTAATGGATTCACCATTGCTTTAAGCCGGACTGTGATGTGACTGCTGGAGACCTTTCGGTCTAAGTACACTTGCCGGTGACGCTGTGAGGTTTGCAGGCATGCTTGCGCTCACTGTTTTGCAGAGAAACATTCTCTGCTGTAACGCAAGTACATGTGCCGTGGCGGTTACAGAGCTAGTGTGTGACGTCTACAGCAGCGTAGCAGAGGACAGATCAAACTCAGTGCCCGTTCTCAGAAGCTGATTCGGACTAGTCGATGAGTGGACGGACGCTCGATATACTAGTGAACGTTTGAGGAGAGCCGTATTCCATTCCCTAATAGTCAAGGTAGACAGTAAAGCCAGTAACAATGTGTTTAGTGCTGTTTGTGGGTATAACCAGTTTGCTTCTCTTCAATAATAGGCACCCTTGCGTGCCCGCGGGGTGCCATAATGCGCCACATCCCACTTCTGAATGGGCTTTCATAGTTGGCAACATGGGCTGAGTGAAAATATTAGGTAGAGCACTACATTTCCGTTTTACTGCAGCACATAGTTACTGTTACTACTCAACAGATGCCCATCGGCGGTGTTGCTAACAGTAAAGGCAAAATGCTGATAAAGGACGATTCCCGCAACCTGACCTGGGTTAGAGCCTGTGATTTGGCCAGAATAAGGTTAGAGGTTGATCTGCTTGCGAAAAGTTTGATGAAATCAAACTGACTGATGTAGCAAAAATACCGGACATAAAACCATACTGCTTCTGCTGTGGTAGTAACTCCCACAAAGCAAATCTCCTATAGTCCAATCCGCAGTCTCACTGTGGAAAATAGAAACGGCCCGCTCTTGCTGACCATAACGCATCACATTCGTTTTACAGGGCTCTGCATGCGAGCATGACTGATTTGATTCGGTCGAGTGATATATTTACGCAGTCTCTGCTGATATCAGCAACATTGTGGATGCAATGTTCTCCGTTGTTGAACCAAAACTTCCCGCCGTAGATATCCGAACTGTCAAGTACCCTACGAACAAAGGTGTGATTGCATTAGACGTCGACTGGTATTCCGTTTCTCCTGTAACTATTGTGCCCTCCAGTTTATGCAAACCTTCCTTATCCGAGTTCACTTTGCAGCTTACTGTACATTCAAGCTGGGATTACTTGGGCAATAATTTAAATATTAAAAGATTTTTATTGTCTAATTGTTAATAGCTTATCAGATGTATTGCGGTTAATTAGCTTAGATGTGTTTCTCAGCCTCAGATAACTTGTTTTAATGATGTTGACATGCTACCCATTCTTACTTCTTTGGGTTTACACTGTAATAAAAAAAATAATAATGTGTCAGCTGTACGCCGTAACGGCGCTTCGCTGCCGCGCGACCGCCACTAGTGGCGCGCGGGCTGAGTATACCGCGAGGACGCCCACCCCTACGCCGATTAGAACCAGTGACCTCATGGTTGCAAGCAAACGTGCGGACCACTCGGCCACCGGCCCACCGTTTACACTGTAGCTTAGGTGTGTATATAGAGCTGTAGACGGTGTGCAAGCCACCCTTATAGGAACAAGCGTCTTGTGGCCACTTGCAGATTACGTGACACGCAACCTTGGAACCGGATCGTTCCAGCCAAGTGGGTGTAGATAAAGTGCGCCGGGACAAGCAAACGGATCATATGCCCCTTGATATATATCATCTAATGATTTGAACGATGACTTTTAAACCATTTTCACCTTCGAAAGCATTAACCCAATAAAGCTTCACCTCACTGCAAGTGTTCACCTTACTTGCCATGCTACGACATTACGACCCGTTCACCTAGCCCGTGGGTTATTTCTCTTTCATCAGATGCTTCATAATTTTTGGCGTCAGTATCCGGTGGATTCGTTATTTAGTTTGCCAATGTGGTCTGCAAACAATCTGCCGCCGCTGGATGTTTGTCTATTTCAGTCTGCTCTATGACTTTCCGCCATGCCTATTGTATGGAGATTATAGAAAGATTTTAGATCCTTATCCTCTACTGGTTTGTACAATTTGGTTCAAACTATAATCAACTCCGGAACATCAACCGAAAAAGCTACATAACCTTGCATGTGATCAACATGCGCTCTCATAGGTTTATGCTACGTCTACCCAGACAGTCGCATATTTCTGTTTGTAACAGAAGCCTTATCTGCTTAGCGCCCGTAACCGATGGACTAGTTACCCACCTCGCAATTGTGATCTGCGCTCAACCTTAGGCCACAGCTTTTTTCCTTTTATGGTCTGTTATATCACGGTTGCCCATACCACTATTCTGGTGAGCAAAGGAAGTCTTTTGATCCTTATTTTCTACCGGTTTGAACCATTAAGTTCCTACCAGTATCACCTTCAGAACGTCACCACAACCGTGTTTCGTCTGCCTGCAAGGATTTAACATACTTGAAAAGCCATGGCGTTATGTTCCGTTCATCTCGCCAGTGCATGACCTCTTTGTAATATCAGTATCTTAACATACTAGGCGCCATTTTATTATGGATAATTTATTTACCTCGCCAGTGTGCTATGCGGAAGTTTATGCATTTCGTAGGTATACTGTCTGTGGCCTCCACTGCATTGCTCGGTCTGACCTGCTTTTAAAGGCCACAGCAAGTTACTCGCTTGATATTCGCTGCCAACTTCAACAATTGGATACAAATTTCTTTTAAGTTTGAAACGCTGGCTCAAAAAATGCTTATCTCCATGCCAGCGTCTAAGTTACCTGCGGTGATTATCAATCGTGGACATGCCTGCGACACGCACCGGGCCCGCGGGTTATCTGCTCGGATTTGATACCTCACATTAAGCTAGATCTTTGACCTCGTGCGTAACTCCACATTTTACGCACTAAATCTATGTCCAAACAATACCGCCGACCCTAACCGTTACTGGTGAAGCCTGACCAAGATTTTCGCTGATCTACCGGAAATTCGTGGGTACCATGACTGCGATTATTCGTACGGAAAATCAGTCGAACAAAAGCGTTGCCAATAGTTCAACGCTATTTAAATTTTAGTAAACGGTAATGTTCCAAGAAGGCTGACTAGCCGAACAACCTTCCGTGGTGACAGCTGGGTGGTTCGGGTAAATCCCGTTCCAGCAAATGGTTCGGCGGCAGTGTTCCAGGATGTGGTGGGATTTTGCCTGGCAAGCGTTCTCCCTAAAAATAACCACAGATATCCGTTTAAGAACACTGTGACGTGGCAGATGTGACTCGCTACTAAATAAAGCCACTGGCTCCTAATTTTTCCGGAGGATCATTCACACATCACGAACATCGTGGGATTCGAAGTGTTTCATTAATTTTCCCTTTTAATAGCGAACTCGACGAACAAAGCACACAGAGTCACATTTAATCACACAGCATGGCTAGTTCCAAATGCAGACATAAACACACTCTTACATATCAACAGTCACATAAATTCTTAAGCCGTTTATCAAAATATATTAATTGGTGCAATTGCCGATCATGCATAGTTGTATTACCATGTTTACGCCCTTGATGGTGTGCCTCGCAAGAAAGAGAATAAACTATTTATTTATTTATTCAAGTACTGGGATTTTGCCGGGCAAACTTTTGTCCTATTAAAAGGTACAAGAATCGGTTTAACAACGCTGAAACGTGGCTGATCTGAAGAACCAACGATATAAAGTCACTGCCCACTGCTGTAGTTGGAGTATGATCTACTTAGCTGATAGATATAAACATGACATGTTTATCAAGCATTCTGTCAGCTTATTTACTCCCACTAAAAAAGAGCAATCTCCGAAACCATTTTATCCCTCACGCAGCATATCCGTAAAAGAAACTCTTGGAGACCTTGTCGCTCTGCGGTGCCAAATTTCATTCAGACACCAATGAACGTGCCCGTCATCCTTGCATCGTTCCTGGGCGACAATTACATAAACTTTTTCAAAGCATGTATTTTGCTACACTTATCTCGGTTGGCCGGTAAATGCAATCTTATAGTGTTTCTTTGGCTCCGCCAACTACTGGGTAAGCGCTTGTGCTGGCGTGTTGCGTTTTATTGAGGATATACCTAACTGTTTATTTAATCTCGCTTTTCATATCGTATTTCTCCGGATTGGATGGGTATCTGCGTATAACACGGTATAGATTTCCTCAGCTAATAGGTGATCGCGACTTGGTTAGAACGTAATGTTTGCGTTAAAATTAGGGTTAGCCTTGGCTAATATGACTGTCTCCTCCAAAGCAATAACATGGGAGCAAGAGCGCAATTCCGGGGCTTTGCAACGTTGCAACGGAAGTATATTATATGGTGTTCATTGCATACAGCTGGAACAGGACACACAACCTTTTCCATTATCAAGCACGACTGATTCCGCTTTCAAAGCGTCAAGGTGTTGCAGCTGGACATTTCAGAGAATCAGCTAAGTGAGTCCATCGCTTGCTCCGAACGGGTATAGCCAATCGTGAGTGTTTCGAAAAATATCGGCATTGTCAGAGAACGTAATGATCTACAAGATCTAGGAAGCAGATTGTCCTCGAGAGATTTGTGTTGCCAACTTATGCTTAGCGAACAGTTCGTCATTCCGGTACAACAGTTTTCTCAAAGCTGGATGTAAGAATTACGTTTTGGCATATGCCCTTATCTACCGATTCCAAATGGCTTGCCAACCTCATCGCCCGTTAAGAATTGTTCCAGTACAAAGTTGTTCCCATGGGTATGAGATAAGCACTTGCTGTACCATGCCCGATGCGGCCGTGGGACAAACTTGCCGTAGACGTTACAGGTCCTTTTGCTAGGGCTCCAGTGAAGAAGAATATGCAACTAATTGCAACCCCTTTTATAGCAAGTAATCTGTGGTTCATGGTATGACCACGTAAAATTTGCGGTAGTGCTCCTCTGGGGAAAATAATTGTTCAGTCTTTACAGAATACTACTGGAAGCGGTCCCACAAAATGGCCTCCGATTCTGCAGTTATTAATTTTGAATATTTCTCCAAAGTCATAACGTGCAACATTACTGGGCTGCACTCAAAAACCTGCATGTTTTAACTAAAGAAGTGGCATATTCTCGCTAGAGCGGAGCATACCAGTAGAGACGAAAACAACTTTACATGCAACCGTAGCTGCTCTTGAATAGTAAAACATATCGTTTAATAAAATGGCGCAAAAGACATTCCTGTAGTTTATACGTGAACATGTGTCAGGTAGTAGTAGGACCAGGATGGCGCCGGTTCGCGAAAAAATCAGCATGGCGTGGTTTTGTTATGGTAGCAGAGCGCAAGTGCCAACGTCCAAATTCGGTGAAAAGATTAGCCGTTAAAAGATATGTATGTTCGGAGCTCAATCAAGGGGATCTGCAAATCAAACTCGATGGAACTAGGCAATTCATAAAGTGGTTGCATCCAGTGCATGTAGAGTTCGGATGACTGGGCTAGTGAAAAATGTAAGGAAGTGAAGTTTAGCCTTGTTCGGTCACATTCGCCAAGTTTCAACGTGGTCAACCGGACATTAGTAATCTTTTATAACGAGAATGTTAGCTAGGCCAAGACCCACCATCACATGGGCCACTGTCGTCGGTTCGCTTGAAATGCAGTGGTGGTGCATTTTCAGACCGATTTATCATCCGATCATTTCCAAACAAAGGAAACCAAGTTTTATGAGTTGGGTGACCGGCTGTCTTAGTCAGTATCCGTTACAATTCATTGAACCCGTTCGAAGCTGCTGTCAGGAGGCATGTAAACGTGTGAAGAATAGCGCAGGTGAGTACTTGTTTGAAGTAATGAAAGTTGGCAGCTTCTGCAATATTATACTTCTACGCATAGTGCAGACAGTGTTTCACAGTACAGTGATTTACATTGGACTTCTCATGGAGGTGGTGGATGCAATTAATTAGTGCAGCTGCATCCGTTCACCTTATCAAAAATTCCTTCCTCAGTTTCATGCGGGATCCTGTTAAATTTTTCCAAACCACAGGTAGAATTTGAAGTTTGACAAGTTTAAACAGCTGCCGATTAAAAGAGTACCAAGTCCGCGAAAGGGAACAGAATTCCTTCAAAGGTACATTCTTCTGAGGTATAATTCGTTCAAGGGTAAAGTAAAAACGCCATGAAATGCTATCGGAAAGCTGCTGGTAAATAGAATATCAAAGTGTTCTTGCAGAACTAAGGTGGGCCGAAACCAGTTGTTTGAGCGCCATGGAGAAGCAAGGAATCTTTTCAAAAAACATAATCGAGGGAGATCTAGTTAACGATAGAATCAGAAGGCTCTAGCGAAGTAAAAGACACGGAAACCGTTCGTTCGAGTGCCAGTGAGTAAAAATGAAGCCGTCTGTGGCAACGTAAGCTAATCGAGATGAAAGAATGTTTCTTCCAAGGGGATCCATGTATATAGTTTATTACGGGTAAGTAAATCACATTACTGTATTCGCGAGGCAGGCTACATCCTTTGGTTTCAACCGTTTAAGTTGCATTTCTCCATAATATAGATAAGTAATTCCATACAGAACGGTAAGTGGATTGGTGAGAAATTTTTCCGCGAAGCCAAGTGAACGGATTAAACGCTAAGGACAGCTGGCCTTTGACGATGCGTTAGCCGCTGCCAGTCGATGACTTGACATGCGTCGGGCGATGCAGCTATGGAAATCTCTGGAAACATGAGCAAAAAACTAGTAGCAGCCATAAAGATAACCAGATAGTAATGCATCAAAAGGTACTGTAAACTTACTGATGACTTGCCGCGGTTCCTAGCTATTTGGTTCCCGGTGGCCTCCGTAATTTTGTTTAGTATAGTTGGTTTACTTAGGTGTGTTTACAATACGTCTCCTGTTTGGCGCAACATGCAAGTACTGCGTATGGTGAAACTTCTGTAAAGCGCATGGTAATAAGCCCGATATAACAGAGCATACACGAGGTTCCGCAAATAGCACTGTTAGTTGAGAGAATCCTAGATACAATGAGGAACTAAATGCTCAAGAAAGCAGGTGACACTCTTCTGATAGCGAGTGATAGCTTAGATAAGCGAGGATCGACGGGATAACGCTGGAACGCAGAGAGCATCCAAGTCGTAAAGCAGCTCTCAAAAAGAAAAGAAAAATAAACAGATTCAATGAAGTACGTATGCGTGCGAACGACAGCGCGAAAGATAGGTAATGGGACTTATAACGCTGAAGTGCTTATAACTCAAGAGCATGAAAACCGTCTGAATCGAGAGATACGGGTCAATTGCGATCAGCATCGTATCCTGCTCAACGCTGCTTTGCTCGAATAGCGGGCTTAGCCCGGGTAAGGTAAGGTTGTTAAGGGAACACGCTAAACCTGTACACAACTTCCATAATACAAAAAGTGCAAACCTAAGGTAAATACGAGAATCGTAAGAAAAGAAGCGACGCAAATGTAGTAATAAGTGATAATCGTGAAACGCTTAGACAGCAGTGGAAAGCCGGAGTGCCTGGTAAAGTGAGGTTACCTCGGTGTTACTTGTGGAGGGACGGCAGCTTAGTGAAAGATGGTATAAGTCAAAGGAATATTTGGCAAGTCGTAAGGAGACGAAATTGTTGAATGGCTGGACGTTTGTGAGCGCTAGAGTCTTATAAGTCTACTATGAGCATGTTAGGTTGCAGCGCGATGAGTCAGGGGCGGGGCGGTGCTGGGAAGCTTAGCAGTAGTAACAGATTCATCCAGATGAAAGAAAGATACACCAAGCAAACAATGTTAAATCCAGTAGACAATGCCTACAAAGATACAAATTAAAGGAACATGCAGCCTGTTGTCAGAAATGAGAACGGTAAGCGGTCTTGTAGCTGTGAGCAATGGAGCAAACCATTCTTAATGGAAGCCCATTGGAAACGAACGGAGGTAAGCCATAGACAAAGGCAGTCAGGTTATAGTGAAAAAGCTGGGGCTTGAAAGCAGCAATCAGCAGCACTTAGTGTGCAGGTATTGAAAAGAATATAAGACCGAAAGCACATGGAGTACCTAATACAGGAATGAAAGTGCTGGAAAGACGGATGGTTGTGAGCAACACGGCATCACTGTCTTAGTGGAAGACCGTTTGGATGAAACGAAACTATGTTAGTGGCCAGGATGCTTTTCGAGGACAATAGCCATTACATGATAAACCAGAAGTAGTTAGGAAGCGACAGCTATCAACAAGTAGAATCAGGATGTCGATAGGGAAGGGAAGATGAGGCCAAAAGTACACGAAGCAGGTGTTAAGGGAAGAAATAAATCTTCTATAGCGAAATCCAGAATGTAGGGCGAATGATAACGTGCGGCAATGAGCAGTTACATTCGAAGTGTGGTAAGGTAAGCATAATTTTAACAGTAATAGCCGTAAACGGATAGATCTACGGAGCAACAAACAGCCACATTTAGACGCAGCATTAAGCTACTGATAATACTGTAGGGACGAAAGAAAATATAGCATGTGGTATAGTGCTGAACTGGTCCAGAATTCGGAGTGTTGTGAGCAGTAAGGTACCACAGTTCTAATGGGAGCCTGTTAGCGTGAGCCAGAGATTATCTAGGGGCTGGGCGGTGCCAGGTGGCTTTACAGTAGTAGTAGATACCGCAACCTGCATGAAAGGTACAGGCAGACAGCAGTGTTAAATAAGGTAGCCAGTGGCTGCAAAGATACAAAGCGAAATATTATGCAGCTTGTCGTCAGTAGTGTAAAAGGAGGTGGGTCGGTTGGCTGTGAGCGCTGCAGCGTTACAAGCCTAATGGAGGCCCGTTGGGAACAAACGGAGGTATGCTACATGCCAGGTGGCTCTCCGAGTCTGAGCGGTCATGCTGATAGGCAACAGTTGAAGATAGGAAGCACGAGACGGCAACATTCCGAGTCCGGAATTAGCTAATTCTAAGAATGTAACCTCGAACGAATATGAAGCTTGTAGTGATGAGGTGAAAATGGTAAGCTGGATGTTTGTGCGTACTACGGCATCACAATCTACATGCGAGCCTGTTAGGATGCAATGGAAAATAACCCGTGGCTAGGTGGCGCCTTAACGTTTAGCCGTCCTTCCAGAAAGAAACATATGCGACCAAAAAGCAGCGAACAGCAACATTCTGAATCAGGAAGTATCTAATGATTATCGGCTTCGTAGGTTGCTCCTAAAAGTAATACAGACCAATCAACTTAAAAGAGTAGAGTGGGAAGTAGCCGTCTTAACGCCGCTGCTATCCTACATAACCTGGGAACACCTGACCACAGGTAAAATGCCTCTGAACTAGAGCTAGGAAGACCTGTGCGCACCAAACTTAAGGCAGCAAACAACCTGTACTTTTCTGTAAAACACAAAGGACCAAACCGCATAGAAACATAGCAACAAGCTGACGCTAAAACCTAATTCTAGTGCAGCCGGTATCATAGGTTCGGACTGAAAATAGTAGTACCGTGAAGGGCAACAGAGCTCTGTATGCATCGCTGAGAATCACATTTGCACGTGGGCCTGACACATATCGATTGGGAGCTGAGGGGATAATTAATGCTGGAAGGCTTTACAGAACAACTACAACGGCCTCGGATAAGAGTCAAGTTATATGCGAAACTCAAGTAAATCACGATCCACTGTCTCCGGGCCCAACAAGTCCAGCCATACGCGAAAGTCAGTAGATCCATACCAACTTGCAATAAGCAAGATTTCGGACTGGGATAGCTATGTTGTGATTCCCTATCCTTGGCCTATGCTGATCGGTTGAAATTCGCTCAGGGCTACTTGATCGATTAGCGGGCTTCATAGTGAGTGCTCTTTCACACTGGGCAGTTGTACATTCTGCGTGCTTTTATACAATATACTTCTGCTATATTTAGGTTCTGAACCAATCACGCGACATGATTATACATTTTGAAGAGGGACCGCTTCACACCAACTGGTGCAATAGTCCACCATAAAAAGCATTTAGCGGTGGCATTTAGCAGTCGCTGGCCTTGGACGAATGATGTCCATCTCGTACCGTAGGCCTGCCGTCATCGGCCACAGTGGACCACGACGAGTGTATGTTGGATTTCGCTCATTGCCCATGCATCGCACGGCGGACAAAATACAGCTAGAATTAATGAGCAAGAGGATTTAACTTGTAGTTTTAATATTTTGTCCTATCTGCTCACAAGCTACATAGCGCAGCCTAGTCCTAAAAGCATCAAAACCTTCTTGTCTTAGTAAGGCTTCTCAGTGGTGCGCATTCCCTAGGTTCCCTATCGGGGATGGAACTCATGAGTGCTAGAGGCGTAGGCCAAATAGCCAGCAGCCTAAGCCCCTGAGCCATGGGGGATATCGGCTGTTACACAATTTCCTAGCTAACAAAAGTATAGCACGAACTATCTTCTAAATCCACGCAGGTTACTACCTTAGCAGATGAGAGTGGCTAGCCTCTGAAGGTCATACCCTTCTCTCACTAAACGCTACGTCCATAGCTTTTGAAACTAGGAAGGGCTGCAGTTTATGGTACTAATGTTTGGGAAACTTTTTAATTGTAATTGAAATATTTATCCCGGCTGTTCACATGTGGCATAGCACAACGTGTCCAGAAAGGCCTTAGGCGTGTTTCACCCTATTAGGCATTTGCGCTTTCCTCTGCGTCTGAGGCTTTTCCTGACTAGGAAGTGCTATGTAGCTTCTGAGCAGCTAAGACGAAAACATTACAATATGAAGCTAGGACACGTCGTGTTAGGAAACCACTAGAACCGGCGGCGAATTCCAGCACTCATTTTATGTAGCGCTGCAATGCCTAGCACCTCATGTATCCTTCGCATAACTTCCTGCGTTGCCAAGACCGGCAGAACAATTCTTTACAAATAACCGATCCTTCTCTGACACATTTAGTACCGTTGTGCACACGTAAGGTTGGCCTTAAGGACGCTAGGCATTTGGCTATCCAACTGGAGTCCTCCAGTTCCAGGTGCTTTTGTCATTCTTCATTCCGGATGAAGCGATTATACAAGCTTTAGCTCCGATTCTGTCGCCTGCAACTGGTTCCATTTCGTTGGCACTTGGCATTTCAGGATAATGACAGTTCTGCATGCAGCTGTGCAAGATGGTCATGGTCCATGAGTGCTGAGAAGGCCAAGGGATAAAGCGTTGGTATTCCCATGTTTGGTGCCCGGAGGGCACTGACACATCGCAAAATATACTTGTACTCGCTTCGCCTGACGAGCGGTCTGTTCCTAAGTAGTTCAAAACTGTTAAAGCAAGATCCACGGTTCATGGGCAGTACGCACAGTAACTTGCAGCTTAGCAGATAGTGCATAAATAACTTGAGAAAAAGCACAACTGTTCACATTTGTTTAAGGAGTGAATCACAGTGGCACACACTTCGCGCAAGAACTGCATTGTACATTCAACCCTTCAGGGCAAGAGTAAGGTAACGCCGCCGCCATAGGTGGCGAAGTTAAGCAAAACCACTTCGACCTTTTGCTATCCGGTTCGTGATCTCGTCTTACATCCCAAGGGCGCTGATACAACTTCACAGGTAGTTGAATTGCTGAGAGGATTTTAGCTGATCTTCAACAAAGGTCAGCGCAGGAGGCGATCCCTGCCAATATTGGAGGAACGCTTTGCATTTCGATGATGCAATGCAAAGCCCGAAGCGGCTGGCACCCAGTGCTAATCTGTCCAGCGCGACTTGGCACGTCTGGAAGCTGTCACAGATGAGGGCAATGTCGTCTGTATACTCCAAGTCAAGAAGTCATTCTCCTGGGAGTAGCTCCACACTTTCCAAGTCATGCCCTGTAAATGCAATCTCAATGACTTCGTCAATAGCGAAGTTGAAGAGGAAAGGTGACAGCGGGCATTCTTGTCTCATACCGCTGAAGATACTGAAGGGTAGCGACAGCTTGCCGTAAGTTCTCACTCCGCCCGTGCTACGCGCGTATAATGCTTGGATAATATTTACATATTTCTCGGTCACACATTTCCTGAGAAGACAATTCCCAAGGGCACATCGATCAACCGAATCGAAGGCACTTTGATGTCGAGGAACACGACTGTGGTGGGCCATTATTATGTGTGAAGGTGCTCCAACAACTGACGCAAGGTTAAGATGTGGTCGATGCAGACACGACCCCGACGAAACCCGACTTGCTCCTCACGAATCTGGCTTTCCCGACTGCCAGTCAGTCTGTGAAGGATTATAGAGGCGAGTAATTTGGAGGCGATGGAGATCAGACTGATTCCTCTATAGTTGCCGTATTCCGAACGCGAGCCTCCTTTAGAGATTGGAACAATATCGGAGCGGCTCCAGTCGGTTGGGTCATTCTCCTGCTCTCATAGTTTCACTAATATTTCATGTAAAGCGTCAACAAGAGCAGAGCTTCGAATTTGAAGAGGGCTGGAGGAAGATCATCTGGCTTAGCGGCTTTGTTCAACTTCAACAGTCCGATCTTAAGTTCGACTTCTGAGCGAGAGTGTGGATCCAAAGAGATATCCTGAGGAACAGAACGACACTGGCCGGCGAAGAATCGAACAATCCTAGCCGAGTAAATTGCTTTTCAATGTGCCCTGCCCAACGCTGCAAGAGTTTTGACAAATTGTGGATAGGCTGTCCACTCTCGTCACGTATAGTTTACCTAACACCAGGTATGCTGTTGCTCGTTTCCCGCATCAGACGGAATAACTTATAATGGTTGCTAAAGGCTGCGGCCACTTTCATCTCTGACGCACGGTGAGACCACCAAGATTCGCGGTCACTTCAAGCTAGCACGAAGTCTTTCCCTGAGCCCTTTGCGTGTTTCATGGTGCTTTTGCCTCCAACCGGGATATGCCGGTGAGCATCGATAAGTTCTAGAGACTGCGAAGAGGCCCAATAACCGTGTTGGCTATTAGACACAACACATGAGGATTTGCCTGTTGCTAGTAAGGTCTGGTGAACATGTAACAAGTGACCATCAATTATCCCAAATGAGTTCTTACTCAACTCGCATCTCAGCGTACTTCGATACACATTAAAAACAGCTGGCTTCGCAAGTTGGCTGGTGTCAACGCGCTCACAGCGTCGTCGTGCGCGTCCGCCAAAACGCATCCGCATGTCAGCACATACAAGTGCATGGCCTGTGTCCACACATGTGCTCCAAATGATGCGACAATACTGGATGCAGCCTCTCCAGCGGTAACTAATAGCAATGTGATCGATCTGCGTCCAAGGCTGGTTCGAGGCTGGTGGGCCCTAAGTCACCCTCCGGCGAGTGCTGTGGGGGAAGTTAGTGCTCTCAAGAAATAAGCGGTCATCTTTAAGCAAATGAAGTAACCGCTTACCGTTATTATTACCGGAGCCTACACCGTGCTGACCCCCCAGGTGCACTTCATCAGTGGATAATTTTGCAACTTGTGTGTTCAGAACTTTAGCCAACACAACAGTGTCCGCGCTTCTTCTGTGGCGAAGGAGCTGGGTCAGTTGGCGGCAAAACTCATTCTTGACCTAATCATCGCTACAGTTTATGGGTGCGTAGGCAGCGATGATGACTAGACACCTATAATCCCGCGTGACTTCGAAGCTATAAACCAGCCGGCCAATCGGACCGCACACATCCGGCTACTGATTGGAATTTAATAAGGCAGATCAGCTTCAGCCCGGAGACGCAGGGCAATGCCAACATCAGCTTGGCTGGTGCTCGAAGCTGCATCGTCATCGGCTAGTCGCAAAGAAAAAATACTGATTGCGTCACCTGAAGTGGATCGCAGAGTGAGCACAGTGCTCGAGTCTTGCAGACGGGTCTCCGATAAGCAGCAGATGTCCATCGAAAGAACATTCAATGTTCGGGCAAGTGCTGCCTGTTGACTAATTTGCAGCAATGTGCGTACATGGAGGCATGCCAATCTAAAGGAGGATCGTGGGCTCCAACTGCAAGCCGATGAACTAGAATGGACCGCTTGCTTGGACATGGGCTTGTCGACAGGATAGAAGTAACGCTCCGCGTTCACAAGTGAGTTAAAATTAGAAGATAAATGCCTAGGAAAGCATGTTGGGGGAAGGCCAAGAACCGGGGGTGAAAACTGGGGGGATAAAAGTGAAGTTGGAACGGGACGGCAAAGGCGAATAAGCGTAAGCGGGGGAGTAAGAAGACTGGCAGGCTTGAGCAGTGGCATCCACACCCCAATCCACCCTGCTCCATGCAGCAGATGGGGCACCGTTGCTTATCCTCTGCGGTGGCCAGAGCATTAAGAACTTGTTTGAGGAAAGATTCATGGTATGGCGTGGGCAGGATACTGTCAGGTTGCCCAGGCCTAGACAAGAGAACCAGCATCGTTCTCAACCAAAGCCTTTGGTTCAAAAACCTTACCGCAAGGTAGCGGGTTTGGCGTTGGGCAACAAGGAGCCCGTTTTAATGAATAAGGTTCGACCCTCATTCTAACCACCAACCTGGAGGACCCGGAGGCTGAGCGCAAGACCTGCTCACAAAGGTGATAACCGGTTCCATTCCTTCTGAGTACAGCACTGATGCCGAAGTCACCGGCATTCTTGTCCAAAATAAACCGGACCGAGGAAGGACGAGCGACAGCAAACCTCAAAATTGGTGCCGCAAAAGCTGTAACCCGAAGTGTCCTAACTGCTTCTGATTGTACATTGTCTCAAAGGAACGTTCAGTTAGGCTTTAGAAGTTGCTTCAGTGGACGGATGGTGTCATCAAAGGGTCGTACAAAGCGCCCATCCTCAAAAGCAAGCTTAAGAAACTTATGCAATAGATCAGGGGATTTTGAGACTGCCCGCTGTCGGACCCTTTCCATCATCGCCGGGTCGCAGCGTACTCCTCCAGGTAACTTGTGACACCGGCAGGCCACGTCTTCGCTTAGGAATTGACACCCAGTGGGTTTAAGTTGTAACCCAGCTGCAATAAACCATTCAACCCGGCTAAAAGGCTCCGACTATAAGGCTTTATTCCAGACAGTGCGTGGCAGGTTTACAATGATATGATCCTAGTTATGGTGTTTTCAACTGTACTGCGATGCACACTGAGATCGTCCAAGTGAACTAAGCAGTGTTTCGGTATCAACTCTGCTGAGCTGTATGATAGAGGGCTGAAAACGCAATCGCTTTTATTAAACCGAACGGCGTTGTCTAGGAATCGTAAAGACCGGGCGGGACAATAACCGCGGACTTAAAACTATCGCCAAAATTTAGTTCAAACGGCTAATAACTAGAGGCCATTTCCTTGACAGTAGTCAAGCTTGCGCCACGCAGTGCTTCCATTGCCTCGCACGCTCTTGCTAAAAGCAAGGAGCTTTTCCGGGTACCGGCGTTTACCTTCCGATAATCTATATAAAGTCGCGGTTCTTCTTTTTTCTTTTTGACTAGAACGGTGAGCGTTGCTCAGGGAGATTTAGGCTATCGAAAAATATTACGCCGTACCAGCTCTGCGCTAATGCAATTTAATTCTTCTTGGAATAGTGGTGGCATAATTCTGTCTGGTTGTTGAGCCGGTATTGCTTACGGTTTTTGATGCGGTGTTGTAGATTGTTGCATGGTCATATATAGCCCACGAACCAAAAAGGCATACTGGTATTTGACTACAAAGTCTTCCAATTCACTGCTGTAAAAGTATGCAGCTGTGCAAAAGCGTTTTTAAGGGTATGTTTACGGCAGTTTCTTCTGTCATATAAGCTATTGCAACATTCCTCCCGTCTGGCATCCTAAGCTCCTCCTTGTTCAGGTTGTTCACCAAGTTGCAACGCAATATAAATACTTCGTAGACTGCTATACGCTCCACCGCCTAGTAAGAGGCCGACGTAAAGAAGGCGGCTAGGGAAGCGCGGAAGAGGAATGGTGTCGTGCCTGAGTGGAATAGGAGGTTAAGGCTAATAAGAAGCAAAAGCGTTCGACCTCTTACCTGTTAACATGCTACCGTGACGCCATCGGACCCGCTACAGTAGCACCCGTGGCAAGGCTTTAAATCCAACCACATAGCAAGAAAGAATCTCGACGAATATTGTATAGTACCTGATGACAAACCGACTGCCGGAAGTGGACGAAATAGGCGCGTGCCACCAAGTCCAGGCGAAACAGACCGCAGTTACGATTGACGACAGGAAACGCACGGGTACAGAGAGAGGTTAAACCAACATGGCGCGTCGCGTTGATGCTTCGTAATGACGATAAAGCGTCCACCAAATAAATGCGATCAAACAAACCATTAGGACCATTATATGACCTTAACGCACTACGAATTTCCTGTTTGCTCTCAGTTATTAATACAGTTTAACAAAGATTACTTGTTTCAGATTTATTTAGTAATAATGGTAGCCGAAACCTATCCGATTTTCGCTGTGTTGCTTGAATTTTTAGGGTAGAAGGAAGTCTACGCTCAGCCATATTACTTTCAATTTGGTACAAGTACACATGTGTCGTTGTGGCCTTCATTCACAACGCGCTAGGCAGTCACCGTGAACAGTGAAAGCTGGGTGTCTAATGCAAGCGAGCGTCCCGCAGCCGCTGACGCTTTCCTTAGAATCAGCAATGCTTACGTCCTCCGGGAGGCGGTTTCAGACCTATACCTCCTGGTGGATACCGCGGAGTAGCGTAAAATTTGAGCCTCGGCAGCATAAAAGGCTTCAATTCATTTCTATTTGTCGAACCACCCACATTAATCTGAAAAACGTTAGTACGTTTCAGATTGCACCTCTTGGTATGCGTCCAGTGAAGATGGTGTACCAGCGGCGGCGTACTTTGTCCAGTGAGAAATGTTTACTCAGTTGAAATGAAGATGCATGCGTGGTTCTGCAATCGATAGACAGGTTTTGATCTACCTTGCTGGAACTCTTTAGATAAGGCACACTCCAATTATGTGAGTGGAACAACAAACGGTAAGCCATATCCGAGTATTGGGCGTACTGGAGATGCAGGTAAACCCTGAGGTATGCGGTGTCATTCGGGAGGCTAACCAGAATCAAGCATTTAGTACCACACTTTATCCTTTCTTGGTCTCATATACTGAGATTTGCCTGGGGTGCACGGATGCCGAACACTATTGGAAAAACTAGCAGACAGACGGTACGGACTGGCTAGCCGAACAACCTCCTCGCGGTGCCAGCTGGGTGATTCGGGTTTACCCCCTTTCAGCAAATAGTTCGGCGGCAGTGTTCCAGGACGTGGTGGGTTTTCGCCTGGCAAGCGTTCTCCCTATAAACAGCCACATATGTCCGTTTAACAACACTGTGACGTGGCGGTTGTGACTCGCCACTAACTAAAGTCACCCATTGCTTATCCGAACAATCTCTTCAAGTCCACAGATAGCAAGCACTGGCGACACCTTCAAACACATTCAAGCAACATGACAGGAAACATTTACCAATCCCATAAACAAAGCTAAACACGCCTACATGCAAACTTACATACATTCATATATAAACATATGCAACAATCCCATTGTTCCATTGTACATTAACTGATCACATTTTGTACTCTTGACATGATCATGCCTGCGCAGGCGTGCCTCGCTTAGTCGAGAATACACAATTTATTTATTTATTTATTTATAATCCAGACCCTTTTCTTCAACCGCCTTCGCTATCACAACATTTACGTTTCCAGATTCCATTTCGCTTGAGCGATAGCTAAGAATACCGCTGCAACACCGATTAGCAGGACATCTGGAAGTTTCTAACTAGCACTTCAACTTAGCTTGGCCATCCGTGCATGATATGCTCTTTTATCTGGCTTCAAAACCTGCCACTAGTTATACGCAGTGGGGAGTGGATAGCCAGATTATGTATGGGGCTAATCGGTTGGTCAACCTTCATGGATCGTCTCCACCAATGGCCATCCATGTATTCACCTAATACATTGCTGCAATCACGTCCACAGGCAGTCACAGCCACATCAGTCAGATTTATCCTACGAGTGTTAAGACCAGAATTCTGTATACAAAATATAGTTAGCCACTTCTGCCTAGCTCCTGAATGGCTTTGGTTCCTCCACAGACTCTTTGGTCCAAAGGCTGCAAGTGCCAACCGCACCTACACCCCTCCGGCTTCCCTTCTTAACTAACCACATTGCTAATGTTCAACAAGCACCACACATAGTAAAGCCTAGCTTATTGACTGGCTGGTTGGCAAATCCGTGAATATTCCTCACAAATGATATCGCAGGGCAATAACGAATCCATCCGAGCAGGCGAATCGCAGTCCTTTCAGCTTATCTACACGTAGGTTTCTAAGCCAGCAGCTTTAATATTTATCAATTTTCAACTTTTTGGGCCACTGGAGCTTGAAACATCTTGGGCTTATGGCCTTTGAGTTACGCCTAGTTAAGGCATTCCACCAAACCTAAGCCTTTCATAAAGTGATAGTACCTCTTGTTGCTGTCGATACATATAATGCATCTTAGGTAGCATTGGACATGTCCAAAGCACCGTCGAAATACCGGCTTTTGGTGTATCTTTATGTACCTTCGTAGGTAGCAGCTGCTAGTTGGCCTCACTTGATGCGCTTTCATTAAACCTGGGTACCCGCTACTTCACTCCGTCGTTTCCAACTGTAACCAATAAGTCTACCGCAAGATAAAATATATATTCCAAACGGTCGATAAAAGGACCACTATTAAAGCCATAGGCCCAAGAATCCATGCATTAGGCTCCGCATTATCCTCGCTGGGCCCTATATACTTTGTTATATACCCGTTTCATGTGGCGAGCACTATGGGAAACACTAGTAACCAGGCATCATCCAGACTAAATCCACTTCGTTAACCACTTACACTAGTAAAACATTCGCATTTCCAGTTTCCCTTACACTGGCACAAAAGCTAACCAGCGACAGAGGGCCGCTGTCACACTGACTGGCTGGAAATGCAGAAAAGTTCGACCACCACCGTCTTACCTCTGCCGGCCATGCATAATATTATCGCTTAGCTGGCTTCAAAGCTCAACATGCGTTATACGTAATGCTAGATGAGCAACCACCTTCCACTTTTTACCCACCTACCTTCTCTTGCTTTAACTTATCACCCTACTAATGGTGCTAGAACAGCTATCCTCAGAAAAGGCATCAAAGTGATAACTGCTGCGACATTACAGTACTAGTTAACTTTGTCATCTGGATGAACCTCGCTGGCACATACTGCTTAGCTTGTACAAGGAGAAAAGTTGCTCAGAATACAGCAACGTGAAGCATAATAATATAAAACAACACCTGAAGCCTACTAATCCCTCATGCTCAAGCCACCTCAACCCAAAGAAGTAGGGTTTTTCAGGTTCCGGCAAAGCAGGCACAAATGGATTTCATGCCCCGAAACATTTTGCTATATTTCCCGACACTCCCATCTTTATTGTTGGCGACAGGCTCCTCTAGCTCCCTGGTGCTAGGTTCTCAGCTTTATGGTATAGAAAATACTCGCCTAGCTTAGTGGCTACTGGTTGGGAGCGGCAAGAATAAATCTCCCCGTGCAGCTGCATTTAATGAACCTCAGAGAACAAGGCCCTATTTTGTTGGGGTGCGCTCGCTATCTTTTTATCAGGAAAGTCTTTTTCCAGGATTTTTCTAACTTCCGATGCCGAATGTGTTACAACTGCATGCTGCGACAAGTAGTTCCGTACATACACCACTGCTTTCGAAACGGAGTTGGTGCGTGACACTTCTCAACTCCGGTACAAAAATCTTGTACAGGTGTCCTCCTTTGCCGCTTGATGTGGCCAGAAGAAGCAGCGGCCACAACATGGGTAATCGCCCCGATGTAATATCCGGTGCGTCATGATCATTTCAACTCGCAGTCGACGATAAGCGGGAGTGTAATGCTCCAATTTCTTACACCGGTCTTCGTACGGCACACCCTGCAAATTAGAAACCAGCCCAAGGGCTACATGCTGTATTCGCTCAATCCTTTCTGCCTCAGCGCGCTGACCATCGCACTCTGAGATAATACTTACGATATTTGTCTAACAAATATGTGCGTTTTTCAAGCCAAACGCGTCAAATCCTCATAAGTCTCGTGTATTATCCTGGTAGACCTGGCTTATGCAGTCTTGTAATAGCATTCGCAATCACTAAGCGGCATAACTGTATTGCACTCTATATTCATATTGGTTTATGTAGCTCAGTATTCTCTGAAAATGGTACACTGTGTTCTTCAGACCATGGGCTAATTATAGGTTGCCCTGATGTTCTTGCATATTTATATGTATGTTTCCGTGAAACGATATCACTTTTTTTCCTATACTTGTCATTTTTGGCTAAAAATTTCGCTCTCCGGCTATTTAAGTTGCGGTTAAGGCGAGAATTTTAAACATTATGGTGAATTTCTAGGTAAGTGTGCCTATTTAGAAATTATACCGCTTGGCCACATTTTACATTTTTATTTTTCTCGGAAAGTTGCTTGCAAAGTAGGGACATTTTTAACGTAACAAAACATTGGCGTTATTCGAAGACCGCCAAGCAATCGCGAATAACTTGCTAACTACTGCATGTATCGCATCGCATTTATTTTTAAGGCAATCAGCGGTGAACACGTGTTCTGAGTAGCTTATTTTTGTTCCATGTTTCGCTATATGTTATCCTTAGGAAATTTTTTCTTTCTGCCGTGCTTTACTAAATTTGGATTTTGGGTAGTAGGAAATTCTTCTACTGCGCGAATTTAAATAGCACTCCGCAGACCTGTTGATGGCAAGCACTTAAAAATGTGAAATTAGCCTACCATGATATTTAGGGTAAAGGAGGAATCTATGGATGATTTGCTGCCGTAAATGGCAATCATCCGCCCGTAGAAATTTTAAGTACCCGAAGATGCGCGCTATCACTGGAAACTTAAAAAGAGACCTACTCCAGGGAAGCCACCCGGTTTAACCAAAGCTACGTGGAGAATACCGTAATTAAATGGGAAGATGCCAACACAAGAGTATGTGACATCAGCTGTGCATGCAGCGTTTCATGCAATTTTGCGAAAACCTTTCCTTGTGGATGTATAGAAATTTTAATGACAGGCGTATACGGAGCTGTGCGTACCTTTTATTAGATTTGGTTGCTGGCAAAGCGTAATCTAAGAGACACAAAAGAATTCTTCTAAGACATGAACAACGTTATGTTCACCCATCTATACATCTAAAAATAATTAAAGGGTCGAATTGGAATTGAAAACTTAAAGTAGAATAATGATGCGTAGTGTGGACCATAACCTGCGCCACTGTGAATCTAGAAGCCATTTACAACCGTTATATAGACGATATACGTCTGCGAAGGCACACAATCCCTGGTGGCAACGGGTAAGCTTACGAACCTCCACTGATTAAGTGTGGTATAAACGATTGGTACGCGGTATATGTCGAGTAAGCGGCATGTAAATTGGTAGGGTATAGCTTCCTACTGGGAACGTGAAAGGCTTGCAAAAGTATGTTATACTTGGCCAACTAAAGAGAAACGTGCGCTTGCTCAGACAACATAGTCGCACCACCTAGGAATTTACATTATTTAATTTCTTAGGGTCAGATGCAGTTTCATAATCAAACGGAAGTGGATTAAAGAAGACTAGTGCAAGAATATTATAAGTAGACTATCTCAGTTAACCCACCTCTTGGTACGTGAATTCTGGGCGGTGGACGATGGTACGAAGCTTCACAAGCCTATTGCAATGGTGTTTCGATTGGTCTATCTAAGCCAAGCCGTCGCTTGGTAGACATATTCTAGTGCGTTGACGATGCTATCTACCTACCCACCTACTCCTTATGCACCAATTTTATACTTGGACTCCATCAGACCTTCCATAGTTTAATGCTTCAAATAGCAATCGTAGAAGATGTTACATAGATTCAAAACACCAGCTTCAACCGTTTTATAAATGGCCTATCTAAATTAAGCCCACGCATGTAGCTAAATACTTGTCTGCGATCGACGGTACCTAAATTCGCAAAGGCTAATGCAACCGTTTCAAAAGTCGTGTATTTTAGGCGAGCAAGCACATGATTGCTGTATTCTTGCGTGAGGACTATGCTACTTAGTTTCTCTCAAACTGATACAACCTTCTTACATTGGTCCATCTTCAGCGAGTCAGCATTTGCTTGCTTGCTCCATTCTGATCTGTGAAGGATGCTACATGGTTTCACAAAGTCTAATGACATGGTATTATAATTGATCTATCTCAGCCACGCTATTACTTGGTAGCTCCAGTCTGTATAATGGACAATGCCACCTAGATTTACATAACTTAATGCAACCATGTTATAAATGGTCTATATTAGGTAAGCCAGCGCTTGGCAGCTCAATACTGTACTGTGCACGATGCTACCGACAGTATAGCCACTGATGCGACCGTTTATAATTCGGATATCAGCCGTGGTTTTGCCTGATAGCTCCATTCTGAACTGTGGACGCTGGTATCTAGCTTCACATAACTTGACGCAAATGTTTTATCTCAGCCAGGCCATCGCTTAGCTGTTCCATTGTTAGCTGTGGTTGATGCCACATAGGTTCACAAAAACCCACATGACAGTTTGGTAATTGGTCAAGCTCGGGCAAGCCATCGTTCGGTAGCTCTATTCTAAGCTTAGGACGATGGTACCTGGTTACACATAAGCTCATGCAACCGTCTTATAAATTGTCTATCTTAGCCAAACCATCTCTTCCTAGTAACAATCTCATCTGTGGACGATGCTACCTAAATGCACATAGCCTGATGCAACCATTTTATAACTTGTTTATCTCCGTTAAGCCAGGGCTTGGTAGCCCCACACCGAAAAAGTGACAAGGCTACCTAAAGTCATAAAGCCTAATGAAACCATTTTTTGGGTTGTTTGATCTCAGACAAGCCATTGCTTGGTAGTTCTGTTCCTTTCAACGGACGACGCTACCTAGAATTACAAAGCCTAAAGCAACCAGTTAATAATCGGTCATTCACAAGCAATCCGTCGCTTGTTAGCTCTATCCTTGCCTATGTACGACCCCACTTAGATACATAAAGCCTAATCCAAACGTTTTATATTTGTCTACCTTGGGCAAGCCATCGCTTGTTAGCTGGATGCTCGGCTGAGGATGAAGCTATTAAGATTTACTGTGGATTAGGCAACCGTTGTACACGTGGTCTATTACAGGCCAGTTGACTCCTCGTAGAACTATCTTAACTAGCGGACGAGGCTACATAGGTACATAAAACCTAACACAAGCCAATTATATTTGGTCTATCTCAGCCATGGTATCGCTTGGGGGCTCTAATCTGAACTTCGAAGGATGGCACATAGGTCCACAAAGCTTGCTGCAACCATCTTATAATTCGGCTACCTCAGGTGAGAAATCGCTTGGTAGTCCTAACCTTGTTCGCTGACGAAGCTATCTGGATTCACTAGCCAGAAGTAACTATTGCATGATTGGTGTGGCTCAATTAGGCCAACGTTTGGTAGCTCCACTCTGAACTGTGGACGCTGGTACCTAGCTTCACAAAGCCTAATGCAACGATTTTATAATTGATATATCTTACGCAAGCTAATGCTTGGTAGCTCTGTTCTCGTCTGCAGACCACGCTATCTAGGTTCATATTGCCTAATGCAGCTGGTTTATGATGGGTCTAGCTTAAACAATCCACCACTTGGCACCTCAATTCTTGTCAGCGATCGATGCAACCTACGTTCAGTAAGGTTGATGCAACCGTTTTATAAGTGGTCTAGATCACACAAGCCGTTGTCTGGTAGCACTATTCTAATCAGCGGAAGTGGCTACATAGGTTCACAAAGTCTAATGCATGCGCAATATAATTGGTCCATCTCAGCGATGATATGGCTTGGTAGCTCCATTCAGAAATTTGGATGATGATACCGCACCTACTTTCACGTAGCATGATGCTACCTATTTTAATTGGTTATATCGCAGCTAATCCATTGCTTGCTTGCACTATTCTGATCAGTAGACAGGGCTATATAGGTCCCGGAAGTCTAATGCTACCGTTTATAATTTGTCAATCTCAGTCGTGGTACCGTTTCCTAGCTTCCTTCCGAGCTTCTGACTATGGTACCTATGTACACACAGCCCGACGCAACCATCTATAATTGAAGTAGCTCAACAGATCCATCACTTGTTAACCCCATTTTTGTCTGTTGGCGAGGCTACCTAGATTCACACTGCCTGATTCAACCATCTTATAATTGATATATCTCAATTAATCCATTGCTTGGCATCTCCCTTTTGCTCTGTGGACAATGGTACCTAGGTTTACAAGGCCTGTGCAACCGTTTTATATTTGCTCGAACTCAGGACAACGCTACCTATATTCACAAAGCCTAATGCAACCGTTTCACAATTAGTCTACCTTAGTCAAGTCCCCACTTTATGGCCGTATCCTTGCGTGCTGACTACGCTGCCTAGTTTTTCTAAGGCTGATGCAGCCGTCTCACATTGGTCGATTTAAGCAAACCATCGCTTTGTTGCTCTAGTTTGATCTGTGGAGGAAGCTACATGGGTTTAAAAACCCCAATGAAACCGTTTGCTAATTGGTCGATCTTAGCCATGTCATCCCTTCGTAGCTCCCCGCAAACTTTCGTACGATAAAAACTTGATTCACATAACCTGATGTAGCCTTTTGCTAAATGGTTCTTTTCATCCTAGCCAACGCCACGTAACACCATTCTTCTTTGTGGACAACGATATCTAGAACCCGGCATAGCCTGATGCAACCAACGGATAAATAGTCCAGCTCAGTTAAGCCATCGCTAAGTATCTCCAAGATGGGCGGTGGACCACGGAATCTAAGTTCACAAAGCTTAATGCATCCATTTTCTAATTGGTGTACCTTAGCAAGCCGCTGCTTGGTAGATCTGTTCTTGTCTGCAGACGACGCCACATAGATTAATAAAGCCTACCGCAACCGGTTTATAATTGGACTATCTTAGACAAGCCATCGTTAGGTAGCTGTACTTTTATCTTAGCACCATGCTAACTAGGATCATTAACGCTATTGCAACCGTGTAATAATTGGTCTATCTAAGGAAAACCTGCGCTTGTTACATTCCAAACCGTTGGGACAAAACTTACAGCACTTTCTTAGGTGCCAGTGGTCGTGGCTTTTTATTATTCAGGTTTGTGCTAACCAGTGCATTGATGTGCCACATCCAAACATATGGCATGCTACCTGTCAGACATTGCGGACCAGGGTTTCTGGGTTGCGTTGCGAAG
Organism: Dicrocoelium dendriticum; assembly: GCA_944474145.2. Taxonomy (NCBI): domain Eukaryota; kingdom Metazoa; phylum Platyhelminthes; class Trematoda; order Plagiorchiida; family Dicrocoeliidae; genus Dicrocoelium; species Dicrocoelium dendriticum. The sequence goes on along the minus strand of OX104065.1, from coordinate 80,856,358 downwards.
GACTTTCTCTTAATCTTCCATTTTCTTTAACCCTCTTCCTTAATTCACGTAAGGAACACAGCGAGATGGCTAGTGTAGGAAACGTGGTAATTAATTGGTTGAGCAGGGTGTGTTTTGTTTTAAATATATCCATACCTCTGAGCATCTTAGTATTTCTTGACGCAACGATACGTTCAAGAATGACCAGAGTGAGTTTCCTATCGTTCCAGTCCGATCTGGATCTGAATTTGCACGGTGCTACATAGATTCACAAAGTCTAATGCAACCGTTTTATGATTCGTCTATCTCTGCTACAATAACGTTTGGTAGCTCAATACTGAAATGTGGAGACGCTACCTAAAACCACATAGGCTTGATGCAACCCATATTTAAATAGCCTATTACAGCTGAGATATCTCTTGCTACCTAAGTTTGGATAAATGAATGATGCCAGCTTGAACCTAGTAGCCTGATGAAGCCGTTTGGTTATTTCTGCCTTACAGGCAAACCATCGCTTGTTTGCTCTATTCCGATCTGTGGACAAGGCTATAAGGATCCATCATGCCAGAAGTAACCGCCATATATGTAGTATATCACAGTGAAACCATACCTTGGTAGCCCTAATCTATTCTGTTGACGGTCCTAGCTAGTTTCCCCAAGCCTAGTGCGGTTGCTTTATACTCAGCTTATCACGGCCAAGCCATGCTCGATAGCTCAGTTCGTTATCCTTGGTTATATCGCAGGTGCTGTTTATTATATTGCTCCTCTCCTTTGGAGATGATAATCACAGATCTTTTGCAAACAACAGTGAGAATCCGCTTCCATAGCGACTACCCATTTTGGTTCCCTTTGCGAAGGAGCTAAGTGGTTTCCCATTAATACCGGTGTTACCATCACATGGAGGTTCTTACGCTGTACAGGTAAGATAACCTATAACTTTGTGACTTGGTGCGTAGCAGGTGCGCCTTACACATCCGCCACATATTTATGAGCACTTTGCATGGGATTAGAAGTCCAAGGCCGCTAGCTTCCATACGTTTTTTCTAGAAAATCCCTTCGTGGAATTTATGATAGCGACACGAATACTGTATAGCCTACGGATGTTTCAATCCCTCTAACTTCCTGTGTAGCCCCTGTATTTCAGATACATAAGCGCTTTCGATTGCATCCCCTGCTCTGTCACTGCGCAGCTTGTTACAGACTGCACCACGTTGCCTACGCATACACAATGGACTCCGGCTCCAACACTACGCTCAACCGACGCTAAAAGCTATCTACTTTAGCACAACGTAGTTCACCGATTAAGTCGTGCTGCAAGTATAAGAGAATGTTGCTCAACGTATGATTCCTACGCTCCGCCTTTCAAAGAAACACATGGCGTAACCCAGCAGTGCTACCACCACAAACGTAAAGTGAAGATCTTACAGAAGCAACGTTGTCCTTAAGTTTGCAAGGTCGTGCAACTCTTGACCCCACCGCAGGTCGCGGTGCTGGTGGTCCACATGTCCGCTTAGAGGTGAAAGCTCACTCAATATGCAAACGCCTTAGATGGAAGTATCAACAGATGCTTAACTTCGCTCTGCTCCAGGTAAGCCCGCACAGGGCGCCCTACTCGGACCCATGCTATTTTCCCTAACCGTACATGAACTCCCAGGGACCCTACTGTTTGCCGTGGACCTAAACCTGTGGATTATGGTGGTAGCGCAGGTAGCTCTGATTCCACCCAGCAGGCCCAACTTGCTCGGGGGAGCATGGTGTCATAATTATAACCAAGCGACTAGTAACCTTCCTGGTGACCTGATCCATAACCTCCCCATTTAAACTTTGAGCGTAGGACCGAACTTGAGCTGCCTATTTAGCTGGGTTACGATGGTCTTGTCTTCGCGGTTATCTGATGTAGGAACGCAAACCTCGTTTTGCCTTGAGCATGGTTATGATGTAGTTGTGGAGCGTTGAAACTTGTTTCCGGCAGTTATTGTCAGTGAGCCCACGGTTTCGTTTTAAACGGCAGTTATGCCTTGTTGCGTGGCAAGACCAAATCGCAGAGCTTCCTTTACCTACAGCACGATGTTTGATTAAGACGTTAGGACCACCTGATCGCGGTGCTTACATTATTAACCGTCGCACCTCGACTACTTTCCTATTCGGTCGATGAGGTGGGATCACCCGTCGTGCGCGCGCGATTTCATACCGGTGCATGCAGATGCCGGCAGAAAAACGTCATCACCTGAAACAACGAAATGTAGTGATAAGGCGAGGTAAGGGAACGGAATAAATGTAAATTATGAAATGCACATTCTCGCTATCTGAATGTCACCAAAATGAGAACCAGCCTTGGGAGTTTGCGAAGTGCACAGTAGATCCACGTAACCATCCGTGCTGATGCACAGGCACCCTTTTGCATCTACTACTGCTTATGGACGCAAGTAACCAAAGGCAACTTACCAGCAAGCAAATACCCCAGCAACCTGAAGTACGACGTAGGGTAATGTTATATCATACGTTGCAAATCCTGCAACAGACAAAGGGCAAGCTCAGGCACAATGAGTGATCTCCACTGCGGAGCGGTCGCTGTGGCCGTTCGATCTAACTGAGGACCATCCGTCGCGATCCAGTTTTTCCAAGACCAGGTAGTGAAACCTAATGCAGCTGCTCGGAAGAACCAGGCGACCTGGTCCTAACAGGCCAACACCCGTGTCCTCCCTCACAGTGCGAAAACGGTTAATGCAAGCTGATCCCAAGCGACGACCTCGCCATCCAAACAAATGTCATCTTTCAGGACCGCATAATGCAATAAAGTGAACAGTGTCGGTTATCGGCATGTATCGAGACCGATGAAAAACGGCAAGAATGGCCTATTCATAATGGAGCACCATCATGCAGATATACGTAGCGTACTACACATTTCCGTTAGCAAAGCTTGTACGTTTTTGTGGTTCGAAAAAGTTTTTGTTTTCAAACGACTTTGTACTTTCTTCGGTTTTCAAAATCATTTGGATGTGCGCACCGTTACCTAACATCTACGTACCGAGGTATACATGGCCCGCTCAGTCGTTTTTATGATTCGTTGTCAGCACACACATCAGTAGACTCATTTTCGTCCCGGAGATAGGCGCATCTTTCATGACACCAGTGCTTGCATTTGCATCATTGAGCTTAATTCACTTCCACGTCCACGAAATCCCGTGCCTAATTTCAGAAAATGGGACAAGCATTCCAATCATGCGATACCTGCGCAGACTATCGACGCTTTTCTCCAAACGTTATGCCGCTGCAATAGTAGTTCGCAGGGGTCCGAAATTCCTATTCTGTAACGGATCACTTATGATAACCACGCCCTTACCATCCAATGCCTTACTGGCGAGACACTGCTTCCGTTTGGATGGCGCACCTGGCCACTTATTCTGTGGCGTTGACTGCTCATAACGAAAAGCATCATCCTGATCTGCCGTCTGTGTATTTATGGACACATCCACACGCCTCCGCTTATGCACACAAAGAGATTCGTTGTTCACAATCACCAGGGGGCACGAGTTGTCCGGTGCTGGGATCCCTAGCCATTCGTTCTAAATCGCCTCCCGCACACAGACGAGGTACGAGTTACTTCATTGCGCGCACCAGATTACGGAAGACAGAAACGTCCGTTGCGTTTAAAGCGATAGCTATTCTCTTTCCAACACTGACTAGTGCCTAGCTTCTCGACAGCCTCGTGCTGTGGAACCGGATGCACCACCTTGTATTTTTGTTCGCCGACTGGGAAACTGTCCCTGATGCACGCACAAGTGAAAGCCACCTACGTTCCAGGAATGGGGTTGCTTGCGATTAGCCAATTAGGCGACCTACCACTAGGGCAGGAGCACATGGCAGCTTTCAATGCATACTGCATGCGCATCTGCAAACCGGAGCGCATACATATTTCACCTAGAAGGAACGCTCACGGCTAGCATGAACATTCCAGAACGCCCAGCCATACCTTATGCCTGCCACATTGTTTCTCGATAAGTGTTCCAGCAACACGTTACGGGGACATGTCCCCAAGGAACAAAACACGTGTGTTATCCGACGCACACAGGAGGGTTTTGCTGACAACCATGCAAGCTTTCGCTAGACGGCTTTCCCTTGTCTAGTCTTACTTATTATCCCGTCGTGACACCTGCCTAACAATTGCATTACACTTGATCTAGGGGACAATCGCTGTTTCAGGTGCCTGTGCCCTACCTGTACTCTGTTCGTGGTGAAGGTGCAAAAATATTTCTTACGCCCTTTAGAAGGTGTGCTGTCCAGTTTTCCATGTAGGGGCGCAACGTGTTATTAAGATAAGTTAACACCTGTTTTCAAGCAGCAAGGGCAGTGAGCAACTTTTGAATTGTGGTCGGTTTCGTGTAGACAACACAAAACGCATCCATCGCGCTACTTTCCTGTGGTCCATAGCGCCGCAAACTTCTAAATGAACGCAGCGCTTTTGCATATCCTTTAGTACGTGGAAACGGCAAAACCTCACATGCAAACTTGGGATGTACCATTTGTAAGCGTTACTTTGCGTTAAGCAGCAAACTAGCACCAACGTTCTTGCTGCACGGGTTGATGGTAAATGATCCGTCCTTCGGTGAACCGCAGCAAGATAACTGAGCCCGCTTTCGTTAGGCATTAGTGCATAGGAAAACTACTAACGAGACCGGTTTCGTTACCTAGCATTGTATGCCGCAAGACTTAAGCACCTTGGTTGAGCTGATGTCTGGCGTCTGCCAAACGGACTTCGCAGAAACGAGTACGTATAGTTTGAACGCATTGCTATATATAAAATACCTACTGCACATAACCTTCGTTGACCACTATGTCGCACAGCCCTTCACCCTGAAGCAGCTTTCTCTCGCAAACGGCTTCGTTCCCACGCTCCATGTTAGCGTGCCGGTTATGTGTAGATCTGAGGCCTGCACATTCCAACCTTACTTGGAGAGTAAGGAACGCAAAATCTCTTATCGCACGGGTACTCCTTAAACACCGCATCTGCTTGAAGATCTGCTCTTTCACCTCCTGTGAAAGAGTGCGATTACCCAAGTATAACCATGGTGTTTCCACAAGAAAATCAAAGCCATGCATCATAGAATAATACGTAACTTTATACGATGCACCGCCAAAGTGACACGTCACATAAGCGACACAGTCGCAGTCACTGTAACTAAATGGGCAGCTTTAATAACCTAAAGGAAAGCACTTACCGGCGGCCTTCCCCACGTTTCCGTTTGGCATAAAACGTACATATTTCACGTACAAATATGGTATCCTTTCGGAAGAACCATATCACGGTTTCCGCGGCATGGACTGGCAGGTTCCGTAAAGTACACAAAAACAACTCGCGTGCTTGACGTTAAAATGCCGAGAAGGCTTTACTGAATGTGTCATTTGTTCTATATTACAACTTCATTAGCTGTTTGAATAACTGATAATGGTCCACCGAACATTGCGTAGCTAACATGAAGCCATTGCAGCCTTTCGTGAAGCACGCAGCGTCCATAGCGCTGGCAAGCATGGTGGAGCACCGTAGCGCGCTCTCATACATAAGTATTGACAAATTCGTCAATTAAAACAACCATTGCAAATATTTTCCAATTAAGCCTCTTATTTACCGTTTCTATCGATTTCCAAACGCGCTGGTTAAGAATACAACAAATTAGTTTGAGATTTTCCTCCTAATTTGCACGCCACAGTCGCTAGGAGAATAGTCAACTACCGGATTTTAACGCTAGCAATCAAATTTAATGCAAGCGATTTTGATTACAATTTTTGTTGTTTTGTAGTTTTTAGTTAAGTACGCCGCATTAGTATGTCTCTTAAAAACGCGGTTTATTTTTATTTGAATTTTAAGGAAGGAAAGGTTAACCTTTTGGTGTTCTTTCGTTCCACTGCACATCAGCTAATGTAACGACTGAGCTTGCCGAAATAGCCTAAATCATCATCATAATCATAATCATCATACACGTTAGCTAGAGGTGGGAAACACCTCAGCTACTGTGCCGCAATACAAAGAAAAAAGGAGAGAAAAATAACGACTGGTGAAAGCTGGCTGAGCTACCGGTAACGGATGGGCATCGTTCCGGTAAGATACCAGCCGGCTGCTGTGCACCCAAAACAATTATTATGCAAAATTATATAAGGCTAAGTAATGAGATCGTGGTTGGAGGGGGAGGATAAAAGGAATGGGGTGGGACAAAGAAACTCACAGCACGAACGCCACTGAGGTCGGCTCCTAGCCATATCAGCAAGTGTGTCCAACCAAACGTGTTCATCGTCTTTCGGACCCCAACCAGGGAGCCGAGACGCTCCGACCGAGGCCAGCTTCGAAGTGAGGGTTTTCATTCCTCTCGACCAAGTCATCGCTTGGCCACCCCTCCTCTTCTTCCATCCACACCCCCGGCGCGCAAACAATACACGTCGCGGGAGTCGGTGGGCTGGCATGCGTAACATGTGGCCGAGCCATCGGAGCCTGATGCGTGAAATAACGGTTCTGAGCGGTTCATTTCCTTTTCCTGTGCCGTAAACAAGGTATCGAACACGCTCGTTGCTCACGCGGTGTTCCCACCAGATGTGAGCTAAATTACGAAGGCACCGGTGGTCGAACGTAACTAGCCTCTTCAGGTCCACTGCGTTAAGCGGCCAGGTTTCACAACCGTACAGTAGGGTCGAACGTACTGCTGCATTGTATACTCTACCCTTCAGGGTGAGAGCGATGTCGCGCCGGCGCCAAAAGCGGCGAAGGTTAGCAAAAGCGCCCCGAGCTTTTGCTATACGATGCGTGATTTCATCTTCAATCCCACGGGCGCTGATACAACTTCCCAGGTAGTTGAATTTTTGAACGACTTCTAGCTGATCCCCACCAAGGGTCACCGCAGGCGGCGATCCGTACCAAACATGGAGGAAAGCTTTGCACTTCGATGGTGCGAAGCAAAGCCTGAAGTGACGGACAGCTAGTGCTAATCTGTCCAGTGCCGCTTGGCACATTTGTGAGCTGTCACAGATCAGGGCAATATCATCAGCATACTCTAAGTCAAGAAGTCGTTCTCCTGTGAGTAGCTCCACACCTTCTAAGTCGTGTCCTGTAAACGCGATTTCCATGACTTCGTCAACAGCGAAGTTGAAGAAGAAAGGTGACAGCGGGCATCCTTGTCTCACGCCGCTGGAGATATTAAAGGGCGACGACAACTTGTCGTAAGCCCTCACTCTGCCCGAGCTACGCGCATATAATGCTCGGATGATATTCACATATTTCTCAGGTACTCCTCTCCTGAGTAGACAGTCCCAAAGTGCATGTCTATCCACCGAATCGAATGCACCTTTGATATCGATGAACACAACAACGGTGGGCCGCCAATATATGTGACGGTGCTCCAACAACTGACGCAAGGTTAAGATATGGTCAATGCAGCCACGACCTCGACGAAATCCAGCTTGCTCTTCACGAATCTTGCTTTCACGAGTGCCAGTCAGTCTGTGAAGGATGACAGAGGCAAGCAATTTGGAGGCGATGGAGATCAGACTGATTCCTCTATGGCTGCCGCATTCCGATCGTGAGCCTCCCTTGAAAATTGGGACTATGATGGAGCGGCTCCAAGCGGTTGGGACAGTCTCCTGCTCCCACAGTCTCACTAGTAACTCGTGTAAATCATCCACAAGAGCAGGTCCCCCGAATTTGAAGAGGGCTGGAGGAAGGTATCAGGTCCCGCGGCTTTATTTAACTTCAACAGTTTGATCTCAGGTTCGACTTCTGAGCGAGAGGGTGGATCCAAAGGAACAGCCCACGGAGCGGGGCGATCACTGGTCGGCGAGAAATCTAACAATTCCAACCGATTAAATTGCCTTTCAAATTGCTCAGCCCAACGTTCCAGGCGTTTTGATAAATTGTGGATAGGCTGGCCACTCTCGTCACGCATAGTTTCACTAACACCAGGTCTCCTGCTGCCCGTTTCCTGTATCAGACGGAATAACTCACCATGGTTACCAAGGGCAGCGGCCATTTCCATCTCTGTTGCACGATGAGACCACCAGGATTCGCGGTCTCTCTTCAGGCTAGCACGGAGTTTTGCCCGGAGCTCTTTGCGAGTTTCATTGTGTTCGCTTCCAGCCGAAATATGTCGGCGAGCATCTATAAGTTCCAAAGACTGTGAAGAGACCCAATGTTCATGTTGGCGATTAGACATACCACATGAGGATTTGCCTGCTGCTAGTAAGGCCTGTTGCATATGAGACCAGTGAGCTTCAACTGCATCCATTGAGCGTTTATCCAACTCGGATGACAGCGTAATTTGATAGGCGTTCAGAACAGCTGGATTCACCAGTCTGCCGGTGTCAATGCGCTCAAAACATCGTCGCGGGCGTCCGCCAAAACGCATCCGCAGGTCAGCACATACAAGTGCATGATCGGTGTCAACACCTGTGCTCCAAATCGAGCGACAGTTCTGGACGCAGCCTCTCCAGCGTAACTGATAGCAATGTGATCGATTTGCGTCCATAGCTGATTCGAGGCTGGTGGGCGCCAAGTCACCCTCCGGCGGGTGCTGTGTCGGAAATTAGTGCCCACAAGAAATAAGCGAGCATCCTCACACAAATGAAGTATCCGCTCACCGTTATCATTACGGGAGCCTATACCATGTTGGCCGCCCAGATGCAGCTCATCTGTGGATAATTTTCCAACTTGAGCGTTCAGATCCCCAGCCAGCACTACAGTGTCCGCGCTTCTTCTGTGGCGAAGCAGTTCGTTCAGTTGGCGATAGAAGTCGTCTTTTACCGAGTCATCGCTACAGTTTGTCGGTGCATAGGCAGCGACAACGAATAGACACCTGTTAGTCCCACGCGACTTCGAAGCTTTGAACGAGCCAGCCAATCGGACCGCACACATCCGGCTACTGATTGGAATCCAATCAACCAGAGCAGCTTCAGCCCGGGGACTCAGGACAATACCAACACTGGCTTGGCCGGTGCTCGAAGCTGCATCGTCACTGGATAGGCGCAATGAGAAAGCGCTGCTAGTGTCACCTGAAGGGGATCGCAGAGTGAATACAGAGCTCGAGTCTTGCAGGCAGGTCTCCGATAAGCAGCAGATATCGATCGAGAGGGTCTCTAATGTTCGGGAAAGTGCTGCCTGTTGACCAATCTGAAGCCATGTGCGAACATTGAGGCATGCCAGTCTGAAGGAGGATCGAGGGCTCCAAATGGAAGCCGATGAAGTGGGCTTGGCCGCTTGCTTGGACATGGGCCTGTTGACAGTGTAGGAATGACGCTCTGCGTTCACCTGTGAGTTGAAACTAAAAGACAAGCGACTATTGAAGCAAGGTGGGGGAGGGCCGAGAATTGGGGGTTGAAAACAGGGGGATAGAAGTGAAGCTGGAACGGGACGATAAGGGTGAAAAAGCGCAAGAAGGGGAATAAGAAGATGGGAAGGCCTGAGCAATAGCATCCAAACCCCATCCACACTGCTCGATGGAGCAGATAGGGCACCGTTGATTAACCTCTGCGGTGGCCAGAGCATCAGAAATTTGGGTGGGGAAGGATTCATTGTATTGCGTGGACAGGATACTGTCAGGTTGCCCAGGCCAAGACAGGGGAACGATTAGGGTTCTCAACCAAAGTTTTCGGTTCAAAAACCTGGCCGCAAGGCAGCGGGTTTGGCACTGGACTACAAGGAGTCCGTTTTAAGTAATAAGGAGCCACCCTCATTCCAACCCCCAACCTGGAGAACCAGGAGGCTGAGTTTGTCTGGCCTCTAACCATTGACCAATCTGGTATGAGTGGCTCTGAAGGCGCAAAAGCACCACCCAGTATAGCTCAATGGATCACTGCGGCACACAAACCATCGCACCACGGTAAGGTCCAGCCTCATTGCGATGGAAATAGCCTATATAATTTACGGTGAAGTGGTGATGAATTGGATTTTGCTTCTGGAGGAAATGCGCATATGTATGGCTCTGTGCTAACTTTCCTCACTAATAAAACCAATTAGCACAAAGATTGCATGTAGGAGCTTGATGAATTTCAAGACCAAAAGAGTTATATTGCATTTCGCGGCGAATTGGTACCTTCTTCTAAAGAAAACCTGCACAATTGCGGCTCTGCACAGCAATGTGCCATGAATAACTTCAGGAATTAAAACTTGCCTGAAAGCTCCAGATGCAGTTCATGGTGGCCGCGTACAACCCCCTCAACTTTACATGTAAAATGTCCTTGCATTCCTACTTGCAAATAAACAACATATACCGTCGCTATTCTCACCCCCATGCACGAACACGGGATTAATGCAAATATTGTTTGATCTATTGCGGCACAGCACTCAGTGAGTCTAGAAATATGCCTTTATTTATTTTGTTCTTTTGGCGGAGCACACTCCTAGAAGTATACGGTATTAGCAGCGGATCCTGGGTCATCCATAATTCACTGCCTGTTATTACATTTGCCTTTCTGTCAAGCAGGGCACTTGAAATGGAGGCCGCCGATCCGGCAAGTACAACGGGGTGTAGATGCAACGCAATAATTTTCATAAGTTGTCGTGAGCCGCTTTTACTGTACTAGTAGTGTAGTAGATCTAACAAGTCTAGTTGTCCGTCAGCAGCATCAAGGTTCGACAACGCAGACGATAGCTCAAAGTCCTACTCATAGCTTGGACGTTCCCTGCAGTGTCCCAGGAATCTCATTAAAGAGGACCTTAAAAAGTTCAAGTCCAAGTAGGGGAACTTGTAGAAAAAAATGGCCACGTGAGCTGGTTGAGCATGTGTCTGGCTTGCACGCACTTACATGGTCCTTCTGTACAGAAAATCTGAGGCGCGGGAGTCAAGGTGGTTACTGACACAGCATTCGCAAAGCCGGCGGTGTATCCGTTGATATAGGGACATATCGAGCGCTTTTCGGAAATTGAAGACGACAATATTTAAGCATTGATCGGTATAGATTGGTCTTGACAACTGTGCTCTCACAATTAAAATCCGTTGCTGTGTTTGCGACCTTTCTAAAATCCACAGTTCATAAGGTGTGTGATGTTCAATACATCACAGTGCTTCTAAAGGGCGCGTTAGATAATATCCTCAATGATTTGAAGGTAGGACAAGAATTCACGCGTTCCTTAAGGCTCCCGTTTTGTACTCTACCGTCACGATACATGTTTTTATGTCGACAGGTAGACGACTATTTGTCAGAGAAAATAATGGACTTGGCTAACGGGTGCGTCTACATAGGCAGCTACCAAGTGGAGGAACAGAGATTGCAGCTTGATCTAATGTCCTAGTTGGAGTTTTGTAGTAGTTTCTGTGCATAGTTTGCCATGCTCCAGACCACAGAAATACCTAGACTCATAAGAGTTGGCGCTCCGCGCTTCCGGCGTCTTTACCACGGATTACTGTTTAGCCAGATGACCCTCTTTCGCGCCTTCTACGTACAGTATAGCACATGTTGTTTGAGATAGGTACCCAGGTGTGCCACAACCCGATTACTTCCGTTTGACAAATATGCACATATAAATTTAGGTCTGGGCCGGACTAATTTTGCTGGACTCTGTACATAATGGTGTCTTTTGCGGTGCTTCTTCAAAAAAGCTTACATTCTAGGCTACTTGTAGTTGGCCTAATCCAAGTCCAGATGAGCTGTTTTGAATTTCTTCCATAGGCAACCTCTTTGGTTTATTAGAAGCCGTAGTTTGGATTAATCTAGGCAAGATGACTTACAGAATGCCGTCGTTTGTTATTTGTGACAGCCTGTTAGCGGAGCTTGTTCTTTTAGAAACGCAAAAGCGTCCAGGCACGGTCGTGGTCCTGATTTCGTGGGACCTTATCCTCAAGCTTATTAAACGTCTCTCTTGTTTGGGAGGGATCAGCGTCCTAAAATATTCAGTGTTAGTGTCCTTAGTCAGTTGTAACGTGACTTTGAGCCCAAGTGAAGAGAAGGATAAACGTATGCCCTTGGAGGCCTGATTAACTAATTGCAGTTGTACAGAACACTAAGATAACAATGAGGATGATAACCGAAATTTATTCAGTGAGCATTTTTGTAACTGTACAAGCGGCACAAGGGTTAAAGGGAACAAAGTTCGCCTTCGTAAGGTCAGGCACGTTTGTATGGGATTGATCACTCTGTCCCACAGTGCGGTTATGTACCATTCATGAATAGAACAGGAATTATAACAGCAATTAGAAAACCGGTGAAGAAATGATGATCAGAGGTGCTTTCGCGTTACACTGTGTTCAATTGAATGTAACCTAAAAGTCAACGGTGAACGCACAGAAAGCTGCGTGGCAAATGAACATGTTGAAAAGAGTGTCAAAGCGTATCCAAAATAGTGTAATGTAGCACTAGCCTACTTACCAGTGTGAAGTCCTGAGCTGTGACGTTAATCGATGTGGAGTGTTTTTAAACCAACCTTTGTGGCTTTTTACAGGAAAGACGCGTCTCATGCAAAAATCCACCACGTTCTGGAATACTGCCATCCATCCAGTTGAATTACTGGTTGTAACTAGCAGTACTTATTATTGGCCGCTTGTTGAGATTGTTAATAGCAGTCAGGGAACCTCCAGGTTTTTTTGGCTGATGTAGTATAGGTGAGGGCCTGTTTTGTTATTCGGTCCCGTTCTATCCTAACGGAATTGGTTGGCCAGTTTGGTAGAGAGAACATGAAATAAAGGTTTTGGGATGTTTTATATGTTCATTTGTAGAACCGCGTACCTCTACGGGGAGTACCCAAGAAATAACAGGTTGAACATTTTTGAAACACGGACAAAGGATTATCCTTATTGTTCCGACCTGAAATTATAGTAAATGGTCTGAAATGATTAATCGGAATCCTTCCATTGGTAAGTAATATTCATTATAAACACTGGCCTCCACGGCCCATTGAATGGAGAAACAAGGATGAGTAGCTCCAGATATATGGTAATTGTTAAGTATTTATCCAGCAATGAACACGATCGAACCAATTTGCTTTGGCTGTAAGAATAAGTGACGTGGTGGGTTTTCGCCTGGCAAGCGTTCTCCCTATAAAAAGCCACAAATGTCCGCTTAACAACACTGTGACGTGGCGGATGTGACTCGCCACAAACTAAAGTCACTGGCCCGTAACTATCCGGAAAGTGCTATCCAACCCACAGACATCAATCGCTAATGCTCATATTCCTAAGGATAACAAACAGTCAAAAATGCTGCGGCATATTCAAAGACACAGGCTACATTCATACAAAATTACATACGTATATACACCCGTACACTTACATACACTGTTTTGCCAAACATGTACTTTTTGTACATTTTTGATAAAACTACGTTACCTAAACATGATCATGCCTGTAAAGGTGTGCCTCGCCTTGTCGAGAATAAAGGTTTATTTATTTATTTATTTATTGCTGAGGGATGTAGGCTTCAGAAGATGGCAAATGTTGATGAGAAAAAGGCGAAAAATCCGACAAGGTTATGTATGTCAGAGCAGGACAAATGTATTGAACTAATTGAAACGAGTAGTTTTCAGGGGGCTCGGGAGTCTTGAAAGAATAGAAGTATGGACACAGGCAAGAAATAAGGATAAGTAGCCCAAAAAGAGATGTGTGGTAATAATGTGGAAAGTCCATTGAAATAAGACGGATGCGTGCAGAGCAAGTAGGTGGAGCCAAGAGCAGATCGGTAGTGGACCAGGTACATCAACCTCGAGCATAAGCTGGCAACCTGAACGCATGTACGACACAAAGATACGTGACTCCAAGTAAGCTGCATAAAAAGCCGTCGGAGACAAGCTGATGACTGGGTGTTGCAGCCGAAGTTTCTTTCAGATGAGAGGGTTAGGGCACATAAATTAGTGGAGACGAGAGCGTGTGCGTGGATAGGAGAGTATCTCCAACAGTGCATAAACAACAGGAGGTTAAATTTGAGGTCGGCGAGACGGAAGCCTTGCAGCGCATGGGATATCAGTGCGCCCGTTGCATTAGGCATATAAAAGGTTAAAAAACAGAAGTAAGTTGGTCGGGAATAAAACACACAGCTAGGTAGTAATTGGTTCAAAAGATAGGGGTGGCCGATGGAGACTAAGAAGCCAGATCGCTAAGTCAGAGGCGGTGTGCAAGCAAGTCGACTACCTCAAAGGGGCTACATCGGCGCGTTGCGTTAAAGATAGGTAGTCCTGTATGGGTGGGATTGGTAGAATACAGCATCAAACCTACACAAATATTTGGACAGTTGAGAAGTTGTGGGTAGGGACTGCGGTTAGTTGGGACGGAAGTGTTGAGGCTAATGAAGGAGCAAAGTCAAATTTAAGTGGTAAAAGTGAGGTCCATGGGAACTGCTGCCGGTTGGTTGGGTATAGATAGAACGCTTGTGGTTAGAGCGTGTGGTGAGGGAAAGCTGACGAAGTGCGGAAAAACTTACACGTAACTCAGCGAGCGATGAGCCCGCTAGGCGACCGTGATCGCTACAACAGATTTGTGTCAGGGCGGTGGATCCAGCGATGTCAGAAGGTACCGGTATGAGCATCAGTGCGATGTTGCTTAGTTGGCCTGCGACTATTCTGGTAGGCTTGGTGACATGATACGTGGGCATCAAGGGCTGCTTCATGCAGGTCAGCATGAACTGATACAGTAGGGATTTCACAGTGAAATGGATCCCGACTGGCATCCAGTACAATGAACACACGCAGAACTAAATAAATAAATATGTTCGTCCATGGGATGCACGCCCATGGAGGCATAATCAGGTAGATGCACCTGTACAGATAGCTTATGGCAATCATAACCGCGACAGTAGAAATTCGTTCCTACGTTGTTGATAGGAACTGTACTGTGGTGGAAATGTGAAACGATAATTGGGCTGTCGTGAGATCCGGACCCTTTTGTTAAGGCAAAATCCGTCTGCCATATATTGCAATCATACCTCAGCTAATAGTGGATTAATAATCCTGAACGATCCATTAGAGGATAAATGAAGAGCACGATCGAGAGAGGTATAACAAATACTGAGTTCGTGCGTACGTAGCGCAAAATTCAACGGTGCTATCGCAGAAAATAAAAAGACGACAGTATATGCAGCGATAGAAGTTCCAGTGTAACGAACATATCTAAAGTGGTGGCGCTAGTTGACATACTAGTGTGAAGTTATGGGCTGTGACTTTAGTAGGTGGCGAGCCACATTCGTCCCGTTGCAGCGTTGTTAAAAGGGCATTTGTGTTTTTTAAGGGAAAACGTTTGCCAGGCGAAAACACACCACGTCCTGAAACACTGCCGCCGATCAATTGAATGGCAAGTTGTACTTGGCAAGGCTTCTCGTTGGACGATTTTTCGCTCGGTTATTCGCAGTCAAGTTGCGTCCCATTTTACCGTTGGCTGATGCGTTAGGCCAGGGCCTATTGTGGTCCTAGATCCTGTTCTCTTATGAACGAATGGCTGTGCCCGATTGGCAGGTCACGAATTAAACATTTTTGTGTATGGTGTGTTGATCATCTGCAGAACCACGTGATGTCTTCAAGTGATATACGTTGAAATATGCTAAAGTCCTAAAGGACAGGATATGGTTTCGAAAAACAGATCGGAGATCCTCCCGGGGTAAGCTGGAAAATTGATTGGGAATGTAGGCAACCACGATCAATAGAACGGTCAAGGCGGAGTGTAGAGCTCAGGGTGACAAACTGTGCTGGCTTTGTATCTGCAGGAGAAGGTACCGTCCAAAGTCAAAAGCAGTGCTCCAGGCAAGAAGTATGTGAAGGAGATATTGTTAGGCTAACTGAACCCAATTGTTTAAGCCTCGAAAAGTTGTATCCATACCACGAGGCGAATGATTTGTCCGGTTATTAAGTTGTAAAAACGGTTGCTAATCCTCTAATCATGTCCAGATAATGGAACCTTGTACCTTGTATTATATTTATGTCGCAACCATGAACAATTCCTTAAATGCTTGACGCCCTACCTGTGATAATCTCGGAAAAAATGCAAAGGTGAAAAGGCAAGGCAAAACGGTCTCATTGAGGAGCAGAAAATAAATAAAATCATTAATATTTTATTCTCGACATTGCGAGTCACGCCTTTTAGACATGATCAGCATATTTTAATATTGTACATGCTAACATGCTTAGCAGCACCAAGAGCGGAAGTAGTACAGATGGAGTCAGTAGTGTGGGCCCATTTTGCCCAATGTTATATGAAGTCTATGTCCACAGAATGCGAGATGTAGAGATAAGAAGTAGATCACTAATGTGGACTATAATGATGAGGAACTAGTCCGAGGAGGTGGTGCACACAGCGCGGGTCCGGTGAGGGAAGCATGAGGAAACAGCTGCAAAAAATATTTAAGAATAGTGGCATGTAACTGATCAAATATGTAGGCATGTTCGTACGAGAACAGTCATATGCACCGTATTTGTGAATGTCGTATCGGGCAAATTGCCAATGTGTGATTACGGCGGTGACTTTATTGAGTGGCGAGTCACATCCGCTACGTTGCTGTGTCGTTAACCAAACACGTATGGCCATTTGTAGGGAAAACGCTTGCCAGAAGAAAACTTACCAAGTTCTGGAACAATGTGGACCGGTGATATGACATTGACAAGATTGCATTTGACCAATTACTGTCGCAGATATTCTTAGTCACGTTCAGCCCATTTGTTTTCCATGGTTGGGTAGTCTCCTTCGAGGGTTTGGAGCTGTTGAAGTCGGGCGACTCAGGCGACTTGTGTTGATTTGATTAGTTTTCTGGGTTTCTTTAGCTTGCCAGGATTGCGAAATGCGGGTGATTTCTTTGTTCTGTGTTGCTTCGGTGTCTAGGTGAGCGTCGCAGGTGTGTCCTCAAATGTGTTCCGTGCAGGTAAGGTTATCCCTTAGAACAAGGGAAAGTGAAACAGCCAACGACGTTCTTCATGTGCTGATTCGTCCTTGTTAATAAAATGAGAGATAAATGAGGCGCAGTATCGTAATTGAGGTAAGGGTGGCAGTGTTGCGCCGGAATAGGCATATAGCATGCCGATCAAAGCACTAAGATATGGGGAAATCGTGTTGGGACTACAGAGCCTAAATCGTTTACGTTTCGGGTGTAGAAAGCACCTGCAAATCCTATGGGACTTGTGTAGGCCCAAAACGTAGTTGAGGTCACCGGATGGGGCACTGTACAACACACTGCCCGAAAGTAGTTTGCGTGCGTTGTGAAGTCGACATTAGAGCATTTCTTAACTGCCATCGGTGATTGCCGCAACCGTGTGCGTCCTTAGGTTTGTTTACCAGTAGAGAAAAGCGACAACCCAGTCCTCGTCCCATGGCGAACACTTCGAGATATTAGGCATCCAGGGATAGGTACGTGGCATTGAAAATATCCAAGTCCCAGTGGGAGAGGCAGGAGTGTACTTAGCTCTAAGGTGACGGAAGGGATATCATCCAGCTTGTTTCCCATAGGACTCACGTTGGAAGACATGACGCGCAGTCCAAATACTTGCCTTGAGCCTTTGAACAGGCTGGACTAGGATCGGCCTCCGGCAAACGCTTTAATATCCTTGCAAATCAAGGTGACCTACAGTATGGAGATTAGTTTCGCCCTGGGTTCTTTGAACTCTCTTCTGTTCGGCGGCTATCCTCATCTCAACACATTCCTAAGGGCAAATAATTTTCAGTACATAGAGCCTACTCTTTAAGCCGTGAAATGCACTTTTGTGATACGGTTGTATTCAGACGCATTTTGGTAGGAAATTTTGGGTTATGCTACCCGGAGAGTTTTGCTGCCAGCTCTTAGTACGATAAATCGAATCGTTATAGATGCCGGTCACCCGCCGTCGAATAGTAGGAAGATACTGAGTTATAGAAAGGTTGGATGGTTTATTATTTACTGCCAATCACGGTCGAGGGTATTGACAATGACCAGACTGAGGTTGCGGGGAGTACATATAGCCGTTTTAGGACTAGTTGGCATTGTGGGGTCTTGTTTGTAGTAATCAGTTTCCCAAGCTAATTCACCTTGTCCAAGATAAAGTTAAGCTGTGACTGTGAGGTGACCTTTTGTGTCTTCAGTTTAACTGCCTTCTTTGCATCATCTCCGCAGGCAGCCATGCCTAACACAGCTGTCACTGTTTTCCATCAGTTGCACACAACAGTCATACATTTCTTTCCCTGATTAGGTATGTCCCTCAGATAGCAGACGCACTCTGGAAGAAGCGGAAGCATTTCGACTACGACGTACACCAAGGGTCGTTGAGCCAGACGTATTACGTATTGAATGAAGAGCAGAAAATGTCTTTCGCTTGAATCGTTGATAGAGGCTTAAGGTCCCCCTCCTTGTTGCACTACCAGTGGCCTGGTATATTCTTGGGGTTGATGGGGTGCTGATGCTCGCTACGACGGCATAGTACATTGCCTTGCCTTCAGCCCATTCTCGTCCACATGTGGCAGCGGTGTTTCCGCCAAAGTAGTGGAGGATGCGCGACTTCATTCTCCTCTGGATGTAGGATATCCAGACGCGGGCACCTACACTGATGCAACGGGAGCATGTACTTCAGAGGTGTACGGTGCCTCAGCGAGGGTAGTGTGTGGACGGTTGGCGACTCGACTTATTAGTAGCCATTGGTTGTTACTGGCTGCTGGACACTGGCAGCAACGAACAATGGAGTCCTAGGAGTGTTGCGGAGTATACACTGGTAAAGGTTATTGTCAAGTTTACATCAGGCTCTTGCAACAGCCTGTCGTATGGAAGCATTGGACAATCTTCTTGAATGTGCTGCCTTTGAGGGCATCGAGAGTAAGTTAGATACTCCTGGCTGGCAATACCAAACCCTACTCTTCTACTAACCAACTTGTACTCAGCTTTCTGTTCGTTATTTTTAGTTCTTCTTATACATTGGTATTATTAGTATGGTTTACCTTACATTATTTTACTCCATTTTCCTAGCATACCCTTTACTCTTTCTTTCTCTTCTGTGGTTACTGCGCGGTACCTCTATTTCTGGCTTGCTATGCGTCCCAGTCTTTTAGGTGAAACGCTCGTGAAGAAAAATGTTTCAATAGATACTAGTCCAAAGTTAACTGTTGTCAAATGTTTCTCTCGGAAGATATGACCTCCAAGTGCCTGGACCGTAAGCAACGTGTCACCACACATTCAGGAGCGATGCAATTTGTACTCTGCGACGGATGTATGCACATAATTTGCTGTAACCTTGATGGTGATCTTTACCAAGGTCTTCAGCGCACTCTCTAAAGGCGGTAACTTTCACTTCGACCCGTGTGTAACCCTGGTCAGTGAAAGCGACTTATTGAGAATCCCTCCAACTTACATACTGCTTCTGCACCAGTCGCCTCTAAGTCGGACAGCACAATACCTATCTCATCAGTGTGTCTGCCCTGGTCTGGGTCTTCTACACCGAAAGGGAAAATAAGCCGGGCGGCCTTCACTACGTTGGCCTTATCACGGTTGCCTAGTGAGAACGGGACTGAGCTAGTCTTATGCCGATGTCGTGAACGCCAGCACCTAAGCAAAAGAGAGGATGACCACAGTTGAGGACAAAGCCTCGAAGAAGAAGTCCGCACGGCCCAAGATGGAAGCAAACATCAACATCGTGTAACTAAAGTTCGCCCCAAATAGTGTAGCGTAGCTCGAACAGCTAGTAAAAATATAAATGTGCACAAAAGCCAGTAGCTGCGGAACGAAACAAGTCGCTTGCTCGCAAACGCTGCCCGCTAACAACAAACCTCCCAGAATCCAACAAAGGGACTCCAGCTGAAAAGATCCCGGACAACTAAGCCCTCCTTAAACGTATGGTCTCCCTTTTGATTATTAAGGGTAAGCATGGGATAAACCTACTCTTTGTCTTTCGCCTCGGCAGAAAACAAGAAAAGCAAGCCGCGTTCGTCCTCTGAAAACACTTTGTCAGGATAAAGAAGAATACCGAGTCATCCTGAGACGGACCCCGCGCACCAACGGAGAAAAGTTTGCTTCCCTAAAGCCCTCGAACCAGAGGATGTAGTCCGAATGAGGCAAGTCGTAAGCGAGCTGAAAACCTGTCGAGCAAATGAAGAAAAAATCTACACATATTTACTGCTTGCGTAGTCAGACAAACTCAGAGCGGTAGATGGAGTTCAATCCTATTTCTCCCTGGACCTCAAACAAAAGGTGGATTACGGGTAATACTCGCGAACGCGCGTAGTCCCAGGAACAAGTTACATGAGGTACCAATCTTTATCTTTGAAGCGTAACTGGACAAACTGGGGTACACGGAAACATGTCGGTCATCTGCCATATCTGACACGGAGGTTCATATTTCAGGAAATCAACTGCTTCGATGCGATCGCTTTGGTAGGAAGTCTGGAGAAGGAGTAATCCTCTACACAAAGAACTTCCCCAAGGCCCAAATTGTCGAACCCGCTTGTGACAAGTATGATATGTCAGAAATGCTCTGGTTTCGAATTTTTGACGGATACCAATCGCTGACGATCAGAGTGGTCTACAGAGTCCATGGAGGACCTGGCTCAAACCTGTTACGTTCCGTGCGAGCGCAGAGCAGGGGCACAAACAGTCTCCTTATGGATGAGTTAAACGCCCCCGGAATAATCTGGAACCATCTTCACAGTGGTCTCCCACCAGACTCTTTTGGAGCTGATCTCCCTGCTACCCTACAGGAGTGAATACTGACCAAGCATATCTTGCCACCAACGCGGTTGGTCACGGCTTATACACCAACCATTCTAGACCTGGTTCTTACCTCGGCCTCATCTTATTCCTCAGAACTAACGATCCTTCAACCTCTTGGGAAGAGGGATCACTGTACAGTCTCCTTTGCGTGGACACAACGCCTCAAAATCCACGATCAAGATGGACTGCTTGGATTTTCTGGCACCCCCACCAAACCAGATAAAGAAGGGTTGCAAGTAACATGGACTGGAGTATTACGCAAGCCTTGATGACGCATGGGAACACTTACGGCCTACGAGGATGCGGCTCATTACAATGTATTGTTAAAACTACCGGAGCAGGCCATCAACAAATGACCCCAGTGGATTGATAAAGCAAACGATCCGTAATGAAAAACGACGGAAACTATGGGACCATTTCAAGACCACAAGACTGACCAAGGTACTTAAGTTGAAAAGCTGTTGGAAACCCATGCACCATGAGAAAACGCGACAAAAGACTACAGTATAAACATGGGTTGGACCTAGAATCCAAACACTATCCCAAAAGTGTCTTGCCTACCTGAAGCGAAAGGAAAAGCTGGTGGTGGAATCCACGCTCTAGCCTCTTCTAAGGAAGGTACGGTCCTCTACGGCGATGCCGAAGATGTCAACCTACTGGCTACGCAGTATTCCTCAGTCTACTCAATGGAATCTCTCATGCTCAACGGCTGTTTGTCTTCACACTACTACTCTATTGACCGAGTTGAAATTACTCCTAGGTAGTCAATAGGCTACTCTTCTTACTGGACCACGAATCATCCCCATGCGCTGACGGATTGCATTCCAGCTTCCTTAACACGATAACTGAGGACATCGCTGCCCATCACCGCCAATAAGTTCGGCCATCAGTTGAAGTCGGCTGCCCACCCACAGGCTGGAAAAGAGATAACGTGCTGCCCAAATCCAATAAATAACTAAATAAATGCGTTATTTCCGGCAAAGCGAATCACGCCATGCACGCATGCTCAAAAATTACAAAGAGGTATAGGCGATTATAATAAAAAATATAGCAAGTAAACCAACAAGATACAAGGGGAACCAACAAGACCCAGCGAAAAGCCGGCCAATATGTCTGACGTCAGTCGTATTCAAAACCATGCCAGGGATAGGCCAGTGCGCTCTCCAGCTACACCGTGTGAACCTAGGCCTTATCGCACCCGCTCAACCTCACTTTCGGAGAGCACGCTCATGCAACGCTAACCTACTCAGCGCCAGGGAAACATGGGTAAAAGCCATAGAGGTCCAAATCAGTTTGGCCTAATATGCATTGACTTCATTAAAGCCTTTGCTTAGGTTCCCCACGTACGACGGCTACAAAGACTTCAGGGAATTGACAGCACAGGAAATATTCTCTCCTGTCTTGTAGATCTCCTAAGAGGTGGGACTATGCACATACAGGCGAAAGAAACACCTCGGCTCCTGTACCTATGACAAGTTTCGTTCCCCAAAGATCAGCGCTTGGACCATAGCTCTGCAAACTGTACGTTACCGCGTTGCCGACTGCACTTCGAACCGACTGCTTGAGCTACGCCGATAATCCTAAGCTATGGTCAACAGTATCCATCCTTGAGGTTACGGACAGATACCAAGAGGCTCTAGACCAGCTACACGGCTGGTCTATCAAGTAGAATTGCCAGTAAACCGAGATAAATGCGCTGTTCTCCCAATGGGTAGAACTAAACCGCACGGTTCGTAAAACCTTGGTGGGTTTCTACTCAGGAATGCCATTCACGAGAAGTCGGTAGTCGTCGTGACTTTTGACATTAGAACGACGCAAGACACCGTGCAGAAGGTGGCCACTGGAAGGAGACTGGTGGGTATTGTAGCAAGACCACTCGCTAGACTGACTCTTGACATTTCTCGGCATTTGTTCACATTGTACGTCTGTCCACTCTTAGAATATCACCTACCAGCTATCCATACGCATTCAAAGTTTGAATGCGCCTTGCTGGAAAAGGTTCAGAGATATGCATCAAAAGCAGTCCTGGGGCTCATGATCTCCCATTCACTTCCAGCAGCTAACTTGTTCCCCCTTAAGCTCTACCGTCGCCGAGGTGATCAAATCTACAGTAGGCAGATCATTCGAGGGGAACTTGAAAGTGAGTTCAGTTCAGTTCAGTTCAGATGGGGACTGGAACGATAGGAAAATCCCGTGAGTGTTCCATCTTGAGTGGATCGTTGAGCCAGGAATTGATGAAGTGCTCAGTTATTGATGGATCTAAAACGGAAACACCCGTATCGCACCCTGGCCAACCAGTTAATGCCCACGTTTCCTGCCCTAGCAGTCCCTGCTGTGGCAGTCACGTGAAGTAAGCAAAGGATAGGAAGAGAAATCGAAGGTACAGAATAGGGAAATGCACTTAAATAAGAAAATAATA
This sequence comes from Dicrocoelium dendriticum, assembly GCA_944474145.2. Lineage (NCBI taxonomy): Eukaryota > Metazoa > Platyhelminthes > Trematoda > Plagiorchiida > Dicrocoeliidae > Dicrocoelium > Dicrocoelium dendriticum. Next base: position 80,833,350 of record OX104065.1, on the reverse strand, counting down.
CCAATACGTGAAGAAAAGTAGAGAAAAGAAAATCGAAGTACGAAGATGCAAGTTACTCAGGAAAATGGAAAGGTTTCGTGTTGCCACCCAAGAGCGTCAAGTTGCCGCACAAACCCCTTACCCGTAGATTCCCTGATAACACTTTCCGGAAGCATGTTCCAGCGGTCGATGACTCGACGTGACAGCCGGATTTCCGCACTAATCCGATCGGACCGCGGTTTGTCCAGCTTCAACGAATGACCGCGTAGAACAGACAATCTAGCGGGACTGAATAGCCAAGATAAATCTGGACCAACCTTCCCAGTCAAGATACGGTAGGTTAGGATTAGGTCTCCTCTAAGCCTTCGGTAGTGCATTGAATGCATTCCCAAACTAAGTAGACGCTCGGGGTACGTCCGTCCCCGTAATCCCTCGACTAACCTAGTACCCACTCGTAAAACCCTCTCTAGCTCCATTTTGTCCCGGACGAGGCAGGGCGGACAAGCCTGGACGCAGTATTCCAGATGAGGCCGAACGAAAGCCGAGAACAGCCTCGTAAAGATGCCGCTCGTCAAGACTCCGAAAGAACGTCGGATTAACCACAACATGCGGAAACCTCTGCTTGCGGCCTTCTTCCAGTTGTCGCCGGAGTGTAAAGCCGAAGAGTGTACGACGCCTAGGTCAACCTGGCTAGATACACGGGGGAGTTCGACCCCACCGACCAAGTACTTCGCAGGAGGACAACCTCCTCCAATTCGAAGAACGGAGCACTTTGCCTGATTTATGGACAGTAACCATAAAGTAGACCAGTCCCAAAGCTTATCCAATGCTCGCTGAATAGCTTCGGAACCCCCAGGAACATCAACAATGTTCCACAGCTTCAGGTCATCAGCAAATAGCAGCGATGGTACCTCAAGCTCCGCGGGTAGGTCATTCACATAGATAGAGAACAACAGCGGTCCAAGGACCGAGCCCTGCGGCACGCCGCTGAGGACAGACTGCCTAAATGATAGGCCCCGACCTACCCGTACACACTGTTCTCTACCCTCCAAGAAGGCAGTCACCCAATGAAGGGCGCGGCCAGATACCCCGTAGGAGGACAGCTTTTGCGCGAGCCTCAAATGGGGTACCTTGTCAAATGCCTTCGAAAAGTCGACGAAAAGCACGTCCAGTGTGTGGCCGTTATCCACTGCATCCGCCCAATTTTCGCGAGCCACCAACAGATTCGTCAGACACGAAAATCCCTTCCGGAATCCGTGTTGTACATTACTAAGTAGATTAAATCTACTCAGATGACTTTCCAATGAATCTCTCACCAGTTTTTCGAGGAGTTTGACTACTACACTCGTCAGACTAACTGGCCTGTAATTTGCAGGCAGACCCCTGTCCCCATGTTTGAAGATGGGACAGATGACAGCTTCCTTCCATTCGGAAGGCAATGCACAACTGGCAAGCGATTTCTGAAACACAATAGCGAGCGGTCCACTTAGTTCCGCAGCCAACTCATGCAACAGTTTCGGGTGAATTAAATCAGGCCCAGAGGCCTTAGAAGGGTTCAGCCCTTGTAACAGCCTACGAACTGCAGTCTCCGCTACGATAAATTCAGATAGTTCTGAACCTTCTGGAATCCTGCAAACAAGCTCAACGCCGGTCAAAGAGGTTTCCCTTACAAACGCTGCTGCATATTGCCCACTGAGTACGCAGGGCCGGACGATGACTGTTCCACACAGCCACACATAGAAACGATTTTTGCAAAGAAGACAAAGAATTCGCATGGAAGTAACCATATCCACTGGAGTGTTATGCGCTTAGTACAGCCTGCCGGAAGAAATTGGAGACGTGCTAACAGAGGAAAGTTCCAAGCGTCTGCTAGACCAACATTCGCTGAGAATGCCGACATCTTGCGGATGTCACTGCAATTGCAATGAACCCAAGAGAAACATCGTACCGCGAAGACAGGCCTCAAACCAAGTATGACACCGAATCCATTTGGTTGACAAGCGTTTTCCCTCCTGTACTCTACAACATTGAAATCAGTGAACAACCGGCCTGGCATGGACTACTTGGCAGCAAATATAGGCAGTAATTGGTTGGGCGGGGTTGTTGTGGTCTTTGTTGTGGTATTTACAACATCTCAAGCTGACTAGCAAATCCCGGTTAAACGATCCTCAAAAGAAGGAACATTCACGGGTTTCTCCAACCTGTCCTGTCCCAACCAAACTTCAATTAGAGCAACTTTGCTGCAGTCCGCGTACACTGACGTCATCCTTCCGTAGCAAGTTGGCAACTTATTTGTTTTTGTTAGTGTTTTAGCAAAAGAATTTCTCGCATCATTTAAGTAAGGTAAATTTAGATTATGAATGAATCGCGCAAATGATAATAACCACACGCGACAACATTACGAGAGCGTCCGACTCACGAGACAAGTATGAGAGAAAAAGAGGTGCAGGTGCTTAAATGGATAATGACATATTCCAAACAAGGTAGTAAGTTAGTCATGATTATTCACTAGTTATTACAGTATACATCCGTATATACTTAAGTTTGCAACATACGGAGTCCATTCAGTAAGGTGGACAGGTTATAATTTGTCTCACTTATCCATGTGTATCCGAACTATCGTTAAGGCAATTTAATCTTCGTCTAATAATAAGACTGCCGCGACTGGTTAACAAATGCCCTAACCGTGACTCTCCAACATTTTAGAATTAAGGCTTTCTATAAGTGCTCCTGCCAAATATTGCTTGCTAATATCAGTTGTTTAAACTGACCTTTAAATGCAAAGATGCTCCTCGTTCAACTGCGTGTTTGATGGTGGGTTTTCGGCGTTTTCTGGTTAATGTAAACGCGAATTACGTTCATTTCTTCTGATCCTTTCGTTTTATGACCTATTTTTACTCTATGGGTCTTTTGAACCCGCTTAACTTTTGCACCAGTTCGCCTTATAAAATCCACTATTCGCGTTTATTTTCAACATATTACAGTTCCTTCGTTCTAACCAGGCGTGCAAGTTTTGCAGTTATATCGTATGAGCTTGAAGACGACGTCCCCTGACCATCGACTTCACAGGGGATGAGCTTTACTTCTGATGAGGTCAATTTTCTCATTTTCCGATATCTGCAGGAATCAGGTGAGGTTAATCCCTGTTTTCGACTTCTGTAGGCTATTGTCATTCTGCCTATTTGTTTGGCTTGGAAAGCCAGATCAGCCGCTCTAATATCGATGGTTCTATTATCCCTCCAGGCTCACTGTTGAGTCTCATTCAGAAGGGTCTTCAATATACCGAAGCCGAGCTCAGCATTGGCGAGGTAATTTACATTACAGTACAACTTACTTCTTTCAGGATGGTAGTGAACGCGTAGTAGAGTCGCTATCACTCATTGATGCCGTTGTTCCTGATGTTATTGAGCAGCGGAAAAACTCCCTAAGACAGCAGCAAAATTCAATTCCCGCGATAGTTGCTATAACTTGTTGTGGATGTGCACTTGTCGGCTGCAACAACAATGCTCCCCACGCCGGTGGAATTAATTCCCAAGCAGCCATTACGAACTCTAACCAAATGAGCACTACCCATTCCGCTCCAGATTCCGTGGTGCAGAACTGCATACACCACCTTCCTGTGGATCATAACGACATTTCCACCGCCAACTCAACAATTGCAAAAGTTGAAGGATTAAATTCTGTATCTACTCCCCATGGATCTTACCCCCTGCTTAACTTGAACCCGATGATCCATTCTAGCGATGGTATTGTCGGTCCAGTTAATTCGTCGGCACAAAGCCAGCATTCTGTGAATTCCATGGATACTTCGAATCTCTCACCTGCATTATGTTCAGGATCCGTTATGTCCTCCGTGAGCCCTGTTAATACACCTACTCCTACCACAGTGCATTGCATGGGGAAAGTACTTACTCCTCATCAGCCTAGTTTAGTTCGTGGATCACTCCCGTCACACCATGTGCTTCAACCTGTGTTACTTTCCTCCATTCAAACCAACGGTGAAAATCATGGCACAGCCATGGGTAAGTTCTACATCATTACATGCTGAATTGAATTGCCCCCACTAGTCTGGTTTCCTTTCGTAACCAAATTACTAGGAGCTCAGTTACCGTCCGTAATTTGAGTTCTCTTAGCGGTTGGGTTGCGCATACAACTGTGATCTGCACAACCGGCACTATACAATATATACGCGCAGTATGCGTTCGGTGCTTTTTCTTGGTTGGTGGTCTGATTTCGTGTGATTCATTCGACTCATTATCATCATTTTACGATTTAAATAATACGCTTATAACCCGCAATTCTTTGAGCAGCTTAGATTGCTTTATTTTTTTTTATCTACCTGCTGCACGTGTATACTTCATTCAAACACTTATACAGATGCGCAGACATGGCTGTACTCGTTGCTGATGTTAACATTGCACCTAATCCGGCAAACCAGTTTAACCTAACTTTACTTCACTAAATCGTTTCTCCACATAATAGATTTTGTGGAGACCCCCACCATATCACGTTACCTTTGCAGACGGACACTTCTGCAATATATTTAGCTACGCTACTACCCGCATGATCATCCTAACAAGGAGGAATATGGTTACCGATGGTATCTTTTAGCACAGGACGACACGAATAAACCGATTAACGGGTACCTCACTTGTCCTATCAAGCTTAGGTGCATTTGCGCCAAAAGAGAATGTTTGTTTACTCTGGTCAGTTGGAGCGGTAACGTCTGCCAACACTGTTTATCTTACCCACGCCATCCCGGCGGCGGGTACCACTTACTCCTGCTTCAGTTGACTCGTAGCATGCGGACGATATTGCCTTAATCTGTGACAGCTCCCAAACGTGCCCAGCAGCACAGAACCGATTAGCAATGCCTCAATCGTTTTTGTCTACGCTTTGCTCCATTGGAGCGCAAAGTCCTCCAAGCTTGGCAGCGACCCACTCCTGCGATGATTTTGTGGAAACCAGCTTGAAGTCGTTCAGGAATTCAAGTACCTTGACAGCTGTATTAGCGCCCGTTGGATCGAAAATAAGGTTACGAACCGTATTGCAAAACTCGGGGTGCTTTTGCCAATCTCCGCCACCTGTGGCGCTGACGCGACACCACACCCTGAAGGGCAGCCGTTCGTACAACCCTCCTATACGACTACGAAATCTTACCCACCAGGTCGACAGACATTAAGAGGCAAGTCGCGTTCGATCATCACTGCCTTCGCAGCTTAGCTGATGTCTGTTGGGAGCACTGCGTGAGCAATGAGCATGTTTGGCTTCGCTTATTTAGATGCAGGAAGTGCAAATGAACCGCTTTGCACCATTGTATCACGCACTGAGCTCCGGTAGCTGGGCCACTTGTTGCGCATATCAGCAGACCGACTACCCCGACCTGTATTGTTTGTGCGCCGCGCTTGCGGTTGGAAGGAAAGGGGAGGCCAAGCGATGAGTTGGCCGAAAGAAATGAAAACCCTCACTTTGAAACTGGCGTCGGTTGGTAAATCGCGACTGCCTGGCTCTTGTCCTAAGGATGATGTGCACGTTTGGTTGGACACACTTCTGCTATAGAGAAGATCCGGCCACAATGGCGTTTGCGTTGACTTACTTTGTCCATCTCTTTAAATTCCCTCTCCGATTCCGATTTCATAAAAATGCATAATATAATATTTAGCATGTTATGCTTTTGATTTTTTCTGGCGTATTTTTTCCTATCTTGTATTGCGACACAGCTGAGGTATTTTTCACCCTCAGCTAACCTGTATTGATGACGATGGCTCCAGCTTCAAGCCACATGGTAAAAAAACGTCGTGGACTACATACGCACATAAGTTGGGGATGACTTACGTGGCGTTCGCGAACTCATGCGATCACACAGACTCGACTGCATGCTCATTGATGTAGAATCTCACTTTCTTTGAGTATTCGCTTGCTTAGTGACATCGCATCTAGCTACACTTGACTGATGCATGGCAATTGTTGTCATCTGAGCAGAAAGAAGCATTGAATCACATGATTGATCAAACGACTTTCCGTTCGCCGTTTGACACTTACACTACTCGATGCGTGATGTACGCATGTATCCCTATGCACGGCTATCATTTCTGTGCTTACTTCCAGACTGCATGTATCGCCAACAACTCCATCCCATAGATACATTTGTTGCCTGCATTTTACTGTTGTCTTCATGCCATACGGCCGTGATGGCCTTAGTACAGAGAAATAGTGAGAGAAAAGGGATCTAGTGCAATGCATAAATTCCCTGAGTGTCGAGACTTTTTCACCTTTTTAACAGCACGCGGTCACAAATAGCTGTCCACCATACGAAGGTAAAACACCATTTGCAGGTCATTTTCCTCACGGCCTTTGCTATCACACATCATTATCATCCCTACCACACAGACAGCTGCTTCAGAAGCGCATTAAAAGGAATCATATATATATATATATATATATATATATATATATATATATATATATATATATATATATATATATATATATATATTCAGCGCTTGCCAACTAATGACACAACTACCACGGTTAGTCGGGCTAGGTGGCGACTGTAAACGCACCACTAGTGCTGGTTACCAACTGTATCCATGCAAAGTATACCACACGCAAGGCGGTCACGTGATCTCAACTATGGATGGCGAGATAAATTAGCAGCAGTGAACTTTCTACCCCTAACCATACACTATCTTATATCCTGTTGACAAACGACGCTCTCCTGATTGAGTGATGAGCGAACACATTTAGCACGTGTCCAAGCTAACACAGTTGTTATTTGTGCCACTCAGTACTCGACTGCGCATTTTATGTTAATGGACGCGCCCTCTTAAACTGTCCCCAACAACGAGACTGGGCCTTAACATGGTGCGATATTTCGCATACTTCCGTGACCCATTGAGCTGCGTTAAGTTACACTTTCCAAGTGTCTTAAGAACAACTCATACCAGACAAAAAGTGTTCCGACTAACTCAGTCTGGCAATCCTCTTCGGGAGTTAGGGAGGAAGTCGATGGCCTACTTCCCTTGAAACCCAGACATGGGAAACAGCAGATTTACAGATCATGAGCTCACATCTTGATTGTCCGGGAGCACAAGCGCCGCACATTGTCTCTGTCGTTGAGACACCGCCCGGTACTCAGGTTGGGGGTTGGAATGAGGGTGGCTCCTTATTCCTTAAAACGGACTCCTTGTAGCCCAACGCCAAACCCGCTGCCTTGCGGTCAGGTTTTTGAACCAAAGGCTTTGGTTGAGAACCCTAATCGTTCTCCTGTCTAGGTCTGGGCAACCTGACAATATCCTGCCCACGCAATACAATGAATCTTTCCCCAAACAAATTGCTGATGCTCTGGCCACCGCAGAGGATAATCAACGGTGCCCTATCTGCTGCATCGAGCAGGGTGGATAGGGGTTTGGATGCTACTGCTCAAGCCTTCCCATCTTCTTATTCCCCTTCTTGCGCTTTTTCACCCTTATCGTCCCGTTCCAGCTTCACTTCTATCCCCCTGTTTTCAACCCCCCAATTCTCGGCCCTCCCCCACCTTGCTTCAATAGTCGCTTGTCTTTTAGTTTCAACTCACAGGTGAACGCAGAGCGTCATTCCTGCACTGTCAACAGGCCCATGCCCAAGCAAACGGCCCATTCCAGTTCATCGGCTTCCATTTGGAGCCCTCGATCCTCCTTCAGACTGGCTTGCCTCAATATTCGCACATTGCTTCAGATCGGTCAACAGGCAGCACTTTCCCGAACATTAGAGACCCTCTCGATCGATATCTGCTGCTTATCGGAGACCTGCCTGCAAGACTCGAGCTCTGTATTCACTCTGCGATCCCCTTCAGGTGACACTAGCAGCACTTTCTCATTGCGCCTATCCAGTGACGATGCAGCTTCGAGCACCGGCCAAGCCGGTGTTGGTATTGCCCTGAGTCCCCGGGCTGAAGCTGCTCTGGTTGATTGGATTCCAATCAGTAGCCGGATGTGTGCGGTCCGATTGGCTGGCTCGTTCAAAGCTTCGAAGTCGCGTGGGACTAACAGGTGTCTATTCGTTGTCGCTGCCTATGCACCGACAAACTGTAGCGATGACTCGGTAAAAGACGACTTCTATCGCCAACTGAACGAACTGCTTCGCCACAGAAGAAGCGCGGACACTGTAGTGCTGGCTGGGGATCTGAACGCTCAAGTTGGAAAATTATCCACAGATGAGCTGCATCTGGGCGGCCAACATGGTATAGGCTTCCGTAATGATAACGGTGAGCGTTTATTTCATTTGTGTGAGGATGCTCGCTTATTTCTTGTGGGCACTAATTTCCGACACAGCACCCGCCGGAGGGTGACTTGGCACCCACCAGCCTCGAACCAGCTATGGACGCAAATCGATCACATTGCTAACAGTTACCGCTGGAGAGGCTGCGTCCAGAACTGTCGCTCGATTTGGAGCACAGGTGTTGACACCGATCATGCACTTGTATGTGCTGACCTGCGGATGCGTTTTGGCGGACGCCCGCGACGATGTTTTGAGCGCATTGACACCGGCAGACTGGTGAATCTAGCTGTTCTGAACGCCTATCAAATTACGCTGTCATCCGAGTTGGATAAACGCTCAATGGATGCAGTTGAAGCTCACTGGTCTCATATGCAACAGGCCTTACTAGCAGCAGGCAAATCCTCATGTGGTATGTCTAATCGCCAACATGAACATTGGGTCTCTTCACAGTCTCTGGAACTTATAGATGCTCGCCGGCATATTCGGCTGGAAGCGAACACAATGAAACTCGCAAAGAGCTCCGGGCAAAACTCCGTGCTAGCCTGAAGAGAGACCGCGAATCCTGGTGGTCTCATCGTGCAACAGAGATGGAAATGGCCGCTGCCCTTGGTAACCATCGTGAGTTATTCCGTCTGATACGGGAAACGGGCAGCAAGAGACCTGGTGTTAGTGAAACTATGCGTGACGAGAGTGGACAGCCTATCCACAACTTATCAAAACGCCTGGAACGTTGGGCTGAGCACTTTGAAAGGCAATTTAATCGGTCGGAATTGTTAGCTTTCTCGCCGACCAGTGATCGCCCCGCTCCGTGGGCTGTTCCTTTGGATCCACCCTCTCGTTCAGAAGTCGAACATGAGATCGGACTGTTGAAGTTGAACGAAGCCGCGGGACCTGATGACCTTCCTCCAGCCCTCTTCAAATTCGGGGGACCTGCTCTTGTGGATGATTTACACGAGTTACTAGTGAGACTGTGGGAGCAGGAGACTGTCCCAACCGCTTGGAGCCGCTCCATCATAGTCCCAATTTTCAAGGGAGGCTCACGGTCCGAATGCGGCAACCATAGAGGAATCAGTCTGATCTCCATCGTCTCCAAATTGCTTGCCTCTGTCATCCTTCACAGACTGACTGGCACTCGTGAAAGCCAGATTCGCGAAGAGCAAGCTGGATTTCGTCGAGGTCGTGGCTGCATTGACCACATCTTCACTTTGCGTCAGTTGTTGGAGCACCGTCACATATATTGACGGCCCACCGTTGTTGTGTTCATCGATATCAAAGGTGCATTCGATTCGGTGGATAGACATGCACTTTGGGACTGTCTACTCAGGAGAGGAGTACCTGAGAAATATGTGAATATTATCCGAGCATTATATGCGCGTAGCTCGGGCAGAGTGAGGGCTTACGACAAGTTGTCGTCGCCCTTTAATATCTCCAGCGGCGTGAGACAAGGATGCCCGCTGTCACCTTTCTTCTTCAACTTCGCTGTTGACGAAGTCATGGAAATCGCGTTTACAGGACACGACTTAGAAGGTGTGGAGCTACTCCCAGGAGAACGACTTCTTGACTTAGAGTATGCTGATGATATTGCCCTGATCTGTGACAGCTCACAAATGTGCCAAGCGGCACTGGACAGATTAGCACTAGCTGTCCGTCACTTCGGGCTTTGCTTCGCACCCTCGAAGTGCAAAGCGTTTCTCCAAGATTGGTCTGGACCGCCTCCTACCCTGACCCTTGGTGGGGATCAGCTAGAAGTCGTTCAAAAATTCAACTACCTGGGAAGTTGTATCAGCGCCCGTGGGATTGAAGATGAAATCACGAATCGTATAGCAAAAGCTCGGGGCGCTTTTGCTAACCTTCGCCACTTATGGCGCCGGCGCGACATCACTCTCTCCCTGAAGGGTAGAGTGTACAATGCAGCAGTACGTTCGACCCTACTGTACGGTTGTGAAACCTGGCCGCTTAAAGCAGCGGACCTGAAGAGGCTAGTTACGTTCGACCACCGGTGCCTTCGTAATTTAGCTCACATCTGGTGGGAACACCGCGTGAGCAACGAGCGTGTTCGACGCCTTGTTTACGGCACAGGAAAAGGAAATGAACCGCTCAGAACCGTTATTTCACGCATCAGGCTCCGATGGCTCGGCCACATGTTACGCATGCCAGCCCACCGACTCCCGCGACGTGTATTGTTTGCGCGCCGGGGGTGTGGATGGAAGAAGAGGAGGGGTGGCCAAGCGATGACTTGGTCGAGAGGAATGAAGGCCCTCACTTCTGAGCTGGCCTCGGTTGGAGCGTCTCGGCTCCCAGGCTGGGGTCCAAAGGACGATGAACACGTTTGTTTGGACACACTTGCTGGTATGGCAAGTAGCCGACCTCAGTGGCGTTCGTGCTGTGAGTTTCTTTGTCCCACCCCATTCCTTTTAGCCTCCCCCTCCAACCACGATCTCATTATTTAGCCTTATATAATCTTGCATAATATTTTTTTCTTTTTTTTTCTTTTTTGGGTGCACAGCAGCCGGCTGGTAGCTTACCGGAACGATGCCCATCCGTTACCGGTAGCTCAGCCAGCTTGCACCAGTCGCTTTTTTTCTCCTTTTTCTATGTATTGCGGCACAGTAGCTGAGGTGTTTCCCACCTCTAGCTAACGTGTATGATGATGATGATGTCTGTCACAAACCAGTCCGTGGTCAAATTGATGCAAACCCGCCAACCCCCACCTGCAGCTGTCTGTGATCGCAGACACATACTGCGGTCTGAAAGCACATAAACATATCCTTCGATCGAAATCTTCACACGCTGCCTATAACAGTTTTCACACAGTGCCTAATGGGCCTCTGCAATCACACTCCAGAGTGCGATTTTCTTCCCACTACCTTAACTCAGGCTATTATGCCCAAGACTCCAGCTAGAGTCCCTCAAACGAGTCTCCATGTTCCCCTCTGCTCTGTGGCTCATATTGTTGATTCTAAGGCCAGAGGTGGGCCACTCTGAGCAAATTCCCTCTGTCAAAATCGGTAGCTGGATCGTGTCACCTGAAACCGCTCTGTCCTGTCTTCTCAACTACCTTTTCCCCGGATACTGCCGATAACTTCGAAGCTGCTGCTGTCGACAAACGTAACTCGTCGCCCAAACCCGGTATGTCGTTTTACATTAGTTCGTCCCCCTCACTTTGGCCTACTAGCAGCATTGATTTTCGCTCTTCACTCTCTTAATGTTTATGTGTACTGTCTCCAAAGCACGTACAAGACAACCTCATCGTGATGAATCTTCACATCTGTTATTCCGTATCTGTCCACATTGACTACACTCTTCGCGTCCCTGGCGATAATGAGTCAATGGCTCAAGGTACTTATGGTGCCGGTACCGCTTTCAACTAACATTCTAAAGGCAGTCTCCTCGACTGGATGCCAATGAACAGCCGCATGTGGGCGGTTCGACTTTGAAACTCTGTTGGGGTTAATAAGCACCGTTTGAAGACAAGGTGCTTTTCAGTTCTTCTGTTTATGCCCCTGCAGTTCGGAGGGTATCAAAATGATTTCTGTCGTAAACTCTTCTTCGGATGACGAGAAATACTCATCGTGGTTGTTGCTGGTGACATGAATGCCAAAGTGGTTCACCTTTCTGACTCTAAACGACACATAGGAGGCCGCATCTGTGCCGATTCGCATTGACCGTACAGTGGCAATCGTTTCTGCAACTATGTGCCGAACATAATCTTTATGTTAACAGCACTGCTTTCCAGCACGTTCACATCGTGTCACCTGGTACCGACCGATTTCATCGACGACCTGGACTAAAATCGAGCATATTATCATCAGCTATAAGCGGCGCATATCGGTCCAAGACGGTCGGTCAGTTTAGGGTGTGCCTAGATCTTGATGGTGCCATATTGCACGCACGCCTGGCACTCTCGACGAAACTTGACGTTAACGTGGTGCGATGGTTGTCGTACCTCGACAATCCATTGGAGCACTCATACCAGATTAATCAATGTGTATGGGCCTGACAAACTAGTCTCTTGACCATCCACTCTTGGAGTTGGAGTGAGGGTGGCTCCTTACTCCATAAAAAGGGCTCTGTAGCTTAGTGCCAAGCCCCCGCGACTTTGCGGTTAGGTTTTTGTACCCAAGGCTTTGATTGAGAACCTTAATCTTTCTCCTGTAAAGGCATAGACAGCCTAAGTATTCTGCGCACGCAATACAATGACCTGTTCGCACAATTTCTTGATGTCCTGGTCACCGCTGAGAATAGTTAACGGCTTCCTATCTGCCGCATCGAATAGGATGGATATGGGTAAGGATGCTACTGCTCAGGTTTTCTAGTCTTTTTATTCCCCCTGGTGCGCTTTTCCCGTTCTTATCGTCCTCCTTCAACCTTACTTTCACCCTTCTGTTTTCAATACCTCTCTTACCTTGTCTTCTAGTTTTAACTCACGCAATCGCAACACGCCGCTCCGGTCCAGTCAACAAGTTCCTGTCCAGCCAGACTGACAACGTCAGCTCATCCGTTTTCATTTGTAGCCCTCGATCCTCGCAAAGACTGGCATGCCTTAACGTGCGCACTTTGTTGCTGATTGGCTAACAGAGAGCCTTTGCTCGAACACGAGAGGTCCTATCGACTGATATCTGCTGTTTATCGGAAACTCGCCTGCAAGATTCGCGCTGTACTTTCCCTGCGATACACATGCGCCACTGGCGATATTGTGTCATTGCGCTTGTCCGGAAATAACGCAAATGCTGGTTAAGCAGGTGTGGACATTGCTCTAAGCTCCCGGGCCGAAGCTACTCTGATCGGTTGAATCTCAATCAACAGCCGAATGTCCCCCGTCAGGTTGGCTATTCGTTCAACTCGGGGACGGACGGTGCCTGTTTGTCATCATCAACAGCAGTACATCAGCCATTTGTACTGATGCTACGCAGCCATGCAACCGTGGTGACCTACGAAATGAAATTAATAGGAGAGGAGAATGATTTAGCTTACAACCTTGATGCCCTAAGCATCTAGTCAGAGTCAAGGCACCTACACGTCAACAACATGCCGTCACAAACAGTTTGCTGTCGGGCGAAGATAAGGCGGCATCAGCCAAACAGATTCCTTGCGGCCTTCACTGCCATGCGTCATACTCAGGCATTAACCTGCAGATAACTCAGCACCGAGCACACTGAGCAGACAATCCGACTTCGAAACGACAGCAGACGCACCACCTGTAAAGTCTCGAGTCACCCACAAGGCGTGTCGCGTGGACTCCAGCCTGGCAGGTGAGATAGACCAACGGCACTCAGTTTGGTCATCATTGCATTCATCTTCCCCGGTCAACTTAACTTTGCTCATCTCGAGCCTTGTGCCACTTCGCATCTGGCAAATAAAACAGCCAAGTTCCGTGGTAGTTGTACAGTCTGTTGACGGCGATTAATACGTTATTTTCTCAAGCTCATTGGCGTTCTGATTTTACCTTCGGTCGGGCTAGAAGTTTTGTGGAGCAGTAAAGTGTCAACTTCGGAATCGCGTCTAGTGAAAAGATTATAACAAATGGCGACAGAGATACTTGGAAATATGATGAATTTTTCTGCTGAACAGAAGCTACTTTTCCAACAGAAATTTCAAATGGAAATGGTCGAAAACTTGACACGGCTTGAGTCTGCAGATAACAGGAGCAACGACGCGGGACATGCAGGTGAGTTCTGTTGATCTTCTCACGAATGTAATCACTGAATTCAATTATGACACGGATTCTGGATGCACATCGAAGCGTGGTTCAAGCGCTGGGAAGACGTTCCAGACGGACTTCTTTCGTCAGGACGACTCCTAATAGGTGCGATTGCTACTCCGCAAGCTCAGAATAAGTGAACATTCAAGGTTCATAGACTACATTCTGCCAAAACAGCCGAAGGATCTGACGTTTGACGAAGTAGTGTCGCAGCTAAAGGAAATTTTTGGTTAGTTAGTATCCTTGTTTAGTATTCGCTATCAATGCCTGAAAATTATCGAACAGGAATAGGACGACTTTGGAGCCCTAGCAGACATGATTAACGGTGGGTGTGAGCGTTTCAAACTACGCTCTTTAACGGATGATCAGTTTAAGTGTCTCATTTTCGTCATCGCTCTACAATCCCTCAGTGATACTGAGATCCGCACGCGGCTTTTATCCAAGCTGGATCAGGATCCTGATCTGACACTGAAGGCCCTCGTAAGCGAATGCAAACGGCTGCTCACTCTAAAACACGACACTGCCATGGTCGAACGGAATGGTCTCGCACCACCAGATACCGTGCACTTCGTGAAAAAGGCCAGGACTGTCAACCGAAGCAAACCCTTCAAGAGGTCTACGAACAAACCGCCCACAGCATGCTGGTCATGCGGCGAATGGCATTTCGCGCGCTTTTGTCCCTTCAAACGTCATATTTGTCAAACGTGCCATAAGCGTGGGCATAAAGAGGAATGCTGCAGTCAGGTCCGGTCGAAGAAAGTGAAGAAGTCTTATCGAAAGGGGAATTCTAGGAAGGATGGCGCAGAGTCTCTGTCCATAGTTGCCGCATTCCAAAGTGAGTGTAAACCGAGACGACGATTTATCAGGGTGTTGATCAATGGGATCCCAACGAAACTGCAATTTGACACGGCCTCGGACATCACGATTATTTCCAGGAGCACATGGAATCATATAAAGAGATCAAAGATGGTCGAGTCTCATAAAGTTGCACATAATACATCCGGCGGTGTGTTAAACTTAGTGGGCGAACTCAGTTGCAAGATTGCTTTCCAAGGTGTGGAAAAGTCGGGTACATGCTACATTTCAGACCGGCCGAATTTGAATCTTCTTGCTCTCGACTGAATTGAGAAGTTGCAACTCCTCGTTCCCTTGATTCAGATCTGTAACCGAGTTCGAGCAAGTCCAGACCCATCATCATAGTCCGTCGAAGACATGACACGTACCCTGAAACGAAAATTGGCCTGTCTTTCAGAATGACTTGGATCATTGTACGAAATTCAAGGCAACGCTGAGCTTGCGATTAGGTGCTAAACCAGTGTTCAAGGCTAAAAGACCGATACCATATGCAGCCATGTCAACCGTTGATCAAGAACTCGATCGACTGGAACGTGCCGGAGTCATCACAACCGTCAACTACTTATCATGGGCCGCACCTATTGTCGCAGTGAAGAAAGCAAATGGCAAGGTACGCGTCTGCGCTGACTTCTCAACTGGCCTCAACGCCGCGCTGGACGACCACCAGTACCCATTACCTGTACCGGAAGATATCTTTGCAAAACTGAATGGTGGTAAGTACTTTGCTAAGCTTGATCTATCCGATGCCTACCTTCAAGTGGATGTTGACGAAGTCTCGAGGGAGTTGTTGACGATCAACACTCATCGTGGGCTATTCCAATACAACCGCTTGCCATTTGGTGTAAAAACGGCGCCAGCCATTTTCCAACAGTTGATGGATACCATGCTAGCGGGCGTTTCTGGAACCGCTGCATATCTGGATGATATCATAGTGATGGGTCGAACACCGGAAGAACTATTTAACCGCCTGGATGAAGTGCTTGGTTGTATACAGTCGTACGGTTTCCGGATCCGTGAGGATAAATGCACATTTTTCACGCCGATCATCAAATACCTCGGTTTTATCCTCGAAAAGGATGGACGTCGACCAGATCCGGAAAACGTAGAAGCCATTAGAAAAATGTCTCCACCAACAGATCTACAGTCCATGCGTTCCTTTTGTGGGTTCAGCGGCCACTACAGCGCGTTCTTTTCTGAGATGCATCGCATGCGTGCACCGTTAAACAAGCTACTAGCCAAAGGCCAAACTTGGAACTGGATATCAGAATGCCGGCTTGCCTCCGAACGGGTCAAGATATTGCTGTCCACAAACTTGCTTTTTGATCCCTCCAAAGAGATTGTCCTAACCACAGATACATCAAGTCATGTGATTGGCGCAGTAATTTCACACACACCGATGGATCTCAGAAAGCAATCGCCCATGCCGCCAGAACATTTACGAAGCCCGTGAGGAATTGCAGCCAGCTCGAGAAAGAAGCATTAGCCATAGTGTACGCGGTCCAGAAATTCCACAAAATGCTGTACGGCCGCCGCTTCAAGATTCTGACAGATCACAAAGGGCATCCCGGCCTACGCAGCCAACGGGCCATAACGTTGGGCTCTTACCTTAATGGGGTATGAGTTCGAGATCCACTACCAGTCGACAATTTTCATTGACCAAACGGATGCACTGAACATCAGCAAGAACATGAGGACAATCATTGCCACGGTCGAGATCGAACCTGACCACAATTATCCGGTAATTGGTGCATTGCACGGTCTACCAGTTACAGCAGGAGCTGTACGAACCGAAGCGCTTCGGGACCCAGTACTCAGTACACAGTTCCACAAAACAAGTTGGCCACATTCATGTCCATCTGTCGAGTTGAAATAGTACTTCCAGAGGAGACATTCGCTCTCTCTTGGTAACCGACTGCATACTATTTTCGGAAAGAGTGGTCATCCCCAAGGCACTTCAGGAGCGCCTTATTCGGCAGTTCCACGCCGGGCATCCTGGGATCAACCGGATGAAGGCGCTTGCCCGCAGTTATATATACTGGCTCTTCATGGACAAACAGCTAGAAGAAATAGCTAAACGCAGAAAAAAGTACGCCAATGTCTTGAAAGCGCCACAACAATCTGAACTCTATTCATGTCCAAAAGCTACTAAGTCATGGTGCCGCATCCATGACGACTTTGCAGGATCGATCAACGGCACGTTTCCTCACTATAGTTGTATCATACAGCAAGTGGCCTGGAGTCTTTTTCTTGGAAAGCACAACCACTAATGCCACTGTATCAAAACTGCGCCAAACCTTTAGCAGATTCGGCTGTCCTGAGACAATTGTAACTGACAATGGCACACAATTCACTTCGGCAACTTTTACGGAGTTCTGCAAGCAATGCGCCGTCCAGCACATTCGCTCGCCACCGTTTCACCCACAGTCGAATGGCCAGGCAGAAAGGTTTGTCGATACGTTCAAGCGAGCTCTCCACAAAACGAAAGGGGAGGGACGTATAGAGGAGGTGGTTGACCGGTTCCTTTTACTCTACCGATCAACACCGAATCCACAAGCGCCGGACTAATTTTTTCTAGCACAGGCTATGATAAACCGGAAGCTTCGCATGCCTTTCGACGCCATCCGACTGCGCTCGGAATCCACTGTTGATGAAAGAAACCGCATAATGAATCAGGATTTTAACCGGCGGCATGGAGCAAAGAAGCAATCGTTTACACTTGGACAGGAAGTGCTACTACTTGACTATCGGGAGGGCCACGCGAAACGCATGCCATGGTCGGTCACAAACAAGTGCGGGAATGTCATGTATGACGTGGTCGTGGGCGCACAGATCTGGGTACGACATGCAAACCAGTTACGGCCAACATTGTGCTAACTAGAACAAGCAAGGTCTACCGACCTCCCGTTCGACTTATTAGTGGAAAGCTTCAACTTACCGAAGGAAGCAGTGGACGACTGCACACAGTCGAACAAACAATCCAGACCACCGACATCGAAACCCAGTTGTCTGGCAATTCTGCCGACCGACAGAGAACACGGTTCCGAAAACTGCAAGTTAATCCTAGGCTTTCATCGTATACCTCGGACGATATCTCAGGAGGGGCGGTGTCCGGTAGAAAATAAGAATTGCCTGGAAACTCCACTATTTTAGCGAGTAATTTCTTATTAACGATTATCGCATTGATTTCGATTGTTCTGGAATGTTCTAGTTTCTGCACGTGACTAAAAACCGCCTGACACCCCGGGAAAAGCTATGGGGAATCACTAACCTTGGTAGCTGACCTTCCAATTCTAAAACTCAAAGGTCAGTAAGGGACCTATAAATACTGCCAAGGTCCGTGTTAGTTGTACAGTGTTTGTTGACGGCGATTAACACGTTATTTTTCAGGGTCATTGGCGTTCTGCTTTTTCCTTCGGTCTGGCTAGAAGTTTTGTGGAGCAGTAAAGCCTCAATTTCGGAATCGCGTCTAGTGTGAAGATTATAACAAAAGCAAGGCACTCTTCGCTAGGGAGTGACCGGGCATTTGTGTCCAAGTCAACGCAACCTATTCAGTGCTGCTTGTTGCTCTAAGGAACTGTTATGATTATCGCTGCATAGTACCCGCCTGCGCACATCATCATTGTGGACAAGCTGGTGCTATCCGATATCAGCAATACTTCGCAGGCAGCGATGATCAAAGACTTGAAGACGCCTCAGACGGAAGGGGCCCAGCCGCACTCCAAAGGAGTAGAACGGCCCTCACTGTGACCTTACCAATACGGCCTTTCGGATCGAGTTAAATTTCTTCTTAACGCCACACATGTCGCAGATTCACAAAATTCTAACTTTTGTAATACCTGAACTGACTTCAGTGGTTATGCACTCGTCGTTGCTGATCTCGCTACCAAGGCAAGTGAAGTGATCAACTACCTCGCGTTCCTCGTTATCAAGGGTCAAGGGGTCGTCAAGTAGCAGTAGTAGTTCTGCAACAAAACCACCTTGAAACTGCGAAGCGCATGCCAGATGATGGGAATACTCTAAATAGGTTACTCAGAGCTGAGTGGGCCGTCCCAACATTGTTGAACGGCAAGACAATATCGTCCGCATAATTAAGATCAGCTAGCTTTTCACTAGGAAGCATTTCAATGGCTGGATCGTGAGATTATGCAAGAAAACATGATTGATTCCACGACGAATTTGAACAAAAACGGGGCAATTGAGCAACCTTGACGAATGCCACTTGTCTGGAAAATAACTGAAGCCACCGTAGACTCAGACGCGGCCTGTGGTGTTCGCGTGTAGGGCGCGTAAATCATTCACATTTCATGCGAACACCTTTCCGTGCAATTAGTTCGGACAGAACGCATCAACCGAATGAAACGAACACACTTTTGTAGTCCAAGAACACTGCTATTGTCTGTCTGGGAAACTTGTGACCCTGCTCTAGCACCTGGCGTTGTGTGAAGATGTGGCCTATACAGCCCAGTATATGGTGAGAACCTAATCCGGAATTCTCGTTTCCTAGTGTGACGACGAACGAACATTAAGGCAAGTACTTTTGTTACCACGCATTGGAGAAATACCTTGTGGTTAGCGCACTGGATGTGACTGCCCTTCTAGTATATTGCCACTATAATCGATTCACGCCACTTAGCTGGGATGGTCCCTTCCTTCCAGACCTGTTCCAAAAGGGTCATTCTTTTGCAGAGGACCTCACTACCATCCTCAAATAGTGCTGGTGTGGGGGCATCCGGACCAGCAGTTCGAAAACGATTAAGGGCTGTGACCGCGTTTCGGATTTCGGCATCTGATGGAGCCTCTAAACTAACTGTCCATGGTTCAGCCTGCATCACCTGAGTAAGAAGAGGTCCGGAAGCAGGGGGCCAACTGGACTGACCTTGAAAATGTGCTGCCCAATGAACCATATGATACTCCTTATTGCGAATTAGGGCATCCGTGCTGTCTCGTATGTCTCAGTGACACCCGGTTTCAGGTACAAATAATGCAAATCAGTTAAAAAAGACTGCCATAGTTGCCCGCTGCACCCACCTCTTCCCTTTTTTGAACCCTACTGGTCCATAAGGTCTCCTTGTCAATACAGGCTCCACTTTAGTTCGCGCCAAACCGTCCATCTAGTTACATTGTGCTCAGAGGCAGCTGGGACTTTCCTTACTTATTCCAGCAGGTTTACCGACGTCTCGGATATCCAGTGACTGGTGCGGTGACGATTGATAGTGCAACAAGCACAAGCTCCCGCGTCGTGCATGACTGACCCTTGGCCAGAAGGATCACAAGTCCACCTTGTACTCCGGAGGTCGCGGCTTCGAGCCTGCGTAGGGGACCAGATGACTCGCTTTATTTGCCCACACGCGACTGATGGTGTTGCATGGCGGCAAAGCGTCGGTACTGCTTACCGGCGTACTGCTGATGCCTTTCATTGCTGCTGTGATCCTGTTTCACTGAAGTCCAATGTCATTTGGGCGAAGGCCCGGTACGCAAAGCATGCTGGTAGGCATGCCTGACCGGGAACTAAGATAAACAATCCAGTTGCCAGTAATGAGAGGCGCTTGGTACGCCTTCCGGTAAAGTCATGGATAAACGACAGTGTACCATGGCATGATCCAAGTCGACGCAAGTACTCCGGAACGAGTGACAATATGAGATGGAACCACGCCACCTGTAACTTATGGTAATGTGATACGTTTGGGTCCCTCGTTAGTTAGCTATACGGGGACGCCAACTGGCACTTCCGCGCCCACTGTGTCTAGAGGCGGTGCTACTATGCAACAATGCTCCGCGCACTTCTGCAACAAACGCTCACCGTTGTCCGTCCATTGCTTACTTATCCTATACTTGCCGCCGCTTCGGACGAGCACCGACAACATACTTACGCGTTCGTATCTGAACTGTTAACACTGCAAAGCGGCGTGTTCAGTTCGTTGTAGGTGTCCTTGGCAGCATCAAAACTGCAATCGGCGGGGAGTATACGCATAAGCGGAAACCACTAACAAACAACCACAGGTATTACTTCGTGAATCAGCCTTAGTTGTTGTCAGACGGGTTACACTCAAGCGGCTACTGACAGGAATTCAATCAACTAGCGATGACAGCTTGGTTTGGTTTGCTTTGCAACCATAAGTTCACCGGTTCGAATCCGCGTAGGGGTGGGCGTCCTCGCGGTATACTCAGCCCACGCGACTGGTGGGGGACGCGCGGCAGCGAAGCGCCGTTACGGCGTACAGCTGGCACGTTATTCTTATTATTATTACTATTAGCAAGTGGGCGAGCCCGGTGCAGTTGATTCAACAACTTCATGTGGGTCACTGATCCTAAATTTGGCCGTGTGTTCGAGTTCAGCCAGTTGACCTATTTGTCTTAAAATGTGAACACTGAACATCACCAGGGAAACGGGACAGCGTGACCTTTTAATGGGCTACTGTCGATAAACATCAACCGGGTGATGCGGGAAGGTAGCTGCAAATGGTTTGACTCCATTGCATTGGCGCTGCTTTCAATTAAGCTGGCAATTATGAAAGAAGAGTTAGTAATGGGGTTCGAAGGGGAGTAAAAGCAACAGGTGAACAAGAAATAGGGGAGGCACCAGCAGTAGCATGTTCTCTCCTATCCGCCCTACTGTATGCGGCAGATAGGGTGACCCTTTTAAAGCCACACGACAACCGATGCAGGGTGTAGCTGCAGTTTGTTGAAATACTCATGGTTGTACGTGGGCTGAGATATTGCCAGGGCGCCCAGACCTATACAACAGGACGATTAGGGTCCTTAACCAAATACTTCGGTTCAAAAGCCTGTCCGCAAAGCAGCGGGGGGGTGTGTGGGGTGGCAATGACTTAGTTTTACAGAAACAGACGCCATCCCATTCCATCTCCTCTTAAACTGGAGATCTAGAAGGCTGTGTTGGTCAGACCATTAACCGTTCGCTAACGTGGCAGGAGTAGCTCTCAAGGTGCCCGGGGGGCAACACCCGGTATGGCTCAATGAGTCGAAGACCTACGCAAGCCATCGCACGACGTTAAGGTCCAGTCTCTTTGGGACTGCCTGTTTGTCATTGCTGCCTACGCCCCCACAAATTGTAGCACGAACTCGGTGAAGGATGACCAACTGAACGCGCCCCTTCCTTCCAGTAAAAGGTACGGATACAATGGTGCTTTTTGGTAATTTGAGCATCTAAGTCGGAAAACTATCCACTAGTAAGCTTCATCTGAGCGGCTTACGGAGTACGGGCTCCCGTAATGGTCACGGTGCGCTTTTGCCACACATATGTGGCACCTGCAGATGAGTGACATGGCGCACACCCACATCGGACTAGCTAGTGACGTAAACTGATTACATCTATGGTGGGGAAAATGTTCAAAAATGACGCTCAGTTTGGAACACGAGCGTGGACTCCGACCATGTACTTGTATGTGCTGACCTGTGCGTGCGTCTCGCTGGAAGTTCGCAACGTCCCTGTGAGTGCATTGATACACCAGTCGGCGGGCGAAGCCACGTGTTCTGACTGCCTCCTACCCTGACCCTTGGTGGGGATCAGCTAGAAGTCGTTCAAAAATTCAACTACCTGGGAAGTTGTATCAGCGCCCGTGGGATTGAAGATGAAATCACGAATCGTATAGCAAAAGCTCGGGGCGCTTTTGCTAACCTTCGCCACTTATGGCGCCGGCGCGACATCACTCTCTCCCTGAAGGGTAGAGTGTACAATGCAGCAGTACGTTCGACCCTACTGTACGGTTGTGGAAACCTGGCCGCTTAAAGCAGCGGACCTGAAGAGGCTAGTTACGTTCGACCACCGGTGCCTTCGTAATTTAGCTCACATCTGGTGGGAACACCGCGTGAGCAACGAGCGTGTTCGACGCCTTGTTTACGGCACAGGAAAAGGAAATGAACCGCTCAGAACCGTTATTTCACGCATCAGGCTCCGATGGCTCGGCCACATGTTACGCATGCCAGCCCACCGACTTCCGCGACGTCTTCATCTTTTCTGGGAGATGGAGGTGGCTCTTTGTTGTCTGGTCTTGCTGCTTCATTTACCACCTCGAGACAGAAATTGCTTTCATACGGGCGACTGAACTATTGTGCCCATCTTCCATGGGATTCACTGGCCTTTGCGAAAATCATCGAAGCATTAACCCTATTCCCGTTGTCTCCAAACATCTCGCGGTTATCCTTTTTCGACGGTTTACTACTCGTGAAAATCGAATCACTGAAAGCCCGGTTGGTTTCCTTTCCGGTTGTGGTTGCATCGGCCACATATTTATTCTTTGTCAAGTGCTAAAGCCGCGACACTTGAAGACAACAGACTATGGTGAGTCTTTTTTAACCTGAGAACCGACTGTCATGCCAGCTTGTGGCACATACTATCTGTGAAGGGTGTACCAGACAAACCTTTCCATTCTGAACTCTCTGGCGTGATTCACGATGCCGCGTAAGTCTGAGGGAAACTGTCTTCTGAGTTCTTACAAGTAGAATTCGCTAGTTTTACATCCCCATGATTCTTTAACCTTGTGATAGAATTAATCGTGATTGTCCTTATAGCTTGTTCCGAAGTGGAAGTTCTGTCATGTGACCGACTGAAAACCCAGAGTATACAGATGGTATAGCTGTCCTTGGATCGGACACGCTATCCAAGCACTATTGAATAATGTTACCGATTGGGAAATCGCTACGGCTAGTCGCTAGGTTCACACGCTTCACACTGGCTCCAAAACTCCAAACCCAAATATCGGACTTTTAAGCAGTAACTTTAATACGGAAAATAAACCGACGACAGCCGCCCAGCTAGAAGGAAATGAATGTATGAAATGTGTCAGCTTATACGCCGTAACGGCGCTTCGCTGCCGCGCGACCACCACCAGTCGCGCGCGGGCTGAGTATACCGCGAGGACGCCCACCCCTACGCGGATTCGAACCGGTGACCTTATGGTTGGAAAGCAAACGTGCCAACCACTCGGCCACCGGCCGACCCCAGCTAGAAGGAGTGCAGATTGTAGAGTTCAAACGTGCACCGGCTGAAAATAAAAAAACTGAATGATAACGCCGTGTCCCACAGCGAATAAATCAATAGGAAGCGTAAAGGAAACGACCTTTAAAGCGATGGAAACAGCGTCAACGAAAGGTTTTGCGCTTTGTTTTTTTGGTTTTCATAATGGTCTTGAAAAACGAGTCACTCAAAGAAATTAGTTACCACAAATAGGCTGTTGCGTAATGTTGCACGCTTCTTCATGCTCTCTGCATCTTGTAAGTGCAAAGGGCTGTTGCAGGACTTTAGTGCCGCAGGTTTTAGCCATCAGCGAACAGCTAGTGGAAGTGGTGTATTCGTTTGCTTAGTTAGCTGTGTCCCCTCTGCGTGTCACATCACCAAGGTTATTTCGCGTGTCAGCAAGACCCGTGTGGCATTTACCGACGTAACCATCTGTGGAGGCGATGGAATATCAGTCTGTCAGTGGAATGTAGGATGTAAAACGTATTACTATATGGGTCAGAGTCCTTGCCGGTTCGCATTTAAAACATTGAACAATTGGCGGTGTTTGGTAATCGATGCTTTCGGTGTGTTGATCACATTTAGTGGAAACACCGGGTGCGCAGTGCTGAGATCCGCCATTTAGTTTTTGGCAATAAACCGTCTAGTGCTCTTCCGAGTGTTTGCCGAAGCCCAACCGCTTACCTTAGCTTGGTCATGTACTCTGTATCTCCATTGACCGGCTTCCTCGGTGTGCATTTTCCGTCGTTGCTGCACTATACTAAGCGAACTCGCAAGGTGGCAAGGTGACGTGACATAAAGCATAATGCAACTGAGCGATGCGTAGCGCCTTTGTCGGTGGGGTTACCGGAATGGTCCGTACCAGTGATTAAAGAGCCTATTAGACATGGCGCACTCTCGCAGTCATTGGAGCTCCTGCACTCTGTTTCCTGCATCTACCTGTTAATTATTCTTTGACCCCTATTAGTTCAGTGCATTTTTTGATTCCATTTTCTTTACCTTCTGTTTACATTTAACCTCATTTTCTCGTCATTATTTATTATTCTGGCAACGTAAGTCGTGGCAACTAGGTCCATCGGATTTTGGTGTTTGGATTATAATTGTTCAACTGTAGTGAGCTGCAATGTTTTGTGCCTCAGGTTCGCAGACTGAAGGGGCTTTTTACCCCCTTATGAGAGCTCTATCCCCGAGGAAATATGATAGAGTGCTAGCGGGTTGGGGGACAATATATTTAACCTCTCCACGGTTTTTTTGGAGAAAACGCTTGGCAGGCTTGTGCAGGTTGGTAGCCAGGCCGCAGCACGTTTCGCAACGACGGCTTCCCACTCCCTTCAATACCGAGTAGCGGTTTGTTGGAAGTATTAATCAACGTGGCGGCATTGCGTAGTAGGCGTCTTATCAACACTCGCATCGAGCGCGATTAGCTCAGAAGCAACGCATGGCTAGATGTTCAGCCCACTATTCAGTCGTTGCTAGCTTGATTTGTCACGTGTCTTATTAGCTACAGTCCCGGCTCCCGCACAACTTGGCGCGAGACCAGTATGTTTGACCGGCACGTGTATTCCACACCAGTATCTTCTAAACACCTAGTAAATGATTATGCGGTTTGAAATTTGTCGTAACAAGCAGGCAGGGACGCTGATGGCCAACATGAAATATTCCGCAGCATATCCGCCATTTGTCGCTGTTCCTATCTAATTCTGACTTCAACCGGCGGCACTCGTGATTCACAAACGCCCGAACCACAATCGAAAGAGCTCCGCCACGACTTTTTCTACATTTATTTCGGACGCTCAACCCGAGTACGTCATCAGCCTTAATATCACTTTCAGGTGATGTCGGTGTTTGCGGTGCAATGGTTTGTGTGCCTCATTGATCCCTTGAGCCATGGTGGGTGGTGCATTTTTGCACCTTCAGTGCCACTCATACCAGATTGGTCAATGGTTAGAGACCAGACAATCTCAGCCTCCTGGTCCTCCAGGTTGGGGGTTGGAATGAGGGTGGCTCCTTATTCCTTAAAACGGACTCCTTGTAGCCCAACGCCAAACCTGCTGCTTTGCGGTAAGGTATTTGAACCAATGGCTTTGGTTGAGAACCCTAATCGTTCTCCTGTCTAGGCCTGGGCAACGTGACAGTATCCTGCCCACGCAATACTATGAATTTCTCTTCAAACAGTTTCTTGATGCCCTGGACACCGCAGAGGATAATCAACGGTGCCCTATCTGCTGCATCGATCAGGGTGGATAGGGGTTTAGATGCTACTACTCAAGCCTTCCCGTCTTCTTACTCCCCCTCTTACGCTTTTTCTCCCTTATGGTCCCGTTCCAATTTCACTTTTAGCCCCCCAGTTTTCAACCCCCGGTTCTTGGCCTTCCCCCGACATGCTTTGTTAAGCGTTTATCTTCTAGTTTTAACTCATGCTAACGCGGAGCGTCACTCCTCTCCTGTCGACAAGCCCATGTCCAAGCAAGCGGTCCATTCCCGTTCATCGGCTTGCATTTGGAGCCCACGATCCTCCTTCAGATTGGCATGCCTCAATGTACGCACGTTGCTGCAGATTGGTCAACAGGCAGCACTTGCCCGAACATCAGAGACCCTCTCTGCTGCTTATCGGAAACCCGCCTGCAAGACTCGAGCTCTGTGCTCATTCTGTGATCCCCTTCAGGTGACGCAAGCAGTGTTTTCTCATTGCGCCTATCCGTTGATGATGCAGCTTAGCGCACCGACCAAGCTGGTATTGGTATTGCCCTGAGTCCCCGGGCTGAAGCTACTCTGGTTGATTGAATACCCGTCAGTAGCCGGATGTGTGCGGTCCGGTTGGCTGGCTCGTTCAAAACTTCGAAGTCGCGTGTGACTAACAGGTATCTGTTCGTTATCGCTGCCTATGCACTGACAAACTCTAGCGATGATTCGGTAAAAGATGACTTTTATCATCAATTGAACTAGCTCCTTAGCCCCAGAAGAAGCGCGGACACTGTAGTGCTGGCTGGGGATCTGAACGCCCAAGTTGCAAAGTTGTCCACTGATGAAATGCATCTGGGCGGTCAGCACGGTGTAGGCTTCCGTAATGATAATGGTGAGCGGTCACTTCATTTGTGTGAGGATGCTCGCTTATTTCTTGCGAGCACTAATTTCCGACACAGCGCCCGCCGGAGGGTGACTTGGCGCCCACCAGCCTCGAATCAGCTATCGACGCAGATCGATCACATTGCTACCAGTTACCGATGAAGTGGCTGCGTCCAGAACTGTCGCTCGATTTGGAGCACAGGTGTTGACACCGATTATGCACTTGTATGTGCTGACATGCGGATGCGCTTTGGCGGACGCCCACGGCGACGTTGTGAGCGCATTGACACCAGCCAACTTGTGAAGCCAGCTGTTCTGAATGCCTGTCAAAGTACGCTGTCATGCTAGTTGGATAAACGCTCAATGGATGCAATTGAAGCTCACTGGTTACATGTTCACCAGACCTTATTAGCAGCAGGCAAATCCTCATGTGGTGTGTCTAATCGCCAACATGAACATTGGGTCTTTTCGCAGTCTGGAACTTGTCGATGCTCGCCGGCATAGTTCGGCTGGAAGCGAACACAATAAAACTCGCAAAGAGCTCCTGGAAAGACTTCGTGCTAGCCTGAAGAGAGACCGCGAATCCTGGTTGTCTCATCGTGCGTCAGATATGGAAATGACCGCTGCCCTTGGTAACCATGGTAAGTTATTCTGTCTGATACGGGAAACGTGCAGCAGGAGACCTGGTGTTAGTGAAACCATTTGTGCCGAGAGTGGACAGCCTATACACAACTTGTGAAAACGCTTGGAGCGTTGGGCTGAGCACTTTGAAAGACAATTTAATCGGTTGGAATTGTTAGATTTCTCGCCGGGCACTGGTCGCCGTGCTCCGTCGGCTGTCCCTTTGGATCCACCCTCTCGCTCAGAAGTCGAACGTGAGATCGAGCTGTTGAAGTTAAGGAAAGCCGCGGGACCAGATGATCTTTCAGCCCTCTTCAAACTGGGGACCTGTTCTTACTAGTTACTAGTTAAACTGTGGGAGCAGGAGACTGTCCCAACCGACTGGAGCTCCTCCATCATAGTCCCAATTGTCAAGGGAGGCTCACGATCAGAATGCGGCAGCCATAGGGGAATCAGTCTGATCTCCATCGCCTCCAAATTGCTTGCCTCTGTCATCCTTCACAGACTGACTGGCACTGGTGCAAGCCAGATTTGTGGAGAGCAAGCCGGAGTTCGTCGAGGTCGTGGCTGCACTGACCACATCTTCACTTTGCGTCAGTTGTTGGAGCACCGTCACATATATTGACGGCCCACCGTTGTTGTGTTCATCGATATCAAAGGTGCATTCGATTCGGTGGATAGACATGCACTTTGGGACTGTCTACTCAGGAGAGGAGTACCTGAGAAATATGTGAATATTATCCGAGCATTATATGCGCGTAGCTCGGGCAGAGTGAGGGCTTACGACAAGTCGTCGTCGCCCTTTAATATCTCCAACCACGTAAGACAAGGATGCCCGCTGTCAACTTTCCTCTTCAACTATTGATGAAGTCATGGAAATCGCATTTACAGGACACGACTTAGAAGGTGTGGATCTGCTCCCAGGAGGACGACTTCTTGACTTAGAGTATGCTGATGATATTGCCCTAATCTGTGACGGCTTACAAACGTGCCAAGCGGCGCTGGACAGATTAGCACTAGCTGTCCATCACTTGCTTTGCTTCGCACCCTCGAAGTGCAAGCTTGGTCTGTACCGCCTTCTTTGCTGGTCGTTGGTAGGGATCAGCTAGAAGTCGTTCAAAAATTCAACTACCTGGGAAGTTGTATCAGCGTCCGTGGGATTGAAGATGAGATCACGAACCGTACAGCCAAAGCTCGAAGTGCTTTTGCTAACTTTCGCCACTTATTGCTCCGACGCGACATCACTCTCTCCCTGAATGGTAGAGTGTACAATGCAGCGGTACGTTCGACCCTACTGAACGGTTGTAAAACCTGGCCCCTTAGATTAGCGGACCTGAAGAGGCTAGTTAGCTTCGATCACCGGTGCCTTCGTAATTTAGCTCACATCTGGTGGGAACACCGAGTTAGCAACGAACATGTTCGACGCCTTGTTTACGGCACAGGAAAAGGAAATGAACCGTTCAGCACCGTTATTTCACGCACCAGGCTCTGATGGCTCGACCACGTGTTACGCATGCCAGCCCACCGACTCCTGCGACATGCGTTGTTTGCGCGCCGGGGGGTGTGGATGGAAGAAGAGGTGTGGCCGATCGATGACTTGGTCGAGAGGAATGAAGGTCCTCACTTCGAAGCTGGCCTTGGTTGGAGCGTCTCGGCCTTCTGGTTGTTTTCCGAAGGACGATGAACACGTTCGGCTGGATACACTTGTTGATATGGCTAGGAGCCGACCTCAGTGGCGTTCGTTCTGTGAGTTTCTTTGTCCTATCCCATCCCTCTTAGCCTGCTCTTCCAACCACCATCTCACCATTTGGCCTTATATAATTTTGCATAGTAGTTTTTTTGATGCACAGTAGCCGACTGGTAGCTTGTCGTAACGATGCCCATCCGTTACCGGTAGTTCAGCCGGCTTGCACCAGTTGCATTTTTTCTCCTTTTTTCTTTTATATATTGCGGCAAAGTAGCTGAGGTGTTTCCCACCTCTAGCTAACGTGTATAATGATGATGTTGATGAGTGTCCTCAGGAAGTGGTGGACACTGAGCAAACACCCTGACGTATTAAGCCACTGTAACCTGCGTAGTAAACTGTTATGGCCCATCGGTTGGCGGAGTGTCTTATTTAAAAGTCAACTGAACACTATTATTTGTACCGTTTTCATCACACACTTGCGAGGTTCCGTGGACTTCCGTACGAATGTGCTTCGCTCCTAAGCGCAAAGCCTACTTTTCGTACAATTATATTATAGACTTGGCCTTTCAAAGCGACGCTAACGTGATACCAGTTGACGAAGATTGGCAGACGTCATCTGGCATCCACGCCCCCTATGTGATGCTGCTCCATTCAGATGGATCCGAGGTACGCCGTCAAGTTGTCAGGCTCATTCAAAGCTTCAAAGTTGCGCAGGCAACCGATACTTCTCCACTTCGCACACAAGGTGCACATATGTACACTAACAATGATATTTTCAAATTTCGTGTACAAGTGCACCCATGTTATAATTTAAATAATTGACATTTAACGATCAACCTCTTTCTCCCATTGTGTTAAGATCTTTATTGCGTCACTGACAACACAGACAACATTTTTGGACCAAAATTCTGGGCTTGTGTGCGAAGGGCTTATTCGCCGTTGCTAGCATGTCCCCACAAGTTGTAGCGCTAACTCCATTAAACATGAACTGGTCACAAAAGCACAGATCTGAAGGCTCAATTAGGAAATTTGTCTACAAGTGTGCTTCCTCTAGGCGGACAACCTGTAATAGGCTCCCGTAATGATGACGGATGTGTACAGTTGCTCATCTATTTCCTGCGAGCATTGGCTTCGACATAATACTAGCAAAGGACGCAGATTGATCACATCGTAATAAGTTACTTTTTGGAAATGCAGCCTTCGAAATTCTCGCTTGATTTAAAGCACAAGCATAGAGTCTAACTATCCATTTATATAAGCCGATCTCCAAGTATATTTCCTCGGACCTCTGCGACGATGCTCCGAGCTCGAAACCACTTTTCTTCTATCCGTACTGTGTATGCATATCAAAGTACGTTAGTATACGTGTTGAGTTAGCGCTCACTAAACAGCTGAAGGTCAGTGGTCACATCAATAGCAACAGGCTTGTCTTCGTGTGCCAAATCAGATTACTATCCTGGGCAGCGGATCTACGCAGTCTTTGGAACTTCTCGATGTTCGCTGACGCGTTTCTGCTGGAAGCGGACATAATGAGACAGAGATTTCAGGGTAGGATTGTGTGCAACCCTGAGCAGAGGTTATGATGTTTAGTTGTCTTCTCACGCATCGAATAAGGAAACCGCCACTGCTCTTAGTAACCATCAACATTTTTATTCTGTCTCATACGGGGAACTAGCAGCAAAGTAAAGACATCAGGTAAACTCTATGTAGTGGGATGGGACGGCTTATCCACAATCTGTCTAAACACTTTGAAAAGCAATTTAATCTGCTCGATTTCCCTTGTCGAGCAGTGATAACCCTGCCTCACCTATGGTCCTTTTGGATATGCCTTCGCTTATAGGAATCTAAAGTAAGATCGAACGGTTGAAATTAAGGCTGTCAAGACAGATGGACTTGCCCCAGCTCTCTTGAAACTCAGGGATCCCTCTGCATATCATTTGCGCTATTTATTAGTAGGACGATGTAAGTAGCAGGTGCCCCAACCGACAGCTTTGCTCTATCATTGTTTTCAAGGGGGTTCCTATTGGGAATGCAGCGATCATAAAGAGATCAGTCTCCATTGTCTCCAAGTTGCATCTGCTTTCATTAACTGACTGATCCCTGAAAGTCAAATTCGCAAGTGACAAGCGTGAATGCAAGTGTACTGACAGCTCACCTTAATTGCGTTCTTGGACGTTAAAGGTGCGTTCGATTTACCGGATCGATGTGCCCTTTGAACCTGTTTAGGAAGGATTTGTCAGATAGGTACGTAAATGCCACAAGAACGCCATACATATACAGCTCAGGCTTGGTGGGTGCAAACTGGTCTCTCACCAATATCAAGGATGAGGCAATGAAGTCCACCGTAACCTTTTTTCTACTTCACTGTTGATGAAGTTATGGAAACCGCGTTCTTTGGCCTCGACTTAATTCTGGTGTTACTTCCAAGTGATCGGTTTCTTGTCTTAGAGTACACCGACGTTATCTGTGATACAATAGCTACAATGTTTTACTGTCTAGCTGGCGTTTACAGTTTTGATGATGAGCTTCTACTCATGTTTTGGAAATGCGCTGAGATTTTCTCCGTTCAACAGCGAGCTGTCAAGTAGCTTCTCAGGTAGACAAACTAGTTTACCGTTTCCAACAGTTACTTGAAAGTGAGAGTAACAATAACCTTTATTTTTTGGGAAGACATCATTCCTCAAAGGCGCCCCCTTGTCCTAAAGGATTGCAAGCCTGCTTTGTAATCCGACCCTCGCAGTATCCTTAGCCCACGCATGGCTGTTGGTGGTTGCTTGGCGGCGAAGCGTCGGTGCTCACTACCGACGTAATGCTGATACCTTTCTTTCATTCATAATGTGACAGTCATCTTGCCCAGTGCTCAGGATATTTTTTGGCGGCTACGATAGATATCAGGTTGCAGTTGTCTCTATAGCGCGTTGCACACTGCCACGAAAAGCAGCTCAAATTTTCTGACTTCAAGTTGTCATACAAACCCTTGTTAAATAAATACGTGCTTATGCTGAATACTGACAATGGAAAATCTGTTTCTCCATCCTTATCAGGCACTAAGTAGAATAACCTCACTTATTACCACACATTTTCAACATAGTCCGGCTGTGCGTCGTCTTCTACAGATGCAGCGCGATCTCGAACTCCGTAATCTGGGGTTTTCTATTGCGTCTTGTCTCGAGCAAACTGTTCTACTGTCTCAGCACTCGACGCTTGAAGTATAAAGAGTGAACTATCCGCTTTAGGACCGGTACCACAAGTTTGTGCCTATGCTTGCGAGTGTTACTTGACGCGCGCACTTGCGGCACTGGCCTCAGCATTAGGAAATCACCCAGATATAATATGCGGTGCAGCATTATGGTATCCACTCGAACTCGACGATACGACAGGTTGTACAGCCCCGGTCTTCTGTATCGGTCTTCGTACGCCTTATGATTGTAAACTGGATACAAGCCCGGTAGCCACGTGCTGAACACTTTCCAGTTTTGCACCTCGCCACGGATGATCGGACAGTAGGCAGGTGAGCCGTACTCGAGCATTTATCTTATAATGGAAGAGGCGATTAACAGCCTCTTCAGATGAATTGCAGAAGCTGCATTTGAGCACGGAAGCGTGTGCCCGTCCATTTCCGTACAGCCTATTCGTGTTTTCCAAAGACTTCAAATTACTGCGTGAGTATACACCTTGATCCTTCACTGAAGATGCGGGATGCAGCTGGTCAGGGTGTACGTTAGCCCATCACCACTTCTCCACAAGCTCATAACGAATTTACTGGGTTAAACGGTAGATCGATTTCCGCAAGCCACACAGACATGCGGTCGAGATCACTCTGAAGTATGTCGTAGTCGGGCGCATTAATCACTCTCCACCTCTTGGGGTCGTGTGAAAACATGTCACAAGGCGACCGAAGAAGCTGAGGTGATTCCTTGATGTGGATCAGAAACAAAATAAGCCCCAGTACTGTGCCTTGGGACACTCTGCAAGGTGTCTACCTGTCTATTACCCACTACCTCGTCTAGGAGATAGTTTGTCGTTGCTGGAGAGGACGGGGTACACGGTCCTTGTGGTCGTGCTAGGCTAGAAGAGTGGTTCCATGCACTCTGTGGAGCGGACTACGGTCCAGCCACCTCCTTGTGTGCGATTGATTCCCCAAATACAGCGTGCTTGTGTTTGTCTGTGAAGGAGTGTGGGTCGGCTCCGTTGATGAAACGTGGCTCCCATCCGCATGCCTCCCGGTCTTATTCCTTCGGGTTTACACTGGATATGGGGTGTGTGGATGGCGCTGTGGGTGGTGCAGCGCCGGATACCGGATGGTGCCAACCATATATATTGTATAGGTTCGTCGCAGTTAAACACAGGCAGACAGCCACCATACATCCAAGAAAGCGCTAGACGGTCGTTTCATCCTATTTGGACTCGTCAGTAGCGCGTACCTGCCGAATCCCGCCGGATTCGAACCCACGACCTTACTCTTGCGAGTCAGCGACTTATGTCACTGAGGTGACGGCAGCGGACCGCCATGACTGATATCTAACTGCGATATAGCGCGGTTCATCCTCCACCGTCTTGCATGTTATGAATGTGAAGAGGACAGAGTTGGCCCCCAGAGCAACGACTTCCTTTGCAATCCACCACCAATCGAGGTGGCATGTAAGCTGCTAAGGCGACTGCAGATTTGTTGTAAGTAGTAGGGAGCTTTATTAGGTTTTTGTATAGGTTCGTCGCAGGATTCGGCAGGTGCGCGCTACTGACGAGTCCCAATAGGACGAAACGGCCATCTAGCGCTTTCCTGGGTGTGTGGTGTCTGTCTGCCTGTGTCTAACTGCGACGAACCTATACAAAAACCTAATAAGTCCCCTACTACACAACTATATATATATATATATATATATATATATATATATATATATATATTTGGCAGACGGTATCCGATTCCGGATTTCCCTGTCACTGCTGAATACCTAGAGGATGCCGTTACCACTGCCTGCATCGGTACTATGTAAACTGAAAGTATCATCGGCACATTTGTACCATGTACGGATGCCTAATTGCTGTGCAACTGGGAACGACTACACGAATTATATTACTACCGATTCGCCCAAATCTGCGCTGGAACGCATACTCCTCCCGGGTGCAGTGCTTGGATGCCAGTTACCTAGAGTACCACAATAGTTCTCCATGACTATAGTGAACATCGCGTTTGCTGTGTTCAATTTCAACTTTACCGAATTGCCCACTTTAGTTTGGTGCAAACGAGGCTGCGCTGTTTCATCTATTTTACTGGAGCCGGTGGTTCGAGTTTATTTTCTTTATTCCATTCTTGTCCTGACTTTGGGGATTTGCACCGCTACAAGGAACGGATGTCCTTTGAGCGCCTTGGCCCGGTAATCTACTCGGGCCTTTTAGCCGAAATCCACAGATTTTTCCCGTCGCAACGAGACTGGACCTTTATGTGATATGACGGTTTGTGTACCTCGTCGACCCCCTTAGCCATACTGCGTGGGACCCCAAGACCCTTAGGAGCTACTCTTATCAGGTTGGGCAACAGTTAGGGGTCAGG
Organism: Dicrocoelium dendriticum; assembly: GCA_944474145.2. Lineage (NCBI taxonomy): Eukaryota > Metazoa > Platyhelminthes > Trematoda > Plagiorchiida > Dicrocoeliidae > Dicrocoelium > Dicrocoelium dendriticum. Next base: position 80,798,657 of record OX104065.1, on the reverse strand, counting down.
CACACTCAGTCTCCTGGTCCTCCAGGTTTTCAGTTTGAAACGGGATGGCGTACGTTTCTGTAAAATCGAGTTGTTGCCACATCCGCTATCTTGCGAACAGGCTTTTGAACCAAAGACTTTTGTTGAGGACCATAATCGTTCTCCTGTCTAGGTCTGGGTGCCCTGGCAATATTAGCCCACGTACAATCCTAACTACTTCAGACTTCATCCATGTCCTGCATCGGCCGTCACGCAGCTTAGCAAGGATCGCCTTATGTGCTGTATACACCAGGGCGGGTGGGCACAAACATGCTACTGCTGGCGCCTCTCTTATTTCCTCTCCACTTGTTTCTCTTACTCTTCTCTCGGTAACCATTACTAGCCTTCTGTAATTCCCAGTTAGCTTGGCAGCAGCCGCAACGTCACTGGAGTCATCCTATCTGCAACTATCTTCCCGCACCGTCCACTGGACACAATTGGCCAACAGCTCCTTATAAGGCCACACTGTCCCGTTTCCCTGGCGGCGTTCAACATTCGCACTCTAAGACAAATAGGTCGACAGGCTGCACTCGCACGCAGATTAGACACGCTGGGTATTGACATGTGTTGTTTGTCCGAAACTTGAATCAATGACCCTCATAGGGTTGTTGAATTAACTGCGCTATTGGTTGCATGCATCCGGAGACGCTGATGCGGCTACCACTGGTCAGCCTAGGGTGGGCATTGTTTTCAGCTCCCGTGAACAGCCGTTTGTATGCAGCCCGTTTGATGACATCGCGAAGCGCCGTTACGGCGTACAGCTGGCACATTATTTATCTATTTACATCGCGACATTCGCGAAGTAGGACTAGACGCTGTTTGTTGGTGGTTACTGCTTATGCCCCTACTGACTGCGGTTCTGGTGCTACCAAGGACGTTCTCTACCACGAACTGAACACGCCACTACTCTGTTGTCAGGTCAGATATCATTATTCCTGTTGGAGGTATGAATGCGCAAGTAGATCGCCTGAACTCTTCAGAACTGCTGGGTGGTAAGTATGGACTTAAGTCCGACGGTGCGGACAACGACGAGCATTGCTTACAGCTGTGTGCTGAACACCAGCTGTTTCTTAGTAGCACGGCTTTTAGACACAGTGGGCACGGAAGTGCCACTTGGCGCCCACATTTAGCTGGTCAACGATGGACCCAGATAGATCCCATTGCCGTAAGTTACAAGGGGCGTGGTTCCATCCTGGATTGCCGCTCGTTTCAGAATACTTGCGTCGACTCTGATCATGCCTTGGTACGCTGTTGTTTTCCCATGACCTTTACCGGAAGGTGTACCGCGCATCTCCTTCTACTGGCACCTGTGAAGTTATCTCAGCCCTTGGTTAGGCACTGCGTACCGAACTTTCACTCCCTTGTTCTAATGACACTGGGGTTCAATGAAATAGGATTTCGGTCACCATTTACCTCCGCTCGCTCCACTATCCATCGTCACCGCATCAATCACTCGATATCCGAGAGGTCGGTGAATCTGTTTGAATCCAGAAAAGACTCCCGTTTGGCTCTGAGCGCAATGCAACTAGGCGGACTATTATTCGCGTGCGTGCTGACAAGGAAGCCTACTTAGCTAGTAAGTCAAGAAATGGAGGAGGCAGGAGCAGTAGGTAATTAACGCAAGCTCTTCTAGCTGTTCCACACCGCTGGTCCCAGGAAACCAGGCGTCAGTGAGACAGTCAGAGACATCATGTGTGCCCTAATTCACAATAAGGAGCACGTTGGGCGGAACACTTTCAAGATCAGTTCAGTTGGCCCTCTGCTTCCGGATCTCTTCTTACTCAAGTGTTCAGACTGAGCCATGGACGGTTAGTTTAGAGGCTCCGTCTGACGCTGAGGTCTGAAACGTGATTGCAGTCCTTAATCGTTTTCCAACTGCTGCTCCGACTCCCCCCGCACCCGCACTATTTAAGGATCGTAATGTGATCCTTTCTAATACACTCCTCTCCGTCTTCGAACAGGTCTGGAAACAAGAGACCATCTCTGCTAATTGGTATGAATCGATTATAGTGGTGAGATACAACTAGGGCAACTGCACCGATTTTGCTAACCACTATGGTATCAGTCTGAGGCCGATGGTGACAAAATTACTTGCCTCAATTCCCGTTCTTCGTCTCATTGCGGAGCAAGAGTCCCGGATTAAAAGAGAGCAATCAGGCTTCCGCCAAGGAGTTGGCTATATAGACCACATATTCACTGCGGCATTTACTAGAGCAGCGTCACACATACCGTAGATCGACAATACCTGTGTTTCTGGACTTCAAGAGTGTGTTCGACTCAGTCGACCTATGCATTCTGTTCGAAATACTTGCTCGGAAAGTTGTTCCCGTGAAATAGGTCAGCATATTGCGGGCCGGTGGCCGCGTGGTATGCGCGTCTGGTTTGCAACCATAAGGTCACCGATTCGAATCCGCGTAGGGGCGGGCGTCCTCGCGGTATACTCAGTCCACGCGCGACTGGTGGTGGTGGTCGCGTGGCAGCGAAGCGCCGTTACGGCGTGCAGCTGGCGTTTTCTTTATTATTATTATTTTGCGGGCCCTGTATTCGAGCATCACAGGTCGCGCCAGGGTCTACGGTGATTTATCGGATCTCTTTCCGACAACTGCTGGCGTTCGTCAAAGTTGTCCAATTTCCCCACTTTTGTTCAACTTCGTCGTGGACTACATCATGGAGTGTTCCCTTGCGGAGCCTAACGATTCAGACGCTGTGCTGCCTCGTGAAGAGCCAGTTGCTTTTGATTATGTGAGCGATATTATTTTGCTTTTTACGATGTTGGGGTGGCGCAATTAACCCATCATTTCGTCTGCGCTTCACACCTTCAAAGCGCAGTGCTGTTGCAGGACCATCAGCCACTTGATTACTCCTTGACTCGGTGGCGAGGAACTCAAGGTAGTTGATCACTTAACCTATTTTGGCAGCTGCATCGGCAACGATAGGCGCATAACGACTGAAGTCAGTTCACGCATTGCAACTTCTGTGGCGTCAGAAATGGGTATCCCTCCGTCTAAAGTCCGTGTATGCAAAGCCATAGAGAGGGCGTCCTACTCTATGGGATTGAGACTTGGCCCCTCCGACCTGAGGACCTGCGGCGCCTTCAACTCCTTGATCACCTTTGTCTGCGAAGGATTGATGGTGTCGGATGGCACCAGTATGTCCGCAAACATGGTACGCGTAGGCGAGTACAAGACAGTGCTAATAATGCTAGTTGTCTATGGCAACAAGTAGCACTGAATAGGTTATTTTGTCTTAGACACGTATTACGTATGCGCGGTCACCGCCTGCCGAGGAGCGCCTTGTTTTGTTTGCAGATATGGAGTGGCGCATGGCTCGAGATTGGCATGGGTTAACAGCAGTGGAAAAAGAAGACACTGACGACCAAACTGTGTGCCGTTTGTCGGTCTCGCCTTCCAGGCAGGAGTTCACGTGACCCATCTTGTGCTCGGTTTGAGACGTGACAGGACATGGCTCGCAGTCGACACCAATGACGTGTCTGCTGTCGTCTCCTTGCCCGACTGCCTGTTTAGAGTGTGTTTGATGCTGAGTTATCTGCGGGGTAATGCCTGTTTATGACGCGGGGCAGTGAAAGCCGCAAGGAAGCTGTCCCACTGATACCATCTCATCTTTACACCATAGCCGGTTGTTTGTTATGGTATGTTGTCAAGGTCTAAGCGTCTTGACCCACTGTGTTTGTTTAGAGCATTAAGGTTTTACACCAGCTCCCCCTTCTCTCTTATTCTTCGTTACATAGGTCACTGAGGTTGTTCGGCAGTGTAACACCAGTCCAAATGGCTGGTGTACTGTTTTTGTTGCTGATTAATTTTCTCACTGGGGTCCGGCCACGTGTAGCTTTTGCGTGTGCACCCAGCCTAACCCCAGAAGGCCCAAGCAGCAGCTTCGGCTTCATCGTATCCAAGTCGAAATATTGTGAATGCACCGTGTTAACTAGCGCAACTGGTCGTATCATGGTACCGTCGTACCGTATGCTGTTTTCTGAGGCAACAGGCACTGATAATGTTTCCATGGTAGAATTATGGTCTGTATGCGATCCCATCCGCCGTCTGAATTAGGGGTCTATCAGCATACTTATTTATACTACGGCTTTACACTGTCAGTTTACACTACTGGCTATTGCCGATGGATCTTTTCTTCGAGGTATTGCGCTGTTGGGAACTCGCAAATGCAATTTCAAGGCTTGGTCGGTCGTGGAATTGAGTAACTGGTATGTAGCACGGTGCAGCCGGACTAAACAGTTCCAGTATTCAACACAGCTTGTGACGCGTCCTCAAGGAGCTAAGTTTGGAAGTGGTGACATGTATATTCATTTGCGCGGAAACCACTCTTTCACTTATTAGCTACTATAGTCCGATGTCTCTCAACATCTCAGCTGAGATCTCGTTGGTGTAATAGATGTTGATAATCCATGTTTCTTACGTTGCTACATTTGAAGGTCTTTCATATTGCTTATGTAGATCTGTACTTTACCTTCATTGCCGGATTCTCTCTAGTTCGCCTCGTCTGCCTGCTGTTTTACAGATAGTACCGCTGGGCAGGTACTAAGTACAAGGACTTATGATCACTCTACCTTGAGTTGACGCGAAACGGCGTTTGCCTCGACTTGTAAAGCATCATTGCGCGCACTTGCTGCTGCAGCTTTCCTGGCGTCAGCTCACTGACAGAAGGGTTTACTCTCTTTGACTCGTAACATGTATCTATGTATAGGACCGTCTGCATTGAGCTAGTATTCGGTTGCTGTCGACATCGTCACACCATTTCTTGTTTCTTTTCCAAGCTTGGGAAAGTATCCGTATCTTTATCAGCACTATACTGAATGTTAACCACCCGTCTGCCAGATTTAGGCATCAGACCACCGCCACAATTTCCGGTTACATAGATGTTTGGTAAGAAAGCGATAACCACTGTGGTCTGAGCTGTGCGTATCGTCAGCCGATAGTCAGCCATTCCATCCATTTTTGAGCAAATCACAAAGCTTCACTGGGAAGTGAATACTTTGCAGGCTACGGAGAATGAGTGGACTCTTGATTAAGCTGTACCGGATCACGAGAGGGATTCCCTCTTCGAAAGTACCTAGTCAAATTCATGATGAATAGTCATAAATGCATCCGCATTCTGCGCCTCATGTGAGTTGACGCTTGCTCTGTTTTATCACGAGCTAACAGGTTATTGCCCTGTAGCACGCACAGAAAGAATGGACCTTAACGTGGTGTTCTGGTGAATTCCTCAGCAAACTATTGAGCCTCACTGGGTGGCTCGTTACATGTATCTTAGAAACTGTTCATACCAGATTGGTCGATGGCTATAGGTCAAACAAACTTAGTCTAGGTGTTATGTTTCGAATAATCCTAACCCAACCACCATGATCATCGATCAATCACTATCGATCACTGTATTGTACACTCCGTCATAGCCAGAGCAGCGTTTGCATTCGGCATCATGAGCTAACGCGGTACGGTTGTCCAACTTCAGGCCAGTAGCCCAATTTGGCCCAATACATGTATCCTCGAAATGCGCCCATTCTATTAGTACCGGGTTGCAACACTAGGCATTATCATCATTCGTTGTGAAGAGGTCGATGACGTCGAATAGTAAACGATTCATGAACTCGTTGATTTGCATAGAGCACGAAGGTCACAAGTTATCTCTGCCGCGTGTTATCGTCCTTGCTCGGCGGTTTACTACCACCCACCTGAATTCAAGCAATTTAAGGTTAATATACCACTTAGCCCACCAATCTGTTGTTGGTTGCTGTCGAGGGTATTCTCCGCTGCGTTCAAAAATAAACACGATTTTTTCCGAATCTTATAAGGCTGCGCGACGCCTCAAGTAGATTCCATTGAGACTCCGCAACCACATCATCATCACCATCATCATCATCATCATCACCATCATCATCATCAACAGCAGTGCATCAGCGATTTGAACTGATGCTTTGCTGCCATACAACCATGATGGCCAAAAAGGGAGAGAAGGAAGACTTACCTGAAAATCTTAATGCCCCAAGCAAACATTCAGGGTCAAGGCGCCTGCATCTCATGTAGACACCATGCCGTCAAAAACTGCTGCCTATCGTGCAAAGATAAGGCAGCGTGGGTGAGACAGCTTTCTTGCGGCTTTCACTGCCTTGGGTCTTAATCAGCCTCTAACCCGCAGATAACAGCACAAAACACACTTTAAACTGGCAATTCGATTAGGAGACGGCCACAGACGGGCCACTGGTGTTCGTTGCAAGCCATGTCCTGTAAAGTTTCGAGCCAAGCACAAGGCGAGTCACGTGGACTCCAGCCCGGAAGGCGAGATGGACCAACAGCACCCAGTATGATCGTCAGTGACTTCATTTCCCACTGCCAAGTCAACTTCTGTCCACCTCGAGCCTAGCGCCACCCTACACCTGGCAGACTAAACAAGGCGGTGATCAGGCATGCGTAGCACGTGCCTGAGCCAACGTAACTTGCTCAGTGCTATCTGTTGTTCTAGGGAGCTAGCATGATTATCACTACCTAGTACTCGCCTACGCACATCATCGTTGCGGACACGCTGGTACCATCCGACACCAGCAATGCTTCGCAGACAACGATGATCAAAGATTTGAAGGCGTCTCAGATCTTCAGACCGAAGGGGCCAAGTTTCACTACCATACAGCAGAACTACCTTCACTGTGGCCTTGTATACACGGCCTTTCAGATATAGGGAAACTCCCTTCTGTCGCCAAAGGTGCCGCAGGTTCAAGAAGGCAGCTTTGACCATTGCAATGCGTGAGCTGACGTCAGTTTCTATGCGTCCATCGTTGCTGATGCAGCTGTCAAGATAAGCGAACTGATCACCCACCTCGACTTCCTCGTCAGCAAGCGTCAAGGAATCATCAAGTGGTTGGTGGTCCTGCAGCAACACTTTGCACTTTGAAGGTGCGAAGTGCATACCAAATAATGGGATCACTCTAGACAGGCTATCCAGGGTTGATTGTGCCACCGCAACATCTTCGAAAAGCAAGACGACATCGACCGCATAATCAAGATCAACTAATCTTTCACCAGGAAGCAGTTCAACGTCTATATCGTGAAATTCCGCAAGGGAACACTCCATGATAGAATCCACGACGAAATTGAACAAAAATGGGAAAATCGGACAACCCTGACGAACGCCACTTATAGTCGGAAAGCTATCCGATAGGACACCGTAGACTCTGACGCGGCCTGTGGTGTACGAGTATACAGCACGTTCGATGTTCACATATTTCGTGGGAACACCTTTCCCCACGGAATGCATCGATCGACTGAATCGCACGCATTCTTGAAATCAAGGAACACAGCTATTGTCGGTCTGCGGCATTCGTGACGTGGTGGTATCCAACGTCCGTGTTAACGCAGTCTGTTGATCTAGTCATCGTCAACTACGAACGTTCAACGCCGTCAGAGAAACAGAGTGGTGTGGCCTTTTAAGAGGCTGCTGCCGTTAGGCATCCAGTGGGTGTTGCGGGAAGATAGGTGTAGATGGTAGAACTGCAGTGGCATTGTATGTATGTATGTATGTAATCTCAACAGTCTAGTAACTAGACATAGAGCCAAGAAAACCATGGAAATCAGTGTATAAGAGACAGTCATTGCGTCAGAATCGTCATGGCATGCTAGCTGAAGGTGGGCAACACACTTCAGCTAATATGCCGCAAGAAAATGGAATATTTTGACAAAAATACAGAACAAAACATTTTTAGTTTGTTTGTCACACGCCGGTTTTTCTCTTTTTTTGTCATTTTCAATTTTTGTAGAATTAAACATGTGAATCAACACAACACTGTACACAATTCTTCCATTGATTCCGGTTGCGAGCCATGTCTTCAAGTGTCCTAAGCCATTGGCACTCGCCATCTTTGGGTCCCCATCCTGGAAGACGTACGGGTCCAACAGCGGCTAGACACGACGTCAGCGATTTCATGTGCTGCCGCCAAGTGGAAGGCTGACCACCACGCGGTAGCTTCCAGCCAGGTCCTTGACGAGCGAATAGAGCGCGACGCGGTAGACGCTCAGGTGCCATGCGTAGGACATGACCGAGCCATCTTAACTGGCGCAACAAAACCAGTTTGTTGAAGGAAATACTTGCATTCCCCAAGACGCGACGTCGAACGTCATTACTGGTAACTCGATGTTGCCACCGAACACGAGCGATCCTCCTTAAGCAACCGTTATCGAACGCAGAAAGACGACGCATGTCTTCCACGCGAATCGGCCAGGATTCACTCCCGTACAACAATACTGAGCGAACGGACGCGCTGTAAACTCGGCCCTTTAGTGAGAATGAGACGTCGCGACGACGCCATAAGTGCCTCAGATTGACAAATGCTGATCGAGCTTTAGCGATACGAAGCGAAACTTCTTTGTTGATTGTGCCGTCAGCGGAAACACAGCTCCCAAGGTAGACGAAACTATCTACCTGTTCAAGTTGTGCACCTTGGAGAGTGAGCACGGGTGCAGGTGAAAGCCAATCCTTGAGCAGTACTTTACACTTCGATGGGGCGAAGCTCATGCCATACTTAGATGCTTCAACCGCCAAACGATCCAGAATGAGTTGCATACCCTGAGGATCGTCACCAAGTAAGGCGATATCATCAGCATAATCTAAGTCGGTCGCGCGCTCACCTGGTAGAAGCTCTAGGCCAAAAATGTTGGAAACCTTCTAGGGCATTCGACAGAACGTCTTCGATTGCGAAGTTGAAGAGGAATGGGGGACATAGGGCAGCCCTGTCGCACACCGCTATTGACAGCGAATTGCGAGGAAAGCTTGCCATAGACCCTCACTCTGCCGGATGTGTGAAGGTAAAGTGCTCGTAAGATGGCGATATATTTCTCTGGCACCCCGTTCTTTAGTAAGCAACGCCATAAAGCAGGTCGATCAACGGAGTCGAAAGCGGCACGTATGTCTAGGTGGCTGTTGTCAATTAGGTTGGGAGTTATATAACTAAGGTTACTGGTGGGAACTGGAAGGAGACAGGTAGAAAAATGGAGAGGGACTATCAGTAACATCTTTTCACTTATCCGCCTTGTTGTATGCAGCAGATAAGGCAATCCTTGTAAAGCTGCATAACGGACGATGCGGATGTGGTTAAGTTTGCTGAAGCACTCATGGTAATGCGTATGCTTTGAATGCTATTATGGCGTTCAAACCTATGTGGTAGGACCATTAGGGTCCTTAAACAATGCGTTTGATCATATGACCTGTCTGCAAGACAACCAAGAGGTGGAAACGTTTCTATTCTTCATAAAATGGACGTCATCCCATTTTCTACCCCCAACTTGGAGGTCTAGGAGACTGGGTGATGCGTCGAACGGAGATAGCACAAAAACGGGATAACTCAGAGACGGAGGATACGCTTTGCTGGTCTCACAACGGTAGTACATGAGCTGAAATGTAAAAGAACAGGTCATGATCCGTTTGGTGAAAACTAAGTGAATGAATGTATAAGTGTTAACACGACATTTACCTCGACCAAGAATGGAAGTGGTATTCCAACAGTGGTTTAACGCAGTAGTCGTGATGAATGAAAGGGGCTTATATTGAAGAAATCTCTTAACTCAAATCTTGACTTCGCAAACTGTATGGACACGGGCACTTCTAATGCTCCAGGATATCTGAGTCATTGTCCGATGTTAAAGTAGGGTGTGAAGCTGAGTAGGCAATATCGTCTGTACAATCATCCTCCGGGCGTTCTTGTGCTGCTATTAGCAAATCCCCATGTCGCGTAGCTTAAACAACTGGTGAAATCCTCTGGAAAGTCGCCTCGAGGGATGAAGCGACTAATGGAAACGTTCCCGTCTCTACTACCAAGTACTTTCACACGAGCATAATAACGGTTGCAACTGATTGGTTTAACTTCTTCCACCAGTGGCAAGTACTTCGAAGACCGGTCTACACGTCTGAGCAAAGCCGGACCAGGAATTGTCAGCCAAGGTGACATGGAAGATCCATTAGTTGGCCGTCTCCCGAAACTGAAGTCGTTCGTGGAATGTGGCGATACATAGTAGAGATCGTATTTTACGCAATACATTCAGGAGGACGGATTCCCACTTCGAGATTGGTTGACTTCTGGTTTTCAATGCCAGTGAAATATTCTTCCAGAGTGTGCTATTTAGACGTTCCACATAACTGTTGGCTAGTGGATTGTATGCCGTCGTGGGCAAGTAGCCACTCTTTTTCTCCGTAAGAAGTGAATTAACTTCGATGACATAAGCGAAGACCCACGATCGGGGTGTAAGTGAGAAGGCATGCCGAAGACAGCGAACAATTAACTGAGGCAATTGATGACAGTAGAAGCAAGCCTATCTGGGCATACGAATGCAAATGAGAACCTGGAGCGTTCATCTATGCTTGTTAGCAGATATCGATTTCGGGTGGTTGGGAGTCCTTTAAAGTCCATGCTAAGCCGTTCAATTGGCTGCGTAGCCTATATGAGTCAGCCCAAGGGTAGTCTATAGCCCTGAGTTTTCAGTTCTGCAACAACGGTACACGGAATACAAGAACGAACAAAATGAACCCTCATAGTTACTCCTGTGTGGCATAATGTATCACGCATGTCCTTCATTTGCGGATAGTTAAAGTTAGAGGCGCAAGTAGAGCGAGAGAGCTCATCGGCCACATGATTATCTCTCTGATCTGTAGATTATACCTTAATGATAAGCAGACAATTCAACTTGCCATCTTTAGATCTTGTCGTGTTTAGTCTTACTGGAATTTTTGAAATCAGATATGAAAGCTATGGACCGGTAATCGGTTTCGAAGAGGTTGCGGCGCCACTTTCGAACAGCTTCCACAATTGCACACGCTTCCTTTTTCGACGACAATGATATTTTTCACTGGGATATAGGGTGCGCGAGGAAAAGGCCACTAGTCGATTTTTCTGACTCAGTGTAGCACCGATGACCATGTCAGATGTATCCGTTTCAACAACCAAAGGAATACTATCATCGTCCGTCACAACCATAGCATTTTCGAAGGCCAATTCGAGCTGCTGCAATGCACTTCCTACATGCGAAGGTGCAGTAGACGCTCTGTTCTTAACCAGTGGATTAATTTTGCGCGAGAATGATGGAATCCACTGTGAGTTGTTAGCCAACATCCCGGCAACTCGCTTTGGGACTTCAGGTTAGTAGGGAGCGAAATTTGACCTATGGACTTCATTCGTTCGGGATCAGGCCTTACTTCACCCCTAGATATGTGGTCACCGAGGAGATGGATTTCCTCGGAGGCGGTGACGGTTTTAGTGTCGTTCAAAGTGATGCGTACATAGCAGCTGCTTTCAAAAGCTGTTGGAGGTTGTAATCAAGGTTCTCTCTCGTGACCCCCACACTGTCACATTGTCAATATAGACAAAAGTGTCGTTTAGGCTTTTTGCTTTCAGTATCTCGTCAATCGTGCGCTGAAAACAGGCTACACCATTTTTAACTCCAAAGGGAATATGACGAAATTGAAAAGGATTTCCCCAGGCTTCAAAAGCAGTGTAAGTCTTCATATTCGGCGATGGGGATCTTGATGGTCAACATTTTTCAAGTCTATTATGCTATCTACGGCATAACAAGAAAATTTCTCCATTTTGTCCATTCTCGATGGTGGATCGGCCACGAGAAGGGTGAAAGGATTGACCGTTTGGCCATAATCGACAACCATCCTTTTCTTTTGGTTTGCATTTTTGGTAAGAAGTACCTTGTTTCTCCAAGACGAGCTTGACGCTTCATTGATGTCGTAGTTCAAAAGGCGTTGCACTTCGGCTTTTATAAAGCGCTATTCGTCAAGTGGGTAACGTCTGGATTTAGTAGCAAACGGCCGGAAACCTGAGGAATGGTGAGCAAACAGAAGGCGATTCTATTTTGGCTGCGGTGAGTTCACCCAACGCGAATGTACCACGTCCACCACCAAACGTTGTTGTACAATCCAAGAAAGTCGTGACCGAGCAGAACATCGGCATGAAAACGAGCCGAACGTCATTGTGGACAATGTTTTGGTAGCGAATTTGCACATTGCAGTATCCGGCAATTGCACATGACTTTGAGATAGAAGCCATGGTGATTTTCGAGTCACAGGGAAATACTCCGGTGGTGGGAATTGACTACAGATTAGGAAACAGCTGTCAGGGCTGCCGGTATCTGTTAGCGAATACAATCGATGTTAACAAGATTGTGCGGTTCCAGCAATTGGGAGTAGCAACCGTTAGATTAGAAGTTGGGAAGGGACGGAGGGCCGAAGTGATGGTGGTATAAACTGACTTTGATTTGCACACACGGTTGAAGCGTCGAGTTTTTCCACAGGCTTTGCAAATGGCTTCTCTCGCCGGACACTTTCCGCGAAGTGTTTGGGATGACCACAGAAATAGCAAATTTCTCTAGGTACGGTTTTCACATGTGATTGGATGGAAAATGTATACGTTGTGAGGAGCACAGAATTGGCTGAAGAACAGGGAATAATCTCAGTTTCGTAGGAACTTGATTGTTTAGCAGCAATCTCAAGAGACCTTGCTATATCATAAGTAGTTTGAAAATTTAAAGCTGACTGTTCCAGGAGTCTTGTTCGAGTGCTGTTTGATTGAAATCCATTCATCATCATCAGTACACGTTAGCTGAGAGTGAGAAACACCTCAGCTGATGTGCCGTAGTACAAAAATTACACTACAAAAAATGATTCCAGCTTAAGTAATTTGATGTGAAATATGATATTGTGCATTTCGTATGAGACGGGAATTGGAGGGGAATCTAAGGGGAGGGATGAACAACGAAACTCACCACACAAACGCCATTGGGGCCGGCTCTTCTCCATATCAGCAAGTATGTCCAACCAGGCGTATTCATCGTCCTTAGAACAACAACTGAGCAGTCGCGATGCACCAACCGACGCCAGCTTCGAAGTGAGGGTTTTTATTTCTCTCGACCATGTCATTACTTGGCGTCCCCTCCCTCTCTTCGAGCCGCACCCCCGGCGCGCAGGAGCCGGTGGGCTAACATGCGCAACATGTAGCCCAACCATTGGAGACTACTGCATGATATAATGGTGCTAAGCGGTTCATTCGCTCTTCTTGCTCCAAATACGCAATGCCGAATACGCTCATTGCTCACGCGGTGCTCCCACCAGACCTTGGCTAAGCTGCGAAGGCAGCGATGATCGAACGTGACTAGTCTCTTTATGTCTGTCCATCCAGTGGGCCAGGTTTCACAACCGTATAGGAGTGTTGAACGGACGGCTGCATTGTGAACTATGCTTTTTGGGACGAGAGTGATGTCGCGTCTGCGCCACAGATAGCAGGTAATCCAGTTATAAGAGCTTCGCGCATAACATCACTATATTCTTTAGCTGACAACGAAAATCACAGTGTTTCGCTGACTGCTTGATTTTTTGCACGACCAGTTCGATGTTCTGCCCGCACTCTTGATTGCAGGTGCATAGCAGATATCGAGTAAAAATGATATTTTTGGGTACACATACAAAGGGTGAAGAAGTGTAACGGTGCTATCGAATGTTTTGCATTCAGAAACATGTTCCTAAACCGAAGGGGAAAGAAATTTGACGAGCATGTCCTGATTGTCCAAGTCATCCGATTTAATTCGTTTTAGGAAGGTGTTGAATGTTCTAAACCAATAGGTCCATTGATTAGAAGCATCAGATGCATTTTGGTTGGTATCGAATTTGTCTGGACGAACATAGTGGTCTACAGAAATGTTAGTCCACTAAATTGATGCTTTGAACGAAGATATCACAACAAACGGGATAACTCGGAGACGGAGGAATAAAGGCAATACGTTGATACGCAGTACCGACGCTTCGCTGCTGCTCAACCACCGCCGCTCTCACGTAAGCTAAAGATACTGCGAGGGTCGCCCTGCCCCTACGCGGGCTCCAACTCGCGCCGTCAGGTTCTAAGACAAGCTTTTTACCTTTAAACTACTGGCGACGGAGGAATACGCCTTACTGATCTAGCAACGGTAGTGCATGAGCTGAAATTTAAAAGAGCAGCGTTAGGTAAAAATCCGGTGAGTGAATAAAAAACCGTTCGTACGACACAGTTTGTTTGGCCTCTAGCCATTAACTATTTTGATAAGGGTATCCCTCACTTAACCCGAAGGCACTACCCGGTATAACTCCGTGGGTTGAAAAGCTACGCAATCCATCGCACCATCTTAAGGTTCAGTCTCGTCTCGATAGTTTTCACTCACCTCCCCGGGTCAGTGCTACTTTCAATTACATTCTGAATCAAACTATTGAGTCAGGCGTTCAGAATCTAGTTCTTCACGTGGACCCTGCTGAATCAGAGTTTGAGTCAGGGTACCTCGAAGGAAACCCCCTTAGTTGATCAGTCAGTGCCATCCAACCGCCACAACTTCATTATTACTTTAAGCCCCCTCACAACTTCTTCAGTAGGTCAATGACCGAAAGGCTTAGGCGCATGCTTTGTGATCCGGAGGTCACCGGTTCGAATTAGCGTAGATCCCAGTGCCTTTGCGGTATGCACAGCCAGCACGCGACTGGCGATGTCCAGCCTCGATTTCCGTTCCGTTTGGCATGCTTCAATCTACATACGTTGATGCAGATCGAGCAACAGACTGGTCTCGCGCATAGTTTAAAACCCCTCATTATCGATGTTTGCTCTAATTCCGAGACCCGATTGTGAGATTCTAGCAAATCCTCCACTGCCCACGGGTCCATATTTCACGTGCATGTGTCTGGTGACACGGAAGCAGCCACAGCAGTTTCGGCTTGTGTTGTTGCAACACTAGGTAGTAAAACCAGGCTCACACTGCTAAACTGGTTCCCGATTAACAACCGGCTGTGAGCGGTCCGGCTTCGGAGCTCATGTAGTGTCAACAGACATTGCGAGTAGAGTCGCAATTTACTTGTGATCTCCTCATACTCGTCAACCGACCATCTGGGCACTAGCCTTGGATGGCTTTTATCATTAACTTTACCAGCTCTTGAGCAGTTTGCAAAGCGGATATTGTTGTCCTTGCTGTGCAATTCAAGGGTTAATCATCTAGTACCATATGAACGTCACGTCGGTAGTCCTCATGCGCTCGATGAGACCAGCTGCGACAAATGAGAGAGGCTTCTCACACTGTATATGGACAATCGCTTGTTTCTCTTGAGCGCCAGCTTCAAGCATCTTAGTGGACACGTTCTCCAACTCAAGCATAGGCTTATATTGACCCCATCGCAATCAATTTCAGATGGCGGGATAGTGCACAAAGCTTCAGATCAATTTGATCCACGTTTCTTGACAGATACCGTGCTCTTGTCTGTGCGAACATTTTCTTAAGTTCCAGTGGGTCCCTGAATCCGAGGCACTGTAAGGTTGCTACAAATAAACCATCTGCTGCTTCAGTTCATTGGAGCCATCAGTCTACCATAGCTAGTGCATCTGTTTGCGATCGAACACAGAACATTGCTCAGCACTGGTAGTTCAGGCACAAGGTGGCCATCCTTTCAAAACAATTCATTTTCCTTCCTATCTGATACCATATGAATGTCTGGATCTCCACGCGCTTCTTGCATTTATCTGATCGCCGCAGAAATATCCCAGTGAAGTCTACTCATAATGGAGTGCCCGTTCTGTCGTTCGTCACTTCGAACAATGTCTATGCAGTATTTGCGAAGTCTGGTAGTCTCAGCGTGCTTGGGAAATGGAGGTCGCTGCCTTATCTGGCAATACTCGCAAACCCTTCCAGTTCACTCGATCCACTGCAACTATTTGCGATGCGGATGGATCGATGGACCGGACATTTTCCTTCCCAAGTAGATTGGCCCTAACCGTCCGCTTTTATGCCCTTCGAACTCAACTAACCGCCCAGGGAAGCAGAAGTCTGCTTAACGATTCAACACTTGAATGATTCAAACCTGCTGGCTCAGTCGGAGGTTTTCAAGTATGATGACGCAGTTACGAACTTTCATATTTTCCAAAATCTGGCATGAAAAAGGTGCACTACTCCTGGAATGTGACAGTTATTGTCCTTATTTTTGAGCAGCTTACTCGCATTTCATGCGCTTATCACCACCTGGTGTTTAATCTCATTTCGGTACCGGACAAACGAGCGACGGATTTAGATTATGAGCGCAGAGCAATTAGTTTCCGAATACGCAGTACACAGATTAGGTGCGGATGACCTGGTAATCCATTCTGAACACTGTTCAGTGTTTTCAGCCCAGCAGCCCAGCACAGTTCACAAATCATAAGGGTCGCTATGCTCTGACTGTAAGTCTGGAATTCAGTCGATGTCACTGAAGGGCAATAAGTTTCTCTGACTACAAATGTGGTTTAAAGCAGCACCGGAGTGTTGAGCGATTGCATACTGCGTTTAGTGATGATGCGCTTTCAAGAACCACCGTGTTTGAGTGGTTTGTATAATTCAAGTGTGGCAAACGGTCCTTGAATGCTGAGGCATGGTGTGGTTGACTTGTGGAGGCCACCACCGCTTACAGTATTGCTGATGCGCAAGCGATGCTGGAGTACGACGCGCTGGTGACTGTTGTACAACTGGGGAAAGCCATCGGGATCAATCCACACCATCCTATATGAGAATTTCGGCCTCAGGAAGGTTTGTGCACGCTGGGTACCCATCAACTCAGTGAGGACCAGAAAGCGGCTCGGGTGGATTTGTGCCTCACCCTGCTACTTTCACGAATCCTTGAGCCACGTGAGACAATGCTAACCGAAATGGCTAAATTACTATCTGTGATAAAGCAGCTCACTCCCTGATGTCTGCACCTTACTGCACTGCAACCCAAAGTGAATCCCCTTCCACGTAACGGTTTTCCAAACCTTAACCTTAATCAGCCTAGGCATTATCGGTGGTTTTACCCGAGGGTCTGATATGAATCGGAATCGGAGTGGCCCACGCAAGATACGGAGCAGGGTGCGGAACTACAATTTTCTCCAAACGCTCGAACATTAAACGTGCGTCTACGAGCTCCTCCATCTGTTTGAATGTAAGAATGATACTACACACAAGTTTTCATGAAGTTCTCGTCCTAAGGTCCTTTCGGTCCTTTTTAGAACGACTGGATGTATCCTCCTCTCACATTACTCAATCTTGTGTTCGCTTGCCTTAGTTTTCACTGCATATCTCTGGTAAGATCTTTTTACTCGATTTGAATGGGACGAAGCATGCCTAGTGGGAAGTATGTGAAACTGCATGAATCGGTTTTTTTCAGCAGACATCCAATCCTGTGAGCTGAAATGAACTGCGGGAAAGTTATGCTAAACCATCAATCAGTGCAGTTTACCTATCAATCTCATCGGACTTCTGACTGAACTGGGGTATAAGTGAATGGTTGCGCAGATTGTATACTCGCGCTTTTCGTTTTTATTCATGTCTCTTCTTGAATGATCATGTACACAAGTAGGGTTTTTCCGAGACATGTGCTTGTGCCATAGAAGTAAATGTGGGTAGCTCAGGTTGTTCATTTGTTAGTTGAATTGTCCTCTGACCACATCTTCACTTTGCGTCAGTTGTTGGAGCACCGTCACACATATTGGCGGCCCACCATTGTCGTGTTCCTCGATATCAAAGGTGCATTCGATTCGGTGGATAGACATGCACTTTGGGACTGTCTACTCAGGAAAGGTGTACCTGAGAAATATGTGAATATTATCCGAGCATTATATGCGCGTAGCTTGGGCAGAGTGAGGGCTTACGGCAAGTTATCGTCGCCCTTTAATATCTCCAGCGGCGTGAGACAAGGATGCCCGCTGTCACCTTTCCTCTTCAACTTCGCTGTTGACGAAGTCATGGAGTTTGCATTTACAGGACACGACTTAGAAGGTGTGGAGCTACTCCCAGGAGAACGACTTCTTGACTTGGAGTATGCTGATGATATTGCCCTGATCTGTGACAGCTCACAAACGTGCCAAGCGGCACTGGACCGATTAGCACTAGTTGTCCGTCACTTCGGGCTTTGCTTCGCACCCTCGAAGTGCAAAGCGTTTCTCCAAGATTGGTCTGGACCGCCTCCTACCCTGACCCTTGGTGAGGATCAGCTAGAAGTCGTTCGAAAATTCAACTACCTGGGAAGTTGTATCAGTGCCCGTGGGATTGAAGATGAAATCACGAATCGTATAGCAAAAGCTCGGGGCGCTTTTGCTAACCTTCGCCACTTATGGCGCCGGCGCGACATCACTCTCTCCCTGAAGGGTAGAGTGTACAATGCAGCAGTACGTTCGACCCTACTGTACGGTTGTGAAACCTGGCCGCTTAAAGCAGCGGACCTGAAGAGGCTAGTTACGTTCGACCACCGGTGCCTTCGTAATTTAGCTCACATTTGGTGGGAACACCGCGTGAGCAACGAACATGTTCGACGCCTTGTTTACGGCACAGGAAAAGGAAATGAACCGCTCAGCACCGTTATTTCACGCATCAGGCTCCGATGGCTCGGCCACGTGTTACGCATGTCAGCCCACCGACTCCCGCGACGTGCGTTGTTTGCGCGCCGGGGGCGTGGATGGAACAAGAGGAGGGGTGGCCAAGCGATGACTTGGTCTAGAGGAATGAAGGCCCTCACTTCTGAGCTGGCCTCGGTTGGAGCGTCTCGGCTCCCTGGTTGGGGTCCGAAAGACGATGAACACTTTTGGTTGGACACACTTGCTGATATGGCTAGGAGTTGACCTCAGTGGCGTTCGTGCTGTGAGTTTCTTTGTCCCACCCCATCCCTCTTAGCCTCCCCCTCCAACCACGATCTCATTATTTAGCCTTATACAATTTTGCATAGTAATTTTTTTGATGCACAGTAGCCGACTGGTAGCTTGTCGTAACGATACCCATCCGTTACCTGTAGCTCAGCCAGCTTGCACCAGTTGGTTTTCTTTTTTCTCCTTTTTTTCTCTGTATTGCGGCACAGTAGCTGAGGTGTTCCCCACCTCTAGCTAACGTGTATAATGATAATGATGATGTTGAACTGTCCTTTGAACTTGGCGATTTTTTTTGAAAACGTCTTATGATTAATTAGGCTTATTCGTCATCGTCGCTCCCAATTTATGGTTACTCGAGGTGGTAGCGTAGTGTAATGGAGCGATTCGAATCCCTACACTACGCTGCGCACTAAAGCACTGATGATATCACCTCGACTGGTGATGAAACGTTTGCAACAGAATTGCCAAGCTCAGAGAACAGTTCATCCAACAAATGTGGGCACAAGAGTGCTTGGGCTGTTTGGGACTGGAAGGGCCAGTAGACAGAAATTTCTGATAGTACCAGGGTGCATGGCAACATTGTTATATTTCCATCCGGGAATCGAATGTGAGCATATTAAGAATCGCAACTCAGTAATTCCACTTCCTCAACTATCCCGAGGCTCTGACATTATGACACAACTGGACGGCTCCAGGCGCATTCAGCCGACTTGTTGGTTAAATCCTTGATATTGATTTACGCTTTTACGCGAAGTCTCTTAGGGGGTAGTGTTTGTTATGGTGCAGAATAAGTGACGGATCTATTGTAAGCGTCCAACAACATTTCAATAAGGTTTTTGCCATGCCCTTAGATCCAGGTGAACGAGTATTTGATTGCCTGTTGATTCTGTCGAAACGTTCTATCTGCCCATTGTGGTTTTTGCGGTGTTGTCCGGCTGACTGCGATACCTTTCAGATTCAGGAAATACCGAACTTCCCAAAGCATGAAGGACTAACCGCGATCAAAATAAATCGTAGCCTGCCGAATATCGCGTATAGTTTGGTTAGATAGTTTTTCACACTTGTGGTATTCTTGTCACTGCATCGAACGGTAAAAGAGAAGTAAAAGTATTCGCCAACGATAGTGTACAGGCACTTAGTACGTCACCGGTAGCAAAGACCCCTCAACTTATGTTTACTCTTTCGAAAAGCTATACTTCGTCTTGATGGGCCTCTTGGACGATGTGTATAATCTAGTCATCACCTCAGCGCAGTTGTGACAGCAGGTGGCCATTGCCTCTACCTCATCGACTGAGAAAGGCAAGTTCCGCGAAAGGATAAGGTGAAACGTTCTAGTCACTTCAGAATGGCACAAAGTGTAGTGCATTTTCTGGTGTACCATTGTCTATGATCGTAATAAGCCACATGTGCACGATGAAGCTTCGCTCCGGTTCATACTTATAAGACGAGAATTCAATGCGCCAGTGTTGAATTTTATCATTTTTGGTTTTGCTCTTCTGATAGAGATTAAACATAAGTGTAGCAGTTCGCTGCTCCATAATGATAGTAAAGTCGTCTCCTATCAGGCAGTGCCGCTATTTTCGGATCGACTCAACGATCAAATCGACAGCAGAATTGAGTCGTTCACTGACATGAAGTGTCCTTGAGAATGCAGTTGCTCGTCCGTTCTTTGTTAGCGTAATGGCAATAACATTGTCTGCTTCTTGCGTCTCATCGATCATGGGTAGAGTCATCATGAGATTTGGAACCACATAGGTGAGAGGAGGCAACGATTTTCGAGCAAAGTGATACACAAAATATCCCATAACACGTTTGGGTTTAATTTCCGTGGTAGCGAGTGGTCATTTCACTGATTAAGGTCGGTCTTGGTCTTGTCGAATAACCATGTATAAAACATTTGGGAAAGTCAGCTTCCCTACGATGACTTATTTTTGTAAATTTTATCGAAAATAAAACACAACTGAATTCTGTCTCTATTTGCGCACCTTTTCCCGCTTCGGAATGAATCTTTTTCCTCAACTTTTGAGGTTAGTTGTACGCTATCCATCGTTCTACCTTCTTTAGACACTGTACTTTTCAATAATTTCAATGTTTTCGTGTTTAGCGACCTTTAGTCAACATGTACGCAGTCACAGTTCGAAAGAAAGTTTTGCTTTCTTGAGATTTTGGAGTTATTATTCCTGCTTGCGACCTGGACGATTATTTGTGCAAATTTCGGTCCATATCAGAAACGTCGTATCTTCTTCGAACGAATGATGCTTTTGTTTTCGTTAAATGTTAGACTTTAATTTCGAGCGAGTTTATTAACCTTCGTTAGATTTCCATTATGCTCTACCTTGGTTGCGCCGCACATCGATCTGTTTCCATGTAGACGAATGTCGCGTCCAAATTCTTTCCGGTTATGGTAATACACTGAAAAGAGCGATTTCCTTGGTAACACGGTAGTGTACACGACGAAATGAGATATTTCCGCGATGTACGAATCCAATGCATTTTCACTATTTTTCCTCAAAGATATATCAAATGCTATACACAGATTAGCGGTCAATTTATCGATACGGGCGTTTATTTTACGCAGGGGTACGCGTCCAGTTGAGTGTTGATGGCTTGGCCGTACTCTACAGCCATGGTTTCTTAATGATGAGTTCGTCACGGAGTTACCGATGCTTCAGTGATTCTGTCCTTCAGAAGCTGTGTTTCTAGCTGAATGAATTGCTTATCCGCTTTAGAGGTACCCCTCGATTTTGTGGTGATTGTTTTGTAGTTGAAGCTATCATTCCTGAACGAGAAGTGGGGGTCCACATCGGCGACCAGCAATGTACGCAACTAGAGGATAAGTTTTTAACTGAAGAACGGCATTTGGACATATTGGTGAAGCCTAGGGAAGTCTTGCCGCAGTAGTACATCGGGACAGAGCTTCGAGTGCGGACAGCTTTAGGCCTGTATTAATAGTCTTTATACTGCATGGTAAAAGATATTGACTGGTGAAACCTGATACTTAGCTTTTAGCCAATGAGAACCAAGGTTATTCCAATTAATCCCTTTGACAACGGACGCAGCAGTGTAGTTCCCAGAGCTTTCCTCGCCAACCAGAGGACGTTATTGATGGGTAAGTACAACGATGGTGACATTGAAGGGGCTATTTGGTGGTGCGGCGACTGATAGACGGTAGACAACCCCGGCGCGCTTCTGCTTTGTATTTGAATGAGGAACCACAAATCTTGTAGTGTCCTTCCTTTTCAAAACCATAGCAGGGCTTTGAGGTCGAGTATATGTCTGGGACCCACAGAAGCATTTGCTGTGCGATACATCAGCAGTGACATTTTTACTGGAGGCACTTGGCATCTGACCGACGCGGAATAATCGGTATCAGATTAGGTCATTTTGATGGTCCGGTTTGTTTAATAGCGGCAGGTAGACCAAGTGCACATTTTCCAGGAGACTTCGACATACAACTTGAGATTGAAGCCCGGTTGGAAATACATGAGGGCATCCAGGTCACCAGCCAGTACTGTAGTAGCTGTACATTTTATATAACGAAGGAGCGCGTTTAGTTACTATAATAGAAGTCATCCTTCACAGAACCACAGTTTGTGGGGAGTGAACAACAGTAATAAACAGACGCCGTTTGTCCGCGCGCGTGACTTCGAACTTTTAAACGAGCCAGCTAATCCGACGGTGCACATTCGGTTGTTGATTTGGATCCAATCCCTTGAAACAGCTTCAGTCCCCAGGGCTCAAAGCAATGCCCTCATCAGCATTTGTAGCTGCCTCAAGTCCAGACAAGTTTGATGTCACAGTCCGAAAATGGTTCCCGAAAGCTCTTTGCTACCTAAATCGAACTACCGTTTCACCCAATCCCCTCCATTGCTTCAAACTGAAGTTTTCGGAATGTACTTTGTGCTTAAGCTTTTGCAGATCCAAGCGATGATGTAAACCCACTGGTAGAGTGCCATTTTCTCCCTCTTATATGGTTGGCGGCATCCGGTTCCGGATTTGCCTGTCACTGCGGCCTCCATAGGACGGCCACAGGACGCCTGCGCCTACAAAGAGACCATAGGTGGCTTGCCCTGCACCACCCACAGCTCCATCCATACACCCCATATCCAGTGTAAACCCGAAGGAATAAGACCGAGAGGCATGTAGATGGGAGCCACGTTTCATCAACGGAGCCGGTCCAAACTCCTTCAACAAACACAGCAGCAGCATTCCTGTCTATCTAATTTTGGGATCATGCGTACCAAACGTACACAAGGCGATGGTTGGGCCGTAGTCCACTCCACACTGGATGGAACCACTCTTTGAGCGTGGCACGGCCACGGGGACCGTGCACCTCTCCTCCAGCAACGGTCACATTCACTTGGAGCAAGTAATCGAGGTGGAAGGTGCTAGACAGGTGGGCACTTTGTCAACATTCACATCAAGCACATCCACACCGGGGATATCAAACAACCAACATAGAATTTGAGGGAAAGCAAATACGCAAGAATAGCACAATATGCAGCATCGTAACGGAATTGAACAAACCAAATAAAGTGGAATGACTTTTATCCAGATTAAAAAGACCTAGTTTAAGTTGGTTTAACCCAACCTCGGTGAAGAATCATCATGAACGCAATATATATATATATATATATATATATATATATATATATATATATATGATTTCAACTAGTCGCACCAGGGGCGTGGGCGTGGGAACGAATGCGGGTTTTGAGCTGTTCTCCGAGCTGAATGATTATTGTGCGGACCTTTCATTGCATGGCAGTGCAACCTCATCAGTGCGGCTGCACAGTTCACCCGACGTTCTCCCCCACAGACCTTAACCGTTCTCATTATGATATTGTTTTTTAAAGATATATTTGTTTAATTACTGGTGTTCTTTTGAACATTTTGGTAGAATCGTTTCTGTTTTTCACGTGTTACCAGTTTTGTTCTCAGCTACTAACTGATTCACGTGTGAGAAACCACTGCGTCGCTCGAGATCACTATTGTTTATCAATATTTATTCATCAGCCCATTGTGCAGTCCACACAGCGACTTGCTACATTTTAGCCACTTTCTTAACTAACAATTTGTTCACCTCTGTGCTTCTCCGCTTTCTAGTGAATCATTTTCGTGGTTCCGGTGAACCTATGGATGTTGACAGAATACAGATTTCTGAAGTGAATAACACCTCCCCATTGCTCAGTCGGCAAATTTCCAAAGAACGCGTTACCGTACTTTCGGGGCATGCGTCAGAAGTGTTTATTTGCGCCTGGAATCCTCGACGAGATATGTTGGCATCCGGGTGCGTGACATGGTTGTTTACAATGCTAGTCTTTATTCCCATGTATCGATTAGCCACCTCCGGTCTTAGTTTTTCGGCGGCTTTTCGTGTTGTTCGTTGATTTCGATGTGGCTTATCTACTTCCCCTTTCGTTGCTAGCGACTATCCTCTGTTCTACGTTGATTTTTCCCTCCTATGTCCTCATGCATTGGTTAACGAATCAACCAGCATGTTCCCTGGTAATTTGACTAAACAAAGGCGCATTAATTCTACTGCTAGCACACATCATGCCGATTCGGTACACTATCATGTCCTGTATACCCGTAGTTCCGTGGCCGAAAAGACAAGATGTCTGCCTTGCAAGTTGGAGGTCGCGGGTTTGAGCCTGCGTAGAGGACCAGGTGACGATCGCAGTATCCTTAGACCACGTGCGATTGGTGGTGTTTGCGTGGCAGCGAATCGTTGGTTCGGTATATCGATGCTGATAGCTGCACTGCTCGCAAGGCATTTCTGTGTTGAACTTTGTCTCTTTGATTCTCATTGCTCTTTCACACACGTAACGCGATCAGGGCTATTGTCGCACGCTTTTGTCGATATTAGAAGCAGTTACAAAGGACACTTTTTAAACAGTCATAACCCACTAATTGCTTTCGGAGTCAGCATGCAAGCTGTTAGCGACATCCGGTTTCGGATTTGCCTGTCACTGTGGTCAGCCACAGGACGCCTGCGCCTACAGAAGGACCATGGGTGGCTTGCGCTGCACTACCCACAGTTCCATCCACACACCCCATATCCAGTGTAAACCCGAAGGAATAAGACCGGGAGGCATGCGGATGGGAGCCACGTTTCATCAACCGAGCCGGCCCACACTCCTTCACAGACAAACACAAGCACGCTGTATTTGGGGAATCAATCGCACACAAGGCGGTGACTGGACCGTAGTCCGCTCCACAGAGTGCATGGAACCACTCTTCTAGCCTAACACGACCACGATGACCGTGCACCCCGTCCTCTCTGGCAACGACCAACTGTCTGCTGGAGCCAGCATGGACGAGGTAATGGGCACTAGGCAGGTAGACACCTTGTCAACATGCACATCAAGCGCAGCCACCACACCGGGGATGTCAAACAACAGCCAATCACTTGAAACGACAAGATAAATGAAGTCGGCTAATGCATACAGATATGGAAACATAACTCTTTCCTTAATAGGCGTATAAAAGGTCGTTTACAAAGGAATCCGCGATAAGTTCAAGCCGTCAGAAAATATATTTTAAGGAAATGTCACAAACGCGAAAATGTTATCGAAATTAACTACAATTAGCCTCACCGACGTGTACACGTTTAAAGAAGATATATCAGATAGGCATTAATATGAGCGAAAGAAGCATTAGGACAATATAGCAAGCCCACCACCTGAAATAAAGAGACTGAGCATGCAAGCACGCGGTTAGTACATCGAATGCAGCGGACCTACAAACGCTGCACCGTTTCTGCCTACGTTCTCTGCAGGACCCGTTGTGCATTTGATGGTTGTCCCGAGTGGCCTCGCTCATGGCTCACTAGGCCTGCCTGACTCAGGCACTCGCGACCGCATGTGCTACAGCACCATGCGCTCGATGTCGATGGAGTACAACCCATCGGTGGTTGTCGCTTCCGCACTTGCCGCTTCTTCTCTACATGTATGAGGTCTTTCTTCCGCACTTCGGCAACTGCCTTCGTGATCAGATGGCGCCATGCGCGCCGATCAACCGCTTTCGATTTCCATGACCTGCAATCAAGAGTAGTACGTGAGAGACTCCGTCTGATCATGTCCTGGTAACGTATCTTTGGTTTCCCTACATGCCGCTTCCCAATACTCAGCTGATCATATCATAGTTGTTTCTGTATCCCTGTCGAATCCATACGCCCTAAATGACCGAACCACCTCAGGTGTCTCAGCAAAAGTATGCAGTCCACTGCATACTTTCCACTTCGATGCAACGCTTCCGTGTCAGCAACTCTGTCGCTCCATCCAATGCGCATAATCCGTCGCAAACGCTTGCTGCAACCGCTCGAGATATCGCACAGCCCGCCGGTACTTCGTCCACGTTTCACTGCCGTATAGAAAAACGGACAGCTTCATGGATTTGTACACCATCAGCTTCGTCCCAATGGTTAGGTGATGGTTGTTCCACACTCGGTACTCTAGCTTCCAGAATGCCGCCGCTGCCTTCGAGACGCGGATACGCAGCTTACTGTGTAGCTGCCTGTCAGTCGACATCACACTCCCAAGGTAGCAGAAGCGGGAGGTGGTTTCCAATACTTCAGCACCAATGCTGATTCGCGGCAATATTGAAGATTGCACCTCCGGTGAAGGCTGATAGAGACATACAGTTTTGCTTGTGTTGATGGTGCGCCCAAATTTGACCGCTGTCGAAGCCAGAGCACTAGTCATGTGCTGCAACTCATCCGCGCTGTGTGAAAACAACGCACAGTCGTCAGCAAACAGCAACATACGGATAGTTGTCTCACAGACTAGGGTTCTCGCACCGAAACGACGGATGTTCAGCAACCCACCATCGATACGGCGCTCCACACGAACACCGTAAGCACAAGCGGCATCAAAAGCACACGACATCATTGCATTAAGATATGTATTAAACAAGGTAAGAGCTAAGACACAGCCTTGCTTCACACCAGTGACAACTGCAAAGTCATCCGAGGTCTCTCTACTCAGCTGCACCGTCGCCCGCATACCACTGTGCAGACATTCAATTAAACTTACAAACTTACACGGGCAACCAAATTTACCCAATACCAGCCATATTGCTTCGCGCTTCACCGTATCAAATGCCTTGGTGAAATCAACAAACAGCGAGTACAATGTTTGGTGTCGTTCTCTGCACTTCTCCACACAACTCAGCAAGCTGATGCCACGATAATCCGTGCAACATTGCTTGCTACCTTTGCCCTTGTACAGTGATAGCACAAGGGCATCCTTCAGCTCAGGAGGCCCCTCCTCCTCAATCCAAATGCGTTGCACCAAGT
>OX104065.1:80644040-80771577 GCA_944474145.2 Dicrocoelium dendriticum | reverse complement strand
CTCTGTCAACACTCGCAAGCCCTTCCAACTCATTAGATCCACTGACCACAAAATGCCCAATCTTTATCCGATTGCCAATCTACAGAGACGCTTTGATTGATAGACCGAACAATCTCCTTCCCAGTTCAATTTGTCCTCCTGGTTCACTTGTATGTCCTGCCAGCCCCGCTGCCCGCCATAGTTCGGCACTCTTGATCCATCCAGCGAAGCGGAAGTTTGTCTTGCGGTTCGACACTTGTAACCATTCAAGCTTGCCATTTCCGACGAACTTCCTCCGAAGCTGTTCAAGTATGGAGGCGCAGTTATCATCAACCAACTAACCTCATTGTTCTCCAAAATCTGGCATGAACAGAAGTTGCCGTCTTCCTGTGGCAAGTTAGTTATTGCCCTGATTTTTGGGAAGGGTGCTCGCACTTCTTTAACCAATCACCGTGGGATTAGTCTTCTCGTTTGCCCTCAAGCTATTGGCATCTATTCTACTCCGTAGACTAACTCCCATTCGTGAATCGTAAGCTGGCTTCCGATCTGACCGCGGGTGTGTGGATAAAATATTCACACTCCGACAAATCCTAGAACACCGCCACCTTTACCAGAGGCCTATCATCGTTCCATTTCTGAACATCCGTACCACATTCCACTCGGTTGATCGACCTGTACTATGGCGTTTACTTAGTGAAACAATTTGTGATGAGAGCAGACAGTCTATCTACAATTTGTCAAACCGTTTGAAGCATTTGGCTGAGCATTTTGAAAAGTAATTTAATCACCCGGAATTGTTCGATTCCTTACCGGCAATTGATCGCTCTGCTCCGTGGGCTGTCCCTTTGGATCCGCCCTCTCGCTCAGAAGTCAAACATGAGATCGGACTTTTGAAATTGAACAAACCCGCGGGACCAGATGATCTTCATCTAGCCCTCTTCAAATTCTTGGGCTCTGCTCTTGTTGATGATTTACATGCATTACTAGTGAATCTGTGGGAGCAGGAAACTGTCCCAACCGACTTGAGCCGCTCCTTTATTGTTCCCATCTTCAAAGGAGGCTCGCGTTCGGAATGCTTCAACCATAGAATAATCAGTCTGGTCTTCATCGCTTCCAAATTACTTGCCTCCATAATCCTTCACAGACTGACTGGTGCTGGTGAAAGCCAGATTCGTGAGGAGCAAGGCGGGTTTCGTCGAGGTCGTGGCTGCATTGACCACATCTTCACCTTGCGTCAGTTGTTGGAGCACCGTCACACATATTGGCGGCCCACCGTTGTCGTGTTTCTTGATGTCAAAGCCGCTTTCGATTCGGTGGATAGACTTGCACTATGGGGCTGTCTACTCAGGAAAAGTGTACCTGAGAAATATGTATATATTATCTGAGCATTAAATGCGCGTAGCACGGGCGGAGTGATGGCTTACGGCAAGCTGTCGTCGCCCTTTAATATCTCCAGCAGTGTGGGACAAGGATGCCCTTTGTCACCTTTCATCTTCAACTTCGCTATTGACGAAGTCATGGTAATCGCATTTACAGAACATGACTTGGAAGGTGCGGATCTGCTTCCAGGAGAACGACTTCTTGACTTGGAGTATGCAGACGACATTGCCCTTATCTGTGAAAGCTTCCAGACGTGCCAAGCGGCACTGGACAGATAAGCACTAGCTGTCCGTTACTTTGGGCTTTGCTTTGCACCATCGAAGTGCAAAGCGTTTCTCCAAGTTTGGTCTGGTCCGTCTCCTTCGCTGACCGTTGGTGGGTATCACCTTGAAGTCGTTCAAAAATTCAACTACCTGGGAAGTTGTATCAGCGCCCGTGGGATTGAAGATGAGATCACGAACCGAATATCAAAAGCTCGAAGTGCTTTTGCTAGTCTTCGCCACCTCTGGTGGGGGCGCAACATCACTCTCGCCCTGCAGGGTAGAGTGTACAATGTGGCGGTACGTTCGACCCTACTGAACGGTTGTGAAACCTGGCCTCTTTGATCAGCGGACCTGAAGAGGCTAGTTAGCTTCGACCACCTGTGCCTTCGCAATTTAGCTCACATCTGGTGGGAACACCGCGTGAGCAACGAGCGTGTTCATCGCCTTGTTTACGGCACAGGAAAAGAAACTGAACCGCTCAGCACCGTCATTTCACGCGCCAGACTCCGATGGCTCGGCCACTTGTTGCGCATGCCAGTCCACCGACTCCTGCGACGTGCGTTGTTTGCGCGCCGCGGGTGTGGATGGAAGAAGAGGATGGGTGGCCAAGCGATGACTTGGTCGAGAGGAATGAAGGCCCTCACTTCTGAGCTGGCCTCGATTGGAGCGTCTCGGCTTTCTTGTTGGGTACTGAAAGACGATGAACAAGTTTGGCTGGATACACTTGTTGATATGGCTAGGAGCCGACCTCGGTGGCGTTCGTGCTGTGAGTTTCTTTGTCCCTCGCCATTCGTTTTAGCCTCCCATTCCAACCACGTGCTCCCTATTTAGCCTTATATATATATTTGCATATTAATTTTTTTTTGATGCACAGGAGCCGGCAGGTAGCTTACCGGCACGAACCATGGACCACGCTGCTTACTACTGCTTCTGCTGTGCCTATCTTCTGTGCTGACTTAACTGCTCGGCATCCACTCACAGATCACCTCACCTCTGGTCTTTCACTTACATGTCTTACGGTCACCGTCACAAACGACCCACGTCTCTCAGCTGATTTGAGCAACAGCCAAACTCCCGGTTTTCAATGTCCTGCGATCGCAAGCGCCTCTCACTCCGCCGAAGCTCCAGCTTTTCTTCGACCTGGTTCTCAATTTATCCTCGCAGCGTTTAATGTTCGAACTTTGATGCAAATTGGACGAAAACCATGTCTGGCCCCTACATTTGAAACGCTTTCGGTAGACATCTGTTGCCTTTCAGAGACCAGCTTACAAGACTCTAGCGCCGTCATCAAAATGGCCTGTCCGGTAAACTCTTACGCCAAATACCACTTGTGGCTTTCCGGAGACCCGGCCAAGCTGGTGTTTGGGTTGCAATGAGTGCCGGAGCTGACTGGATCCCAGTCAACAGTCAGCTATGCGCAGTCCGATTAAGAGGTTCATGTAATGTAAGCAGGCGTCCAGACGTCTCCGTCTATGCCCCTACAGACTGCAGCCCGGATGCAGTTAAGGACAGCTTACACCAGAAGCTGCGTTCCCTCAAACGGACGGATATAGTCATTCTTGGCGGAGACTCTAACGCACCGGTGGGCCGCCTTCTACCAAGCGAGCACCACATTGGGGGGTAGTTTTGGTCTCGGTGGCAGTCGATCAGACAATGGAGACAGACTGCTTGCTCTTTGCTCTGATCATCGCTTGTTTCTTTCGAGCACTAGTTTTCGACACTCGAGGAGACACACTGCTACCTGGCGCCCGCCCTCACAAACGCAAGAGTGCTTCCAGCTTGACCACATACCAATCAGATACAGATGCCGCGGAAGCGTAACGGACTGCCGATCGTACTGGTCAACTTTTCTAAACTCTGATCACGCATTGGTTCGTGCTAAGATTTGCATGCGTTTCGAAGGACCACCTAAGCGCGCCCACTACCGACCGGACGTCGAAAATCTACAAAACCCTGCGATTTTAACCCGGTACCAAGCCTCATTGTCAACCTTGCTTGGCTCAACTATTGACGTTGATCTCGATTCGCAGTGAGCGCAGATCAAAGATGCTTTAGTTTCCGCCAGTATCGACACTTGTGGAGTTGCCCGTTACCCATTGAAGCATTAGATTTCCGCCGACTGCTTGTCGCTGATGGACAAACGCCGCTTGATCCCGTCGGATTCCAGACACAGTGGAGAACGCCAATCCGTTAGTCGAGAATTGCGCAGGAGTCTGCAAATGGACCGCGAAGCTTGGTGTTGTGAACGTGCTAGGGAGATGGAGCTTGCTAGTCTCTCTGGTAATACCAGAAAACTTCTCCAACTCATTCTAGTCACCGAAATTGTTCGATCTGGTGTAAGTGAAACAATATGCGAAGAGGATGGCACCTTAATCATCAATCTTCAACGACGGTTAGAGCGATGGGCCGAACATTTTGGCTCGCAGTTTTGTTGGCCCCCAGCCCCATCTGCTACCTCTGGCGCTCACGCTGGGGCGCAGTGATCTACCCCCACAGATCTTCCTTCTTACCAGGAAAACGAGCAAGAGTTCCGGCACATGAAGCGTTATAAAGCCCCCGGTCCTGATGATCTACCTCCACCTCTATTTAAAGGTGGTGGCGCTTCTCTAGTTCGAGAACTCACTGCTTTGTTCTCGAAAATTTGGTCAAAAGAGAAACTTCCGTCATTTTGGGGTGAATCGATAGTCGTCCCTAGCTTCAAAAAGGCTCTGCGCACAATCTGCTCCAACTACAGAGGAATAAGCTTAGTCCCCTCGTTTGCAAGCTGCTGGTGTCCATCATACTTCGCAGGCTATCCCCAACACGCGAATCGTTGCAACGAGAAGAACAAGCTGGGTTTCGCCCTGTTCGCGGCTGTATCGATCAAATCTTCACACTCCGCCATGTGTATCAGAGGCTAACGATTGCTGTGTTCCTGGATATCCGTGCAGCCTTGGATTCTGTCGATCGTACAGTACTGTGGCACTACCTACTGAGGAATGGTGTCCCCGAGAAGTTTGTTTCCATACTGCTCGCTCTCTATAGTCTGGCTTCGGGCAGGGTTAGGGCTTATGGCAAGCTTTCGCCTACCTTTGTGGTCTCCAGTGGAGTTCGACAAGGATGCCCTATCTCTCCCTTCCTATTCAACTTTGCCATTGAGGATGTCCTGAAGAACGCTCTGGGGCGATTTCTTGAACGCTGGCGTTGAGCTCCTCCCAGGTAGTCGAGTTGTTGATTTGGATTATGCTGACGATATCATCTTGCTGGGTGACGATCCACACGTCGTCCAACTTGTATTAAACCGCTTGGCGAATGAAGCATCAAAGTACGGTATGTACTTTTCGCCATCCAAATGCAAGGCTCTCTTCCAAGACTCTGGCAGGTGCCTCTGCCTGCACTCACTCGTGCTGGTGAGACACTGGAGGTTGTGGAGAGCTTTGTCTACTTGTGAAGTTGCATCAGTGCTGGC
This sequence comes from Dicrocoelium dendriticum, assembly GCA_944474145.2. Classification (NCBI taxonomy): domain Eukaryota; kingdom Metazoa; phylum Platyhelminthes; class Trematoda; order Plagiorchiida; family Dicrocoeliidae; genus Dicrocoelium; species Dicrocoelium dendriticum. Next base: position 80,766,507 of record OX104065.1, on the reverse strand, counting down.
GGGACTGTTAGAGACGAGCTTTCGATGCGTATCTCGAGAGCACGCCTCGCTTTTTCTAGGCTGAGGCATTTGTGGCGTCGCCACGACATGCGTCTCTCTATCAAAGGGCGGGTCTATTGTGCAAATGTTCGTGCTGTACTATTGTACGAATGCAAGACCTGGCCCATTCGTAAAAATGACTTGCGGAGGCTATCCGTCTTCGAGCACCGCTGTCTGCGGTCCATTGCTCGTGTGTAGTGGCAGCACCACGTAAGCAATTTGGAAGTTAAACAGCGTGTCTTGAGACGTGGAAGCCACTCGCTCGAGGAGCTCGTCTCACTGAATCAACTGCGGTGCTTGGGGTACGTATTGCGCATACCTGTCCAGCGTTACCCGCGTCGTGCGTTATTTGCGTTTGCTGGACTGAGCTGGAAGAGACTGTCTTGTGGACAGCCTACAACATGGAGAAGCCGCATGAAAAATCTGACGAAACAGTTGGGCTCGGCCGGTTGTTGTCGACTATCTGGTTGGGGTCCGAGAGATGCCGATGCTTGCTGGTTGAAGACCTTGGAAGCCAAGGCTCAAGATCGATCTCAATGGCGGACGTGTATTGCGGTATCCCTTCTTCCTCCTCCTAAAAAAGAACAAACTGGAAAAAAATTCAAAAACTGAGTTGTAACATAGACAGACGAGACTTTTGTTGCTGCTCTTTTCTTATTATTCATACTGTTTTCCTATTCCACCACGAATCCGATGGCACAATATCTGTACCACAGATTGTGTACGATATATATATATATATATATATATATATATATATATATATATATATATATATATATATGTATATTACCGGAACGATGCCCATCCGTTACCGCTAGCTCAGCCGGCTTGCACCAGTTGCAATAATTTTTGTCCTTATTTCTTATGTATTACTGCACAGTAGCTGAGGTGTTTCCGACCTCTAGCTAACGTGTATGATGATGCTGATGACAACATACCTGGACAAAATCTTTTTGTATCCCACGTATTTTTAATTGGTCAATGTACAGACCGGTGCGCGAAATCTGAGGTTTCATACGACACGTAGATCAGATGACCGCATTTGCTCCATGCTTCGTATTTTTGCCTCCTCATTACAAATAGGGGAACAAAAACTACATGGTAGATCAATGAACTAACATAGCGATAATTGTATAGCTACACGACGAACGGCACAGTAGGCACTTGGTCACAATACACAAATTCCAACTCGCTACGTTGTTCGTGACGTACACTATGTTCGCATGCCTTGATGGTACAAAAGTTTGCTGAGGAAATGCGCAAACCTTATCAGAACGCTGTACACGCATAGTTCTGGCAGAGTGAAGGTTTATGGCAAAATGTCGCCGCCCTTCAATATCTCCAGCGGTTTAAGACAAGGTTTTCTGCTGTCATCTGTCCTCTTTAACTTCGCTATTGACGAAGTCAGGAAAACCGCGCACATCACACAAACGAACGAATCACTGGGTTTTTTGACAAAGATCATGTTTCCCGAAGACACGTTACTGGCCGCGATTCGGTGGTTTATGGATGAGGTTTTGGCCTCGGTTCCAAACATTCCCAGATTCTAGCCACACTCTTGCTATCTTTGCCTGATGAATGCGTACCACTACGAAACCGGCCGTGCAATTCACTGTTAAATCGGGAAACACACCCATCTACCTCAAGGAAACTTTGTATCTATAGTCAGCTCCTGAGCGATGGAGTAGGACCTTGATCACGGTCTCAGCAATCTTTAGCACTTTCCTTTCAATAAACACTTATAGACAATTTTTATGTGTAAACAATGATATACGGTGCGAAGCCGGTGTCTGGGTATCGATGACACTATCAGCTTAACCGTGGCGCTTGATGCACCATCTTCGTAGCCATTTCCACCAATGTTATCGCATGTGTGGCAGCAAACGGAATTCTAATTGCAGTGTTTCTTCGTGGAGATGCACTGAATGAGTTTGACTGCTTGCGTCAGCAGTTTTTCGGTCGTCTAACGGGGAAAGTGCGGCGCATTGCTGTCATGACATTAAAGTATTTTGGGGGAGGAAATTCGATCTAAAGATGCTTGGATTGTTTAACCAGAAAGGGGAAGGCGTTTTTTTCAATTTGGTAACCGGGGTCTATACGGCACGTTTGTTTCCGATCTTGAGGCATTTCAGCTAGACTCAAACCTATGTATTGCTCCTTTTGGCTTTATTTTCGATTCACTTTCATATATCGTGGCGGAACAACTCTGAGACGACCTTGTCGTTTAATTAAACTTGCTTCACCTAATGTCATATTTTTAACCTTTGTTCTGCCAATCTTAACTCAGTATCATTCCATTCTTTCCTTGACTCAGACTACCATTATATGGGAGGCTCAGACTGGTCGCATTGCCCAACAGTTCGCTTTTCACATTGGTTAGTTGCCCTTGCGTACAAAATTCGCTTTGATTACCGTTATAAGCTGTTCCATTTTTGTCATTGCGTTTGGCATTTGTAACTTTGTTGTCCCGTTTGTAGTCCACACTTTAACGCCAAGCTGAACACCCTTTTACCCCGTGGCACTTGAACGCTACTGTCTCTCCTAAAATACTTTCTGACGCAACTGTTTTAGCGCGGAACTACCACTTTTGTGTATCTGCTTGTCATACTGGAGTTTCTCTGACAAGAATCCAGTATAGATAGCTTAATCTGGTATACGAACCCTCCGACCTAACTAGAGCATTGTCTCCTCCTCATCATTTCTCTTGGCAGACTTTTTGTGCACCTCGTATTTCACTTGCTCTGTGATATCAGGATTGATTTCTGCTTCCATCTGCATCGACCACAAATAATATTCTGCGCATGGTTTCTCGCACCGACTTCGTTTCTGCATCACTCGTACTTCCATTTTTCCATGAACCCTTCATTTTTACTTATGCCTCAACTCAAAGTGTGTTCCTTTTATTCTGGTATCAGATATCGCTTCCTTTGCAGGCATCAAAGAGGTGGTGATCAATTTTATCAAGTACCCCACTAATATGTCTATCCCGAGCTCCATCGCTGTTCTTTGCTGCTCTCCATTGCCCGTCCCCAATACCTTCACTCACCTTATCTCGGATCTTTACTCACTTTGATGCTTCATGTATCCTTAATCTCTTCACTAAACTTTCCTAATCGAATTCTTTGAGCCCATTCTTAACCACATTCCAGCCGTTTTGGAATTGAAAACTAAGTAACTATGCTAAGTACTTGGACTTTCTCGAAAATTCCCCATATGAAGACAACGTTCTATGAAACAAATTGCCCCACTGTACTGTGTGGCGAACTATATCTCGCCGTTTGAGAGTGAGCTCGTCCCTATTCGGTTCACCACCGCTCACCTTGAGTGCAGTAGTCCATTGTCAATGACGCACAGATCCACCGTACTTCGCACGCTGTGTATTTCGGGTCTCGTGTATTAATATGCGCTGCTTATAACCCTCCTCTGATAGACCGCAATATGATCGTTTGTCATACCATTGTATCTGCTTCTAATTGTGCACAAACACTACATCAAACAACCCTATTTGAAGTCCCAATCGGATTTCACATCACGCATTTTAGTGCAATCATTAATTGACTGCTCTTAGCTTCAGCCGTCTAGTTAACGACATCCGTCCATATAAGGGTTCTCGGCATCTGCACCTTGTCACCGGACACTCATTTTTAACATTACACTTGTTTAAAATGACTTGATGCACTGGTAGCCCGGGTTGATCGTTACTGGGTTCAGCTGTTTACCGAGATTTGTAATTGGTATGCAAGCGTTTCATTCAACACCACAAGAAGTGACTTCCTCAGTGCGCTGCTGGGTCAAACGTAATCCGCTGACTTACTTGGTCCTTAATTTGCGATTGCTTAGCAAGTGACTTTCCAGCACAATGAGGCTGGACCTTACCGTGGTGTGATGGTTTGTGTGCCTCAGCGATCCATTGAGCTATGGTGGGTGATGCTTTTGCACCTTCAGAGGCACTCATACCAGATTGGCCAATGGTTAGTGGCCAGACAAACTCAGCCTCCTGGTCCTCCAGATTAGGGATTGGAACGAGGTGGCTCCTTATTCCTTAAAACGGACTCCTTGTAGCCCAACGCCAAACATGCTGCCTTGCGGTAAGGTATTTGAACCAAAAGCTTTGATTGAGAACCGTAATCGTTCTCCTGTCTAGGCCTGGGCAACCTGACAGTATCCTGCCCACGCAATACTGTGAATTTCTCTTCAAACAGTTTCTTGATACTCTGGCCACCGCAGCGGATAATCAACGGTGCCCTATCTGCTGCATCGATCAGGGTGTATAGGGGTTTGGATGCCACTGCTCAAGCCTTTCCATCTTCTTACTCCTCCTCTTACGCTTTTTCACTCTTATGGTCCTCTACCAACTTCACTTTTATCCCCCCAGTTTTCAACCCCCCAATTCTTGGCCTTCCCTTAACATGCTTTGCTAGGCTTTTATCTTCTAGTTTCAACTCACATATAGACGCCGAGCGTCATTCCTGCCGTGTCAACAGGCCCAAGTCCAAGCAAGCGGTCAAGCCCAGTTCATTGGGTTCCATTTGGGACCCTCGATCATCCTTCCAATTGGCATACCTCTACGCACATTGCTACAGATCGGTCAACAGGCAGCACTTGCCCGAACATTAGTGCCCCTTTCGATCGATATCTGCTGTTTATCGAAGACTCGCCTGCAAGACTCGAGCTCTGTGCTCAATCTGCGATCCTCTTCAGGTGATACTAGCAGTGCTTTCTCATTGCGCCTATCCGGTGATGATACAGTTTTGAGTACCGACCAAGCCGGTGTTGTTATTGCCCTGAGTCCCCGGGCTGAAGCTACTCTGGTTGATTGAATACCCGTCAGTAGCCGGTTGTGTGCGGTCCGATTGGCTGGCTCGTTCAAAACTTCGAAGTCGCGTGTGACTAACAGGTATCTATTCGTTATCGCTGCCTATGCACCGACAAACTGTAGCAATGATTCGGTAAAAGACGAATTTTGTCGTCAATTGAACTAGCTCCTTAGCCCCCGAAGAAGCTCGGACACTGTAGTGCTGGCTGGGGATCTGAACGCTCAAGTTGGAAAATTATCCACTGATGTAATGCATCTAGGCGGCCAACCTGTTGTAGGCTCTCGTAATGATAATGGTGAGCGGTTACTTCATTTGTGTGAGGATGCTCGCTTATTTCTTGCGAGCAATAATTTCCGACACAGCAGCTGCCGGAGGGTGACTTGGCGCCCACCAGCCTCGAACCAGATATGGACGCAAATTGATCACATTGCGATAAGTTACCGATGGAGTGGCTGCGTCCAGAGCTGTCGCTCGATTTGGAGCACATGTGTGGATACAGGTCATGCACTTGTATGGGCTGACATGCGGATGCGCTTTGGCGGACGCCCATGACGACGTTGTGAGCGCATTGACATCAGCCAACTTGCGAAGCCAGCTGTTCTTACTACCTATCAGAGTACGCTGTCATGCGAGTTGAGTAAGCGCTCACTGGAGACAGTTGATGGTCACTGGTCTCATATTCACCAGACCTTACTAGCCGCAGGAAAATCCTCATGTGTTATGTCTAATCGCCAACATGGACATTGGGTCTCTTCACAGTCTCTGGAACTTGTCGATGCTCGCCGGCATATTCTGGCTGGAAGCGAACACAATGAAACTCGCAAAGAGCTCCGGGCAAAACTCCGTGCTAGCCTGAAGAGAGACCGCGAATCCTGGTGGTCTCATCGTGCATCAGAGATGGAAATGACCGCTGCCCCTGGTAACCATCGTAAGTTATTCCATTTGATACGGGAAACGGGTAGCAGGAGACCTGGTGTTAGTGAAACCATTTGTGCCGAGAGTGGACAGCCTATACACAACTTGTCAAAACGGACCTGAAAAGGCTAGTTACGTTCGACCACCGGTGCCTTCGCAATTTAGCTCACATCTGGTGGGAACACCGAGTTAGCAACAAGCGTGTTCGACGCTTTGTTTACGGCACAGAAAAAGGAAATGAACCTCTCAGCACTGTTCTCTCACTCACCAGACTCCAGTGGGTGGGCCACGTGACGCATGTCAGCTCACCGACTCCTGCGACGTGCGTTGTTTGCGCGCCGGGGGGTGTGGATGGAAGAAGAGGAGCGGTGGCCAAGCGATGGCTTGTTCGAGAGAAATGTAGACCCTCACTTCTGAGCTGGCCTCGATTGGAGCGTCACGGCTCCCTGGTTGGGTTCCGAAAAACGATGAACACGTTTGGCTGGATACACTTGTTGATATGGCTAGGAGCCGACCTCGGTGGCGTTCGTGCTGTGAGTTTCTTTGTCCCTCCCCATCCCTTTTAGCCTCCCACTCCAACAACGATCTTAGTATTTAGCGTTTTATAATTTTGCATAGTAAATTTTTTTCCCGCTGCATAATTTGCCGGCAGGTAGCTTGTCGTAACGATGCCCATCCGTTACCAGTAGTTCATCCGGCTTCCACCTGTTGCATTTTATTCCCCATTTTCTTTTAGGTTTTGCAGCACCGTAGCTAGAGGTGTTTCCCATCTCTAGCTACCGTGTCTAGTGTGTAGCAAGTGACTTTTGAATTGACCACCTCGATCTGTGCCCCGCGACCATCTGCCTGCCTGACTTCTCTGATAGATACGGGCGATCCGTGTAAGGGTTTTGTGGCTGCATTTTTGACGGCTCGTTTAGCTCCTTACGACGGTTTTTAAGTTTTTTCAAAATTCTTTCTGTCTTAGCGTTTCGTAAACTGGGTCAATCTCGACGTGCATGTTTATCGAGCGCTTCGTCGAGTACCATGCCTCGAAGAACTCTCTTCCTTTTCGTGTCTCTCCTAGTGCTAGGACCTCTGCGTTGTTCCAACCGAAGCGATGTCCTTCTTCGTCTGTAGGTATTGAAACTAGTGAGAGAGCGTAGTGATTCTTACTAGCTGTTTTTTTATTCTATTGTAGACAGTTGTCTTCCTGTCTGACCCACATAGTTCTTATCGCAATTTTGACACCGTATTTTGTAAATAACACTTCGTTTTTCGTGTGCTTCAGGTCTAGCTTTGGGTTTCGACAGGGTTCTCCTCAATGTGGCGGTTGATTTGTCAGCCACTGTAATACCGCGCTGTTTGAATAATTTTGCTATCTTGGAGGTGTTCTTTACATAAGGTAGAACGATTCTCTTTGTTGTCGTTTAAGCAGACTGAGGGGTCGTAGCTCTGTGGATATCCATTTAAGTGAAACCATCTGAACAAGTATATCTCTTCTTTCCGCTTCACCACAGGTGTGTTGCAATAGGTTTCAATTCTACGAAAAAGAGCCCAAACGTGGCGTCAGCCACAGACTTTTGATTAACCATTAACGGGCTTGGACACTTGCACGACAATTTGGGAAACGTATGGTGCGGAGCATGATCACGGACACCCACAACCGTATCAGGAAATATGAGCAATGTATCAACGAGCATCGAACTAGTTGTCTGGGAGTTATGGGACAACAGTTAGCATAGCAGCTCAGCTAAGAAATTGAACGCAGAGTGGAGAATACTTGGAGAAGAAAACAAGACATTAAAGCACAAGTTATTTTACCTTTGACTCAGGACAATAATGAAGCTAATCACGAAGACTGGACCCGAAATCAATCCAATAGGCCATTAACCGTAGTAGAAAAACAAGTCCTCACCAAAGGGCTCAACTAGGATTTCAAGGATGCTATGACTACAGATTTTCTGTCCTGATTCGAAAGTGCAATCCAGTCCAGCGGGTTTGACGATGTTACACAGAAACAGCTAATATATGCAATTATTATAGTTGTAGCACGTTACAAACAGCATAATTCTCTACCTCAACAGAAAATGGATGCAATAAAAGCCTTAAATTGTCATGTTACCTGCGGACAAGGGGCGCGTGACGGTTATATTGAATAAAACGGATTATGTCGAAAAAGCAAAACAGCTTCTGAGCGACACAACAACGTACCGCGGTATCCAAAACAATCCAACAACGCAAATGACAAACAGAATAAACAGAACGTTGAAATTGCTCCAGGAACTAAACCAGATCACAAAAGAAGACCGTGACCAAATGATGGCCCGCGATCCGAACATAGAGCAATTCTACGGGCTTCCAAAAATACGTAGAGACGGTGCACCACTACGACCAATGGAATCGCTTCCAGGCACACCTAAGTATAACCTAGCAAGAGAGTTGTGGAGACGTTCCAAGCACCTAGCAATTGGATCACATCACTGTATACATTGCGCACATTTTATGGAGAAGCTCAAAGGTGTAAGAGGAGATCATGAAGAGATAATGGTATTGTTCGACGTAACCGCACTCTACGTATGTCAACTTACAGAGCGCAAAGCATGCAATCACCGAACGGCTAGACCAAAGTAAGAAAACAACCGGAAAGCTGACGACTGAAAATCTATGCAAGCTACTTGACCCATGCCTCGCGACTTACTTCACTTTTGATGAACAGTTCTATGAGCAGGTGAAAGGAGTCCCGATGGGATCCCCTGTGTCAGGACTCGTTGCAGAAATAGTAATACAGATACTTGAAGAGGATGTACTGGGTATAATCAACCCAAAGTTATGGATCCGATACGTCGATGTTACATTCGTGATACTGAAACGTAGTCAAGTAGAGACTGCATACGAGTTGTTCAACAACGACATTGAGGACAATCGTTCTATGAGATAAAAGACAAGCATCCATTTTTGGATGTGTTAGTCACCAGAAAGAATGACGGAGTTGAAAACACCGACAGATTCTAAACTATTACAGCATTCACCAGACATACCACAAAATAAGCTGCGTGCGGGCTGTCTTTCGTGGAATTGAAACCTATTGCAGCACACCTGTGGTGAAGCGGAAAGAAGAGATATACTTGTTCAGATGGTTTCACTTAAATGGATATCCACAGAGCTACGACCCCTCAGTCTGCTTAAACGACAACAAAGAGAATCGTTCTACCTTATGTAAAGAACACCTCCAAGATAGCAAAATTATTCAAACAGCGCGGTATTACAGTGGCTGACAAATCAACCGCCACATTGAGGAGAACCCTGTCGAAACCCAAAGCTAGACCTGAAGCACACGAAAAACGAAGTGTTATTTACAAAATACGGTGTCAAAATTGCGATAAGAACTATGTGGGTCAGACAGGAAGACAACTGTCTACAAGAGCATAAAAGAGCTAGTAAGAATCATTACGCTCTCTCACTAGTTTCAATACCTACAGACGAAGAAGGACATCGCTTCGGTTGGAACAACGCAGAGGTCCTAGCACTAGGAGAGACACGAAAAGGAAGTGAGTTCCTCGAGGCTTGGTACTCGATAAACATGCACGTCGAGATTGACCCAGTTTACGAAACACTAAGGCGGACCAGTAATCCGTATGTCCGAGGTTCGTGTCCCCGCCGAGGCAGATTATTGTGCAAACTTTAATCCTGGCTTCTACTTTCTACAAAAACTTAAAAACTGCCGTGAGCAGCTAAACGAACCGTCAACAATACAGCGGCAACAGCCGGGGCAAAACCATTACACGGATCGCCGGTATCTATCAGAGAAGTCGGGCAGACGGATGGTCACGGGGCACAGATCCAGGTGGTCAATTCAAACGTCACTTGCTAAGCAATCATAAGTCGAAGACCAAGTAAGTCAGCGGATTACTTTTGACCCAGCAGCGCACTGCGCAAGTCACTGCGTGTGGTGATGACACGTTTGCATACCGATTGCAAAACTCGGTGAACATTTGAACCCTGGAATAACATTTGTTACCTGCTGACTTGAGAACACGCTACCTAAGGCGATCTCTGGTACACTTTGTGGTCTATGACGGCTGTCCTCCAATCTTTTGAACATGCCTGATTCCATCACATACCAGGAGTTGTCGGTTTCTTGATTATATTCTTCCTGCGGATGGTGTACGGCGCTATCGGCGCAACCACCATGCATCTAATCTGTATGGTAACGCTGGAGCTAGGCGAATCCTAATTACGTCACTTGATACGTATATTTAAACCATGCTACTTCGGGTTTTAAAGCGCTATTATATGCACGGCCCGGGCATCCAACGATGTGAGCAAATTTTTGTAGTATACTTCTGCATCTGTGGTTCTAACGTGTTAAATAATGCACAAGACATAGCTCACGACTAGGTTTGCAACGTGTGGCCAGTGGGTGGAAGCCAATAATCGTGACTGTAATCGTATTAGCAAACTGCTAAAATTGTAACCTTGAGACATGGTGCATACAAATGAATAACGATAGTGGTTTGAGTATGTGACGGTCTTAAGCGCGAAACGCTTGCTATAGTTTGGAAAAGTTGAAGTAGGCGGGTATACTAAGGGCACTGTGTGCTCAAGAGGGAATAATCCATCCGATGCAGAAAATAAAAGCTTTTTTTGGATTTTATATTTTTCCTGTTCGCACCGCGTTGCCACCGCTTCTGATACGCCGAGCCGTCGTCTCTCTCTCTTTGCGAAATTCACTGAACTTTCCCCTGTCCACACGAGTGACGAAAAAGTGTCCGCTGGAGTGACCTTTGGACGTCCCCGAGTGACCAATTTTTGGCCCCCCGGCCTTCCCAATTGGACACTGTTTTGACGATTTTCGGTCCCCCCCCCCCAAAAAAAAAATTTCGTGCGTAGCTTTAGTGCAGCCTCGCAATATTTCCCACTTGTCGCGCCCACTCCGAACACTAAATTCCCAGTATATGGATCTACTCTGGGTTTCGTGCAAAGCCATTTTAAAACGTAATTACACCATTACATGAACAAGGTGTATTATAAAGTGAATAAAAGGACATAATGAAATCCTGATGCCTCGGGTGCAAACAACATTCATGCTTGGCTTAGCTTCAGAAGTTTTGGCTTTCAGCTCTAAAGCACTGGGCCTGAATGTCCACAAATAGCAGGTCGGCCGGTGGCCGAGTAATATGCGCGTCTGGTTTGTAACCATAAGGTTACCGGTTCGAATCCGCCTTGGGGCGCGCGTCCTCGCGGTATACTCAGCGCACGCGCGACTGGTGGTGGTCGCGTGGCACCGAAGCGCTGTTACGGCGTATAACTGGCGATTTATTTATTATTTATCATTAATAGAACGATAACATATTGTGATATCTGTGGACACAGTCCGACGATGCAAATAAAGCAAACGAAAACGGTGAACCTCAACGTACAGTGATGTACACATCACTATTGTTACGTCTAAACACAATTGCATGCTTATTTGGAAGATCCGCCTGTGCAGAGTGTCTGTGTACAAATGTGTGAACGCGAATAGCCGAAGTAGTGGAACCCCGACAAACTGACATAATTAGGCCCGTAGTTGAAAACGGAATGAAACCATCTTGCCTGTGCGGGATAATTGTCACCTACCCCACGGAATCTCATCCTATACGTAGAGGACATGAAATTAGGCATTTTTCAAAAGCTCGACGCGACAGCATGGAGTACGGTTATTCAGTAACGCGAATGGCAATGGTCAGGCTCATTATCTGACGTAGTGTATATTCATCGTTGCCTACTTACTGTAGCCTGCGGTGTGATGGTGCAAAAAAGGTCCTGCTACGCGGAAGTCAAGGCACGGTGGATGCGTTCGTGAGCCCCTTGAAGCCACCGACGGAGCCGACCTTTCACCTCCTCTTCTGTGCAGCCATATATCTCCATCCGTACTACTGCATATAAAACATTGTGATCAGGTGATATGTTGGGGACTAACCGGTAATTTCTCGGGTCAATCTAGTCTCGCCCAAGTGGTGTTTTGTGCGCACGCAGTTCAATTGCTTAGCCAGTTCGTCCCTGCAGGCAGCCTGCATGATGTTTCGCACTGCTTTCGGGACGGTATTCCCCTCCATCATGATGAAGTAGTTAATCTAAAGCAAAAGCATACATAAGCGGTATCATACCAACTGGGTCATGGCAGTTGCGGCTCCTCCATCGTCTTCAACAGAAACGGTACAGAGCATGCACTGATCTTGGCGTCAACTGACCACAGAAAGCGAATGGAGGACATCTCCAACTTCTAAGCTTGACGTTCCTCCCGAATTCTAGAGTTATCGCTGACATGTTTCGCACAATATTCTCGCCTATATTGCTTGCTTTCCAGCATTGACTGGTGCAACACACGCGGTTCCGTTGTTACAGAATGATCGCGCTGCGGTATATCAATTTTGGAGCTGAAGCGAAGGCGCTATGAAGTATCTAATTATCTTACCTTGATGCGGAGGGATTTGTAATTGGGGGAACATTTTCCAAGGCAGCCAGAGGTGTTCGCTGAGGGATGTCATCCTCTAAATCCAACATCGAAGGAGGCGGTGAATACTGGATGGCCCTAACGCCTGGATGTGGTACAAGTTGGTGGACCTACGTTTTCGTTTCGAAGTCCGGTCGCAGGACAGGAAGCCTGAAAATGGTATTGCAGACGTTTTACTAACAGGCGTCTCTTCCCTCCCTCCGCTCCGTAGGCGGTGTGCCGTCAGTTGACGGAGGATCGGTGTTATCCTCCAAAAAGCGTGCAATCTGTTTGACCTTTTCGTAATCATCTGCAAACATCATTATACCAGATTATGACATACCAGTTAAGCGGATAGTTTTAACCGCAAAGCGTTTCGCCACTGAAGGTGGCGTTTTATCACGTAGAAGCAAATCATCGGTTTTTCTTTGAATTTAAACCTGGCCACAGGACTGTATTGGTGTCCAACATCCACCTCCTATAGGCAACAGCAGTTGAGGTGTCCACAAACCCGATGATATGGAACAACTAAAAAATTGTCATGGATGGTAAATGAGCAAAAATAAGCATTTCCTCATTCACACACTTCGACCAGTTATGTGAAAACGGCATAAAATCAGTCTTGCAGGCAGCGTTTAATTGGAAATCAATGAGTACAGTCCACAGATTGGTAACGCGAGCACAGCCGAAAAGTCACCTTATAGAAAAAACACCATATTCACAGCGGAAACTTTCTTTACGGTGTCTTGACTCCTGCGTAGGTTTGGCGGTACAAGAACTACCGGGTCCTTCTCCAAGATTGCCTTCGGGAGCGGGGAGCCCACAATGTGATAAACGCCAAAGGGGTCCGGGGCACCGATTGCGAGGAGCGAACACAGCATGGTTAATGGGTAGCCGCCACTCCACTGACCAACAGTGCAACCGGTCCAGCGTTGTCTGTATTCGGTCAGCGTCATAAAGCATTGACACCTCTAGCCATAATTTCAAATCATCAGCGTGTATGATGTACTTAGTTTGCAGCTCGGATTAAGAATACTGATGTAGATTTTAGAGCTCAGAACCAAGGGCAGAGCCATGTGGGACCCCGCTGATCATAAAAGCAGGACTGGAGTAGGTATTGTTCACTTTCACTTACATGCTTCTACCATTCAGTAAGTCCGCGAATCAGAAGAGCATCTTCCCAGAAACGCCAATTCCCCGGGGTTTTAGAAGGAGACATACATGAATAGGTTTGTCAAATGCCTTGCAGAAGTCGACGAAAACGACATCCGGACGATTACAGGCATCCAGCTATCTCGCCCGTTTTTCGCTGGCAACAAGTGAGTTAGATACACATGGACGTGCCTTCCGGTAACCATGTTGAGCGCATGAGATGATATTCAGGTTCCCTAGGTGACAATCTAGGGCTCCCTTAAAATTTTTTCCATGATTTTACAAATTGTTAATGTCAGACAGATCCTGACGATCTCCTCCCTTGTATATGCCTATTAGTGTCCACTGAAATTCATGTGGTCATTAGAGACCATACCTGCATATAGTGACTTTAATTACCTGCGAAAATTGCACTTACCACGGAAGTTTTAAGTCTTCATTATCCAAACGCCTCATGAACTCAAGGCAAATCATGTGCGTGTAATCCAAAGGAAATCAGATTAGCATGTCAATGCGAAGTGCCTCAAATGGGGAATCACCAACGTGATGTTCTTCTTGAAGACGCAAACGGAAATCTTCATCATTCTTTGGCATGGTACCCGTGTCCAGTGGGAAAGTCATGTGGCCATCTACATACCACCTATAGGAAGTTATTAAAATGTTAATGAAATTGGTTACCAACCAGTGACGGTAGATTTCTCGCATGCGTACTAACCGGGATGCTGCTCCATTTGTCAGATGTATGCTCGAGCAGGAGCATCCGCAATCACACACTTCAAGGTAAATGCCACCAATGGACCTTCTGAAGATTACGGATTCCTGGATGCGTGTCATCTCCCAGCTCATCAATGGTTGGTCGTAGAAACTCATGTACATCTGCAGGTTTCGACAAGCCGAAATACAATCCGGATGAAGGCGGATCCGTGAGTCTAGCCGACAGGCAACAATTGTTTACGCGAACTGCGAAACAGGGTGAGTCCATCTATGTGCGGCTTCAGCTGCAAATTCGACATGACAGTGGCATCACTGGTTTGCAACAAGCGACGTATTCCTGTAAGCAGTCCAACATGCACGTAGTCGCCACCTTTAACAACGGTAACCGAGCATCCACCTGGTGTACAAAGCAATGTGCGCGAATCGCACGGCAATTCAGGGTGCAACACACGAAGGCGCCGAAGCATCAGGTTTATCGTTCTAGCTGGTAAGTATCCATCAATCGCGATACCGTAGCAGATTGCAGTAATGCTTGGCAACTGCAGCATTGATATCACAAGTGGTAACTCAGCAGGCACTTCTTTAAGCATGTTACGCGTTTGGAAAGTTCGCTTACCAATGCTTGACTCCAAAGATTGCGCCTGTAAATCATGTGAACCTGAACGAACAATGTCCACGAAATCCATTAATGGCTGTGTGGAAGTACCAGCCACTTTTTCAAGGCTTCTGGAAAGCGAGGGACACACAACCCATCGGGACCTGCTTTGGGAAACATCTGAAGACCTAAACCAAAGGAACACACGTACATACCGAATGTAGCATTGTTCTGCATTACGGTACCGTCAGCATGTTTCGTGAGACGATAGATGTCAGACTGAGAACGAGGCATAACTACAAACTTTCACCGCGATAGCAATGGCGAGAAAATGTCCTATATATACTTTTCTCGCACAGTTAATCAAATATTCAGTATGGGGATAATGAAACGTATAACATTATTTGAATATCGTTTCTTGTTATCAACGTTATAGCTAAACTGACTGTACACTTTTTTTCACATTTAGTCATTATTTTACGTGTGACCAAAAAAACTCCCAAATGGGACGCTCGACCGTCCACCTGTGCGGACAGAGTCGGTGCTAAGCTGTGATCACTAGTATCCGCTTCCATTTTTATTTGCTCGGATTTTAATCTTTGCGCATTGTATTCATAGTACATCGTTAACGGATTTGGAGCTTACTCTTGATAACACACACACAAGCACATTGTGCCTTTAACAATCTGACAGCTATCCAGTATTTCGTAAACTTCACGCACAGTATCGACTTTCGTCCCTGTTCCTGCATGGCCTTAAATATCTACGACTGTCTTTGTTTCGTCCTGCATTACTATTTGATCATTTGGATGCACGGTGGCGCAAATCCAATGCTCTTGTAGCTGTTTGAGGATTGATACCGCAACTAGTCTTTCTATTGCGCTTTTTCATTCCTCTTACTCAACATTCCTATGATAAACATGATCTGATTGCCTCTACCCCAAACCGAAGTGAGCCCCATTTCATATTGTCCAGCGTCCACCTTACTTCATCACTGTGAGAAAGTCATGTTTTGGTTCTGGCAGCGAATTCTCAAAATTCCTTGCGACGCGCAATTGTACCTTTTAGACCCTACGATTAAACCTATTTATGTCTCTAGAACCATCTTTCATGTTTTTATCAAATCTTCATGTTTCACATCGATTTGGTTTCCTTGTCTGGTGCCTGTCCGGTTGCTAGTTTCGTCCACGTCTCTATATGTGTCATGGTTCCATGACTTGATTTCAAGTTCTTTCACGTTGCCTGCAAATGTTAAGTCTGCACATGTTGTCCCCATTTCTTCTCACCTAATTGTGTGCTTTCGGTGAGTCAGTTTGACGGCCTTTTTCCAGTTCATCCGCACATTTGTCTTTAGACTGCCGACCGTTCAGTTGCGTTCCGGCAGTTTTGGGGGCACTTTTCGTCTCTTCCCCAGAAATCTAGCCATCGAGATTAGTCCGGCCCTCCGAATCCAGTGTTTAATTTCCAAGCACCTCCCATTCTTGGAACTTGCTAAGCCTACTATCTCTTTGTGCGTCCTTTACCACTGCACTATGTCATTGCTACAATGTGAAGCCACGTGCACGTTTCAATGTCGGCCGCTCCAGATGCCGCGTGTTAACCGATCTCGCGAGAGTGACGTGCTGTACACTCCACACATCATCAACAGCAATACATCAGCGATATGAACTGATGCTTCGCTGACCTGTGAAATAAAGAATAATAAGAGGGACAGAGAAGGGGGACTTACCTGAAAATCTTAATGCCCTAAGCAAACATTCAGAGTCAAGGCGCCTACACCTTGTGTTAACAATATACCGTCACAAACAGCTGGCTATTGTGTAAAGATAAGGCGGCATCAGCGAGACAGCTTCCTTACGGCTTTCATTACCCCGGAGATAACTCAGCACCAAACACACTTTAAACAGGCAATCCGATTAGGAGACGGCAGCAGACGCGCCACTGGTGTCAGTTGCCAGCCATGTCCTGTAAAGTTTCGAACCAAGCACAAGGCGAGTCACGTGGACTCTAGCCCGGAAGAGGAGACGGACCAACGGCACTCAGTTTGGTCGTCAGTGACTTCATTTCCCGCTGCCAAGTCAACTTCTGTCCACCTGGAGCCTTGCGCCACCCTACACCTGGCACTCTAAACAAAGCCCTCCTAGGTAAACGGTGACCAGGCATGCGTAGCACGTGCCCAAGCCAACGCAACTTATTCAGTGTTATCTGTTGATTTAGGAAGATAGCATGATTATCACTACCTAGTACTCGCCTTCGCACATCATCGTTGCGGACACGCCGGTGCCATCCGACACCAGCAATGCTTCGCAGACAATGATGATCAAAGACTTAAAGACGCCTCAGATCTTCAGACCGAAGGAGCCAAGTTGCACTCCCATAGAGCAGAACCGCCCTCTCTGTGGCCTTGTATACACGGTCTTTCAGACGAAAGGAAACTCCGTTCTGTCGCCAAAGATGCCCTAGGTTCGAGAAGGCAGCTCTGGTTTTTCCAATGCGTGAGCTGAGGTCAGTTTCTATGCACGCATCATTGCTGATGCAGCTCCCAAGATAAGTGAATTGATCCACCTCAAGCTCCTCATTAGCAAGGGTCAAGGGGTCATAACGTGGTTGGTGCTTTTGCAGCAACACTTTGGAGGTGCGAAGTGTATACCAAATAATAGGATCACTCTAGCAGGCTATTCAGGGTTGATTGTGCCACCGCAACATGGTCGAAAAGCAGTACGATATCGTCCTCATAAAGAAGATCAACTAACCTTTCATCAGGCAGCACTTCAACGCCTACATCGTGAGATTCCGCAAAGGAACACTCCATGATAGAATCCACGACGAAATTAAACAAAAATGGGGAAATCGGACATCCCTGATGAACGCCACTTGTGGTCGGAAAGCTATCCGATAAGCCACCGTAGACCCTGACGCGGCCTGTAGTGTTCGAATATAGAGCACGTAGGATGTTCACATATTTCGTGGGAACACCTTTCCGAGCAAGTATTTCGAACATAATCGATCGATCGACTGAATCGAACACACTCTTGAAATGGAGGAGCACAGCTATTGTCGGTCTGCGGTATTCGTGGCGCTGCTCTAGCACTTGCCGCAAAGTGAATATATGTTCTATACAACCACGTTTTGGTCGGAAACCTGCCAGTTCTTCCCTAGTCCAAGATTACCGTTCCACAGTAAGGCGAGGAACGAGAATCGAGGCCAGTAATTTTGTCACAACTGGCTTTTGACTAATACCCCTTTGGTTAGAACATTCTGTGCGACTGCCCTTCTTTTATATTGCCACTATAATCGATTCGCTCCAATCATCCGGGACACTCTTTATTCTAGATACGTCCGAATAGGGAGGTCAGTGCTTTGCAGAGGACCTCACCTCCATTCTTAAATAGTGCAAGTGGAAGAGAATCCGGGCCAGCGGCACGAAAACGATTGAGGGCTGTGGTCGCGTCTCTGATTTTAGCCTCCGATGCAGGCTAAAAATCTACCCGTCCACGCCTCGTACTACATCACCCGAGTAGGAAGAGGTTCGGGGGCAGGGGGCCAGCTGAACTGATCTTGAAAGTGTTGCGCCTAACGAGCCATACGGCGCTCTTTATTGTGTATCAGTGCACCCGCGCTGTCTGATTGTCTCACTGACGCCTGGTTTCCTGGGACAAGTAGTGCAGATTGGCTGGAAGAGCTTGCTGTAATTGCCTACTGCTTCTGCCTCCTCCATTTCTTGAGCCCTACTGGTCCATCAGGCTTCCTTGTAAGCACGTAGGCTCCGCTTTACTTCGCGCCTAATAGTCCGTCTGGTCATATTTTGCTTAGAGCGATCCTGGATGTTTCTTCTAGATTTCCACAGGTTCACCGACCTCTCGGATATCCAGTGACTTGTGCGGTGACGATGGATAGTACCACAAGCAGATACTCCTTCGTCGTGCATAGCGGCCGAGATCCCATTCCACCGAAGCTCATTGTCATTAGACCAAGACAGTTCGGTATGTAGTGCGTCTTGATAGGCTTGCCAGACCGAGGGCTGAGACATTTTCTCCGTTGCCAATCGGAAGAGAAGCTGGGTGCGCCTCGGTAAAGTTCATGGAAAAGCGACAGCGTACCAAGACATGATCAGAGTCGACGCAGATATTTCAGTACGAGCAGCAATCCAGGATGGAACTACGCCACCTGTAACTTATGGCTGTTTTCAACTTGGGTCCATCGTTGGCCAGCTACAGGAGGACGCCAAGTGGCGTTTCGGTGCCCACTGTCTGAAAGCAGTGCTACTAACTAACAACTGGTGCTCCGCACACATTTGCAGCAGACGCTCACCGTTGTCAGTCCGTTCGGAGTTAAGCCCATAATTACTACCCAGCTGAGCTTATGTAAAGCTCAGACGTCCTACATGTGCGTTCATTTCCCCTGCAAGTACTAGAATATCTGAACTAATAGCACTGTGCAGTACCGCGTTCAGTTCTTGATAGAATGTATCCTTGGCCGCATCAGAATTGTAGTCGGTGGGAGCATAAGCGGAAATAACAAACAAACAGCGTTTTCTACTACTTCGTGAATCCACCTTAGCTGATGTCGTCAAAGGGGCTGCACATAAACGGCTGTTCATCAGAATCCAATCAACCAATGATGACAGCCTTGGAGCTTATAATGATACCTACACCAGATTGACTCGTGAGTGATGCATCGGCGTCTCCGGATGCGTGCAACCAATAACGAGAGGATAAACCGGGTACAGTTAATTCAACAACCCCGTTGGGGTAATTGATTCTATTTTCGGACACACAACGTACATCAATACCCAGTGTGTTCAGGATGCGTGCTAGTGAAGCCTGTTGACCTGTTTGTCTTAGAGTGCGAACGTTGAACGTCGGCATGGAAACGGGACTGTGTGGCCTTATAATGGACTTTTGTCGATAGGCGTCCGATAGGTGCTGTGGGATTGTGGCTGCAGATGGTTCTACTCCAGTGGCACTTCGGTTGCTTTCAATTAAGCTGTGAATTATAGAAGGAAGGTTAGTGATGGGGGTTGGGATGGGAGTAAGAAAAACCGGTGGAAAAGAAAGAAGGGAGGCGCCAGCAGTAGCATATTTTCGCTTATCCGCCCTGCTGTATGCAACAGATAAGGCGACCCTTGATAATCTGCCCGACCGTTGATCCAGGATGAAGTTTATGTTTGAAGAAAAAGTCCTTTTATTTACACTTAAGTAACAAGAGGATGCGCCTTCTATGCTATGACTGCGAATTTGAAACCAAAACAGATGCCTGTCGGCAGAGTTGACGCATACTCCGCGGATCATCATCACGCATGACTCAATAAATAAAGACATGCGTCAACGCAGCCAACACCGACTTTATCGTTCACCAGGCATTACCGGAGACAGGTTATGAGATTAACCCATTCTGAACACAGTTTGCCGCGGCTGTGACCTACAGTGGGTAGCAATTTGTGCCTTGCTTGCACGAACCTAATGCTTGTAGACTGTTGTATTTCCACCTATGCTTCTCTTTGTACTTAATTAGTACCTCAGAATTGCTGCTTTATTTATATAAATGTGCATGTCTTCAATAATTTGCAAGGTTAGCGACACATTGATTGTCCAAGTATTTACCTTGAGTTCCTTTCTACAGGGCATCGGGAACGCAGTGATACCCTTACGTTATCTACTCTTTTCCAGCATTGTTTCTCATCATATTGCTCACCAGCTTGCTCTCTTTCTCTTCAGCTCCCACCCTGGATGTTGATTGGCAATCTCTCACCTCATTCGCCTCCTGCTCAACGGACACAAACATACACGTTTGTGAGTTGGGTCAAACTTCCCCTGTGAAGACTTTCAAAGGTCATGAGGTATGAATTTACTAGTTTTTTCCCGGGTGCATCACTCATCGGGAATATATGTTTTTATATTTTTATTTTAATCATTATTTTACTTTGTTAACCGAATTTTAACCATTTTTATCAGCTTTGATCAAAGTGTCGAATCAAGTTCTAGGAAGCCGGGCGAACTTCTCATCCCTTCACTGTCCCGTTAAATGCTCTCTCATTCTTACCGCTCGTGCACTTCATCTTCATTTATTTACTTTCGAGTCGCTGCTCTGCAACGATTCGCGTTTGGGTACGGAACTCTTTCCTGCTCGTTGTTTGTGATCCCCGGTAGCTGTCAACGCTTGTCCGCTCAATCATTGTATCAGAATTAGGCCGCCGATAGCAAGGTAGGTTTTCGTACGAGTTAGACACATCGTCGTAACCACTCATCTGTGGCTGTTGATTCGCAGCATCTCCTTCATTTTCCGGTTCTCAGCAATTTGTGGTTGGCATCCGCCTTCGTGACTTCCCGTTGTTAGTTTCGCTGCGTTTACTGGTCTCCATTCTGTTGCGGCTGCTACCGCTTTTATTTCCAGCGGCACCATCGACACCTACAGTGTGTAGAAGCTTAGGCCTCTGATGAATGTTAAAAACACCTATTTAGCTGCTTCCGTTTCCAACTCTGCCTGCCACTGGACGCCCATGTCCACAATGGTTCTCGCTTCACCACGCTCCGCTTCATCCACACATTTTGTTTCAAATGTTACCCCGGAGGAATAAGTCCAGGAGACATGCGTGTTGTAGATGGAATTGATTCGGTTTTTGCTCTGACTTTCAGCATGCACATCATTCTTATAAAATTGTGGGAACATGCGTACCAGACGTACATGAGGCAGTGGCTGGGCAGTCACTCGTTCCATCTGGGTTGAACTGTTCTGAGTCACTCGTCTTCGCCAGCAGCGATTAACAGTCTCCTAGATGCAGTAATTTAGTTGGTGGTTTTAAACAGCATTCGCATCAAGCGCAGCTAGACCTGAATAACACAAAGAGATGAGTGTCCAGCACACATTAGACATTCGATTGTGGCCGACTGATGCGACAAGGACCAAACCCCAGCTCCCGCGCTCACACAACGGGAGTGCGAGACCAGCATAGTTTACAAATGCATGCGCTCATATAAGTTGTATACGCAAGTGAAACAAATGCGCGGACATGCAACCTGCTTGCATGGCTTGGGATTCTGAACAGTCGCTCGGGGGCCTGCAGATGCATATGCAGATTAACCACGGATCATCTTCTGCCATGTTTTTACTCATTGAGCTGTAACCGGTATCATCCATTCTGTGACTCGGTTCCTTTTGCGCTCACGCGAAATGCTACTTACCATACATCGGCTAGTCCCAACTCGAAGGTGTGTCAACTCGCAACTAAACATTTGGCGTGCAACGGTCCGTCTGTAAAATAGGTCAGTGAGCATACGGCCGAGCCACATGTTGTCTTCTCGCACAGCTACTTTCCAGCCGATCTACGATCTCCTTGTGGGTGGTCTCAAATATGTGCTGACATGGGTATCAGAACAGTTATTTACCGTAATGTCATCCTGCGTGTGGTAATCCCTACTGGGAACAGAGGTAAGATGATCAGCCGTGTATAGTAGTGCATGAATCAAGAACTTTCTATCAAGTCGCAGTGCTGGGGGCCTTTTTTCGCTTTTTGGCACACGAAACGGAACGCTCGTTAAGCGGAAGCTTGTTTTGTCTCTGGATCTTGTCCTGACTTCTGCGCTAAACAGGCGACGTCCTCGTAAACCATTTTGTGTACCGAGTGACATATGCTCGATTTCCCATTCTCTCTGTTTGTGGACCATCAGGCGTAAGCACTTAATAGTCCGGCACAATGAACTTTGTCAGTTTTCAACCTCAACGCATTACCGAAGCGTGCATGTTGGTAACTTTACCTTTGTTAGCCAAGTAGTAGCAGCACAAATCAGCGAAAGCAACTGGCGTTCAGTAAATCCGCTTAACTCAACTAGGTTGAAGATGGGAAGTGTATGCAATCTCGATTTCGATACTCGACACATGTACTCACATACAGTCCAACCTGCCATGGCGACCAGCCAAAAAACATCCCCAACGTTTTCTCCTATGAGTAATATCTCTGTGCATGAACTTGTTTCTGGCGACCACTTTTGTCCGTGCTTTGAGTGGTCACCCTAGACAGCTTTGACTGTATTGTTAACAACGGTACTTTCCTATGGGCTTGACTTCTATAGGACGAAGGACCCCCTATTCTACCGTGCTGGTTCTCATTAATGGTTTTACTGATCCTCTTGCAGTTGTGCACTCTACCATCGATACTAAACAGCCGAGTAGCCTTTCATGTCTTATCTGGGCCGTGCCCATCTTGTCCTCTTATCCTGTTTCACTTTTTTCATCTCATCGAAACTAGTCCTTTGTCTGCCTTTCTGCACTGGCCTACATGAGCTAAAGTCCTGTGGGAACGACTAATTTCTGTAACTTCCGGTGCTCTGTTTTACTCCGTATTTGTCCTTTTTCTCAGACCAACGAAGGCTGCACAACATATTTTTGCGCTACATGTTTTTTTCATTTTTATTTCTGTTCCCTAGAATGAGGTGAACGCAATCAAATGGGATCCAAATGGCCGGCTCCTCGCCTCATGTTCCGATGACATGACCTTGAAGGTGTGGGATATGCATCATGAACACTGTGTCCACGATCTCAAAGGACATACGAAGGAAATCTATACTATCAAGTGGAGCCCCACTGGCCCCGGTACAACCTACCCGAACGCTGCCCTGTGTTTGGCCAGGTTAGTGTATCTTGTTTTTCGCTCTTCGGGCATTTATTTGTTCCCATTCGTTTTGATTAGTCCACGGTTTTGAAAACAAAAACGCTAACTTGATTCTTCATGCACATGACCTTATGATCAGGTCGTTTGCGTTTGGAATTCTTCATCATAACTGGCTAGATGATGTGCTTCAATCGTGCAAGGCTCTGTCCATCTCATTGTTTTGGTCGATTCATACAGCGTTGGTTTTAATGCTTCAAAAAATCCACCTTTCTAAACACACGCTTTTCTACATCTATCAATTGAGACGCTGTACGCCCTTGCTCAACAGTCTAATCAACTTTCGCTTTTTGTCATTCTTATCGTGTTTCGCTCTTTAAGGATTTTTTGAATTGAAATGTTACGCAAATGGCACACGCTAATTATGATGTTTAATCATATTGTAAATTGTATAATCACCTTGATGAGCAGAGAATACAATTCTAAGTGCGTCCCAGTGTATAGGGTACATCTGTTTTTTCTTGTAGCTGGTCATCCACTATATATTTAGTGCATTGCGCTCATTAATCTGGAGGTGTTAAATAGGCAACTACAATTACTCATTATCAATACACACCTCAACGGTGCCGCAGTCCAAGAAGGCAAGATACAAAAAACTACACCAAAAAATTTCAAATCCAGATAATGTACTGTTAAGTATTATATTATGTAATTCGTATGAGATCGGAATTGGAGGGGAATCTAAAAGGGAGGGGGTGGACATGAAACACAACACAAACGCCACTGGGGCCTGCTCTTCGCCATATAAGCACGTGTGTTTAACCAAACATGTTCATCATTTGATTGCTCGCTGAGTTCGGCAGCAGGTTGACTGCAAACGTTTCGTCACCACTCGAGGTGACATCGTCAGTGCGCGTGTATTTAGCCGAGTGGCGCTTACGAAGCATCATTGTGTGTCAGTGATCGATCTCCTAGCCGCTAGTCTGAGTTTGGATTGTTCGATGAGCACATGACCATAGAAATCGATCTCTGATTCTCACCTCGTAGTGTACGCGCGTGTGACTCTTCGCTTGTCCTCGTTTGATACAGTAGTCTAGCGCTCTGTTCCGTTAGATTTCTTCTGTTACTTCGGGGATCTTTCATCCGTAGTGCTGTATATCCAGCATCTATTTCGACGTGTCGGTTTATTGAACTGTCGGTAGAATACCATGCTTCCAAGAATTCTCTAGCTTGCCTTGCAGTCAACCTGCCGAGCTCAGCGAACAATCAGACAACCAACTGAACACCCTGAGCTACCAACATCTGCTTCTATATCGCGCGTGTTCATCATCCTTCGGACCCCGGCTAAGCAATCGCGATGCACCAACCGACGCCAACTTCGAAGTGAGAGTTTTCATTTCCCTCGACCAAGTCATTGCTTGTCGTCATTGCTTGCCGCACCCCCGGCGCGCAGGAGCCGGTGGGCTGGCATGCGCAACGCATTTCCCAACCATCAGAGCCGGATACGTGACATAATGATACTGAATGGTTCACTCGCTCTTCCTGCACCAAATACGCGACGCCGAACACATTCATTGCTCACGCGGTGTTCCCACCGGACATGAGCTAAGCTAACTAATCTTGCTCTGGACGGATTCTGAATGGGACAGCTGTTGATCGTGTTTGCCTATCTCTATTTTACTATTTGAGCAGTGGTGTAGTGAAGCGCCCAAAAATTTCTGATATTTTAATTTTCTCTTCCTTTCATACTTGCTACTGCTTGAATTGTACCGGTGAAAGGTTATTTTTCGAAGCACGCACTTTTAGCATAATTAACTGTAGCGCAGCCTGATCTTTGTGAGTGTATTTGGCTTCCCTGTATAATTTGGCACTGTTCGCTCCATTTCGAAAACGTTCAGGATTTAGTACTCTGACTAGTGCCATTACGGTATTAGACCCTTCGTTTGTCATCTGGGACTTTACCTCAGACGTTGAGGTCATCCGGAAAATTTGTTCAACCCATTCAATCCACTGCAAAGCACGTAACATTCACCTGCACTGTATTTGCTCTCCCTCTCTAAGCGTATCACAATCACTTGTTGGTTCAGTTGTGAAATTGTTAACATCCCTGTAATGGTGCCATCTTGTTGGAGAGAGTCAGTAACTGTGCCTTGTTTCAGGAAAGGTTCGTATGCCTCATGGGCTAGTCACAGAGAGATCAGTCTGGCATCGGTTGCTTCCAAAATACTAGCACCCGTCATACTCCCCAATCTAGCCCTAACGCGTGGAGCTACAAGGGGGTGCAGGCTGGTTTTTGCCTCAGTCGGGATGTGTAGCTCAGTTCCTCGAGCATCGCCATATTTACCACAGACCCACCATCATCGCTTTTCCAAAACATTCGGTCTGCATTCAACTCTTTAGACCCATCTGCTTTGTGGCGAATCCTGCTACAGAATGGAGTTCGCGTAAACTATGGCACTATAACTCGGGCACTATGCCTCCATACTTAAGGCAGGGTGAGAGCCTACGGCAAGCTTTCTGCACTCTTCCTGCTACTAATCGTGTGTGACAAGGATGCTCTGTGTCTCCGTTTCTTTTCAACTTTGCAATCGAAGATGTGCTCTTAGCAGCGTTAGAAGTTTTGTACCATTTCAGCACCAAACTCCGCACAAGTCATCTCGCAGCCTTTTTGGATTACTGTGACGACTTTCATGATATGCAACAGTTCCTTGACCGGCCGGTGGTTGTGATTTTCTCCTTCCAACTGTGGACTACTGTTACAGGATTCTTACGCAGTCATTCCTCAGCTCACAGTCAGATGTCCACAGCTCGAAAACATGCATAGTTTTGTTTATCCAGGGAGCAGCACTTCTACCAACTGCGCTATTTGGCAGCAAGTATCCCTTCATGTCTGGAAAACCCGGTCGCTTTTTGCCAACTTGAGGCATTTATGGCGTCGTTGCGATATTTTGCTTTCCTTACATGCTTGGTCTGCAATGCCAGGGTACGCGCAGTATCATTGTATGGATGCGAATCCCGGCTTATCTGTGTTAATGACATGCATTGGCTTTCGGCCTTTGATAGTGGCTGTTTGCGGGGGATTATCGGTGTATGGTGGCAACATAGGGTGTGCAGTGGTGATGTCAGACACAGCATCTTGGGCAAGACGGATCTTCCTCTCTGTGAGCTTGTTCTTCTGCGACAGTTGTGATGGGTTAGTCACGCCCATCGCATACTTAACGAGCGTTTTAATACACCCCGCTCTATTTGCGCTCGCATGACGGCATTGGAAGAGTGTGCATGGAGGCTTGCCGATCATTTAGCAACAAAGCTTAAACTCATTTACATCTTGTCTAAACATTACTGGCCCTATGAGTCTGCTCGGTTAGGGACCCAATGAGGAAGGATGCCAGACTTACAGCACTCGACGACAAACCGATTGCAATGGAGATAATGTGTTAAGGTCTGTCTACCGCATGCGGTTCCGGTTTTTGCAGAGCTCCAATTTTGTGAAAATGCTAACCTGCAAACACAATACCAAGAGCCTGCTTTACAATTTGGCTATAGTTTCTACCCCAATCAGCGAACTAGCGCTGTGCGCGACCGGCTCCTCTTATCATTCTGGAAATGTGTCCTAGGAGACTGCACAGACTCGTAACTGGATGCATCCGATGCCACGATAATTGACAGCTTTTGGTCGTAGCGCTTTATCATCAGCTCTAAACTTAGCAACGTTCTGATCTTATGGAAGGCTTTTTGACATTTGCTGCTCCAGATCCAAGAAACATTTTTCATTAACAACCGGTTAAAGGGGGGGGTCCACAGGGGTCATGCTGGACGGTAGATAGGAAACATAAGGTTACCACGTCCTTAGGTGGACGCATGCTCTTGATCCTTTTGAGGTTTGCCAGATCTTATCGTCGCCCATTTTGATAGTTGATAAAATCAAGATACTTAATGGACGTTATGAAAACCTCACACTTGTCCACTCTCAAACGAAATTCATACTCTTTTATTCTGCGAAGCACATGTTCCGTTCGCTGGTGCGATTCCTGCGAGTTATATCCCGTTGTGATTACATCGTCCAGATGCTGTAGCATCATGTCCATGATCAGCTGCAAAAAGCCTGGACTGACTTGACATCAAATGACAGCCGAGTATACTGGCATAGTACTCGATGCGTGTTTATCGTCAGCAACTCCCATGATTCTTCCGACATTTCGACCTGAAAATACGCGTCAGAAAGGTCCAGTTTGGCAAAACACTTGTCATCGCTTAAACTTTCAATAAGTTTCTCAGGTGGGGATAATGGGCACTTGTGGTCTTTTAGCTAAGCACACAAGTTGTTTCTAGTTTTATGTAGTCATAAGGGGAGCATAATTGACGAGTTGGTTTGAACTACAGACGAAAGGGTCTTATACGGTTATTCTCCTCTTTCAGCTCGTCTTAACTGCGACTCCTACTCCAGTTCTCCTACGAAAGTGCCATCCATCTATTCATTGTGTCCGCTGCACGATTGCACTAGATGTGCGGAGCCATATCTGAACGTGACTGTTCCTTTTTGTAAGCATATTGTCCTCGGCAGTTCGTTTTAACTTTCCGCTTGCTTCAGCAGGAATACCGCAGTTCGGATTGTTACTAATCGGTGTTAATAATAATGTGAAAGTAAGGAATTAGCCTCCGATTTCAGATGCATCGACGTGGTAGAGACGAACATCCGTTGAGAACGTGTGTGGGCGCGTCATTTGCTTTTTTTTGCTGCAATAAACTTAAATCGCCACTATTCCGCCGGCTTGTAACGGCTTATAAAGTTTACCCTATAAAATGAACTGGGTATGCACCTTATATTCTATCTTTTGCGTGTTGTGTGACATCTCGTATGTACTTCCTGGCTCTACCTCTTACGGGAATGTATTGCTTCAATTATAAGCGAACCAGTGTTCCTTCCAAAACAACCTAAACCGCCGGAGCTAATTGTAAGTAGCCCAGCATCTACGCCCTGCTTGTCTTGAAGAAACAAATTCTCATCCCGGTCGCAGTTATTGAGGCTTGTTGAATCCGGGGCCCATCAACAATGTCACATATGCACGTCGCAATATATACCTTGTCGATGAACCACCGGACAACCCCTTAGCAATGATTACATAACAAAGGTATTTTCAGATATATGACATTGTGTCTCAATTCAGGAACGTTGTTTTCATGGAATCTATCTTGAACTCATTTAGGAGGCTTGTGCTAGGCCAAGGACAATGCTCTCCAAACAATTTCTCACGGTCTACACTACAACAAGACCTGCACCGTCTACTTTTGAAGGATGTTCAAACGAGCCGTCCCCGTTAGCTGTCTCAGGCTCTCACAACGCACTTTGACTATGACACTCAGGGAATTTAGATAAACCTAGATTTCGTGCTCCCTCTGAATCTTTCCATTATTTCATTTGTTCCTAGCAATTCATCTTTACTCAACATTCGTATTCCTTTGCCTGATATTGATAAGGTAAGAACCAAGCATTTGCACAGTGACAGGCTGGTTTCATAATCACTGTCCTCTCTTGCCACGTCGAATGCAATGTTTTCTCATGGCCACATCGTCCAGTTCTCTTCATGTTTCCTATCGCTGGCACCGTTGTTCCTCTACCCACTCCGTTTCAAACATCACTGTTCTGCCTAGTTCTGGTTATCGTCGATGTTAGTGTACCGTCACAGTGTCCTTTTGGCTAACCTGTCTATCCACCATACTGCGCCTTTATCGATTTTGGTTATTCCCCCATTTCCGATTTCGCCATCGCCTAGTTCTCGCGTGCGCTAGCCCACAGCCTGTTTCTCACATTGAACGCCAGACACGCTGCATACCAACACTCGAACGCTGTGTCAGTTCACTCGCCTGTCCGACACACCTAGGCAATTTCCGTTACTGTTTAGGTAGATGACCGTGACAATTGCTGCATCAGTTATAGATCGGATTCCTGATCGATTTATGGCTACCGGGTATTTACCGCGAAACGAAACTCTTTTGGGCTTTCCATCCTCTTACGTTACAGGACTGGAAAAACGCTCTCTGGAGTGCTTGTTTTCGAGGCGTGTTGGATTTAATGCGCTGAGTCTGTTTGCATTTTCCTGCTGGTCCCGTTTCCCTACACATTGGTTACTATTTCGTGGTTATAACCTGTATACTTTCTTACTCTACTTACCAGGGTGCTGCCCCTTGCAGTTCCCTTCTTTTCAAACAAATGTTGGTATACTCTATTAGTGAGAGTGTTTGTGCACATGCCCCCCGTCAATCGTGCCTTATTTCTTTCATTCCCTGATCCAGTGCTAGCTTCGATTCCACCGTACGATTATGGGACGTGGAGACTGGTAAATGTCAGCGCATCCTTTCAAAGCACAGCGAGCCGGTGTATAGTGTCGCTTTTAGCCCAGATGGGCGATTGCTAGCCACGGGGTCGTTCGATCAGTGGGTTCATATATGGAACGTTGGAGTAAGTTTCTTATTGTAGGTTTCACTTTCTCATGTTTTTCCTGTTTATTCGTCTCCACTGAATCTTGGCTATTCAAATCTCCAAACCTGTATGGGGCATCCGCACGTGGCCTGTATCGCCAACATCAGGTGTTTGCTTTAGTTCCCTCCCAGTCCCTTGCCCACGAAGAACATTTACCCATCACTGTCCACTTGGCTCTGCATCTTATTATCTCAATTTTTGCGCTGGTGTGACGGATTTAGCAAAGGGACTAGGTAATGTTCGCTTTTTCAGAATCACATCCACCGGTCTTAAGTAGCCATGGGTCCTCGCTGACGCGATTCTCTACCGTCAATGAGACCACTGAACATAGCTGCTAATCAAATGACCGTTCAGTTGATTTAACCAGTCCAACTTGTGTCTATTCTTTTCTGACACACCGGTCCTTTTACATCGGTGCTCCTCCGTTGCGTTCGAACATCAGTAGTCTTACGTCAGTATTTCTTGCTATTACCTGGTCACTGTGCTTCCACCTCTTAGTAACCTCGACCTTTGTGATAATTGGGTTAGAAGAGGGGCATATGCCACCTTGCATTGTTAAGCGCTCCTTCATGATCAAGACAGTTCACCTTGCAGCCAAAATATAACTGTCACCACCTGAAGATAAAGCGAGATCAAGCCGACTGCTTTCTTGCGGACAGCACTTGAAAATCACCCCCTTTCATACAAATAATTTGGTGATACACAGACCTCAAATAATCACCGAGTTCCATCCCCTGCATTTCGTATCCAGCAGACAAATACCATTCTCTTTAACGTACTTTGAGGCCACATAGCATATATGCGACTTATCAACTAATGCTTCTCAATTTAACGGATATGATTGGTCTCCACACTGTACTTTAACCCCGTACTTCATCGATGTGGTCTCCATGGTGTCACCAAATACAGACTGCTCCGTGTGCAGCAGTACACCAGGAATTCTCAGATATGTCTCATCGTCGACCTTCGTCAGAGATTTTGAGATCATAGAAATGGACTATCCCTTCGACACCAGGGATCTCACTGGTTAATTAAGACCTAGTTTCCACAATACGTGAACACATTTCAGCTGCCACCAACTTACCGTCTCTGATTCAGCCGCCACGGATATGTGAATCAAGGAGCCCCGTCGGCCGTTGGCCGAGTGGTTTGCACACCTAGTTTGTAACCATAAGGTCACCGGTTCGAATCCACGTAGGTATGGGCAACCTCACGGTATACTCAGCCCGCGCACGACTCGTGGTGGTTGTGTGGCAATGAAGCGCCGTTACGGCGTACAGCTTGCGATTTTTTTACAGTCTCCAGTCTCTTGTTGCTAAGGCTTATGGAGGGTGGCAGCAACCGTATAGATGCCTTTGGCATATATCAAAGAATAGGACCATTCCATAGTTTATCGATAGTCTACTACGCTGCATATCGATCGTCAATCGTCACTGTAATATCCAGCTTCCTGTCGGGTATCCAAAAACCCTCTGTGATGAACTCGCCATGTAAGTTGGTTTTTTGGGAGATAAGTAAACAAACCATGGATAAATTCACTTGTTGTCGGAAACACGTCTGACAACTCACTGCAGATTCTGTTATGATTTGAGGTGTTCGAGTGTGACACGAGCTATTTGCTCGTATGCTTACTGGAAGCACGTCAAACAGAATGCGGCTGCTATACTCGTATCTCCGCATTTAACTGAAACGAACTTTTCCGGTCCTTTTCGAATAGATTATTTGAATCTCCACGCTGGACATCTGCATTGTCTTGAACTAGCGAAGACAAAAGAGAATCCGAACCTGCTTTTTAACTTCGGATGGTGAACTTAGGATAACTGATCATAGAGCGATCTACGTCCCAGAGACATGAAGCCAACTCCACTGGCACTCAAACGGCCAGCCTATACTTTCTATAACTGAAGACTCCAGTGCTCTCCGTCTAAGTCCTACTGCTTTCCGAATTCCTCAGGCTAGCGACTTGGGTTAGTTGAAAGGCGCTGCCGTAGTCAATCCTCGCTTCCATGTCCACCCAATCCCTTGCCTTATGAGCTCTTCATGCTTCTCTGGCAGCTCCTGTACATCTATCTGGTTCCCCGTTGGGTTGCATTGTGTTCTGTCCCTACAGGTGAACGATTCCAGAATGCTCACTAATCTTTCGTATATCCAGCTTCGTGTGCGATCACGGTTTGCAATATTGTAAGCATAACTTCAGACACCGTGATTGGTAGTCTAGCCCATGTTTCGCGCTGATAATCAGCATCTTCGGGGTAGGTAGGTCAATGTCTTGCATATGTGTGTGGCGAAGTCCGTTTCCAGATTTACCTGTCACAGGACGCCTGCGCCTACTGAGATGTCTTATGTAGGTTTCACTGCACCACTCATAGTACCCAAACTATATTCCTGGTCTAAATTCGATGGCATAGCACTGGGAAGCACGTGGATGGTAGCCGCGAGTTATTCGGATCCAGCTCACAATGTAATCGTGCACATCATCCTTATGGCATTCGGAAATCATCCATACCAGGCGTTCACAGGGCAGTGACAGTCGAAGCCCGTTCCATATTGAATGGAACCACTCTGAGTCTTGGCATCGTCTCAAACACTGCATCCCGTCTCCTTCAGCAACGATTAACGGTAATCGAGATGACAGTTTTCACCCCGTATACAGCTCGTCAACGTTCGCATTAGATGCAATCTGGTCCAGGGTATTAATCAAATAAGACATTCAAACATGTGACAACAGAACTACTAACATGTGCAGTCCAATTGCAGCGACGATGTAGCACACTTGTCACGACTGCCACATTGCTGATCTTGTATAGTGAATGGGACTGGAAGCAATGCATTCTATATCGTTCTCTCGTGGCCGTGGTGAAGAATAACCACGTTGGTGACCAACCAACCGGCCGTGGCATGCGCAACCTCGTGCTACAACCCGACGTTTGTTCGCGGCAAACTCTCCTTGATCATGTCCAGGTGGCACAGCTTTGGTATGTACAAGCTTCGCTTCCCTGCACTTAGTTGGCCGTATCGCAAGTGCTTCGGTATCCTCGTCGCATTCCTACGGCAGACATATCCGAGCCATTATAGGTACCTCAATACCATTATGCAAAATCTTTTGTACATGCCGCTTCTACGAAGCACTTTCGTGTCAACGACTCTGTAACACCAACGAATACGCAGTATCCGACGCAGGCATTTCTGATGAAATCACTCCAGCTACCCAATACTCTTCTAGTACAGCGTTCATAATTCGCCTCCGTGGAAGAGAACCATGACTACAACTAACGTATATGTCATCAGCTTAATTCCGAAGGTATGCTTCTGATTCGTCCAAGCCTGATCTTTCAGCTTGCCAAAAGTCACGCACACTTTCACGTCGTTGCACAGCCTGTTGACAGCGTGCTTCAGGAATAGGAGACTTTTGATTAACACTGAACATAGAGATCTCAAATGTATACATCTGTGTTGCTCCATCGATATTTTATCGGGCGCGCACGCAGAATGTCATTTAATACCGCGCACTGTAAGCGCAGTTCGGCTGTTTGATCCTTTAGTCAAGTGTCACGCGCTCTTGGAATTTGTACGTCACAAACTAGGCCTCGAAAACTTCTTGAATTCCGACACAGATTTCGCTTTGAGTATTGTCTCGGGCAAACTGCTCCAATTTTTCAGCAGGACACTTGAAGTATGGGTGAACTACCCGCTTCGTGTCTAGTACCACAAGCTTGTATCGGTGCCCGCGAGTGTTGCTTGATGCGCGCACATAAAGAGAAGCCATCTCGGCATTGGGAAGTCACGCAGAACCAATATCCGATGCTTCTTTATGAGGTTCGCTCCAAACCAAAAATACGACAGGCTGTACACGGGTGATCGAACATTGGGCAAGTGAACCTTATTCGATCATTGCTCTTATGATGGAAGTGAAAAGTGGCAATCTCTTCAGACGAAGTGCTGAAGCTACTTTTGAGCAGTCGATTTCCGTGCAGCGTGCTCGTTTTTTCCAAAGACTTCAAATTTCAGTTTGAGTATGCACCTTGATCCTTCACCGAGACTTCGGGATGCAGCCGGTCAGAGTGTACGTAAGCCCACCACCACTCATCTCCAAGCTCATAAATAACGACTTGACTGAGCTGATCGGCAGATCGATCTCTTCGAACCACGTGGACATGCGGTCGAGATCACACTGAAGTATGTTGTAGTCACCGTGCACATCAATTACTCTCCACCTCTTGTGGTCGTGTGAAAACATGTCACAAGGCGACCGAGGAAGCTAAGGTAATTCCTTGACGTGGATCAGGAACAAAATAAGCCTCAGTACTGTACTTTGGAGCACACTACTAGTGGTAGGATACCAGTCGGTTAGATGATCATCCACCTGTACCCTCCACTTCCGCTCAATAAGGAAATAGCTGCTCCACTTGTTTTGTCAGCCACCAACGCCTCATCCTCTACTTGTGTAGGAGGACCTCATGGTTCGCTTTGTCGAACGCGTCACCATCAAGTTGGTGGTGAACAAGCGACCTTTCTTGAAACCGTGTTGTGCAGGCGTCATGAGGTTTTTCTTTTAGGAGGAGGACCACTTAGGGAACCAAACACACATACCTAAAATCGGATGCTTAACCCAGAAATCCGCAAGAAAATACTATTACTGGATCATAAGTGTGTTGCAGAACAGCCTACTTCCATCAATGGTTATTAAAAACTGACGAACGAACAACGTTCAGGAAGGTCAACCACACCATATACGTACCACTGGCATGCGCCATGTTTTTGCCCTGTCCCTTCTGGCGAAGGTCCTCTTCTTATCAACCAATCAGAGCGACCTTTTGGACCATAGCACTTTCGATTCCAGCAGCTGCAGCAGACCTTTCTTCACGATCTCGAGCATCTTGGCCAAAACTGTCTTCAGACAGTTGGCTAGTATTTTACCACCCTTCGTTACCGAGCATTTCCATTCGCTCCGCAATGCACTCGGACAGCGACCTGTTGAAATGGTCGGTGACGGAAGGTGAGGTGATAGCCGTTTGGAACTTACTAATCAACGGTGGAAGTCGTCAGAACTAGCAGGTTCCGGGCCGTCCAGACTGGCGAGTTGATTAAGTCCGTCTTCTCCACTGTCGTGTTTGGTTGGGTTTGCAAAAGTCAAACAGATGCATGGCCATTTGCATTTATGGAAGCGAAGTGCTCAGCCAGTGCGAACGCATGCTCACTGCTCGAAGTTAGGAGCTATCCGTCGGAGTCCACTACAACTGCTTGGAGGTTTCAGGCTTTACTGCAACTGCATGCTGCTCTCGGAACTACCGACACTCATCCTTTCGCGCGATCGCACAAATTCAGTTGTCTCTTGTACCATTAGTACTCGTCGGCAGAGCCAGACTGAGTGAATTTATTCCATAGTACGCTTCGCCGTCGAGCCAATCGACCACACTCCTTGTCGATTCAATGTGACTTCGCTACTCCAGCTTTCCGATATTCCAGGGTGACGGATCGATGGAACAATGGTGTATTACGGATGAAATAGCAATGAGAATTTGGAAAACATAACACCATAAAAGTGTTTTGCTGGATTAACCATGGTGCTCTCATTAGAACATGCATAAAAGAGCCGATGTTCGTCAGGTAATATGTATAAATCCAACGAGTTAGAATTTCGAAAACACACCGTTTAGTTTCGTTAAATAGCCTCCGGTTGACACAAGCCATGAAACGAACTTCGAGTTTGAATTTGATTCGTCAAATCGTTTTTTCAACATCGTTAGATTGGATACAGAGACAGCCTAAGTTAGGAAAGCGCCCTACGGCTGAGAAGAAACGGCAGTATTCCAGCAGGCTATACTGTATTGTCAGCTTTAACTGATGATCTCTCAGGTCGGTATCGTAGTTCATTTTCAGGAGCGAACAGTTACGCACCTATCGTTGCTTATGCAACCGCCAAGGTAGTTGAATGGTTCAACTACCTCGAGTTCTTGGCTATCATGGGTCAAACGGTTATCAAATAGCTGGGGGTCCTGCAATAACACTACACCTTGCAATTACGAAGCGCATACCAACTCCAGAGAGGTTATTCAGAGTTGATTGGGTCGCTCCAATATTATCGTCCGCATCATCTTCAATATTGCCAAGTATTCCACCATAGTGCCCTAGCGCCCGCGTCGTGAGATTCTGCATATCGACCTTGAACAAAAATGGGGAAGTTGGACAGCGCTGACGAACGCCACTTATTGTCGGGAAGATATCCGACAGATCACCGTAGACCCTGACGCGGTCTTCGGTGTTCGAACATATAGGGCATGTAGATTGCTTGCATATTCATGAGAACATTTCCCGTACAAATATTTCGAGCAGAACGGATGGGCCGAGTGAATGGAACGCACTCTTGAAGTCGAGGAACACATGTATTGTCGGTCTACTAAACATGTACTGCTGCTCTAGCAACTACCGCCGTGTGATGATGCGATCTTTATAATCCAGTCCTTGGTGGAAACCTGATTGCTCCTCCCTAATCCGAGATTCCCGTTCCGCAGTGAGGCGACGGACAAGAATTGGGGCTAATAATTTTGTCAGCAGCGGCTTTACGCAAATACCACTGTGGTTAGGACAGTCAGTGCAATTGTACACTGCTGCTATGATCGATTCACTCCTGTTATTTAGGATGGCCTCTTCCTTCCAGACCTGTTCGAACAGGGAGGTCAGTGGTTTGCAGAGAGTCTCACAACCATCCTTAAGTAGTGCGGGTGGAAGGGAATCCGGATCACCAGCTCAGAAACTTGTTAGGACTGTGATCACGTTTAGAGCCCTTTGCATTTGATAGATCAAGTTGGCTAACGACATGGTTGTGCCTGCACCTTCTGAGCAGGAGGACGTCCAGCAGCGATGAGCCAACTAAACTGCGATCGTGAGTGCTCTACTCAACGAGCTGTGCGGCGCTTCTAGTTGTGAATTCCGGCACTCGCGCATGGTCTGATTGTCTCAGCCACGTTTGGTTTTCCGAGACCAGTAGTGCGGATCAGTTGGAAAAGCTTGTGCTGATTGCCCATGGATCCTAACCCCCCCCCTATTACTTGAGCGCTACTAATGCACCAGACGACCTTGTCAGCACCCAGGCTCCGGTTTAGTTTGCGCCTAATGGCTTCTCTAGTACCATTGTTCTCACAGCTAGTCAGGAGTTTTCTTTTGGATTCCAACAGATTCACCGACCTCTTGTATATCTATGGGCGGTGCGGTGACGATTGATAGTGCCGCAAGCAGACTCCTATATCATGCATTGCGTTCGAGATTCTATTCCCCTAAATCTCAGGATCACTAGGATAATAAATCGAAAGTTCGGTGCGCAGGGCATCCTGGTAGGCTTGTCTGATCGCTTTAGCTTCTCAGTTGCTGTTCGATTTTTACGTATTATTACATTTTATGACATCTCCGGACAGCCTTGCTGAATCGCACGTATTTTAAATCTGGTCGGCGGAAAGACGAATATACATAATTTGAGGTTTCATTCGACGCGTAAACCGGATAACAATATTTACTCTGTGCCTTATAATTTCGCAATAAGTACCACCAGGTGTTTGCCTCGCCATTACAAATGACGTACCGAACATTAGATGGCAAATCAATGAACTGATATAGCGATAATTGTAAAGCGACACCACGAACTGCACAGTAGACACGTGGTTACAATACACAAATTCCGACTCACTGCAGTGTTCGTGACGGACAGTATTCGCATGTCTTGATGGCACTATTCCTCATGACACACATCACTACTAACCAGGGTGGAGGCTAAGCAGCAACTTTTGTTTATCGGAGATTTGTCCATACAGCTGCATCTTCGCTCGCTTAAGGCGAACGAATTCATCCAGCACCATTCTTAGTGCCTCGCGGTTTACCGCGTGGGAAGCATTGGTGAAGTCAGCAAACATCTAGTGCAAATGCTCGATTTGTTCAAAGCACCTCCTTCGGCTGACGAGACGCTGATTCTATGTCGATTACACTGTGACCAGAACGAAATCAGCATTGCTCCTCACTCACATTTGGTTCAAGATCATGAGTGACGTGGTGGTTAAGCAGGTTTCGAGCAGTCACCTTTTCTACACAACTTAATGGATTGG
This sequence comes from Dicrocoelium dendriticum, assembly GCA_944474145.2. Lineage (NCBI taxonomy): Eukaryota > Metazoa > Platyhelminthes > Trematoda > Plagiorchiida > Dicrocoeliidae > Dicrocoelium > Dicrocoelium dendriticum. Next base: position 80,728,636 of record OX104065.1, on the reverse strand, counting down.
TCCAAACATGGTTGCTGATACATTGCTTGCATTCGTTGCCCTTGTTCAGTGGCAGCACAAAGACATCATCATAAATAAATTAACCGGTCGTCTACCAAGCCTTCCAAAATGAAACACAAGGACATTTTTCGGTTCAGTTGGCACCTGTTCTTCGAACCACATAGGTTCTCTTGAGCTATGCAGCGCTTGTAGCTTTGCAGACTTGCCGTTCCTCGGCACGTTTGGTGGTATTCCATCAGCACCGTCACATTTGCCTTTTCGCATATCAGTGAGTGCTCTCTGTGTTTCATGGAGTGTTGAAGTGTCGGCAAGATCGTTCTTCATATTTTGTTGTTGCGGCCCATGAAATGCATCAGTATAAATCCATGAATTGTTCATCAGACGATCACAGTGATTGCGCCACGTCTTCGTAATGTCTGCCGCAGCGTCCTCAGTACCTGCAATCTAGGTCCATACGCGGCCTTTAGATTGTCATAGAACTTACTTTGGCGGCGTTCGGCTTTTTACTCTATCTACTTCTCCTACCTCCTCCACCACGCGACGGAGCTCTCGAGTCAATCGCTATCGAGGTTTACGAAACTGGCTTTCGTTCTCAGAGTCGGCAATGTCCTTCACATGCGCATTAAACGCTGCATTTTCTTAACAACAATGCGCCATTGGTCGTACTATTGTCAGGTCACAGTGCGTGCGTGCGATCGTTTCCTCGACCGCGACGGTCACCTGCTCTTTCATGTAATACTGTGCGTCGTCGCCCAAGGAGGTAGTCAACACATTCTCCAGGTTCATCCACTTCCCAACAGTACTTAGGGAACGACCACTAAATTTACGCCGATTCACGGCAGGTGAGCAATACATGGATTTAAGAAAATGTACCATTTTCACTTTAAATTGGACGTCTTTGCAAAACAAAATGAACTTTTTACAAAACACTTTGGACACATTGGGTTCTTATGCGGAAAACCAGCAATTCACTAGCAAGCAATGAGGAGTAAGGCGACTAGAGGATGTTCAAACTACATAGTAGTCAGGCTAATACAACAGAATTGTGTAACCAGCGTGTACCACTGCAAACTCTTCTCTTGATCATAAACCTCGATCGTCTCGATCAAAGGCGGTGACTGAGTATCTCCCTATCTCCCCATATGTCTTCTCGTAGTTCATGTGCTTCTACATTTGCACATGGACCTGTGTGGCTATGTGACCACTGGAAAGTCAGTCTCCCCAATCGGTACGGGCGAAGATCACTGGCACAGTAAGAGATGCACCCGCACACGTGAGTGTTTTTGCTGTCGACGAACACAGGCTTAGTGAGCATCTCTTTCTGTGCCATCGATGTTCGCTTGTACCGGCTCAGCCTCGAATATGCGTTCTCTCGCTACTCGTCGTTCATTTTGATCGTTTCGTGAAGCACAAGGCCAACAAAGCTATTCTGTGTTTGATGGATTTGTGATAGCCTGCACTGATCCAATAATCGAGCAGCTGAATAGGTTCGCCCACACACCCATAGGAAATACGTGAAGGCCCGTAGAGTGACAAGGAACAACTGGGTTGCCGCCTACCTGCTTCATCATTTACAATCCAAGTGATCAAATTGGCCAACGTTTTATTCAGTGGGAATCGCGGTCCACATTGAGGTGGCGCACTGTAATCCATTCTCAAAACGCGTGCTTCACAACGTTAGGTAACATTTGTTTAAGTCATGATAGACTACGCGATTGGGGAGACTGACTTTCCAATGGTCACATAGCCACACAGGTCCATGTGTAAACTTAGAAGCACATGAACTACGAGAAGACAGATGGGGAGATAGGTAGATACTCAGTCACCGCCTTTGATCGAGACGACCGAAGTTCACGATCAAGAGAAGAGTTTGCAGTGGTACCCGCTGGTTACACAATTCTGTTGTATTAGCCTGACTACGATGTAGTTTGAACATCCTCTAGTCGCCTTACTCCTCATTGCTTGCTAATAAATTGCTGGTTTTTCGCTTAAAATCCATTGTGTCCAAAGTGGTTTGCAATTTGTCCAATTTTAAGTGAAAATGGTGGATATGTACAATTTGGTCCGCACCAAATTGGGCTCGGTTGCATAATCACCTCCATGCAGTACACATGTCGTGGGCACTTCGCGCACGTCACGCTGGCTTACGATCACATAGTCAAGCATGTGAGCGTGACCAAGTGGCAATATTACTCACGTCCAGTGGTAACTGTGTGTGGTCGTCAGGCCTTGAGCGGCGCTCGTTGAAAGCAAACCTCCACCGTCCCCATTGGCTGAATCAACGCAGTGCGGCTCCATTACGCCTGTCCACACCGCGCGCGCTGGAACCTCCCAGTAGAAGTAGTCGGTCGCTGCTCAACACGGGCCTTATCACGTATAGCACATGAGAATAAAACTGATCTTCCGTCTCATCCGGATAACAAATGGTTGCCAGCGCCGAAGGATCTAGCCAGTCGTGTTCGTGGTCCTTGCTCCATCAGCCCGTGATTCGAGAGCACCCGACCACGGTTTGCTTTGAAGTTTTTGCCCTCATACTTTAGGCCCAACTCCTTCGTTTAGCATTTTCTTTTGATTTCTTCATTTTTCTCCGAATGCAAAGAGAACTCGGCGAAGTGAACGATGAGCCGACATGCGTAGCATTTGTCGAGGCGTGTGCAGTGAGGGAATCCAACTCAGCGGTTGCATTCTGCCTGATTTGAAAATACTTCGACGATCGTCATCATTAATAATGTGAATTTGCTATTTTACACCGGTAATGCTTCGAATGCAGCGAAAATCAAAAAACATCCTGAAAACAACTTTACCGCGAACACCATAATTTCGCAACCATGGAGCAGGACTGCTTTTACCGTGCACCATAATCTTGACCCTACAAGAAGGACTTGAAATCGCGTCGACATCAGAGACGCGCTAATAAACTTCATTCGTTAAGCCGAAGTAAACTAATTTGTCTGCCATTTCCAAAGGGGGGTCAGAAAGGGGAAGGATAAGCGCAGCTCCTAGCCAATCCAACGGGGCGAAGGTCATCCCAAAATGTGCGACAGACATCTCCGACCTACGCTGTGCATTTTGGTCAACCCGCGAGAAACCGTAAATTACAGTGATATCATCTGCATACTCCAGATCGCGATGTCGATCCCCCAGATGAAACTTAATGTCCCTAAGTTTCTAATTGTCCAAAGTACTAGGGTATCGTTCATATCGAACTTGAACAGGAAGTGTGATCCAGAGCAACCCTGTCTCACACCACTAATGGTACTGAAGGGGACGAAGGTTCACCGCACACATTCACTTGGTTCGAAACTCTTGCATTAATGACTTGGAGAGTGCTAACATACTTCTCGGGCACTGTCTTTTGCAGAAGACAGTTCCAAAGTGTAACTCTGTCAAACGATCGTTTACCGGCCGAATGTTTGATGATGTCCAACTATCTCGCGGATCGTAAGGTCGATACAGCCCCGACCTGAGCGAAATCAAGCTTACTGTAAGGGTGTCTTGTTCGCGTACCAAACTGAGCCTCCTCAAAAGCAAGGCGGTTGGCACTTTAGACGCAACGCAAATGAAATTAATCCCTGGGGGATTATCGTTACCTTCTCTGACTGAGATGGCTTCTGTTGCACTGATAAGTTTCCTTGTACCAGGACATGGTTTTAGCTAAGGCACTTGGTCCCAATCGGTTCGTAGACATGGATGTTCCACTTCATATGAAACTGATGATGATGGACAGATTTACCACCGCTGAGTTGTCGGAGAAAGTTAGACAGCGCCTCGGTGCCCATTGTGTCTGTAGACAGTTCCACTTGGTAGCAATTTCTTGGTACAGTTTCAGCAGACATCCTTCTCTGTGCACCCTGATTTCGTCGATGACGTGCTGCTTAACTGAACTCCTGGAGGGCTTGAATTGCTTGCGACAGATATGACTCTCGGGTTGTCGCACATTGCGGTCTCGTACGGATTTCATTCTGGAAGGTGACTGAACTGAACGAGCTCCTTAGCCACAGAAGAAGCTCGGACACTGTAGTGCTGGCTGGGGATCTGAACGCTCAAGTTGGAAAATTATCTACGGATGAGCTGCATCTGGGGGGCCAACATGGTATAGGCTCCCGTAATGATAACGTTGAGCGATTACTTCATCTGTGTGAGGATGCTCGCTTATTTCTTGTGAGCACTAATTACAGACACAGCAGCCGCCGGAGGGTGACTTGGCGCCCACCAGCCTCGAACCAGCTATGGACGCAAATCGATCACGTTTCGATAAGTTACCGCTGGAGAGGCTGCGTCCAGAATTGTCGCTCGATTTGGAGCACAGGTGTGGACACTGACCATGCACTTACATGTGCTGACCTGCGGATGCGCTTTGGCGGACGTCCACGACGACGTGAGCGCATTGACACCAGCCAACTTGTGAAGCCAGCTGTTCTGAAAGCCTATCAAAGTACGCTGTCATGCGAGTTGAGTAAGCGCTCACGGGAGACAGTTGATGGTCACTGGTCTCATATTCACCAGACCTTACTAGCCGTAGGAAAATCCTCATGTGGTATATCTAATCACCAACATGGACATTGGGTCTCTTCACAGTCTCTGGAACTTATAGATGCTCGCCGGCATATTCCGGCTGGAAGCGAACACAATGAAACTCGCAAAGAGCTCCGGGCAAAACTCCGTGCTAGGCTGAAGCGAGATCGCGAATCCTGGTGGTCTCATCGTGCATCAGAGATGGAAATGGCCGCTGCCCTTGGTAACCATCATAAGTTATTCCATCTGATACGGGAAACGGGTAGCAGGAGACCTGGTGTTAGTGAAACAATTTGTGCCGAGAGTGGACAGCCTATACACAACTTGTGAAAACGCTTGGAGCGTTGGGCTGAGCACTTTGAAAGGCAATTTAATCGGTCGGAATGGTTAGATTTCTCGCCGGCCACTGATCGCCCCGCTCCCTGGGCTGTCCCTTTAGACCCACCCTCTCGCTCAGAAGTCGAACGTGAGATCGAGCTGTTGAAATTAAATAAAGCCGCTGGACCTGATGATCTTCCTCCAGCCCTCTTCAAATTCGGGAGACCTGCTCTTATGGGTGATTTACACGAGTTACTATTGAAACTGTGGGAGCAGGAAACTGTCCCAACCGGTTGGAGCCGCTCCGTCATAGTCCCAATTGTCAAGGGAGGCTCACGATCGGAATGCGGCAGCCATAGAGGAATCAGTCTGATCTCCATCGCCCCCAAATTGCTTGCCTCTGTCATCCTTCACAGACTGACTGGCATTTGTGAAAGCCAGCTTCGTGAAGAGCAATCCGGATTTCTTCGAGGTCGTGGCTGCATTGACCACATCTTCACCTTGCGTCAGTTGTTGGAGCACCGTCACGCATATTGACGGTCCACCGTAGTTGTGTTTCTGGACATCAAAGGTGCCTTCGATTCGGTGGATAGACTTGCACTTTGGGATTATCTACTCAGGAAAGGTGTACCTGAGAAGTATGTGAATATTATCCGAGCATTGTATGCGCATAGCTCGGGCAGAGTGAGGGCTTACGGCAAGTTGTCTTCACCCTTTAATATCTCCAGCGGTGTGAGACAAAGATGCCCGCTGTCACCTTTCCTCTTCAACTTTGCGGTTGACGTAGTCATGTTCACAGGACACGACTAAGAAGGTGTGGATCTGCTCCCAGGAGAACGACTTCTTGACTTAGAGTATGCTGATGATATTGCCCTGATCTGTGACAGCTTACAAACGTGTCAAGCGGCACTGGACAGATTAGCACTAGCTGTCCGTCACTTCGGGCTTTGCTTTGCGCCCTCGAAGTGCAAAGCGTTTCTCCAAGATTGGTCTGGACTGCCTCCTACGCTGACCGTTGGTGGGTATCAGCTAGAAGTCGTACAAAAATTCAACTACCTAGAAAGTTGTATCAGCGCCCGTGTGATTGAGGATGAGATCACGAACCGTATAGCAAAAGCCCGGGGCGCTTTTGCTAACCTTCGTCACTTATGGCGCCGGCGCGATATCACTCTTGCCCTGAAGGGTAGAGTGTACAATGCAGCAGTACGTTCGACCCTACTGTACGGTTGTGAAACCTGGCCGCTTAAAGCAGCGGACCTGAAGAGACTAGTTAGGTTCGACCACCTGTGCCTTCGTAATTTAGCTCACATCTGGTGGGAACACCGAGTTAGCAACGAACGTGTTCGACGCGTTGTTTACGGCACAGGAAAAGGAAATGAACCGCCCAGCACCGTCATTTCACGCATCAGGCTCCGATGGCTCGGCTACGTGTTACGCATGCCAGTCCACCGAGTCCTGCGACGTACGTTGTTTGCGCGCCGGGGGTGTGGATGGAAGAAGAGGAGGGGTGGCCAATCGATGGCTTGTTCGATAGGAATAAAGGCCCTCACTTCTGAGCTGGCCTTGGTTGGAACATCTCGGCTCCCTGGTTGGGGTCCGAAAGACGATGAACACGTTTGGTTGGACACACTTGTTGATATGGCTAGGAGCCGACCTCAGTGGCGTTCGTGCTGTGAGTTTCTTTGTCCCACTCCATCCCTCTTAGCCTCCCCCTCCAAGCACGATCTCATTATTTAGCCTTATATAATTTTGCATAGTAATTTTTTATTGATGCACAGTAGCCGGCTGGTAGCTTACCGGAACGATGCCCATCCGTTACCGATAGCTCAGCCGGATTGCAGCAGTTGCATTTTCTCTCTCCTTTTTTCTGTGTATTGCGGCACAGTAGCTGAGGTGTTCCCCACCTCTAGCTAACATGTATGATGATGATGATGATGATGGATGGTGACTCTCACTCCAATGATCGCATTTGGTTGAAGTCAGGTGTCCTGTCGTTACTACGTGTGCTAACTTAGTTGGCGTTATCAGCTAGGCTACACACAAACAGGTGTTCTCGAGAGACCAACTAAGATTCAGCTCTGAAGTTGCGAACCTGTTTTTCTCCAGTTTGGCACAGGAATTCAGATTAACATAGCATAGTATTTGCTTTTATGCTGTGATTCATTCAACTCTTTTTATCTGGAAATATATTTCTAAAATGATTCACTTTTGAAAATTTCAGTAGTATCCTTTTATGTGTACCTTCGTGGGATGCTTCGCTTCAATGTTCCATTCTACTTTCATTCTCTACCTCCTTCGTATCGATACGATTTAATTGGTCTGTGTTGGAAGCATACTTAGTGCGCCTGTTGTCATCCACATCATGATTGTCGGTACGTGAACACGCGTGCACATTGTCACGTGCTCTTGCTTACACTGCTTGGGCAGAACGTCACTGTCTTCTAAAGAAATATGTTTCACGTGTCATGATCGATCAGCTTAGTGTCATTTCTGCTTAGTTCATCACCACAGGATTATACGGTCAGGTTTCATAGATAATCCACTACGCCACCATGATGTTCTTCCAGATTCCGCCAGACGGACTTCGCTGTTACTCAATCGGTGTACCCACCATATATAAACAACACTGCACGAACGCCGGTGATAAACTATGATACGTTTCCTAATGTCCTTACTTCAAGGTTGTGGTGATGGCTTGTGCTTCATACCGCAGGGTTACAGACCTTACCCCTGGCTGACATTAATAGCTTGGCCGTTGTCTAAGCGAATGCCGTTGCTAAGCCTTGCACCCCATCCCGGTTTTGTGCATACAAATTGCGGTTGTCTGAAAGCCACAGCAGTCAGCTGGTTGTCTGACACACTGTTTCTCGCTCCGAAACAACTGGCTTTCAGCAAGTCACCACTTATGCGATATTCGATGTCGGGGATTGTGTTCACACTAATAAACGCACGTTACGGTGTGATAGTTCAGTTCAATTTAGCAGCTATGAGACGGGCACTAAAGTGCAATGGATTCAGTTGCCATGACTCAAGTCGCAAGAAAATCAACGTATACCAATTGTGAGAAAATGTGGAGGTGCATTAAACTAATCAGGATAGAATGAAACTTAACGGCTACATGCAACAAGTCAAGCGTTGGATCGCCACTGACTGTGTCATGTCTTATAGAGTCCCCAGCCCCTGGTATAGACCATGTCGAATCACCTATTCACCAACACTCAGCAACTTGACCAAGTTTTAGTCAATTTTTTCATCTCCTTATGCCACGTCATGAACTGACCACTTTCAGGTTTGACGCAGCGGCTACGTATAATGCACGCCGAGGAAGCCAGTCAACTTGCATGCGATGGGCATGGACTACCAAACGTTAACAGATGAGAATCAGCAAACACTCGACTGAGGCACCAGACGGTTTATTGCCAACAAATAACTGGTGGACCTCAGAATTGACTTCTGCACGTGAGCAATATTCGGCGAGCACTGGCTGATCACCTAATTTCTTCACTGTGTATTGACTCATACTGTAAGACCGGCCTTATCGAAGCGTTATACACCCTACCTTTCACTTACAGGCTGGTATCCTGCAGTATCCATAGATGGGTGAGTCCCAGAAAAACCACACGATCCTTGCTGATGCGCGAACCTCTGATTTGGCTATTAAGTTAAGGAAACAAAGTCACTACTCCAAGTGGCTGTTCTGTGATAGCCAGAATCGATGTCTGGTCAGATCAGTCTTAGAAAGACAATTTGCATTTTGAGGACGATGTGATTGGACCTTAATGTGGTGCGATAGTTTGCGTATTTCTTCGACCAATTGAGTTATACTGGGTAATGCTTCCGCGTCCCTTGAGAGCTACTCCTACTAGTTTGGTCAGTGGTTAGAGGTCAGTCAAACTCAGTCACCTGGTCCTCCAGCTTGGAGGTTGGAAATGGGATGACGCCCATTTCTGTAAAACTGTATCGCTGCCACGTCTTCGCTGCTTTGTGGACAGGCTTTTGAGCCAATGACTTTGTTTGAGCACCCTAATCGTTCTTCTGTCTTTGTCTGGGCCCTCTGACAGCCCACGTATAACCATGACTATTTCTTCAAACTTCAACTCCATCTTATATAGGCTGTCGCGCGGCTTTACAAGGGTCGCATTATCCGTTGCATATGGTATTGCTGACGCCTTCCCTCTTCCTTTGGGGCTTCCTTTCTTTTCCACTTGTTCCCATTACTTCCCTTCTGACTCCCATTACTGACCTTCTATAATTCCGTGCCTAATTAGCAGCAGCCGCATTGCCACTGTAGTTCTACCACCTGCAGCTATTTTCATGGCTCCTCATCCAGCCGACGCTTGTCAACAACAGTCCCTCAATCCCACCCTCTCTCGTTTCCCTGGTTACATACAGCGTTCTCACGCTAAGACGAATAGGTCAACAAACGGCACTAGCACACGCTTTGCGTATCCTGGCTATCGCCATGTGTTTGTGTCCAAAAATAGATTTGATGACTCTCACGTGATTGTTTAACTAACTGCACCCGATTCGCCATCCCGCTGTTGGCTGCACGCATCCGGAGACGCTGATGCGACAAGCACTGGTCAAGCTGAGGTAGACATCGTTCTCAGCTCCAAGGCTGATTGGTTGGATTCCTGTAAGCAGCCGTTTGTGTGCAGTTTGTTTGGCGACCTAAACTGGGGTTGATTCACGAGGTAGTACTAGCCACTGGTTTGTTTGTGGTTTTTGCTTGTGCTCCCGCCGACTGCAGTTCTGATGATGCCAATGTCACCTACTATCACGAATTGAACACGCTGCTTCACAGTGTTACCAGTTCGAGTATTGCTGTTATTGCAGTGGTTATGAATGCTCAAGTAGGTATTCGTTCTTCAAATGCTCAGCTTGGTGGCAAGTATGGACTTCAGCTGGATGGACAACGGCGAGTATCTTTTACAACTGAGTACGGAGCACCGATTGTTTCTTAGCAGCACCGTTTTCACGCACAGTAGGCGCCGAAATACCTCTTCGTGTTTCCCTATAGCTGATCGTGTTGCAATACTTTACATGTACGTGCCTCCATTCTGAATTGCCGCTCGTTCTTAAATACTTGCGTCGATTCTGCTCATATCTTAGTACGCTGTCGTTTTAACATTAGTAATAATAACAATAATAATCTATCAGCTGTATGCCGTAACGACGCTTTGCTGCCGTGCGACCACCACCAGTCGCACGCGGACTGAGTATAACGCGCGGACGCCCACCCCCACGCGGATTCGAACATGCGCCGCAAGATTACGTGACAAGCTCGTTACCTCTAGGCTACAGGCTGACTTTTCCCATGAACCATACCGAAAGTCGAACCAAACAACTCCTTCGATTGGGAGCTGTGACCTTATATAAATCTTCTGTCGGGCAAGCCTACCAGGATGCCCTGCGCACCGAACTTTCGATTTATTATCCTAGTGATCCTGAGATTTAGGGGAATAGAATCTCGAACGCAATGCATGATATAGGAGTCTGCTTGCGGCACTATCAATCGTCACCGCACCGCCCATAGATATACAAGAGGTCGGTGAATCTGTTGGAATCCAAAAGAAAACTCCTGACTAGCTGAGACTGAGACTGTATTTAAGAGCAAGTAGAAAGGTTTCTGTACAACTCTATCGAATTACGAAAAATCAAAATTTACTTGTGAATTATCAGCAGTTGTGTCTGGTCTGTTGATCGTTTATCCGTGTTCGGTTAGAAATTTGTACTAGCGTCATTATTTCCGGACATACAATGTATTCTTTTGGCACTGTATGTGCATCGTTTCACAAAAGCACAGGTTTCCAAAATAATCGTCGATACGGGTTTTAAAACACTTCACAGAATCGGCCTCTATTAATCCTTCTGGTAGTGTATTCCATAAGTTTACGATTCTTCGTTCGATACAAAGCTGATGTGATACTTTGTTCATGCTGGGGACCCTGAGTTTGAGAACAATGGTACTAGAGAAGCCATTAGGCGCAAACTAAACCGGAGCCTGGGTGCTGACAAGGTCGTCTGGTGCATTAGTAGCGCTCAAGTAATAGGGGGGGGTTAGGATCCATGGGCAATCAGCACAAGCTCTTCCAACTGATCCGCACTACTGGTCTCGGAAAACCAAACGTGGCTGAGACAATCAGACCATGCGCGAGTGCCGGAATTCACAACTAGAAGCGCCGCACAGCTCGTTGAGTAGAGCACTCACGATCGCAGTTTAGTTGGCTCATCGCTGCTGGACGTCCTCCTGCTCAGAAGGTGCAGGCACAACCATGTCGTTAGCCAACTTGATCTATCAAATGCAAAGGGCTCTAAACGTGATCACAGTCCTAACAAGTTTCTGAGCTGGTGATCCGGATTCCCTTCCACCCGCACTACTTAAGGATGGTTGTGAGACTCTCTGCAAACCACTGACCTCCCTGTTCGAACAGGTCTGGAAGGAAGAGGCCATCCTAAATAACAGGAGTGAATCGATCATAGCAGCAGTGTACAATTGCACTGACTGTCCTAACCACAGTGGTATTTGCGTAAAGCCGCTGCTGACAAAATTATTAGCCCCAATTCTTGTCCGTCGCTTCACTGCGGAACGGGAATCTCGGATTAGGGAGGAGCAATCAGGTTTCCACCAAGGACTGGATTATAAAGATCGCATCATCACACGGCGGTAGTTGCTAGAGCAGCAGTACATGTTTAGTAGACCGACAATAGATGTGTTCCTCGACTTCAAGAGTGTGTTCGATTCACTCGACCCATCCATTATGCTCGAAATATTTTCACGGAAAAATGTTTCCGTGAGATATGTAAACGTTCTATATGCCCTTTGTTCGAGCAACATTATATATATATATATATATATATATATATATATATATATATATATATATATATATAATAGTCAACGGCATCCGGTTTCGGATTTGCCTGTCACTGTAGCCAGCCACAAGATGCTTGCGCCTACATAGGGACCATGATTGGCTTGCGATGCACCACCCACAGCTCCATCCACCCACCCCATATCCAATGTAAACCCGAAGGAATAACATCGGATGGCATGTGAATGGGAGCCACGTTCCATCAACGGAGCCGGCCCACACTCCTTCACAGGCAAACACAAATACGCTGTATTTGGGGCATCAACCGCACACAAAGCGGTGGTTGGATCGTAGTCCGCTCCACACGGAGTGCATAGAACTACTCTTTGATCCTAACACGGCCACGAGGACCGTGCGCTCCGTCCTCTCCAGCAACGACCAACTGTCTCTTGGAGCCAGTATGGACCACGTAGTGGGTAACAGACACGTAGGCATCTTGTCAACATGCACATCAAGCGCAGCCACACCGGGGATATCAAGCAACAGCCAATCACTTGAAACGACAAGATAAATGAAATGGGGTAATGCATACAGATATAGAGGCATAGCTCTTGGTTAGATTTAGACGTTCAATGCCAGATAGTTAAAATGGTTAAAAATGTGGCACGTGAAACAATAAAAACTGTCCCTTTCTTCCTGCGGCACAGTGGCTGAAGTATGTTTCTTATCTTCAACTACTCTGCCGTGATGATGATGACGCGGCGACTATATCTCTTATCTGCTATTCTTTATGGTTTTGTTGGCTCTGTTAGACTGCTGATACCACTACTGCAAAAGCTAGAGCTGTCTTCTTGAATCTGTGGCGTCAGATAAGATCCCTTAGTCTGTAAAGCCGTGTTTACAAGACCACAGTGAGGGCCGTCTTACTGTACGGTATTGGGTCTTTGTCCCTTCCATGTCGGGAGCTGAAGCGCCTTCAATTCTTTTACCATCGCTGCTTGCGCGACATTACGGGTGTCTATTGGCACCAGGGTGTCTGCAACGATTATGTACATAGACGAGTACTGGACAGTGATAATCAGGCTTGCTCCATAGGATAGCAGATTGCACTAAATTTTGTCGACTAAGGCTCGTACTTGTCATCGATTGGTTGATCTAAGGATTAAAGTGAGTTTCCCACTCACTCCTTTTGCAGGTAAGTGGTGCCACAAACTAACTCGATCAATAGAGTCGAATGCAGCTTTCAGGTCAGGGTGCACTTCCATAGTCGATCGTTAGTGGGTATTGTGGAGGTTAGATATTTTTTAAAGCTAGGGCATAACTAGGACACCGGAGACAACGCCATTTTTATCAGAGACTTGTTCACACGGTCGTCTTCCAGCGTGTTCATCCGTATACACTTTTTTACTCAAACGAATATACTTATCCTGGTCTCCGTAATTAATCGACAGTCGTATTACCTTGCGATTCACCATGATGAAGTCTGCGGATAGCGCGTTCGTCGGCTGTTTTTGTCCACGTTACTTATTGGGGTTACGAGTTATTAACTCAACGGCTGTATTGCTGCGTAAGTACTACATCTCGTAGCACATCCGCAACTGTAGTGGGTCTCCTAGTTCCTTCCGCCACTTCTAGCCGTTTATCACTTTCTCTGACCACTTGCGCCTTTTTAGCATTCTGTTCCAGCTGCATTTTTTAGCTTTCATTCTACTCTTATCTTTGTTTATTACTGTTGTGCTTACGGTACGCGTGAACTAAACCGTCAACTGTACTTTCCTCGTAAATGCTAATTACTATTTCACATTTGAATAGTATTCTACCTTTTTGACAATATCACGCTGTAGCCTAGTCATTGTCCTCCAATGCTATTCTGTGATTTGCCTCTGTATGTTCGTATTTTGTCTGAAATTATCTGTCTGTTCCATTACTATTGTCTTATGCGTTGTCTTTCTCCCTTGCTGAAGTCACTGCATACCAATCCAGTTTCACCTTCCACGAGCCCATCACCTATCATATTTTTCCTGTCATTTTTTGATCCTTCCCATTTTTACATTCTAGTCCGGGAGCCTCATTAGCAGCTATTTTGGCACAGGAGGCATCTTTGAAGTTTGCTGGAATTCACGGGGCGATAAAGTGGGCGCTAGCGCATCGGATGGCTCGGTGAGTTGTGGACTGTGGATCCGAAGCCTTATACTTGCACTCAATGCGCTACTTTCATTTGAGTATCCTACTTGCCCACTTTTCTCAGCATATAAGTTACTATGTGCTTGGCTTACATACAACCCATTTTCACTTGAACTCGTCACTCGGTAATTTTCGTTGTTTTTTTGTCGAAATATTCATTTTCCAGGTTTACTTTCCGCCACTGCGTTTTCTAACGCTTGTTGACAGCGGTCCTGATAACATATTTCTCTTTTTCACACAGGTTTTCGTACTTGACCTACGAAAGTAGTTCCTCCTGTGTTTCTCTGTACTGAAATCACCGACGCATCCATCCCCTTTTGCTCAGCGTCTGCCTCCACTCAGGCCTGCGTGCGTGTTTTTGAGTGCACTTGTGTCGACGAGCATTGGACCTTTGCCTCTATCGTACCAGAGGTGTTTCTGCATTCCCACAGTAGTGTCAGTGTCGCATTCGGAATTTACTTTGGCCCGGTTCTTTCAGTGGTTGTTTTCGAGACGCAAGCACAACTGTCTCTCATCCAGTTCTTCTCACTCTCTTACCACTACTACTACTGGTGATATGTACACATGGTCATTCTGCAGCGTTGTCCATCTTCTCATCTCACCTCCCGTTATACTTTGCTGCCTCCCACCACCCGCGACAGAGAATCGTTTTCACAATCCTGTTTTTTAAGCACTCACACGATTATCCATCTTTTACTCTGCTATCTGTTTCTACACATTTGTATCTATTTATCTGTTGCGTTCAGTGGGAATAGTTTTTCGCTTTTCTCTCTTACAATCCGCCGTCGAATTCTTCACTTCTTTTTCAATCTTTTCTACTCAGTTCTCTTCCGTACCACTCTTTGGGTACAAATTAGCCGAAACCAGCCCCTTCCCTTCTCAGGTTTAAACTGATCACCTTTGATTTTGCAATCTCATTATCTCGAACGAAGTACGCATAACCCCTCGCCTCTTTCCAACACTCCTTGCGGCCTCCGTGACCTTGACCGCTTATTGTCTAGACCCTGCTCCCATCATACTTAATCAGTATAAATTTCCCTCACAATCCGGTGATTGCCGCAATCTCAGTGCCTGTCAGTGACAGTCTTCTACTTTTCCATTCTGAATTCCTCAACTTCTGCTGTCGCCATTTCTCTGTGTACATTAACTACTCGGCATCCACTGCTCGATTTCACTCTGTTTGTTTTCACTGCACTGGGCATCGCTACGACCGGCGTCTATCCGCCTCTATGCACATGATGTATTCTTGATTACAAACGCACTCTGGACCATCCTGCAAGCTCCTAACTGAGAAATGTAATGCTTCGCGTAATTTTCGGTTCCTTGATCATGGCGGCACCCACCTTTGCACTACTCTTTTGTCCCACCTTGTGCCAAGCGCTGCTATTGTTACCGTCCTGTTTCCAGCCCGTTTGATCCCACAATCATGCTTTTTTCCGTTTTTTTTCTTGACCAGATATTGCTATTGTACTTTGCATACACAGCCCCACATTTACTCGTCCCCAAGACAACTCCTTCCTTCACTCCAGCACTTGCTTTGCACTTAATTTTAAGATTCCTAGCCGCATGGTCGCTCAGCGACTGGTGTAACTTCAAGTCCCCAGTCTTTGCCGTCTCTGGTTGTCGGTCGTGTTGCATAGTGTCATCCCCTCGCTTGTACATGGCGTTCATGACCTGTGCTCCGGGTTTCTGTGCCCTCGCTTCCACTTCGGCCCTGTATATGTGTCTCCACGTCCCTACACAGTGTGCCCACTCATGCTCGGTTCCGTTCACTTGGCTTGCATTATCGTCTGTTTTCGTACTGTTCTTATCCACTAGCTCTGTCCGAGTGTATTCATACGTGTGCCAGCGCATCTTACGATGACCCCATTCCCACGTCTTCGTGTATTTTACTCCCAACTATACACCGGGTTCTCCCGGCGTCTTATGCTCCCTTTCGGCCACGCACACTACGACATCTCCAAATGTGAGACTTTTGTCTCCACCTGTACATTGTCCAAATTTCATTTTCGACTGAATGTAATTATCTTCCTCTCTGCGATTGGGTTTTACGAATTAAAGTCGTCCAAGACATAAATAACTTTTCGTCCCATTTGCTAACGTCGGCTGTACTTTTCACAGATATTTTCGTTACGTTTTCGTGATTACCGTTTGATCGTTCTTGCGCGGGTTTTCTCGTTTGAGCATTCAACCCGCGGTAGCACTTGAGCCTAGTCCGCTGTCTATGAATGACCTCAGGCTTCACATACCTTTTGCCTGTCTCACTTGCTCTATCCCAGACTGTTTATTCATTATCGTTCACTGTGTTTGAAAAGAGAGGTTAGCCATTATAATACATCATGGCATTTGTATCCTCTGCAAGTGAACTTCACCATCCAGGCGACCATGGCAATGGTGGATCACAGTGATATTATAACTTACAGATGATACTAATCCCATTGCTGACTACATCTTTCGGAGTGGCATTGAACACGCCTCTGTGACTTTGCCGACTAATCGTCTACGGGCTTCCAACCCGAGCATCAGTTACTGTTTCCGGTAGCAACCCCAAGCTCCGGTGTGCGCCGCACACTAGTTGCGATCCGTCGTGCGACCGTTTCTCACACCTATCGATCTATCCACTGATGTCGCTTCACTGACCAAGTTAACTAATTTATCACTATGCTTTTGGCTGGGCATTGATTTGTAAGTTAATCGATTTGCGTCTCACTGCGCTGTATGTGGTCGAATTGTGCCTTCGTGTAATCGCATGTCTCCAATTCGTTAAGCTCGTGATTGGTCACGTAGGTTTGTGCCGCCTATCGATGACTCGTTGTCTGTCCACCTACCTTCAACACATGCGTGCCCCCAACCGTTCACTCTGGTCCGATGCATTTACCATAATAAATTGTGCTAATTTGCCGGGCCGGTGTTTTGTGACACATTCAGGCCATCAGTGTTTTACATCTCATCGAAATCTTTCATGATGTTCGGTCTCAGCTTCATCTCACTCCAAAGGTGGCCCGTTTTTTTAACACGAAACAGACGTATTAGTGATCCCGTAGAAATGATTCAAGCACATCGCAGTGAACAGTCGATTCTACCTTGTCAAACATCTTCGGATTTTATGTTCAAATTCGCACAAACTCACGCCTTCTGTTAGTTCAGTTCCGATGCCCCGGACTTCGGAGGCGCACTTTAGTGAGCGATCCACTACTGTGCCTCCGCTTCTTCCGGTTTCGGTATTTTGCCAAACTCCTGGGCGCTCCCTAACCATCGTGGCGCTTTCTCTTTCATTCTTTATTCGATTTACATTTGCTTATAATCTAAGCCAGCATTGGATAGTCCTATAGCGGTTTCCTTACATTTGTATGGTGTTTTTTTTCGAGGGAGTTTTGGATTTATCGCCGAGGCTTTAGTCCTTTTTCTGGCACATTTTTTAGCGTTCAGATATTTTTAGGAATCACTAATTATATCCAGGTTGATGATCCGAGCTGCCTATGGTAGGCGCTTCTCATTAATGCCGTAGGTCTTGATCCCAAGTGGGTCTTCGTCCCTCCATGTTTCTCTTATTGGCTTACGGCCACGAATCGTCTGGCCTTGTACTCAAACAAGTGGCCAATCACTTTGCTATGGTAACGCACAGAGGATCGCTAACCTGGTCAGCCCTTTGTGTTTCAAGTATCCTTCGCTAGGTCAATGCGACTGAACGAGCAACAGTGAGAAATTTAGTTGTGATAAATTCCACTCTGCATTTGACGAAAACCTTCCGCGGTGCACTTGAAATGATTGCTCGTTTCTTTCCCGCAGCTCTGTTCTTCCTCTCATGGGGCCGTTAGTAGGCACGGTGTAGATTTTTAAACGGGTTCGAACATAACACTGCTGCTTGCTACCAACTAGTAATTAAAGATATCCTGTTGATAAAGCTCCTCGTATACCAAGAGTCGCGGTATAGCGATTTTAGAATGAACAGCAATTTCTCTGAAACAGCCACCACATCCAAGTGCTACCGTAAACACGTACGATGAGGTTAACTGCCATCCTCCCTTATTGCAACATTGTATCAAGCGTGTTCTTCGAGAACTCGAAAAATCGATGTTGCACCAGGTCCAGGATTTGCCCGGTTTTTACTAATTATTTCTTCCTTCTGATTACTTCCTGTTCACCGACGCATTATTATAATAAATAATTAATGTTTTATTCTCGGCGGAGCAGAAATCATCGTACAGAGGATTATACCACTTTTTCGCATAAAATCCTGTTTCGAATGTGTATATTTTGATTAATATTTCACGGATTTTAAATGAGAATGACTAGCGATCCAGTTGTAAAATGCCTTGTTCGTCTAGCGCGGTGGAAGGATCACAATCTCTGTGCACACAAGCGCGTGGTTGGAATTGAGGAAAACACATGATCGACAAACAATCTTGCTCTGGTGTGTATTGTCCATACTGAATACTATATTATGGGAGCACAACCCCATCGAAATATGATCCGAAATGTTTACAAAACAATCTATAATCTTTCAGCACCCTGATTGTTTTCCTGGTTCTCATGGGATGTAAAAAAAACAGCGTACAACTCAATTAATTGGGTCTCACGAATGTGAGATATCATTGTCAGTCGGTAATCGTTCTCGGAATCTAACGTTGAAAAATGCACATTCAACGGTGTTTTAAACTACTGCAAGTTTTGTCTGAGCCACTTGTATGCAGGACACCATGTTGTTCGTTGGTCACGTGATATATCAACACGCATACTTGTACAGTCAATATCGGAGTCGCGATCGATCAACAGTCAGACGTACACCACTACCGGTGCAATTGATGTACACACCGAGACGACGGTTTTCTTACTCCAGCAAGTGGTGTCTAGTCATTGGTTTATGACCCTGATAATTATCACTGCGCCGGAATTTTGGTTAAGAACTGTGCTAAGAATGTATCTAGCGAGCCGCTTACCAATTCTAACTAACTAAAAGGGCAATAGCATTTATACACCAGTGTTTCCATCTACATCATAGTTACTCCCAGCTATTGACTCGGCTTCATCAACGATGCACATTGTACAGGCTTTGCCAATGGACTCTGCGTTCGGTGGTGATGGATGCTTCGCAACATTGGTGTTCGTATCTCTGTGACACAGCGCTCAGTAGCCTCGATAGGATGCAAAATCAGAGCGAGTGATACCTGTTGTGTTATCTTACACTTAGTGCGAGCACGAACCAACGTGCAATGAGCTCGTGAGGTTGGGAGAACTTTCCATTTCGTTGTTGGCGTAGCTGACAGCTGTTGATTGCCTGTTGTTTTTCTACCTAGTAGGAACATTACAGAAGTGGAAGGCGCCCCTACGATCGAATTTTTGTGGGCAAATTCACCTGCCCTCCGAGCATTCGTTTACTGCAAGCTGTTACACTCGGTCTTAAAATTTGCGACTACGGTGAATATGGTCAAGTTTGCGCGGGTTTGCATCCTTACCTGTTAGGATCTCTCCGGTGTGAGTGGAGCGATTGCAAGTGTCTAGTCTGGTCGTGATCTCCCAGTGGCAGAGGCGAACATTGTGCGCCTTTGCTGTTCATCTCTCATCAGACCACGCAACGGGAGTTATAAAGCAACGCTTCTTAACCCGTTTAATGTCACTGGTATAGGCTGATCCTTTACTTTTTTGTAGGAAAGCACCATTGTACTCCCCCCCCCCCCAACCTACTGTTGCTATGTGTGCTGTGGGTGATTTTATACATTTGAAATGTGTCACGGAGGTACGCAGACCATTACGCCTGGTTAGTGTGAAAACTCATCAAGTTCCTTTCTCATTATTTGGGTAAGGAGCATAATATCTACTTATTCCTTGGCATTCTACGTCATCAAATCAGTGCTGATGGGGAATGAGAGGCTCCTAAAATTGCACTTGTCCATCGCCATCATCACATGAAACTGGCTGCGGTGTGGGGCATATCGTCTTTGCTCTCCTGACTAAGTTAACTCACATGGGTCCTGCACTGTGACTCCCTTTCTCTACGGTCCGAGTTTGTGCCATCTGCATCCCCATTTGCAGAACCAGGGTTTGTTTTCATTTCACACATCTACGTGAATTGTGCTTCTCTTCTGCCTTTTTTCGAGTACACTTCTCTGTTCGCAACGATACTGGATCTTAACGTTGTGCGATGGTTTGTGTATCCCTGTGACCAATTGAACTCCGCTGGGTGGCACTTTCAAGTGCCTTCAGAGCCACTCATACCAGACAGGTCAATGGTTAGGGGTCAGACTAACTCAGTCTCACAATCGCCCAGCTGCCTTGCGAGCAGGCTATTTAGCCAAAGGCTCGGGGTGGAGTCCCCTAAGGCAACTCTCTAATTCGGCTTGGGAACCTGGTAGTGTCACGCCCACTGACAAAACCATGGGCTGTTCGTCTGCAATATCGCTCTCAGCTGCTTTTGCTCCTGCTAGCCACTCACCTTGTGTTCACAATGCCACCGTTCGGGCGGTGTTACTATATGGAAACGAGTCATGGCCAGTTCGCTAGACGACATGTGCCGGCCGTCGGTTATTGACAACAGGTGCTTGAGGATGATTGCTTGTGTGTGGTGGCAACAACACATTCTCAACAATGAAGTCAGACATGGTGTCTTGGGGAATGCGAGTATTCCCTTCAACAAGCTGTTTGCTCGTGCAGTACTCAACTGGAAGAGACCACGTAGTGGTCCACCATCCACCTGGCAACAGCAAATGAAATCGTTGACTTCACGTCTTGTTGCCGTTGGATCCACATGTCTGCCTGGTTGGGGATCAAAGGAAGAGGAGTGCCGATGGCTGGAAACTATTCAGGATATGGCGCGCAATCGAAACCAGTGTATATAACTGCTTACATTTGAATACACAGTACTTAACGATTAAAAACGACAAAAAATTTAAAAATGGCGTATACAAAATAACAAAAATGCTCTGTTATTTTTATATTGCAGCACAACAGCTAAAGTGTGTTTCTCACCTTCAGTTAATGTGCTATGATGCTGATACGAAGTTCAACCTGTCTTCTTTTAGTGATTTCCATGGTTATGTTTGGCTTATGTCTGTTTGATAGACTGCTGACTATACTTCTACTGTTCGCAGTTTTCTTCTACACATTTGCCTTGTTGCACTGGAAGAACTATTGCTTTTGTTAAATCATAGGCACAGTGCGGAAGCAAGGGCACCGTGCTAGCGAGTAAACTTCTCTTCACTGACTCATTTGATTCCCCTCTCGGTGCTTTCACTTTGCATGTTGATCGCCTGTCGCTGTAATGTTAGGCTCCTTGTTTAACGCTGAAGTAGGATTTTGCCGAATTGTGGAATGGAAGGCTTGAAGTTCTCTTGAGAAGTTAACTCCTAGCATCCGCTGCTGCTTAATCTCTTATCAGACTCCGACGATTTTGGTTGCTACCAAAAGTAACGGGAAACTTAAGCATTCAGTTACTCCCACTGGACGCAAAATAAATGAAGACAAACCTTTACTTATATAGCCTCCACTGGTTGTTTGTAGCTGCGCGGTCGACTTCAACCAAGAATGCACATTTGGTCGTTGAAAGACCACTTCTTGTAACATCGGTGGTCTGCACCAGCGTTCCATAATCGACGTCAAATTCCTCAAAAGGAAAACAACTCGATGATGTGAATCAGTGGAACTTCAAATATAACATTTGAGGTGTCGTACTAAGTTCGCCAATTTGACACTGGTCATCCGTCTTCCAAACTCAGAGCACCAAGTAGAACCGTGATTTCTCTGAGTTGTATTGTTTTCCGCCGATGACTCAGAAGCAGTTCTGTTACCGGCAGTTTGCCTCTGGAATGGGTAATGTTCCATCCGCATCTTCCCGGATATTCCGTGGGGCGAGCGCAAACAGACGGAGCACCACTTGGAAGAATACCTGAACGAATCCGTAGCCAGGACCATCCTTGTACAAGATGTCCCCGAGGCTGGAGGACAAGAATAGCGCGAAGCGGCCACCCACGACCATATGCAGTGGCGCTACATTCGCGAGACCCTCTCCTTGGAAAATGTCATACTGCATTTGATCTCGAGGCTGTGCAGATCGCCAAGTTACAAAGGATTTGGGCCGAGGATTGTCGAGGTGATGCTTCAATCCGGTCAGATGTCAACAAGGGTATCGAGGTGTTAGGATGCAGGTTGCGACAGCGTATTTTCCGAGCTCCGGATCGAAGCAGGTTATCCTAAGCAAACACACGAAATCAACACTTTAGTCGAATTACTTCCAAACAACTGTTCAGATGACATAACTCAGCTAGACTACGAAACTGGTGAACACGCATACGTGACATACTTAAAGGTGGAGCAAATAAGTAACTGCGGGATCTCTAGGTTTGGCACAAATGCCTATGAAAATTTCAGAAGACGGTTGCAAAGAGAACTCTTTTTGGCAACTTGCATCAGGCCATTACATTTACATGGTAGCTGGAAATAGCAATATGCTGTTGTAAGTTTGAAAGTGGATAAAAACCGTGTGAAATGGCTCAGTCGATTCGATTGGCATTTAAATTCATCGATTCTGGTGCAGGAGACTTCAGCCTTGTTGGACGCTGACCTGACCCGACAGAGCTTATTCACCTACATAATAATGGTGGGTAAACCGAAGAAGTGAGCCGCATTCGGTCCTCACCACTATTCTACCTGAATGAGTTCTTGTCAGGGCCGCGTTAGACTTAGAGTTTGCACCAGTAGCCTCGTTACAGCAGTCTGATCGCGATCGCTTCAGCTGTCCTTAGAAGTTGTTCTTTTATTCACTTCCATGCTTACTTAAAACAGCGTATTGCTACCTTGCACATGTAATTGCCTTATGCGGTTTGCTGAAAAGAGTTTTCTTTACAAATGATTTCGTGATCGGCCCACATAAAAATCGCTTAGTAGCCGACCTTTCGTCACACCGTCACACCACAACCACACCCACGACTCACTACTGAAATCAGGGAGTCTGTTGCATGTACACCGACGCACTAGGTCTCCTGGATAAGCTTGCTGAACTGCGCCTACGTCACGCATCACGCTCGGGACTTCATATTCGTAACGGAAACTTGGTTGCACTCACAAATTACCGCCATCAAAGTCTCAATACGTGATGTATCACTTCTTCGAAACGATCGCCTCAGAAACGACGGTGGGATGCTTTTTTACCACTGCAGTGCGAATCGGTAATCGATCGGGAAACACTTATCAAAGCCTCACCTTGGTGCATTCTGCGACTGAGACGCAACGACACCAACCCTGTGGCAATTGTTTATCCCCCGCCCCCCAATGTCCACCCCGGAGATGGACTCCCGCCCATGTTCTCAACTCAGGTGAATCTAATCTTCACGATCTGGAAGTCCTGGCATTCCCCAGCAAACAATTCAAGGTGTTTTAAGCACTCCCCTCTTCAGTCATGTTAGTTCATCCACCCGATTCAGAGCTCAAAATAAACCATCTGTGCTTGATTTACTGCTTACGAACGATGAGCACACCATCGAGAAGCCAACGATGGAGATCCATCTGGGGCTGAGTGGTCACGTAACTATAATTTACGACTGTGATATGCAGAATATCCATAAGAACCTATTGATTTGTTTCGAACAATCAAATACTACCACAAACTAACAGAACTTGTTGGCGAAGTTATCTGCGAGTTTTTGGACAACTGGGCTATTGACACTGTTTGGATAGTTTGTTGGCAATTTCAGTAATCTGACTAAATCCGCATCGGAAAACAGGCCCCTTCATTCTGCAACAGTACCATTCATTCACTCGGAGCGGAAACCGAAAACGCATGGCGTTAAGAGACGCAGCGTAGCATGGGTCCAGAGCGAACCCTAGCCCTGACAGCTGTTGCGGCTATGTTGTGCACTGTACCACACTTGTCCGTGAGGACAAATTAATCCGCCAGCAGTGCCTGGCGGTAAGGTTTTGTGCTAACCACAAGCTTCTGTACAGATATGTGAATAACCTCCGCAATGTGAAGCGTGGTGTTCCCCCATTCATTTCAGTAAATGGATGTGCTCAAACTGCCGAGGATGCAGCCAGCGTACTAAGACTCCAGTATTGCGACGCGCCACAAGTATTTGTGAAATACTTATACCATTCCCCCAGGCGCCACTTTTTGTTCATCTGCAATCGTTACGCACCCATAGTTCTCCGGTGTTGACAACATTCCCCCGAAAGCACTTCAGGTGGCAGCTACGACGATGGCTGAGCCACTAACCCAGTTTTTCCAGAGATGCCTAGATGAACAATAGGTTCCCAGCGTGTGGAAGCATAGTATCATTGCTCCGATTTTCAAGGGTGGTGGCCGTTCGAACTCCGCCAACTATCGCCCAGTGGTTCTCTTCCAGGTGTTCTCAAAGGTGATGAAGTCGATCCTACCTGAGGGACTAATGTGCCATCTAGAAAGATTTGACATCATAGCACTATAGCAACACGGATTCCGTCACCATTGGTCATGTACTACCAACCTACACATTGCGCGTGACTGCTGGACCGACACAGCAGATAGTGGTACCGGCGATCATGTCATATATCTCGACTTTTTCGAAGCTTTCGACCGCTTAGATCACTGCATTATTCTCCAAAAGCTGCAAACGTATGGAATTGGGAAGCCAGTACTTGGATGGATCGGAAATTTCCTCCTTCAGCGGCGTCTTCGGGTTAGGTGTTCGTTTTCTGATCCTATTCATGTAGACTGCGTTGGTTAGCAAGGGTTTGGGCCGCGCATATTCCTGGTCCTTATCAACGACCTTTCAAGTGTCGTGAGGTCGAATTTTCTGCTTTTTGCTGATAGCGTCAAGATCTGGTGGACGATCGGTTGTCAGGAAGATCTCAATCTGCTGCAACGAGACTTAGATCGTGCTTTTGAATGGTCAAAAGCAAATCTACTTCCGTTTAACACGGGCAAATGCAAGACTGTACATGTACGCCGCAATCCTACGGATGCATATAAGCTTGAAGACCACATATTGAAGACCGGCTCACAGGAGCGCGACCTTGTGGTGTTGATGCAAGACGACCTCGGCTGTTCGGCGTAGTCTTTGAAGATGTCCAAAACCGCGAACCAACATGTCGGTCTGTTACGGAATGCTCTCAGGAGGTTCGATCCTTCCATCTTCTCCCAAATGCGCATTGCGTATATGAAGCCCTATGTGTAATACGCGAATCAGGCCTGACAACCCTGGTTAAAACGCAATCTGGTAGCACTGGAAATCCCACAACGAAGGGCAACCAAGAAAACTTTAGGAGTGTACAGTAGAAGTTATCGCCGTCTACGGGGCGACATCATTCTGGCGTACCAGATCTTGCAAAACCCCGGTCACGCTTGCCGCCTCCTGAAACAAAGCCGCAACACAAACTTGTGGGGTCACCAGCTGAAATTAGCCACCGAATGCTTCCGGCTGAATGCCGCCGGAATTATTTTTCTATTCGAATTTATTAACCATTGAACGCTCTTTCGACTTCTGTCACCTATGCATCTACGCTACCCATTTTAAGGAACGATTCGACGATGTTTTGCGCACTTGAGATGTGCCGTAGGTCTCAGGTGAACTGTGTGACAGTCTAGTTGGTGCATCTCTTTGAGAGTATTTGTCGGAGGATGAGCCTATGTCGTAGACTAAAGGTTTGTGGCCGGTGAAGATCGAAAATGAAGACTGGCTAGATAAACCGCCAGAAGATCTCTGCCGAACGTTCTGTAATGGATTTCTGTCAGTTGCAATCGTTTCGAAAAGCAGCCTAATGGTTGTAAGACCAGTTGACAAACTGCTGAAGGAGTGCTCCAGTCGATCCGTCCGAAGCGTCTGTTACCAGAGAGAGAAGAGCATCTGGCTGTGCGTACATCAAAAGGGTCGTGTTTGCAACGGCTTTTTTAAGTTTGCGAAAATTGATCGGGCAGAACCGGTGAAAACGAAGTACGCTGACTGCTACGATGCAAATCAATTAGAGGCTGCATTATTTTTGCGCAGTTAGGGATGAAACGGCAGTAGTAGTTTACAATGCCGTGAAAGCGTCTAACTTATTTGAGAGATGGAGGCTCAGGAAATCTCCGATGACGTCGACTTTTTTCGGGAAGGGCCTCCATAACGGATGCAGATATCTGATAGTGCAAAAAATCAATTGACAGCTTACCTAGTTCGCACTTAGCGGATTGAACGGTTATTCCACGGTCAACTAGGCGTTGAAACAGCAATCGCGAGTACTCCAGGTATGCGGACTTGGAGGCGCTTGCTACCCAAATGTCGTCCAAATAAGGATACACGAAATCTAAGCCGCGTGTAAAGTCATGTACGTATGGACCTTTGGAAGGTTTGTGCGGCATTTCTCAGGCCAAAAGTCATCCGCAGAAATTCTAATAGACCAAAATATGTGATGACGGCGGACTTGGGAATATCTCATTATTCGGCTGGAATCTGGTCTTAGGTTCTTGTTAAGCAGATTTTACCGAACACGCACTTACTGCTTAAACTGCTATTAAATTCCTGAATGTGTGGAATAAGGTAAATAAATAAATTGTCTATTTCTCATAGGTGCAAGACACAGACTAGATGTGTTGTGTGATCATTATCTACAACATACACGGATGGCGGAGAAATTTTTTGGATTTCACAATGTAGACCCCAGAGAAGCTTTGCGGTGTTCAATTATTTAAAAATAATAAAAATACAGAGCTTGAAAGGTAAAAATCAATTTAGGCCTAGCAAGCAGTTTAAGTAATAAGACCATCTATGGAACCGTCTCCTGGGGATCTGCTTCCATGCTGGGTAGTCCCTCAAAACATTTTGTCTGCATTTCCACGCATCTGTCCATATACTAATGCAGAATAATGGCAAGTGAGTCGTCATTATGTTGACTGGATTTTTTTGGCCACTGTTGTAAGTAATAGGCTACCATCGTGAGAATTCTTTTTATGACTGCTGTTATATGCTAGAGGCCATCAACATGTAGACTCGTTTTTTTGCGTCCAGCACGTCTTTTTCTCGCCAGTGGGTTTATGACAATTCCTCTTGCACGGCTGTAATTATTTATCTTCTCATCACCTCATCATCATCTTATCATCACTTCAGGCGATCGGCGCAGTCGTGACCAACCATGGGAAGAAAAGAAAAATAATAGAATAGAATGAAAACTACAATAAATAAATCTTATCTACTTCCCCAGTATGAGACGTGATCTGGAGGTTGTCTAGGTCCGTTTGTACAGTCAGTCGGAGGGCAAATAAATAAATAGCTAAACGAGTGTTCTCAGCTCCTGAAAGATTTCCGAGTGGTTCCATCGGGTGAAACCAATCAAAAAGCATAGAAATTGCAATCTAGGTGGATTTTGCGGAGTACGGAAAACTGAGGCGTATCACTCGCGTGTGACCTCCAGGAGTGAATAAAAGATAACTAGCAGTGTAAAGCAAATGCAAAGGAATACATTAAACTGCGACAGGTTTTCGCTTTGGTATGCTAAGGTGCAACATATGCGAAAAATTTACGTTATTTAATGTAATAACCTTATGCCCTGTTAGCCGTGGATGAATCAATGGGGTCTGGCAAAAAAGAGGAAACAGAGCATTTGTGTCATATCCATTTCGCTCCAATTTCATAAGGACGTTCATTTGTCATATTTGATCTCAGCATACCAATAGCGGTTTCAATGCTGAGAGATGAATTTAACGCCTTACCAAATGGTATTGCTGACTAAACTCCACGTGTCTCCCCAGGAGGCTTGTTCCATAATACGGAGTATCAGTTAAAGAAAAAGTTGTCCGACTGTCTAGTTCTTAATCTTTTCACTAATAGTTACTGTTTCTAGTGCGATACATTGCCGGTTATTTTAGTTGAAGTACCGGATTTGGGGAGTGTATTTTTCTGGCTGGGATATAAAAGACGAAAAGGTTAAATTTCGTCCGGCGTAATCATAATGGATCAATTTGCAAGGCAATGCATTGATCCATATAGGATAACGTAGACGAATAGCCCATGCGACGTTACTTAAATCACCATTGCACTCACTCTGGAAGTGCAATGGACTTCAAAGCCACAATCTATTTACGGAAGTGTTTTTACTTTGTAAAGGGCGTTAATTGATTCTTTTAGAATGAATGCCTTGAACAGAAGCGCGGTTGATCTGACGACCATGAGCTGCTGTGCGTCCGGTGTGCTCAGCAAAGTTTAGGGTCTTCGAGTAATGTATCGTTAGGTCAAGAATGGTATAGCGTTGAGACGGGGTTTTATCGTCAATTGTAAGTTGACCCGATGTAATTTCACACTTCTATGTTACTGCATGGCATTTGTCAACGGAGAATGGCGTTTTCCATTTAGAACTCCATGAATCAAGTGTAGGTAATTCACGTTGGATTCCACCTAAGATATCATTGAGATCAGTGGGGTTAAACGGGTAAATATTCTTTATATCATCGGAAAATGGACAAGGTTTATCAAAAATAAAGTCCTTAAAAACCTACTTCAAATCTAGTAGGAATAATAAATGGCTCAGGACACTGCCTTGTATCACGCAGCTAGTGACTTACTTATGCGAGCTTGTTACATTTCGGACCTGAACAACCTGGGTTCTGTTCATGAGGTACAAATCGAACCACAATAGTAGAGGGTTGCTTATGCCATGTGCAGTTAATTTGGATAAAGGAAAGGCATGCGGTACATGATCAAACGCCTTTTCCATGTCAAGGTGGAAGATTTTAGCTGAATAACCGCAGTTAAGCGAACAGATCATGAGATTGAGTAAGTTGATCTGGCATGTTACGCAATACCGTGGGCTTAGAAAGCTGGGCTGTGAGATGTTGATGTTTCCGCGTTATCAAAAAATCAACAGTTTTGGACTTTATTAGACTTTCCATCATCTTAGAGAGGATGGTAGTTTCGCGTTTCCTACGCAGAACCTGATTTGTAGCCAGCGGTAACTACAGCATACTTCCACTGTGCTGGCACTATACCGGCTTTCATAGATAGAGGAAAAGATTCAAAAGCAGTATGTGTATATCGGAACCACCGTCTTTTTATCATGGTTGTCGGTAACTTGTCAAGTCCAGCATACCAAAATAATTTAGTGGATGAAATAAGGCGATTAATGTCACGGAGTTCGAATTCTACTGTGCATAGCTTAACATCAGTAAGCATGGAGAGAATTCGTGCCGGAAGCTCAGTAGTGGTGTTAAAGGTGGAGAATCAGGCCATCAGGTTGACCCCAGGTCAACATTTACAGTTATCTATCGTAATGACAACCCCAAAGTGTTGAGGTTTGCCGAAGCGGTGGCACTTAACCGGCATCGCCCTATCCTATGCGTACAAAAACAATTAACAGTCTCCCTGAAGCTTCCTTGGGGCTCATGACTCTAAGATCAGGATGCTAATTTGTCATTGTTGTGTCTACGTAATTTTCCCTTGTGACCAGTTTCAAACCTTCGATTTTTTCTGTCGTGACTTTCGATGTCACCCGTCTAGCGGCCTCCTTAAACTATCAGGGTAACGGGCCAAAAATTTTGAAAGTCACCGTGGCTACACCTGAGATGGTATCAACGGCCGTCCAAGCGTGGCACGACAACAGAAAACGTGGGCCACCTGAAGTACGTTTAAGACCGTTCCTAAACAAAGTACGGGCCACAGATACAGACGAACCGGACTCGGTTGTTCCTAAATCAGGTCAGACAAATGTGCAAACGCCTGTGACAAAAAACGTACGCAGACCGGCACAAGCTGTGCCGGTCAACCACAACGAACCGAGCTCCTAATGTGTCAACAGATACAGTGCTGCTACACAAACGCTCAGGGGCTCAACTCTAAGCTACCTGAATTGCGCCATCAACATAACACAATCAATTGTTATATCATAGCTGTAACTGAAACCTGGCTCTCCAATGACATGCTCGACACGGAAATCGAAATCAGTGATATGTCAGTTACTCGCAATGATCGTCCATCTCGCGGTGGCGGCGTTGCTCTGTACTATCGGAATTGTCTGAGATGTGAGGCTATTAACGAACGTCATCTTACTGTCTCCGACGCTTTGTTTTGCCGAATGCAGCTAAATGGCCGAGGTGGTGAACCTTCGAAGAAGGCGTGGGATGCTTGTCTGTTGGCAGTTGTCTACAGGCCACCGAACTCCACCACAGACCGAGATGACATTCCGTTAAACGCGCTTCATTATGCAGTTTCTCAAAAGTACTCACATTGTCTAATCATGGGCGATTTTAATGTACCCTCAATTGTCTCAGCGACTTCTAGTGGTCCTTACTTCAAATCAAAGATTCTCGAGTTTATGGATACAGCAGCTCTGTACAACCACGTGCACCGACCAACTAGACACCGCGGTTCAAATAAGCCATCGCTTCTAGATTTAATCCTAACCAACGAAGAGTTGATGATTGAGACAATTTCATACGATCCACCATTAGGCAACAGTGACCACTCGGTGTTGAATTTTGCCTATGTGTGTTACGCCAATACTACTGAAATCAGACATGAAAACCGACGAACTATAACCAACTATTCCGTGCTTCACAGCCTAGCGACAACCGTCAACTGGGACCTCAATCTACAGAGCACGGCAGACGACGCGTGGAACGAACTAAAAGACAAAATTAGCTGTGTCACGCAAGCAGCCTCAAAAGTCATACCATTACGAGTGTCGCGCCGGACCAACACCTGGATCCGAAGCAGAACGCGTAAATGGATTAGCACCAGCGACGAGATCTGTAGATAATACGCGCTGAACAATTGCGACGCCACCTGGGTGAATTACAAAATAGTGAGGAACTATTGCACATCACTGATTAGAGCCGATAAGTACGAATGGCAAAAAACATGGTACTTAAATTCACGAACAATACAAAACTGCTCTACAGGTACGTGAACAGCAGAAGGAAAGTTAAAACAGGAATACCACCACTCAAGACGGATGGTGGCCTAACGACTACTGCTGTGGATGCTGCGAACGCATTACTTCTGCAGTTTGGCACAGTGACTGCAAACGCCATAGAACCTTCGCCAAACCAGCATTCACCCAACGTGGTTGGCATATCAACTGTCACTTTTACCTCAGCAGCTGTCGCTAGCAAATTACGGTCTCTAAGAGAAAATAGCGCTCCGGGAGTCGACAAGATCAGACCCAAAGTACTTAAAACTCTTGCTCCCACCATAGCAGCACACCTCGCAAGCTTTTTCCAAAGTCTACTCAATTCCCAAACACTTCCGTCTGAGTGGAAAAGCGGGATAGTCACTCCGATATACAAAGGAGGTAAACGATCGGATCCTGCCAACTACCGACCCATTACTCTCCTCCCTGTTTTATCAAAAGTAATGGAATCGTTAGTTGCAGATGAAATTACACGATATTTTGAGAGTCTGAAGCTAATTTCTCACCTCCAACACGGCTTTAGGCGCAAACGATCTTGCTTCACAAATCTGCTTCTTGCTCGGGATTCATGGACCAAAGCGCTTGATGAAGGATCCCCCCTTGATGTGATTTACCTAGACTTTTCGAAGGCATTCGACAGAGTCAATCACTTAGCTCTGCTTCATAAGCTACGTGCCTACGGTATCCTTGGTTCCCTACTCACCTGGCTAGCAGCATATTTGCATGACAGAACGATCAAGGTCAGAGTCGCCGATGCCCTCTCGGAAACCCTCTGCATCTCCAGCGGTGTTCCTCAAGGATCCGTCCTTGGTCCCCTCCTTTTTCTGGTCTACATTAACGACCTCCCGGATAATATTCAATCCCCGATGCAAATTTTTGCAGATGACGCAAAAATCTGGAAAGTTATTCGCTCAACATCAGACTGTGCCCTTCTCCAGAATGATTTGGATAGAATCAACAAATGGGCAGATATAAATCACCTCCCCCTGAGTCCTGCCAGGTGTCACCTGCTGTAATTGCGCAGCAATCTTACCAACACTTACCTCTTGGGGCAGTACGTTTTACGGCGCGTGACCACAGAAAGAGACTTAGGTATCATTGTGCAAGAAAGTCTGGGGAATTCGCTCCAATGTTCCAAAGCAGCAAACGTGGCGAACATGAATCTGAGACTTTTGAGGCGAGCTTTTGGTGCTTTTGAACGACAGTTGGTACCCATGCTCGTCAACTCCTATATCCGTCCCCACGTCGAATATGCCGTCCAGGCTTGGTGCCCATGGTTAAAACGGGACATTCATCTCTTAGAGCAGCCCCAACGAAGAGCTACGAAGGCAACACGCGGATTATCTGGTCTCAATTATGAAGTGCGTCTCAGTTTGATCGGAATATTTTCCTCCGAATACCGACGACTACGCGGAGATCTCATTCTCGCATACCGGATATTAACGGAAAGCGATCACCCGTGCAAATCGCTGCTCACCCTAGCCTCATATAGGCGATCGAGAGGTCATAACCTCAAGCTGATAATCCAACACTCCCGATTAGACTGTAGAAAATATTTTTACTCTCTTAGAATCTGTTCACAATGGAATGACTTGCCAACGCATGTGGTAAACGCTCCAAACATTACAGCCTTCAAACAATTGTTAGACATTCATCTGAGTGACAAACAACACATTGTGGTGTGATGTACTAGGTTTAGACTACTGGCATTTCAGTTCCATGTCGGAATCTAATGATTTTTATCTATTTTGCATTTACCATCCTATGGGTCTTGTAAAGCCAATGCTTTTTATCCCATCATACACTATTGAACTATTGAATATCTATCTGTTGTTAGTTTGCGAGTGAACAGATAACACGAAATGGTACCATCTCGCAATACCAGTCTTCTTATTGTCTTATTTAGAATGATAAAGGGAACTCAGTGCTTTAAATTGTTCGAGTTCAACAATGACCTGTTGTTGCAATACTACGGAGAAGTCTTTCGTTTTCGAATAAAAACTGCGAAGCTACGTCAGTTTATTGGCGAACTTATCAGAAATGAAGATGGATTTTGTTTTACCAAGAAAGATCCGATATCTCAATGGGATGAAGGCATTCAGACAACTTTCGACATTTCTATAAAATTCATCACTTGTGTGTCATTAGTCAGGATGGTGTCCCAATGCCAAAATCTCAGGAGAGTGGAAAACCATTCTAAGTGTGAAAAGTTACATAGTCTAATTATACTGCAGATTGACTCGTGGGTGGATCGGAGTGTGGCCTTTCGAAGGACAGTTGGACCATCTTATTATCGCTGCCAGGGAATTTGTCTAGGACAACGACAGAGACTATGGGTAAAGCTAATGTAAGGGGTAAATCAAGGAAGTGGTTACCCCTAGTGACGGAATGAACATGTGTCCATGCGTATTTATGCAAGGATGACAATAGGCTCGGATATTTAGGGGTGTGGCGCACGATCTCTATTTAACATCGGTCATATTGAAGTCGCCATTGATTTCTTTATACTTTGCAGGTAGATCTGCTAAGTAACACAACAATTACTCCAGGTTTTTTAGGTCATCCGCCCTGGGGTTCAGAGGGGAGTAACTATAACAATCATTGAAGTACTTTCTGTTGTGACACCTACAACTGTGGTGTCAATGTTGTCTTTAAGGGGAATGCCTAGCACTGATGCTTAGAATTTCTCGGATGCATATATACTGAAACCACCGCCAGGTACTAAGCTTCGACAGGCAAGAAAACTGTTGTACCGGTGGACATAATAATGCCGTGCAACTTGACTGAAATTCCTAAATCAAAGAAGGATTAATGGCCGACCACCTAACGGCCGGCTTAACAACTAAGACAAAGTTGACATCCATCAACGCACTCCTAACAACAAAAGCCCTATCTTGCATGTACACAAACACCCAAGGCCTTCTAAGTGAGTTGGTCGAACTTGGAGAACTCTATGCCTCACAACCGCGGGACCTCGTCACGATTGCACATACCTGGTTAAACCTTGTGATAACCGATTCTGAAATCAATTTACCCGGTGTGTCGCTGATTCGGACCGATAGAACCGGAAGGGGTGGCGGTGGCATTCTTTACTATAATATAACCCTCCGATGTGAAGTTATCGATCACTCGGAAATCCGAGCTCCTGATTCGCTTTGGTGCCGCCTATGGTTGCGAAAGAAGGGCACATGTCTACTAGCCGTGATTTACCGCCCATCAAACTCAACGTCGGAAATGGACTCCAACCTGAACCACTATTTTCAGTTTGCTTTGAACAAATCCTACACCCATATTTTTATCGCTGGAGACTTTAACGTGCACGACATAGAAACGCCAGCAACCGATGGTACGCAGTTTAAAGCGCGCTTGCAAGAGCTAATTGCTAGCCACCCTCTGTACAACCACGTAACCTCTCCCACCAGATTTCGAACTGTTAACAAGCCATTGATACTGGATGTTGTGCTCAATAACGAAGAACTCATGGTTGACGGGATAGTTACAAGCACACCACTGGGTCGTATTGATCGTGTTACTCTGCTCTTTGACTATATATGCTATGCGGAGTATCCTGAAAAGGAGGTTGATAAAGTGTATACTGTCACACACTATAATGTGTTATCTACGCTTGTTAAGGATACATCTTGGACTTTCTTACCCGAATGCCCGCCCCCCAGATGTTGCCTGGGAAATCTTTACAAGGACGTTTAGCACACTGGTAGCGCAAGCATCTGGACAGAAGTCCTTCCCACCCAAAAACAAGCATAAGTCATTTCTGAGGAGCAGAACACGTAAAGGTATGTCCTGGAGGGATTTGGCATGGCGACATCACCAGGACTGCTCAAATGCCGGAACCTGGACTGCGTGCGTGACACACCGTAACTTCTGTGTGAAACTGATCCGCGAAGACAAGGTCACGCCTCAGCAGGAGTTAATGAAGCGATTCGGCACGAACCGCAAGCTTCTGTACTGGCACGTTAACGGCCTTTGAAAGTTGAAGGGGGGATTCCAGCACTAGTCACGGCTAATGGGTGCACGCGATCAGCAATGGAGGCAGCTGATCTCCTACGGCTTCATTGCTCCCAAACTTTTCAGCGGGTAACGACCCCAAACATTCTCCTCGTTTCTATTAATCCACTGTCGGGTTTAGACAACATCACCTTCACATCGGAAACTGTGTTGAAGAAGTTGTTATCCTTGTGTATCCACAGTTCTCCTGAAGCCAACAACATCCGACCAAACGCTCTACAAGCGGTAGCTAGTGATCTAGCAGAACCACTGGATGTTTTCTATCAGTGATGTTTAGAAGAGAACCATATTCCACCAGTGTGGAAGTGAGGGTCATCGCTTCTCTCCATAAAGGAGGTAACCGCATTGATCCTGCCAACTACCGTCCAATAACACTATTGCCAGTACTATCCAAAGTGATGGAATCAATCATCGCTGATGCAGTACCTGGAAAGCCACAATTTAATAGCCCCGAAGCAACATGGCTTTCGTCAAAAGCCTTCGTGTAATACCAACCTATTAATTTCACATAATAGCTGAACTGAAGTTGTTGATTATGGAGCTGGAGTCGATGTCATCTACCTGGACTTCTCAAAAGCGTTTGATCTCTTAGACTATTGAATTCTCTGTCAGAAGCTTCGGAACTACGGCATTCGCGACCCAATCCTGAGTTGGATTATCAGTTTTCTACACGAACGAGGGCTAGCGGTGAGAGTCCGAGAATCATTGTCTGATGCAATCGATGTGGTATATCTTATACCACAAGGCTGTGTGCTTGGACCTCGTCTATTCTTGGTGTTCATTAACGATTTGGCGAGATCGGTTGCTTCCTATTTCCTATTTTTCGCCGATGATATCAAGATATGGCGAAGGATCAGATGACTGGACGCCCACGAACGGCTCCATTGCAATCTTAACACAGTGTCGAACTGGTCAGTTCAAAACGTCCTACCATTCAACGTAGACAAATGTCGCGCTGTGCAATTACGCCATAGACATAACTACACTTATATACTTGGGACAAACGGATTGCAGAATAGCTCCCAGGAACGTGATCTTGGTGTGATCGTACAGAGCGACCTCAACTGTCCAAAACAGGCTGAGGTAGCTACAAAAAGAGGCAATCAGCATGCCGGCATGCTGCGAACGACATTCGGGAGATATGACCCATCAATCTTCCCAATGATGCACAATTCCTACGTGTGCCCGCATGTTGAATACGCTATCCAAGCCTGGCAGCCTTAGTTGAAATGCGACCTAGAGGCATTAGAGGCATCACAACGAAGAACAACAAAGAATGTATAGGTCCTGCGCTATCACTCTTACCACGGAAGGCTGGTTGTTGGGAATTTTCGGAGGACGCTATCGAAGAATACGCGACAATCTCATATTAGCGTATCAGATACTGAGTGACCCCAACCACGTATGCCGCCATTTGCTGAAATTTAGCCACAACACGCAGCTCAGAGATAACTGCTTAAAATTGGGGGAACAATATAGCCGTCTAGAGTATCGACGGAATTACTGTTCCCTTCGGGTTTGCCAACCCTGGAACGCACTCCCAGACTCAAATATATCCTCCCCTATCTTGGACGTCTTCAAAAAACGATTAGATGTTGCTCTTAGCTCCCAGCATTTTGTTACCTAAACTCCTCTATTGTGGATTACGCCAAGCATGCTTTTCAACAGGATTTATGTATCAAATGGAGCTAAGTGAGCGACCATATTTTACTTTTCTCACGCCTTATATCAACGATCAATGCACCCCAGCGTCTTTCTGAAGGTTTACCCTCAGCAGACGTTCGGTAGATGACCTAGATATATTTTGATTTCGTCATATTCACCCCAACCATCCTACGGGACGTGTCAAGCACGTGCTTTTATCCCGTGATAAATCATTGTTCATAGAGGCAAGATTGAGTATCGTTAGTAAACCATGTCTCTGTCACTAAGATGAAGTCTGGTTCAAACATTGATACCATGGAAGGAAGAGTGTGCATCTTATTAATCAGTGAACACGCATTGAAGAGAATTGGTTTGATGGATTGTGTCTGAGTACGTAGGCGCACCAATTACTTGAACACTTTGGGCTGAATTTCTGATGAGGAATTGAGATTTGTGTGGCAAGGACTACCGTAATTGAAGGTAAGACTGGAGGTTGCTGGTAATGTATGGCAGAGGATGCAAATATCTAATATCGATTAACTATATGATATCAGGGTTTCAAACTGGTTGGCAATATAGTAAGAGCTTGTCCGTGGATGACAACAAAAGGATACGGGATTTGGAAATTTACGGACTAGTGTAAAGGTAGCCGCGACGAGCAAGGATCATTCGAACTAATGAAGGACTTTAAACGTATTTCACGATGATACAGGGCAACACCCGTGGTGTACTTGATAGTAAGGCCTAATTATGAAAGTTAGATTTGAATTGCTCTATGGGTTTTCATGAAAGGACCGAAGGCTTGATGAGTTGCATCCCCAGACCTCCTAAAACGGGCAGTCCATTTTGTCTTTTGTGTCTATGGGTAGGAAGGATATTTCGGATTTAAAGCCTGTACCCAGAATGGAGGGAGTAGACGCTTTCGGAGGGATAAAAACAGGGCAGAGACAATAACCTGAAGAATACGTTAGATAAGTGATGGATTTTTCTAATCGTACTAAGCTCTTCAACAGTCATTCCTAAGGTGGATTGATCAGTAGAGCTAAATCTAATTGGTGCCGGTTAAGCATATAACCTTTTCAGAATTCTACTAGCTTTAATCATGTGAGACTTCATACTGGATGCTTCGCAGAAAGTATTTACAGTATCTTGGAGATCAGCAGAATCAGGGATATTGAAAACAAGGACACTGTGATCTCCTGAGGGTTTCTGGGGCTGTATGGTATGTCTACTAATATTAATGATTGCTTTTTCTAAGGTTGGCCATACGGAGAAAGCCCTAGAATTTAAGAACCTGGCTGTAACTTTGTGGGGTATAAAGTTCCTGTGGATCTGCTGATTCATGCTTACGGGGTTGTGTTTGGTAGAACTCGTAAGCCAACCCTTTAAAGTGCTGGACCCTGCTCATGGACCCAGTTAAGGACCTGTATGTAAAACACATTAATTTTATAGGGTCATTTGTTTCCGTGAGGGTGGTGAGATTCGATCGGCTATTTTGAGAAGACGACATGCGGTATTTTGTTTACTGACGTCAGTCGCTAGCACTTGTCTATCAGCTTGTGCCCATTCACCGCTTTTGGGCATCGCTTGACCGTTGTCTTTGGTCTTTGTCAGACTGTGAATCTGATGATTTCTGCCAAGACTTTGTTCAGCCTGCTTCTTTTTCGAGGCAAAAGTGCAGGCTTTTCTGCAATTTCTAGCAGCGCTACTAAAATGCGCACGGTAATGGCAGATAGAACGTCGCGCGCTACTGCGAGCGTGACTATGCGAACTGTGTGCATCCATACGCTGCTGCTGCTGCTTTAGGCTTAAACGTTGGACTTTTCGTTTGATTGACGCTATTTCGTCCACAAGTGGCTACGTTGAAGGCAGGTTGGCTGCGTTGTCGTTTAATGAAGTCACGGTCTTTACCCGGTGAGGTGCGTCATCTGGCCGGGCAATGCTACACGAGGCGCAAAGTGGCTCAGTGTTATGCTCTAGTGCGCTGTCTGCAATTTCGGCAATTTCTGACAGTGGCTTGGACTTGGCGAGGCATACGACAGCCTGCACGTGTTCATTCAAACGTTGCAGCTCAAGGTCCTGAATCAATGATTCGTCCATGAATAAACCTCTTAGAAGACGCATCTCTAGGAACAGTATCGACGGCTTCTTTCCTAACTGCAAACCAGAAAATGTTTGACGCAGATGAGATTTGTCTAGATGTGTGCATTGTTTTGTTACGGCCTCTTTCAGAGCGTTATAACGATTAGCTGGATCAGCCGTCACAATCAGATCACAAAGCTGGGTGGTGAGATCTATGGGCAGACAAGGTAGCAAGTTGTTGAACTTATCTAAATTGCATGTGACTTGCTTATTAGCAAATTATTCCTCTAAGATCATGAACCCTAAAGTAGTGTCTACCTCCATAAAAGATACAACTACCAGAGTGACTGAATGCACAGTCTGTTCCTCCTCGCTATGCTTAGAATCTGAGTCCATGGTTAAGTGAACAATTAACGTTTAATTGAAAGTGTATAAAAAAATGTCACGAAATGGATCAGAAAAGATTTGAAACTGGCTCTCCAAAAAGAGGGCGAAGATAATGCTAATTGGAGTCTCTAATGTCGTGGGGAATTATTCGGATCGGGGTCACAAATATTGTAACAAAAATGATCTTGTTCAAAGTCACCAATGTAGCGAGAGAGGTCGACTCACGCCAACAAACATGTAGTATTCGACTGCCTACTGGCGAGTACCGTTCCCAGTGCCTGAACAAAAGGCACGAAAGTGTATTGTGGTGCACACTGTTCCCGTGTATTACCTATAAATGCGACACCG
The DNA here is from genome assembly GCA_944474145.2 of Dicrocoelium dendriticum. Classification (NCBI taxonomy): domain Eukaryota; kingdom Metazoa; phylum Platyhelminthes; class Trematoda; order Plagiorchiida; family Dicrocoeliidae; genus Dicrocoelium; species Dicrocoelium dendriticum. Next base: position 80,689,472 of record OX104065.1, on the reverse strand, counting down.
GAGGGCGCGAGCTATCTAGGGAAGCATTTGAGGGACTGTGCGATTGAGCAGCGTGTTGGATCCAACCGTGGCGCCGTGTTTGTATGTCGGGTTCGTGTTGTGTCAGACAACCAAATTCAAAATACATTTTAGCATTCTACAAACGACCTCTAGGTAAACATGACGGCAAATTTTATTTAGTATTTTACACAATATGCTCAGACAAACTGGGGGAATCTCTAAACTTCTACACTGCGCACCGCAGAAGCGAAGTTTGGCATTGGCACGACAATTTGCATATCAGCGATGAATCCGCAAGCATTTTCTTTCATTGCGTATGTTCCCAGTATGCACCCCATGAGGGCCCAGCAAAGAAGCTGTGACAAGTTGCTGCATATTTGCAACATATGCGACAACTGTCACAATTTATAAAGCAAGCTACACTCTAAGAACTGGACGAACGGTCAACGAATCACTATGTTGCATTCGGAGGAAGTTGTAGCTTCAAGCGAAATATAACAGATAAACTAAGTGGATATGGACTCAGGATTTATGTACTGGCTGATAGTACAACGTTTTTCTCGGTCTTTTATCTGGTACTAGTGCACCGTGCTTACAAGTTCCAACCTAAGCTGTTTTAAGTTCTGTCTCACCGATTTTAGTAGCCTACACAATCACCACCATTACTAATTGATTGGAGGGTCATTTGAATTATTCGTTTTGGGAATGGACTGCGACACGCAACCTCAATGTAGACCGCAAGTAACACTGGAGTAACTTTTGCGCTTTAGTTTCCTTAGCTTAAGCGTCAAAATCCAGCAATCTCACTTTGATTACCACGATACATAAGAGCAAAGCCTGTGCTCCATGCACTTTGTCGATAATGGAAGAATGAGCAGTTCAATGCGCCTTTGATCGTGTATGCAATGTCACTCTCTTGCGCGTTGTTCTGATGAAGCACAGGATGGTCGTACTTTTCTTCAGATGCCTTCTAACAAAAAGGCTAAGGCAGATACCGGGGAAGAAGCAGTAACTAGGTTTTACAATCAGAATCATAAATGGCGTGGTCGACCATATTCACAGATACAGATGTTGCACCACGTCAAAGAAGACAGATCATTGGCCAATAGTAATCTCTTATGCGTTGGTTGAAAGTGTTTCCTGAATCCTTTTATTATATTGACCGAACTTATGCCAACCTCTGGAGAACGTAAGAAAAATAGCTGAATAAACTAGCCCTTGTCTTTATTAGACCTGGGGGTAAAAGATTAGAAGTGCAGCAGGAACTGTACGACTAGTTAATACTAGTCCGAGACGGTGCGCGAATGTAAGCGCGGATATCAGAAGGCAATTGGAGTCGGACACAGCGGACTGTATTCGATGGGCTACAACAAGAAACGGACGGATGAAGCGAGACGAGAGTGTACACGTGAGCGCGGGAACTTACAAGGCGGTTGTGTGTCTAGCCGGTTGTAAGATTAAAACAAGAAGGAGTAATTTACAATCGGTCAACAAGTAAATTGTACACGAAAGATAAGAGTTATCTTTTCGGGCGCTACAGAGCTCACCCCTAGAATGTTGAACATAGAAAGCATTCGAAATCGAAAAGGAATTTTGAAACGAGGTTCGTAAGGCGAAATCGTGCAGAGTAAAAATGGGCGTGCGTTTGTGTAAATGGGGGTCCGTCGGAAGTCGGAGTCCGCTGTGCCGTTTATGATTTGTTATTTATTGAATGCAGGGAAGGTTGCATTTCGGCGAGCCGTTGGAGCGGGCTTGTCGAACTACAAAAAAACTGGCTAGCCCAGAAAAGGCCGACAGGACCTAAACCTCCGCTGCTGCCAAACGGTGCGCTTGGGAGTGGTCTCTCCCCCCGCCCCGCGCCAAAACTACCCTCGTCCCACGAAGAAAACGACCATGATCCCACGGAGAAGCGACCCTCGTCTTGCGGAGAAGCGATCATCGTCTCGCGAAGAAGCGACCAGTGTTCGCGTCAGGGTCCTCGAAAACATTCCTCGTGTGGGCCAGTCGATCGAATGGGAGGGTTGGGGCATGTAAAGACGCAAAAATAGAAAAACACGCGCAGAAAACGCCAAAAAGAACAAACGAATGGGCTGCGTGTTTAAAGATTTTTTGGTTTTGAATATTTTTTTGAAAAAGGCTTTTCGGAGGTTTTTGATATTTTTGTTTGTTTTCAAAACGTTAATCGACCAAAAATGAGGCAAATATATACAATATCTACAAAGTTAAAAGTATTTACACTGTACATAGTCGGAGAAGCGAGCGGGCTCTCGTACCTCCCGACCACGGCGATTGGTCGTGGGAGGCGGCGGACTAGGTTCGGGTGATGTCAGGACTGCTGAAGCTTGCAGACCGTGATCGTGGTCTGGTTGGACTTCATTAGCATGCGGAAAACTGGTAAGGTGAGTTGTGACGTCGCACGAGGCACTACTAGACGAAGTAGGCGAGGTAGTTACTTCCATAAAGGCGGGTTTTAGACGGTAGATGGTGACGACTTCGTGTCGACCACCGCGGTCAATAGTGTACGCTTTACTCGCACGATGCAGCACCTTGAAGGGTCCTATGTAAGGGCGACTGAAGAGGCTGTCGAAAACCGTCTGCGCGAAGAAGGACGTGTGAACAAGTAGACAGCTTCTCGGGCGCGTACACTGGTGCCTTCTGCGATCGAGGAGGGGGTGGACGTAGCTCACGCATCTGGTGAGCCAATCGCTCAGTGTAACTTCCGTAGTCAAAAGTGGAATTACATCAGGCTGGTGCTACCAGCTGTCCGGGCGACCGCAGCGTGCAACCGTAGACTAGCTGCGCCGGTGTGGCGTCGAAGTCAGTCTTAACCGTGTTTCTTAAGCCTAGGAGAACGAGGGGAAGCGTTTCAGACCATGAAGGATCTGCGTGCGCACGTAGCACTGCCTTCAACTGCCGGTAAAAACGCTCCACCATGCCGTCTGCGGCCGGATGATACGCCGTTGTCTGGACGTGGCGACAGCCTAAATCCTTAAGCAACGTGACAAAGGTCGACGAGAAATGTGACCCTCGATCGGTGGTCACGATGGCAGGACAGCCGTATTGAGCTACCCAGCGCTCCATAAAAGCTTTCGCTACCGTTTCCGAGGAGCAATTTGGGATGGGGACGGCCTCAGACCATCTAGTAAATCGATCGATGCAGGTCAGTAGATATACCGAGCCTTTGGAAGGCGGCAGATGACCTACGAGGTCGACGTGCACGTGATGAAAACGTGCGTCTGCCGTCGGAAAAGTGCCTAATGGGCTTCTCGTGTGCTTGTGCACCTTCGCGCGTTGACACGGAAGGCGAGCAGCTGCCCAGGTACGGACGTCCCGATTAACATTGCGCCAAACGAATCGTGCGGTTAAAGGTTTAACCGATGCACGAACGCCTGGATGAGACAAGCCGTGCAACGCGTCGAACACGGTCTGCCGACACTCGCGTGGGACGATTGGGCGCGGCGTGCCCAGAGATAAATCGCAGAGTATCATTTCATCTGCTGATGTCAGCGGAACGGGTCGTATATCCAATGAGGGAGACCTGCGTAGTAGATCAACCTCAGGATCGTTGAGTTGTGCAGTGGCCATGGCTGCCAAGTCGATAGCAGTGCCGGCGTCAACGGAAATAGCTTGAATGCGGGGAAGTGCATCGGCGACGGTGTTGTGCACACCTGAGACATGCCGTATATCGGTCGTAAACTGAGCGATATAGTCAAGATGGCGCGACTCTCTAGGAGAGTATCGGTCGGTAGTCGAGCCGAGCACGTAAGTCAGGGGTTTGTGGTCGGTGAAGACGACAAAGGAGCGGCCTTCTAGGACATGTCGAAAGTGACGTATCGCTAGATATACGGCTAGTAGTTCCCTACCGAACGTGCTGTAGCGAGATTCGGTAGGTTGTAGGCGTTTGGAGAAAAACGCTAAGGGTTGCCATGTGTCGGCTACACGTTGCTGCAAAACAGCGCCGACTGCCACGTCCGAGGCGTCAGTACTGAGGGACAGTGGGGCGGCCGGATCGTGATGCGCTATAGAAGCTATGTTGGCGATAGCCTCTTTCAGCGACTTAAAAGCAGCGCGTGCTACCGTAGGAAATTCGAATTTCTTGAGTTTCTCTCGGAGAAGGTCCGTGAGGGGTTGCATCAGCAAGGCGCATTTGGGTATAAATCGTCGGTAAAAGTTGACAAGCCCATCAAAACGCCTGAGCTGTTTGAAAGAATGAGGCTCGGGGTAGTCGATGATGGCTTGAGTTTTATCCTGCAGTGGCACGACGTCTGCAGATGAGATACGATGGCCGAGGAAGTTGACTGCATCGACACCAAACGAACACTTTTCCGCATTGATCGTCAACCCATATTGAGATAAACGATCGAAAAGTGTTCCTACGTGGCGTATGTGCTCTTCTCGTGAAGAGCTTGCGATTAAAATGTCATCAAGATAAGTGTAAGCGAAGTCTAAACCGCGACAAACTTGGTCGACAAAACGCTGAAAAGTTTGCGCGGCGTTCTTTAGGCCAAATGGCATGCGCAGTAACTCGAACAAACCAAATGGAGTCGTCACGGAAGTTTTAGCGATGTCCGCTTCGGCTACCGGAATTTGGTTGTATGCGCGTACCAAGTCGATTTTGCTGAAGGTACTTTTACCCGCCAGACTGGCGGTGAGATCCACTATGTGTGGGATCGGATAACGATCGGGCGTGGTTACCGTATTCAAGGATCAGTAGTCGCCGCAAGGACGCCAGTCCCCCATGACCTTCTTCGGGACCATGTGCAGAGGCGACGCCCATGGGCTGTTGGACGGTCTGACGATACCAAGTTGAAGCATGTGGTCAAATTCGGCTCGTGCTGCTCGTAGTTTGTCTGGAGCAAGCCGTCTTGGTCGTGCGCTAACTGGTTGACCGCGCGTAACTATGTGGTGAGCGACCTCTGTCGTGATTGGTGGAAGCTCTGCAGCCGGTCGAACCAGTCGCGGGTATTCGGAGAGGAGGCTCAAGTAGTCGGACGGTGCGTCTGCGATCCGAAATACAGGGCTGATTATCAGGGCATCTGAAAGGACACCATCAACACCTAGTTTCGTACGGTCGTCTAAAAGTCTGTGGCGACCAGCATCAACAAGCAACCCAAAATGTCGGAGGAAGTCGATACCGATAATTGCGAAGGGTACAGACGCAACCATGAAGACCCACTGAAAATCTCGACGAAGATTGAGGTCTAGGTTCATCATGCGCTGACCGAATGAAGCTATCGGAGAACCGTTGGCCGCACGCAAATTGTACCTAGGCTCCGAGTGCTTGTCGCTAGCGGTCGCTGGGATGACGCTGACTTCCGCTTCCGTGTCGATGAGGAAGGTGATGGAAGAACGTCGATCCTTAACGTAAAACAGTCGGTTTGCTTGGTTATTGAATGACACGTTTGTAGTGCTAGTATGCGGGCTATTCGTTTTCCCTGGGTCGTGCCTAATGCAGGGAGCCCGACAACGTCTAGCTCTTCCACCGTATTGGCGGTGATACCAACATACTTCTTCGACGGGCTTGACATTATCTGACTGAGAACTTGTAAGGAAAATGTGGCGCTTTCGTGCCGAACGTGACGTACTCGGTGCAGGCACAGACGAGCCGCAATGAACGGTAGCCAAAACGTGGTCAGCATTTGACCGTTGCACCCGCTGCTTCGAAGCCTTCATTGCTGCCATCCTGCTGCGAAGTAGCGCAATTTCCTCGTCTTTAGAGTCAGATCGGTCTAGCGATTGGGAACAAACATGGGATTCGGTTTTCATCTGTGAGAATACGTCACCGGAGTTACTGGTCGTCAGCTGCGGAAAACGTTCGAACGCAGCGTCTGCCTTGGTAGCTAAGTCTTTCAAGGGTGCATCTATAAACATGGACAGCATTACCGGCAATGGCTCTGGGAGACGTGCAAACCACAGCTCCTTTATCCCTTCTTCGCTCAAGAATAAGGGACCAGCGATGCGCTGAAGTTCGCGGAGCAATGCCGACGGCTTGCGATCTCCAAGCTTGAGACCATTGAGCTGCTCAAATCGTGTTCGTGCGCTGGGTCGTAACTCTTTCAAAATCGCTTGCTTCATCGTTTCATACTTTGCCTCATTCGATGGGCAGAGTAGAATGTCCTCAATCAGCGTCACTACCGACGGAGGAAGGCGTGGGACGAGCTGATTGTACCTTGGACGGTCCGCCGTTATGCCCTTATTTTCTAGTTCGATCTCGAATATCTTAAACCAAACTTCTGGACTGTGTTCCATGAAACTTGGAATAGCCAAAGTGAGCATGGTTACGCTGTGAAACGACTCAGGTGCAACTCGAAATGTGAGTCGAAAGATAAAGAACGAACAAAATACGATAAAAGTACTAAAATTACGCAAAAAACAAATGAATATAGGTATATAATCGAGAAAAGGAACGAACTCACCAAAAAATACAAACGAGAAAAATGTTGAATTCGCGCGTGCGAATCGGGGTCACCAATTTGTAGGACTAGTTAATACTAGTCCGAGACGGTGCGCGAAGGTAAGCGCGGATATCAGAAGGCAATTGGAGTCGGACACAGCGGACTGTATTCGATGGGCTACAACAAGAAACGGACGGATGAAGCGAGACGAGAGTGTACACGTGAGCGCGGGAACTTACAAGGCAGCTGTGTGTCGAGCCGGTTGTAAGATTAAAACAAGAAGGAGTAATGTACAATCGGTCAACAAGTAAATTGTACACGAAAGATAAGAGTTATCTTTTCGGGCGCTACAGAATTAATGGTGTCAAATAAATCATTTGCAGTCGCGACATTTCATCAAATGCACTTACAACAGCTTCAGATTCAATACAGATTTGTCCAGGACAGCGCACGAGATCCTATATTTACTCCAGATCAGTTGACAATAAAAATGGACTAGTCTTTAACGAATGCGGTCTCTTTTTGTTCTTGGGGAAGAACAAACGGTTATGTAACCAACGTCAACGGTAACATTTTGCCTACATTGAAGTGAAATGTGCGGAAACTCGCACCTGATGTATTCAACAGTTGTATTTAGATATATAACGCCTTGTCATATAATATCATTTCAATACAAAGTACAGATTTGGGTAAACTATTGCTACTGTGATAGTGTACCCCCTTTTCGCTTTGATTTCAAACTGACAAATTATACCACTAGTGTTTTTTACATGGCACTGGAACAGGGTCAGTAGATCGGTATGCGATTCACATTGTTTTATGCCCTATTTTGACGACTTACCATATGCGAAGACAGTAAGAAATTGTCCCGCCGGCCAAGCATTTATGCGGCTCCGCGATATGACGCATACTATATGCACGTTAGACATAGTCACTACGTTCTGTGTCTGCTGAACCCTACTGGATACATGGTATTATATTTCTGCTAATATCGGCGAGAGACCCACCGACACCTCATCAATGAACTCTTCAGTGCTTTTACTCTGGCAACACCGATTTGATCGTATTCATCAAATTATTGTTGGCTATCTATCTACACAAGTAGTGTGTACACAGGTGGTACCCAGACAGTCGGAGCCCCGAACCAGCAACTTGGACATGCGTTTTGATGTAATTTCCTAGATCGACCACATAAGTGAACGGGATTAAATAAATAAATAAATAAATATTTTATTCTCGACTATGCGAGACACGCGCATGGAGGCATGATCAGATATGTACAACTGTACAAACATTTTATGGCAACTGTAACAGTGAGAGTAGAAAATCGTTCAGATGTCCATGATTGGAACAGTACAATAAATAATTAAATAAATAAATAAATAGTTTATTCTCAGTTTCATAGAGACACACCAACTCAGGCATGATCATGCTTTAAAAACAGATGTGTATCACGACGTTACATCGGGTTCAATCGTGTGTACTTGAAAAGGTGTCGGGAAGAGTTGATATGTGAGTCTAGTCGGCTTGCCAGTATGTAGTTGTGGGCAGTGACTTTATTCAGTGGCGAGTCACATCCGCCACGTTGCAGTGTTGTTAAACAGACATTTGTGGCTTTTTATAGGGAGAACGCTTGCCAGGCGAAAACCCACCACGTCCTGCAACACTGCCGTAAGGCATTTTGAACATTAATGTTGAACTGGCAAAGCCGCTTGACGACTGGTTTTACCTTCGGTTTTTCGCAGAGTAATGGCTTTTTAATTTCCTCTGTTAGTTGGACAGGTAATTTGATCGGGGTCGCCATGATCTTTGAGGTCGGTGGAGGAGAGGGACATCGCGATTATTCTTCTTGTTGAATGTCCAGGTGAGCAAAAGTTCAACGCATGCTTTGTACAGTATGTACATCACTGGCCACTTGCGGTTGTCTCAACATTGACAGCTGCTTCAGCATACTCTCTTTATGTTTCCGGCCACTTCATGCACTTTCATGCGTTTGTTGTCATCTTATTGCAAGCTGCGACATGTCCTTCTGGATCCTCGTCCCCCACAATTATAATTATATGTTGGTCTGCCGGATTGGATTTGAAATAAGTGGTTCAGCAATCGCTTCCCCGCGAGGGTTATTTGCTCACTTTTTTGTGACACCCTGTTCTGTTTTCCATCCTGCTGTACATGCGCACATCATCAATCTCGTTAAACACACCCAGCTCATATCCCCATAATATTTGGACCGATGGTCTATAACTCGTACTCTCTACTTCCCATTGGGGTGGCTATAAAATCGAGTGCGTTCTTGTTACCCAGCAAATGTGTTGGCACATGACGATGCAGCATAGGTCAGTTACGTCCTAACAAAACCGCTCGCCAGTTAAGCCATAGGAAGTATCCCAACAAGGTGAGACTGCACACATGATTAAACATTTGCAACAGCTTCTACTTCGCTTTTGGAAGATGCGTACCATTAATCCATGACGTTTTGCCTGTATAGTGGTCGTTTAATTGCCGAATACAAACCTACTCGGTCTCACTGGGCTTGCGCCAACTCGACACCCCACGGATTAAGACGTCAAATGCTCCAGTTATCTATGATATTATAATCATCTCACTAAAAGCGTTTCCAAAATTGGTACTTTACTGCTCCACAAAACTTCTAGCTCAACCGAAGGATAAATCAGAGCACCAATGACTTCGACAAAATATCGTATAAACCGCCGTCAACAAACACTGCAACTAATGCGGACCTTGACTGTATTTAGTGGTCTCTTACTGAACTTTGGCTTTTGGAATTGGAAGGTCAACTACCAAAGTTAGCGGTTTTCCATAGATTAGCCAAAATCTCAGGTGGTTGTTAGTCAGGTGCAGCACTTAGGACGTTCCAAAACGTTCGAAATCGATGCAATCATTGTTAATAATTGATTAATCACTAAAATAGTGCATTGCCTAGGTATTTCTCACTTTCTGCCCGGCACCTCCCCACCTGAGATATCGTCAGAGGCATACGATGCAAACCTAAGATAAATTTGCAGCCTTGGGGACGGTGTTCCCTGCCTTTTGGTCCATCTGCTTAGCAGAAGTACCAGCGAAGTGGGTTCCGATGTCCGTGCTCGGGATTCTTTGCCCTACTGTGAGCAGTCGTCCACGGCTTTCCACCAATAAGTAGGACGGGCGGTCAATAAGCCTTGCTTCTTCTGCTTTGCGCAACGTTGGCCGTAACTGGTTTGCGTGTCGTGCCCAGACCTGTGCGATCACGATCACGACATACAAGACATTTCCGCGCTTATGTTTGACCGTAACTTGTGTCCACTTAGCGTGGCCTTCCCGATTGTCACGTACTAGCACGTTCTGTCCAAGTGTAAACAATCGCTCCTTTGCTCCATGCAGCTGGTTAAAATCCTGTTCCATTTTGCTGTTTCACCAACAGTGGATTCCGAGCGTACCAGGTAGTTGACGTCAGATTCGATCTCGACCGAGGCAATAATAATGTCCTGACGTTCTTGCTGGTTGGCAGCAATTAGGCGTGACAGTTTCTCTGCTTGGCCAATGGAACTTGAAGACTGGTAGTGGATCTCGAACTCATACCCCATTTATATAAGAGCCCAACGTCGTAGCCAGTTGGCTGCGTAGACCGGGATGCTCTTTTTCGAACCAAAGCTAGCCAGCAAGCGCTCGTGATCTGTCAGAAGCTTGAAGCGGCTGCCGTACAGCATCTTGTGGCATTGTTTGACCGTGAACACTATGGCCACTATGGCACATTTGAGCTTCTCTTACTGGATACGAATGGCCTCTATCTGGTACCACGATAAGTCGCTTAGACAATTGCCATTTTGTCCAGAACAAGGCATGTTGCTCAGGCTTAGGCTCAATATTACAGCTGGAGTCGCACAAAAGCTGAAAAAGCTTCACATACTAATAGTTGTTAGTGTACCGAAAACGATTGGTAAGCCATTATTGGGACTCTTTGCTAGCTGGCTTCTTTTGGTTGTCTTTAGCGTGAACGGTACAACAATAAGCGGCAACTAGATCAACCTGATGTGTCAAATGGTATTTCACTCCAATCGAGCACTTGGCCTGTAGAGGATCCAGGCGCCTTGATATGCAGCATTGAAATTTTGCTCCTTTTATATGCAGCAACTTCAAGACAGGGTCATCTCAGAGTCCATCCAGAGCCGGTTAATGAGCGTTGAGATATTCGGGGCCATCTATTATATTTCAATGCTTTAGGTAACCAGCAACAAACACAGCTGGCAAGTAATTTACTTAGACTGAGAACAGCAGTGGTCCCAAGGAAGAGCCTTGCTGCACGTTGCTATGAATAACTCGTCGAAAGGAGAATCCGCTACGCAGACATTTAGACTGATCCCCTCAATCCGGAAAAGTTGCGACTTACTTAAGATCGCGACTTGATATCACATGCCAGCGCAGCTTTAGTGAATAGCGAATTGCAAGGTTAAAAGTTTTAGTGGTCATAGTGCAGGTAGTCCACTGCGTGTACATGGTCTACGGTTTCAGACCAAAGCTTTCAAGTTACCAGTACTTTCGTTCGACACAAACTTCTTACAAAATCCATGCTGCGCGCACTAACCAGAAGACATTTATTTAAGTGGTTCAACAATGAACCATTTACTCATTTTGCTAGTAAGCCAACCACAACGCCAGACAAGCAAACAGGTCTATAATTAGCCCATAGATATTTGTCACGTTATTTGCAACTCAGGCACACCACAACCGCTTTTAATACGGGAGGCGAGACACGGCAGTTGAGTGAATTCTAAGCCGCACTATTTATATGTCCGCGTTGTTCCGCTGCTTATCCATGCAGCAGTTCAAAATGAACAGAAGCTGTCCCGAAAGCCTTAGTCCGGTTCACATTTCACAGCAACTTGAAAACGTTAGTCTCCTTAGCACAACTCCTGTCCATACAGGCCTACTCAGGGACTCTGGCAGCTACTACTCAACATAGGCTTCTCGATTCGCCGGCAAAGGCGCTTGAGTACTGCTCTCCAAGTACACGTGCCTTGTCCTAGTCGCTATAGCCATGGGTCCTATACTCCCTAAGCAGTGCTGCAATTAGTGGGTTCGCCCCATTACATCGAGGAACGTAGGCAAATAACTTATTCGGATTAGTCGAGGCAATGTCAGCTAAGCACTTCATATACGGAAACCGGGCCAACCAAATATGTAGGAGGACTATATTCTAATTCCATGATACCTGTCAAACGTGCTGTTCGAAGTGGATGCTAGCTAGAGGCGCTAGTCTCTAGACCGCTCCACCCCAAGCGATATATCTACAGTGGCTGCGCACTTGATTCCCTATTTTGCCAGGTTAATGTAGGACGCAGAATCATCGGCGAGCCAAGCATTTAGTATATATTAGGCTAGCTGAAATGCATGCGTCTCAATGAGTGCGCAAGGCGGTGGTAAATCCTTGTCCCACCTCGCTTGTTATTTCGCGGTCTAAATGCTGGGATGCCAAACGCTAATAGCCTAGTACTGCTGGTCAGGGCACACTAAAAACAAGCAAGCGTGGTCGTTGTCGCTAAGAGCAACGTCGTCAGTAATGTCAGTTACAAATTCAAATGACATCGCAGGAACCATGTCTGAGATGGACGACGGCTAGTTGCGCATGTGAATAGGCCCACGAACTGGTGAATTGGTACAAACGATGTCAAGTCCAGCAGGTCGGCACCGAACGATTTCAGCTTCGGATTTCAAGATATACCTGCCGTACACACCTCTGGATGGTTAAAGTAGCCAAGCACCAGAAGCTTGCTTGCAGAGACTGTGTGTATAAATTAATTGGAGGTGACATAAGACTTAAATACACCAGCAACCTTGTAAATAGAACCAAGAGAGCGCAACGTACGACTGCAACTGCTCAACTTATTGCTCTAGCAATTGAAAAACTTTGGTCTATAACAAGTTTAAGTGAGAACTTACAAAAAGAACTACTCCACTCCCTTGGCGATTCATGTGGCGTTCAGCAACGCACATTGCATAGGCAGGAAGATAACCACGTTTACCATGATATTTGCAAACAACCACGTTTCAATGAAGACGGTATATCTTAACGTGGTTTGTCTACAAGCAGATCTGCCTCACATATGTTCTCCAGGCAACGCAGGTTGCTAACTACGACTGAAATGCTTTCGGCGCGACCATCCCTAGATCGAGCGCAACTGAGCTAGGTGTTGGCTGATTGTATACGCACCGCTAGCTGAGCACCTGTGAATCCACTAATTGTAGACTCTGTTCACCATCTGCACACCGAGCTTCTCTATCTCTCATGGCTTCGTTTTCCTTTGACTTATCTGCTAGCATGAGTTCTGGTTGCAGCATAGTATTAACATCACTGAGCATGAAGGCAAATAGCAGTAAGTACCTGTGCTCTTTTGGGGTTAATAGAACTATTCTAAGCAAGCTGGGTCGAGGATTTGGTTCACTAACGCTAGCGTTTCATGCCTTGATGAGCTAACTGACAGCATTGCTAGACAAACCTGAATAGCGAAGCGTGCGCGCCCAAAATATAGATGAAGCAAGCCATCAAGCAGGCGATCGGTGAAAACATCGGCACGAGCATCAGTGCGTTTAATTAAAATCACACTGGTATCTATAAAGTATCAAGCCAACAATGTGCCTTCACTCCACATGCTCCGCTAATCACACCAAGTGATTTTTGATTTCAGTCGACCGGACAGGTTAGTGTCACCTCACGTCTCACTGAAGGAATTGCAGCAGCAGTTGGTGCCTTCAGCGTTAGAAGTTACAGGGTAAGCGTTTGATCACCTTAGGGTTTAATAACAACCTTCCTCGCACTATTACCCTTAGTCTATTTTGGCCATGGGGTCAGACATGTTTAACGTAAGCAGCGTCAATAATACTGACAGTGGCGCCTGATTAAATAACCACCGTTAACTGCAGCCTCCGGCAATATGAATAATCTTCGAATGAATGACATACTCCGGCGGGTTGACTGACGGTAGTGGTGCAGTCAGCTGCAGCGTGCACAAGTGAAGCATTCGGAAATCACAGAATAAAATCCCCTTTATTGTTGAGCAAGGCAAGAGAGGCAAGCCCGGGTAACGCCTCTTCAATGGCTGCCAAACTAGATGCCACGGCTGTAACTCAGATACTGATGAAGGCCGGACGCTTCGATCTCCGTGCGCAACATTCAACACACCTGAAAAGAAATACTTTACTGGTAGCCATTATGTAGAATGGTCAGCAAGTAGAACGGCACGACTATACTGATACTAGAGGCATCAAACTTCACACCGTATGCCACCAGATGGATCGAAGACTGAGTTTGTACAGTTAGACTGTTTGTAAGTTGCGTTAGACTGACTAAACAGGCTTCTCAGGTGTACATTCGCCTCAGTGCCTAGCGAGACAGCAATCATAAAGCGGTAAGCAGTGCAGAGTTTGAACATGTAGGCAGGAAAATGACAGTAGTAACAAGCTAAAGCCAGGAGTAAAAGGGGATAAATCTGGGAACTACTCGAGAAAAGCGAAATTCACGCTACGGTTTGTTTGGGTACACTTTAATTGTTCAAAGATGCCTTGGGTCAAACTGTTTTGACGGAATTCAAATTTCTTTTCACGTGCTTATTTATGCAGTCTTCTACAATATTTCTGCCAAAAGGCTTGATTAGTATGGCACGCTACAAACCAGGGTTACTCTATCTAGTTCAGAAACAGTTTAATATTCTAAAACCGATAAAAAGTTGTTGCAAAATAATGTTAACAATAACCTTAAGTAATATTTATAGATACTTACAGGTTGCATCTGCTGGCTGATCAAACAACCTCTAGTTGGTGCCAGCTGGGTGGTGCGGGTTAATCCCGCTATAGCTAATAGTTCCGCAGTAGTGTTCCAGGGCGTGGTGGGTCTTTGCTTGACCAGCGACCTACCTGTAACATGCCACAAATGTCTGCTTAACCACACAGTGACGTAGCGGACATGACATGGCACCAAATAAAGTCATTATCAATACAGACCGGAAGGTCGTACAAGTTTGCAAAAGTCAGACACAGAAACAATTTCATATTCTCCTTTCCTATATCAACATATTCACCTACCATGAGCATAAATTCATATTAATACTAACAAATACACACAACACGATGACTTACACTCGCACCCACATACATTCTACCCATTCATACACATATATCTAGTTTGTGCGGGTTAAATGAAATATTTCAGTGCCACTATCGATGTTACGCGTTTGCATTACCATACTCTGCGCTTGAAGGAGTGCCGTCGAGGATAAATCCATTACTTAATGATTTACTTGTTTAATCAACGTAGTCAATCATGTTTGCAATACTCTATACCAAGCTTGGATCCGAAACCAACGTGTGGATAATGCAATGCCGCTTAGTACCGGAAAGCAGGAGTAAACTTTAGAGAATGGATCTGATTGCCGTCTATAGCTTGCAACACAGCTCTACGCCTGTCGATTATAGGCTTGACTAAGTGCAATTAAACGTTCCTGACAACAACTAGACGAGAATACTGGGAACTTGCTGCCGTGACTGCAACTGCAACGAACCCTAAAAATCGAATTAACATAACTATGCGCATCAAGCCCAGGATGATGCAGAACCCTCAGAACTGATAATGATTTACTTTCTTCCCTCTACAAATCAGTGCTTTTCCACTTAGTAAGGGTTTGAACGTTTAGAGGTTCGGTGGCGCCATTAAGTGGCTATCGACATTCCTGGAGGGCATGCTTCATTGTATACGCGCAAGACGTAGACGTATGCTTGAGTAAACTGTGCTCCGAGGTGCTTTTCAAGGCCCATTATTTGGTCATTGCTGCTGGATCTTAGAGAATGATTTGTCGGTGAAGCTTGGAGTGTCGCCGCATATGTTTGCTGACGACCTTAGCTCTAGAGTATTGCGGATATTCCTAGAAACTCTGAAGCAATTCAGCACACCTTGGATCGGCTCCGGTTTCTGCCCATAAATCGGGGCGCGTTCTGTGCCCCGAGCAATAGCTGCTAATCAGCCTGTTCCTCTCTTTCAACTTCCTCCGAGCTCGGGAAGAGTATTGAGATCCGTAATTCTATTAAAAAGCTGCCACCTTCTGAGGTGTGACTAAATAATCAACACGAAGCTAATTTGACCGAGGCCTTATATCAAAACCAACCAACTGCATCCACTCCCCAAGTGACTGATGGAAAATGCTTTTCACTTACCACACATCTAAGGCGGAGCGCACTACGGTTACTGTCCACCTTGCCGTGGATATCAGTCTCCATTTAATAAAAATTACCGCGGAAGGAATTCTGGTTCGTTATTCCGGACAAATTGCAAAACTTTTGGTCCTGAACAATTAGGTTTTGTCATTATCGTGCTCCAATAATATATTCTGGAAGTATATACAACACCATTTTATTTTGGTACTCTCCCGAAACATTACGTGTTTCTACTGGCGACAACTACATAGCCATCCAAAAAGGTTCAGTTTATGGTTTGCCTACCATAGCGTCGTGCCATTCCTACGGGACGTGACAGGACTAATGGATGAAGCAGTCCCTCGCCCATAACGCATCAGCCAGCGGGAATTACGCATGTATCCTGAAGGCGACTAACGGAAACAATAGTCGGTCAATAAGAAGCATTTCCAGATACAAGATGCTGTTCACATGGATCGACGGCAATGTTTCAGGACGTGGTGGGCTCTCGCCTGGCAAGCATCCTCCACACGACTAGTTGCCACTATCCGTTTAACAACACGTCGACGCGGCGGAGGCGACCCGCTGACGAATAAAGTCACAGCACATTGCTTCACACTGGCAAGCCGACTAGGGCCAAGTATCAATATGCATGATGCGCCACAAAGCTTTCCTATCTGCATATTTTTTCGTCAAGCCTCGTTCCGCGCATTCACTGTTGTTCTTTACGCCACACGACTAAATCCGCCCTATCGTGTGATAACGGTTGATCTTGTCCTTTACTAGTTCTTTTCCAATTAATCAGCTCTAGTTCTTGATTTATTCGTACCTGAATCGTTACTGCAATTTATGGCAGCCCAACAATGCCCATACGAACATGCCCGAACTCACGACCATCGGAGTTCCCCCGTTTTACTTTTGTCCAACTTGTGCAGTTTCGACCATGAACGTCCGAACAACCTCCAAAATTCACTGTTAAACTTGCCATGAAACTTCTTTACAATTGCGCTTAGTTGATCACGCATCTGTGCCCATGCCACGCATAGTTGAGAAAAACTATTTATTTATTTATTTATGCCTTGTCCAGTGAGGCTAGCTGGACGCGAATTCCTTCCACTCCAGCAAGTATACAAAAGCAGAGAAAGTGAGACCCCGGCTGCTCTGGAAATTTTACTTACGCGCACAATTATTCATCCTACTCGACTAGCCTCGATGTCTATGGTGGGCCCTGACTGAACTATCTGATCCGCCAACAAAGGGATCATTCGACTGCGAATATCAGTAAACAAATGGCGGATTAGAGGCTTTGCCCGTCTTACAAGCATTTAACACAATCGACGACAGTGTTGTAGGACGTGGTGACTTTTCGTCTGGCAAGCGTTCCTCCTATAAAAGCCACCAAAGTCCGGTTATCCACCCTGCGACGTGGCGGAAATGACTCGCCGTTGATAAAAGTCTCTGCCTACGACTACTTTCTAGCATATTGACGAACAAAACTTTCCCACTTCTTTATTGGCATACACAAAATAGATATGCTCTGTATTCACATACTGACATCGCTTTACACACTGTATTTTTCCTGTTTACTATACGCACACATGAACCTACTTCATTGTCACCAACCTAAGGAAATTGCTCACAATGTGTACTTCTTCCGTTTCTGCAAGTTTTACAACTTCTGGCCACAGTCAATTGCGAGCATTGTAACATATCTGTTGCGCGATATAGTTGATTTTAATTTTGATCCTGCTAAACTTGGTGTGCCTCGATGAATTCGAGAATAAAATATTTATTTCATTTATATTTATATTTAGTCAGGTGGTAAAATCCCGTTTGCCACTCAGCGGGTTTTTTTAGGAGTTGTCTACTTATCAGCCGTTCACCTTAGTGACAGTTATCTTTTCCACCCTTTAACAACAAACATTCTTCCTCCCAAACCGGTTTTATCCTTAGTGCACTGTCTGTTTACAGTTCTTTACTTAAACGGCTAACATTCATTGCACTGCACTGAGCTAGTCTTATCTGACCAGTCTCCTGTTTTCTGACTGCTTCCAGGCCATAGAGACGTAAACAATCGTGATTCTGCGCTCCCAACGTACAGCTTTGTTTACCTCGTGCAACGTGTTGGGCTCCTTAACCTTGTATTACTATAGCTCGTTTCATCCCTGACAGTTCCATTTCTACTGAAGCTCTTCAATTATTATCCCGGCTTAAATTTACGACTTAAGCTTAAAGCGCCGACTAATCCAGTTTTGTGTGAACGGTCCCTTCCTCTCCAACTTCTCTCAGACCACTGTGGCCTTGCCGGCTAATTTTCGGATGACAGAGCGCTGGGTCCGCACTACATTGATAGCCGCTCGCACATTTACCGTACATCAATAAAGCATTGTACTCCCCACCGTGTCCTTTCTTTACCTTGCTCGCTGTTTTCAAGCCTGCTTCAATCTGTCGGTCAGCTCTCAGGGCATTACTATGACGTAGTTTCAACTGATCAGTTTGCTTTCCTCTGACAGCTTCTGTGCTATCAAGACGTAAACGGTCTAGGTTCCACGGTTTCGACGCTTTTTCGCTCACCTTGAAAGGCGGATGGAAGTTTATCACCCTTTGTTGTTATAGCCTTATTTCCCACCACACTTGTACGACATAATTCTAATGCTTTGACTAATCTAGCTTCACTTGATCGCTCTCCTGCTCTCCGACCTCGCTCAGACTGCTGCGAAGTTACCGATCTTGGTTCCGCTGGCCTAACCGTTTGTTCAAATTTGCTAGAGAAAGCCGTCCTTCCAACACTTTCCCAGTAGTACCCTTAAATTCTGACCTTGTCCCTTCCTTCATTCGGACGGCAAATTCACCATGTTTAGCCCCGACCTAGTTTCACCTGACCACTCTCCTTCTCACTGACTGCTTCTAAACTGCCGATACACAAACTGTCCGGGCATTGTAGCCTCTTGTCATCCTTCCCTTTTATCTGTAGCCTGCTGGAATATATCACTTGTCCAGCTCTGCTGACTCTCCGTTTGTTTTCTAATGCGCTAAATATCCGTGCACGGTGAACATATTTACCACACCACGCGAGCCTTGCTTTTCCATTACAACCTATTTCATTATATACTTTTCCGCCTTTACTCTATCCTATTTATTATTATTCGCCTTCCCTCTGCTATTGGACGGCTTGAGTTCAATGTGTTAAGCTGTGGTTGTCACATCCCTTCTGATGCGCAGGTGCCTTTAGTCTATAGAGGTCTAAACGTTCCATCAAAGACAGAGCCAGCACTCTATTCATCTTCCGTACATGAACGTTGCTTTTGTTTGTATTCACCCCGTAGCGATGGAAACTCACACATCCCGAACTGATGCTTGTTGCACTATTACTTGTATTAAACTGTTTGCTCTTAACCTGCCTTACTTGTTTTTCCCTTTGACTTCCACATGCTGACTGCTCTAAGATAATGTGCGTTAAACGATTTGGCCTCCGTGCCTTGCATAATATGCACATTACATTCACCTGTTACCCTAGCTTCCGCCGGTCCACTGATCATGCACTGCAATGCATGCTTAAAAACAAACCCCTTACCTCAACGGGGTTTGCCGGGTGCGAGGTTGGCCGACTCCCACATCCAGTCCAATCCGCTCGACTCGTATACACTCCCTCCCTTAAATTCTCGATCCACCAAAAACAAAATGCACCTCCTTGTGCCCCACCTTCTTCTGTCCATCCCGCATTTGGTGACGTTAAATGACACGCGGCAAGTAGATGATACGTCTGATGCTTCGATACACATTCCTGGGTACACGACTTTCTGTAGCCGACGTATCAATCAAGGTGTGGCTTTTGTCTTATATACGTCCGCAATTAATTCGAAGCATCTCTTTTCAAAACTAGGCCACATAAACATCCCAAAAATTCTATCTAGCTTCAGGCCAAATGAGGCCAAGTTGACATCCTGATAAACTGCATCTACAACCCAGCCTTTAACTAATACTGGAAGTGACGAACTGGCTACGCTGTTTCAGAAAGCGTTATTTCTGCCCGCCCGTCATAAAATAATCGGCGGTGGCTGCATTAGACCTCACATCGAGTGACTTAGTCAAGCAGCACCATCGAGATATAAAACCTTTGTGGAAACGCTCTACACACATAACTGGACTCAACATGTGCGCTCACCCACAAGACAGTCCAACACCCTGCATCTAATATTCACCAACGATACTCCGCATGCATGTCAGCTAAAGTTCAGCGTAGTTACCACAAGGTTGTTTGCCTAGCAGTTAAGTTACCTTAGCTAAACTGCTTTTATGCTTCGCCAGCACGTGAATTAGGAAGCTCTTTCCCCACTTCCCTTTGCCGCTCCTTGAGACGCCGTCGTCTAGGCAACCAGGGCGGACACTGAGAAATGTAAACTGTACAAAGCTTCCCGGTTTGCTTGGATATCCTGTCCCCACTGCAGAGCTAGATCAGGAGACCTCACAATCCCTATGACACCCCCAAGCGTAAACTTACCATTAAGCCTAAGAGAAATGCGCTCTCGCTACACGGATACCAAGGGTTTGCGCCTTATACTTCGTATGAACGTAATACTAGTCGAATGGAGAAACTCGCAGTCACGTACCTACTTCAGCTGAGCGCACGGCACTGCTGGTGTAAACCATGCTAAATCATGTGTACGACTTATGAAGCATTGTAGTGGCCGACACGACCTGCCGACTACCTCACTAGTGCTTCCCGATAACAGGTTTATCTCTGACGCAGTGTTGTTCGCTAGCATTAACTCACACTCCTGTGACAACTTCAGTAGCACTAATTTGTTAGCGCCAACTCTGCTTTCAAAATTTACAGACGATCGCGTTCACACATTTGATTTCAACCTTAAGAATGTCAATCGAGCTCTACGCTCAATGAACTTGTGACACAACCCAGGTCCTGACAGAGTCCCACCTTCCTTACTATTTCTCGGAAGCCCAATTAATCCAATCCTACTTTTTAGCTTTTGCACTCTCTACATGACGAGCGGAAACTACCCAAATATAGGAAAGCCCACGATAGTCCTTCCACGTCACAAACGAGGCTGTCGCCAAACTATCGACAACCATCGTCCTATGAGCCACATACTCTTGTGTCTCGAATCATGGAAAGGATAGGCAAGGATGGGATGCTTCATTTCCTACTGCAGCGTAACATCTAAGGGTCCCAAGACGGATTGTTGCCGGCTAAATTTTGCCAAACCTGCCAGTTTGAATTCATGCACTATTTGCAGCACTCCATTGACTCAGTGCAAACGCTAGTCATTATCTTCAGGAACATGATAAAAGCGTTTTACCTTGTACAGTCAATGAACTACTGACGTAACTAGTTGCATGCCTTGTCTCGTCAAACTGTTTCTTAGTTTTCGTCTTATTACTCTTCCGAACGAACACCCGTTATTAGCGGAGTATTTCAATGTAGTGTACTTGGCCCCATGCTGTTTCCGTTGTACATTAATGACGTCTCCAATGTCTTTAGTACAGCACCCAATACATATTGTTCGATGATATCAACGTTGTATATGCATCTGTGCCTAGATGCAGACAAAATGGCCTCACAAAAATTCAGTGCAACCTACGCGCTCTCAAAAGGTGGTGCGATAGGTGGAGACTAGAATTCTTACCAATGAAGTGCAATATTCTCACTTACCGTTGCACTATACCACCCAACTCCCTAACTCTCAACGGCACATCCTTAGTTAACAGCTCCACCGTGCGCGACCTCGGTGTACATTACGCCAGCTCACTGGTTTTCCGTACAAGCAAGTTATAGCTCTGCCAAAGCCAGATCCATTATTGTGAATATACTGAAGGTAGTACGCCTAGCACGGTCGCGGCCCACGCTCTGCAAATATCTGTCCGAGCGAGTTTACAGTACTGCTAGGTAGGTATCTCCAACTGACCTAAGAAAGATAGGTTGAGGATCTAGGAACCTCAGTGGTATTTCACTAACCATCTTCTTGGCCGAACATCGCTCAACTATCAGGGACACTGCAAACTACTTCATCTAAAGCCTCTCTGTCAGCGCACGCTTAAAGCAACTCTCGTATTCCTCTATAGATTTCTCAAACCCTCTGGAGAATTTTTTCAAATGATAGGTGATGCATGTTGCTCAATACGCACAAAGCCTCACTGATTCTTCCTCCCTAAGACACGTCGCAACCTTTGTTCAAGCTTCATTCTGGATACAAATGCGCTCGTGCGGAACAAGCTACCAGAAATAGTCCGAGCGTCAGAAACGGCAGTGGGATTCTCCTCGGCCATACAAAAATTGCTAAGTGTCACCAAAGTGGCGGAAATCATTGGTAGCTGCATTAGCAATGACGAGTTTCGGCAGCAAGGCCATAGTCACATATGGGCATGTAACCACTCAACCACCGCACACTTCACCTCCGAATATGAAAGCAACAGCGGTTCAAGCTTATTAGTTTTATTCTCTCTATGTAGCCGTTAGCATGTGCCCAACATTCAGTCGCCAGCTTCCTCTCCCTCTTGTTATTCGCACTTGCCTCTCCGTTCTGCACTTGCAAGAGCTTGCTTTGTTCGTTATCATTCTGACTTTTCCTGGACTAATGGCAACAAATGATTGACACGGCCTCCGCCTTCTCCTCCTCCTCTTATCAGCGACGTACTTGCCTATTTGGCGCTAATGTATCGACTGCATCCTTACTTTCTTTGTCCTTTATACATAATACGCTAGAGACAACCTGACCATACTTCCCTATCATTGGTTCCCCTGTTCCCTCAGAGTACCCGAATAACGGAATGAGACGTTTTGGTCTTAGTCTGTATAGCGCCTGCATTCTACTTAACTACTACATCCCATACATCGGTGAAGTTGCGCAGCTGGCTCAAACTATGAAGAAATTTAGGCTTCCCTCCCATTCTTCAGTCCTCCAAGCCCGTTCTTCCTCACAATTCCTCTTCCCGAACTCTTCCTTTTTATGACACCACTTTTATTTTTACCTTAATTTGTCGGCCTAACACAAGCGCCTTGTCTTATCTGATCTCGTCTTAACGGTTTGCTGTCTGACCTTTCCCAGTCTCTTGGGAACTGACTGATCCAGGCTCTGCTGACCCAGCGATCTGCAACCCTCATCTCAAGAGCATTGCTGGTCATGACATTCCTATTATTACATCCCCTTTCATTCCTAACATGTCTAGTTCAGACAACACTGTTGTATTCCCACCTTAATAATGCGGCTTAAACTTGTGAGCTGACATTAAAGTCTCTTCTCACTGGTTACCTATTCTCCAAAAAGGTGACCCTAATGAGCAATGTACGGCAGACTTAACGGTATGTCTATATCACCTAGAGAACGTCGTTGGCTTTTCCAATTCTTCTCAGTATGGTCTTTTCCTTTCCGACTTTATGCATTCTTGCCTAGGCTTTTCCCTATATGGCTCCATTCTACCACCACTTCTTGACCACACCGTTTTCCGTAGTGTTCACATTCCCCGTATTTCGGACCGATGTCTCCCTTATTCCATCAATACCAGCTTTTGACCAATTGACCTGCTCATGTCTCAGCCACACCTATGTTTAACCCTACTCTACTCTATATTGTATTCGACCAATGTTGGTTAAAAGCGCAACTAGTCAGTAGTGGTCTAGGTACCCCTAGTGCCAGCGCAACATCCTAGTCCTCGCAAGCTTCACTTTAAGTTTCATCATTTTGGTCTTTCATTTGGCTTGAGCTGCAGCATTGCTTACAACCATCCGAGTTGAAAACCTATTCATTTCTTCATTTTATGCCTGAGGTCACCTTGGCCATACATTCTTATTATTATCTAGTTCCAGCTTTCTTTTGATGATACTTGTCGCAGCATAACTACGTCTATATATCTCTAGTATAACTACTATTCCTTGAGGAGCCGCCCAGCCTGTGGCATATTCACAGTTCATCTCTACAAGCTTCTATTTTGATTTTGATTCCACAGTGCTCACAACCAACCGGTTTGACAATATATTCCTTCCTTCATCTGATGCCTGAATTCTCTGACATTACGTTCTGCTTAGCATCTAGTCCCGGATTCCGTCTTTTTATCGCTAGTATGCCAGCCAGGCCTCAACGAACCACCTACCATGTGGCTCACGTCCATTTCATCTTAGCAAACTTCCATTACGACTGTGCTAGCGCATCACTCACAACCAGCCGACTTGAAAACATTTGTATCCCTTCACTTCATACCTGATGAGCTTTTGGCCTTACAGTCTTAGCAACATCTCCGTCCCGATTCCGGTTGTCATCCTCCGCTGCTACTTATCGCCATCTGGTTCCCTCTGATATGTCTGATAACCTTCAGATAGCCTCCTAGCTCCCGTCTAACTCTTATTCTATATTTACACACTTCCTTTGGGTTGAGATATTGCGTAGCCCACAAACATCGCACTTGCAATTTTTTCCTTCCTCCTCCTCATGCTTTATGTCTCCGGCTTTACATTCCAAGTAGCATCTACTTCGGATAATTGATGCTTGCTGCCCCCTATCTGCAACATAACACTCAAGTAAATATGCCACTTCTGGAAAGCCATCTAGCCTTTGGTTTATTCCCATTTCAACTTCACAGGCTTTCATTTGAATTGCAACGCCGTATAACTCACAACCATCACACTAACCGACGTTTCAATCCCCCAACCTTATGCTTGAGGTCTCTTTGGCCTAAAATTCTTCGTTATCTACTTACGTATTCTGAATGTCATAATCCGTTGCTTCCAAACTCTATCTGTTCCTTTCTAGTATGACTACTAATCCTCAAAGAACTACCGAGCCCGTGCCTCATTCCCAGTTTATCTTTACAGGCCACCACTTGGCCTGTAATGACCTATCGCTCACAACCATTGGATATCCTAACAGATTTCTTACTTCATCTTTTCTTGAGGCCTCTGCCGTCTTACATCCCTACTATTCTCAACTTCTGCATTTCGCATGTCGATGCCCGTCGTTTTCCAGCTAAGTCTATCTAACCCTACTACGACTGATAGGCCAAAGCGAACCATCTAACCTGTAGCCCACTCCCCCTTCAGCTTAACAGAGTGTCCTTTGTATTGTGACGATGTATAGCTCGTAAACGTCCAACTTGCCTACCTTTACAGCTTTTCACCTCATGCTTGTTGTTCCCTTGACCTTACATTCCTTCAACAGCTCTGTCTGGATTGCGAATGTCGTTCGGTGCTTCTCATCTCTAGCTGTTTATCTCTGATAGCGCTGGTACGCTCCGAAGAACCAGTTAGATTATGGCTCATACAAAGTTCGCCACTACAGGCTACTGTTGCACTATAGTAAGCCATCTTGGATTTGTACACTTAGTATCCTTTGTCGCCGCTGCCCAGCTTAATCCGCTACCCGTGGTCCCTATTAGAGCTATGCTGCAGCGTTTATCTCGATACAGTCATAGTATTTAGACCCCTGCATTCCTATTGCTGTGCTTAAAACTGAAAAGCTTTTAGTCCGTGGCCCGCATTATGATGTCGAGTGGCTCCTGATTCACGGTTAATCCGGCTCCCTCCTTTCTGTTCTCTGGCGCCCAGTTTGCTTGTATGGTTTACTGCAGAAATCCACCTTGGAGTGGAACACAGTCTTTTGGGGGCTGCTGCCCATATAATTCTGCTTCCCCAAGTCCCTTTCAGCGCTGGCTCTACAACTGTATTCTTACTATAGTTGTAGAAGGCAACCCCATAACTTCACGATCCTGTCTTTAACGTTAAACGGCTAGCAGACCGTGTCTTATATTACGATAGCGAACAACTCCTGCTTCACAATTAACCCGGCATGCCCCAATACTCTTCTCCACCGTTTATATAACATTCATATTTCACTGTAGAAGTCCGCTTGGAGTGGAACACTTAGTATCTGTTGGCGCTACTGCCCATCTCATCCTGCTACCTCTGGTCCAACTTCTATGTGCTACTGCAACCGTTTGCTTGCTACAACTGTAGTATACAGTCGTTTCTATTCTCGCTCCAGTCCGTAACTTTGATAACCTATTAGTCCATGCTTCAGCTTACGACAGCTTGTTGGCTTCTGCTTCACATTATTGTCTCCCACCACCACTCTTCTCTGCCGTCTGCTATACGTATACTTTAAACTGTAGAAGTCGGTTTTAACGTAAAGCACTAAGTATCGTTTGGCGCTGCAGACCTTATCACTCCGCTAGCCCACGTCTATTACAGCGTTGGCACTGCCACCGTATTCTCGATATAGCTGCGAGATGTACTCCCGGCTCTTCTCTCCCATGTTTGCACCATTGGTCTGTTATTTGTCCGTGCTTCATATTCCGATAGTTAGCGGCTCCTGCTTTACAGCTAATCCGGCTCTGACCGCACTCTTCTCTGCCGTCTGTTTGATTTGTTTTTCAAAGTTTAGCCCACCTTAGAGTGTAACACGTGGTGTCTATTGGAGACGCATCCCATATCATTCTGCTACCCCACGTCCGCTGCAGAGCTGGCCCTTCAACCGTTTCCTCGATACAGCTTTAGTATATAGTCCTGTCGCTTCTCGCTTTAAATAAATAAATAAATAAATAGTTTATTCTCGAATTTGTCGAGACACACCAAGCAAGGCATGATCAATATTTACGTGCAATATTGCTTCGCAACAAACAAGTTGGTATGAGTGTAGTCGGCAGTAAGCCGAAGGTTGTACAGGCTGCGGAAATTGTGTGAGCGGTCATGAGGGCTAGAGTCTTCAATGAATGACGAAACGTTGAATTCTAGTGTGCATAGAGTAAACAGTCAGGGCACTACTTGTGTACTGAGGACAATACATATAAGCATGGTGTAACTTATTATTGAAAGTGTCAGGGCAATATTGAATAATGATTCTTGTCGACATGCTAGTAGGTTGTTCTGGGCAGAGAATTTATTCGGTGGCGAGTCACATCCGCCAACACTGAACGCCTATTAGTATGTGCCTAATCTTAAAATAGCGAAAGGCTCCTGTTACATAATTAACCCGGCCCGCAACCTTACGTTTCTCTGCCGTCTACTTGACATGAATGTTCCACTGTCGTATCCCACCTTACAGTGGAACACTTAGTATCATTTGCCACTGCAGCCAAGCATAATCCGGCACACCTATTCTCTTTCAGCAATGGTTTTGCAACCGCTCATAGTTGTGGAATGTAGTCACTTCCTTTCCCGCTGCTGTTGTTAACATTAAACTGCCATACCTCTGTGCCTTATATTAGGATAGCTAGCGGCTCCTGCTTCACGGTCAATTTGGCCCTTTCCACCTTGTTTTCTGCCATCTATTTGACTATGTTCTACTTTAGAAGTTCACCTTTTGATGAAACACAGTATATTTTGGTACCGATGCTTAGCTTATCCGGCTACCTATACTACAGCTTAAAGCTGCGTCTGCAAATATTTTCTCTCTACAGCGGTACTATGCGATTGCTTTCCTCCTCACCCTAGTTTCTAACTGTTAGCCTATTAGTCCATGCTGCATCTTACGATAGCTTCTGGCTTCTGGTTCACAATAAATCCGGTTTCCACCACCACTCTTTTCTGTCGTCTGGTTGACTTGCTTTTCAATGGTTTAGCCCACCTTAGAGCGAAACGCTTGTTATCTATTGGCTATGCAGCTCCTATCATTATGCCACCCTAGGTCTCTTTCAGAGCTGGCTCTGTAACATTTTGCTCGTTACAGCTATAGTGGGTAATCCCGACTTCTATCGCTCTAGTTTGTAATAGTGAAGACCCAACAGTATGTGCCGCATCCTCTGATAGCGAGCGACTCTTGCTTCTCACGTACCCGGCACGCACACTCACTGTTCTTTACCGTCAATTTGATACGAATACTTCACTGTAGACTTCCGCCTTTGAGTAAACCACTTAGTATCTTTTGGCGCTGCTGCCCAGCATAAACAGGTACAACTGCACCCATTCAGAAATGGCTTTGCTACAGTTTTATCACTACAGCTGTAGTATGTAGCCCCTTCCATTCTCCCCACCCTTCTTAACATTGAAGGGCTATTGG
Organism: Dicrocoelium dendriticum; assembly: GCA_944474145.2. Classification (NCBI taxonomy): domain Eukaryota; kingdom Metazoa; phylum Platyhelminthes; class Trematoda; order Plagiorchiida; family Dicrocoeliidae; genus Dicrocoelium; species Dicrocoelium dendriticum. Next base: position 80,661,895 of record OX104065.1, on the reverse strand, counting down.
TCAGGGTCTTATATTCCGATAGATAGCGGCCCCTGCTCCACCGTCAAACCGGCTCCCATCAACTTTTTCTCTACCTTCTATTTGATTTAGGTGCTTCACTTTAGGCGTCCACCTAGCAGTGAAACACTTAGTATCGTTTGACGCCCCTGCCCAGCTTATGCCGCTCCCCCAGGCTCGTTTCAGTGCTGGCACAGAAACTGTTCGCCCTCCATAGCTGTAGTATACTGTCAAGTCTATTATCGCTACTGCTTCCAACTTTGAATGCGTATTAGTATGTGCCGCTTCCCTAGATAGCGCGCGGCTCCTGCTTCGCATCTAATTCGGCACGCACCCTTACTATTCTCTGCCGACTTGAGTTGTATGTCCCACGGTAGAAGTAAACCTTAGGGTGAAACACAGCATCATTTGGTGGTGCTATCTGTATTCTTCCCTTACACCTGGTCACTTCTAGAGCTGGTTCTACAGCCGTTTTCTCACTACAGCTGTTGCAAGTATTGCTGTCTGGTCACGCTCCTCCTTTCTACACTGTATACTTATTAGTGCATGACTGAGCCTGAAATAGCTTGCTGCACTGCTTATTAATTAATCGGGCTGCCATCAAGTCAGTGCCCAACCGTATATTCGATTTCTACGTTCCGGCATGGATCTCCACCTTGAAGTGGAACAACTATTTTCTTTCGCCGCTGCTGCACATACTAATTTATCATTACCGGTGTTTTCAGAGCTAGCTCTGCAACCGTTTTTTCGCTAAAGCCGTAGTATGTAACCTACTCTTCACGCCTCCTTGTTTAACGTTGCATGCCTATCAGTCCGCGCCTCGGTATACGACAGCGGGGTTCTTCCCCTACAATTAATCCTATCGATAGTATTGCTCTTTCCTGTGGTCTAGTTGACTTGTATGCCCTACTGTGGTGGTCCACCCAGGAGTGGAACCCTTAGTATCTTTTAGCGCTGCTGCCTATCTTTTTCCACTATTTCAGGTCCCTTAAAGTGCTGGCTTTGCAACCGTATTCTCGTTACAGCTGTATTATTTATACCCTTCTATCCTCGTCGCAACTTCGCTGACACTCCGTCTCACACTAGCACCCAGCTGTTTCTCTGGCATCCGATTACTGAACATGTTATGCCATTCTTCTCATGGGTCTCTAGCCCGGCGTAACAACTCTACTGGCTCTCCTACATATTTGAACGATAAGCATTACTACTGTCGACCGACCGCTAAACTTACATCTTAGTCGCATATGCCACTACTCACTATGCTCTTCTGATTCCCTCAAGACCTTCAGCTGTTAACAACGTTTGCTACTCCCTGTCTCCGCACAATACGACTCTTAAATATGCTAGGCAAATTTGGACAGCATTTGTCTCTCGCATTCAACAAATATCAGATCTCGTAAGTACATGCAAAATAACAGAGCTGCTTTATAACATATTCGGTTATTTCATTGCTTTTAACCACTACAACCTTACCAAATATTTTCTATTTGTACATTAACATATTCCTGTTCACTTTCCTTGGCGGTTTGTTCGCTCCGGTTTCTTTTGTTTCTGATTCTGAAGGATAACACTAGTTGCACGGAACGCCTTTTTGACCTACGCGGGACGCTCACCTGGCCACAAAAGCAATACATAACGATAAAACCAGCCGCACTTTGCAAACCTGACACACCAAAGGAACCCGGAAAACTATTCAAATCAGTAAAGGTCACCAGAGTTGTCTAACTTCAACAGCGGCAATTACTTGCGGTTGGCTCCGAAAAAGACAACCACACAGCCCTTGGAACCAAATTGGCGGAAACTGCCTGCGAATAACCGCGAAGACAACCTGCCAGATGCCAACATGTTAATGTCATACCAATGTGCCGTAAGGTTCCAGGAAGTGGTCGGTTTTCGCCTGGCCAGTTTTCCCTACAAAGAAGCTGCAAATCTCTGTTTAACAACACTGCGACGTGGCGGATGTGACTCGCGACCTAATAAAGTCACTGCCCCAAGCACGTATTGGCAAGTTGATTGATTCCATCTTTCACAAATTTGGTGCATATACCAGCTCCCATACGATTACGCATACGTATTTGATCAGTGACATGCCACTATACTCAAAATATTTTAGCAGTTTTTCTCAAGCTTCACTCACCTGACCCGCGCTCTGTACACAAACTCACCGTACAAGTCCTTTACCAACATACCAATTTATTGACCTAATTCTTATCTCTACAAATCGCATGCTCCGAGGATAGACTTCATTTAATCTTTGGGCCATTTGGGCCTACACTACTGAATACGTCTGTACTACTCCCGCTCTTGGTCCTGCTAAGCATGCTATCATGTACGATATTGCACTATGCTGTGGTGGGTATTCGCCTGGCAAGCGTTCTTCCTATAAAAAGCCACAAATGTCCGTTTAACAACACTGCAACGTGGTGAATGTGACCCGCCACCGAATAAAGTCACAGCCCGTAACTTCACACTGGCAGCTCAATTAGAATCATCATACCGGATAGCTTGCTCTTCAATTATCTTCCAATGGATCACTCAGGATTCTCAATCTATTATTAGTCGAGGTATGACTGCGATATATGGCAGAGCGATTATATCCAAACAAATGGATCCCGATCCCACTACAACCAAATCGTTGTTTTGCATGTTCACCATTGCACAGTTCCAAGCATGGACATATGAACAATTTTTTACTGTCACTACAGTTCTCATAAAATGTCTGCACAGCCGTACATACCTGATCATGCCTCAATTGACGTGCCTCGCGTAGTCGAGAATAAAATATTTATTTATTTATTTATAATGCCCAAAAGGTTTGCCTCGCCTTGTAGAGAATAAAAGCTTTATTTATGTTATGTATTCCATTTCGCGCTCTGTTTACATTCCTAATTAAATTAGGCGGATAAATATTTTGGCCCGGCTTTGCTCCTGCCTCGTCTGACCAGTCTCCTGCTTATTGACTTCTTCCAGACATACAAGACGTAAACGAGCTAGGCTCTGCAGTCCTAACACTGTATCCTTCACCCTGAGACGGTTACTTGTTGACCACGTATTCATACATCTGTTTTAAACCCGAACTCGTCCTTTTATCTTACCCCTTCTCTTACCGCTTTTATTCCAGTCTTAAGTTAGCTGCCTAGCATCAAAGCGCTGACTTAACCGCTCTCATCTTAACGGTCCCCTGCTTTCTGAACTCTCAAATTTCTGAGATCTAACTGTTGTAGACTCTGCAAATGCAACGCGCTGCATCCTTCAACTCAAGTGCCTTGCTGCTCATGACATGCTTATTATTATATCCCTTTCATTCCTGACATGTAAATTTCGGACAATGCGCTCTGTTATTATTCTGTCTTTAATAATATGGCTTTCTAGGAGCCGACATTTTGGTCTCGTCTCAATGACCTCTACTCACCGACGAATTTGACCCAAATGAGCAAGTGTATGCTGACCCAACTTTCTGTTCACATCCCCTGCAAACATCTTTAGCTTTTCCACTTCTCCTCAATAGATCCTTTTACTTCCCGACCCTATACTTTCCCTGCTGCGCTCCATGTTAGCATTCCTTTTTTAGTAGGACAAATAACTCTTCGTGCCTCGCCATGTTTAGCCTCGTCTGAGCAGGCAACTGCTTTTTGACTTCTTCCAGACATCCGACACGTAAACAATCTGGGCTCTGCAGCCTTAACACTCCGCGCCCATCATTCTGCAAGCTTTGCTCGGCATACTAACAACCTGTTCATATGGCAAATTTTTCCTATAATTTGCATTTTCTGATGACACATATTACGTTTATTCCAACCTCAATTTGGCGGCATAGCAGCAACCCGCTAAAGTATTCGGTCTCGTCTGCAGGGTCACCTGCATTCTGGCCTCTCTTGGGCTTCTGACATCTACCGAATCTATGTAACCCTAATCTCAAGTGCATTTCCGGTCATTATTCATTCTTATTAATAACAAGTAATAGAAATCTCCAACTAATCACCTGGAGAAATTCTTTGACTTCTCCACTTCTTCCCAGTAGAGCATTTTCCGTACCAGCCTTATGGTCTTATTTCCGTGCTCACTGTTTTCCTGCCTTCTGCAGTTTTACTTCACCTTACTTGTGTCTGTCTGCCCTGACTTCTTGCAATCATACTACTATAGGGCTGAAGCAACTTGTCCCTGTCACCCTTTCTGAGCGCTACCTTTTTCAGCAAATCTCGTCCGCCTCTCACTGCTGTCCTATAGATTGGGCATATGCGCTTTACCAGCACCCAAACGCTCTGCCCCTTCTTCTTCCTTACGTTGGAACCACCTTTCCTTCTCTACTGATCCGTGATCTGCTCTCTTATCGTTTTATTTCGTCACGTACGTTACACCTGCACATTACATATTTAAATAACAGTTGCACCGTATAGTGGCATAATAATTCAGTCACGTTGCCATGGATCGACTGCTTTCTAGATGCCTTTCATTTGTCTGTCTGTGTGGCTGTCTTTGTGCGTTGCCTTTTCTTTCCGTGCTTGTCACAGCTACAGCATCAGGCACCAATGGAATCGTTCATTTTGCGTCAGTAAAACCATAGGAAGCACAAAGTTTCTCTGTTTGGAGATGAGTGGAAGATTATTCGCCGTTATTGCAAAGTACGGACGAAAAAATTATCCGCCACCTTACAAGAAAGCAATTATGCCGAGGCCTGAATAATTGGGTTCGGTTCACTTAACAATAACCGTCACATACTTCTTCCCTGCAGCTCACTTGTTGACTTCGGAAGGCACATTCTCCTGCCGATGCAAGCCCAGAGGAATTGGGTTCGGCCACTTTTTGCTACTGGATGCTTTCTTTTGATTGCCACTCATCCAAAGGTCTTCAATCCGCATTGACCATTCAGTCAGCCGTGGTGGCCTATATTTTCTATCCATACTACAATTCACCCCGGGAGGACCTCCGATTTGTGTATCGGGACAATATCCTACCGTTCGGCTCTACAACGATTCAACATATTTCATTAGCTGTCCCTCGGAAGTTTCAAGTAGTTCTGCAGAGGCTCAACACATCCACTACAAAAATTCTACAATTCATGACCTAAAATTCAGGCCCGACCTTCCCGTCAGGACAGCAAAGAGACCAAGGAAGAAATAAGCACTTGCCTAAGGCATCAGGCAACGGAAAAGTGGGATGCAACTTTACTACAAATGAAGGCGCAAATAAACCTTCAAAAAGAAGCTAGCTAGTTACGACTTGCCATTCAATGGATCGGAGGCAATGTTCCAGGATGTGATGGGTTGTCGTTTGGCAAGTGTTCTCCCTAAAGCAAGTTACAAATGTTCGTTCAACAACACTGCGACGTGGCGGATGTGACTCGCCACCAAAAAACCACGGCTTATGACATCTTTGCTACGCGGTAAATTCGCATAAGTTGAATACTTTTGTTTGGCTATTCAGCGGTGCTAAATCGCTCCCATTAACCCTATCATACAGTTGATAATATTTAATTATATCACACCGTCAGATTATAGCCGTACATTGGGTTTTCTGTGGGTGTTCTGTCCAAGTCGTCTTTAGTAGCGTTGTGTTATCGTGCTCCACTTATCTGTATACTGGTTGCTAAACGTCTTGCAGCTATGAGGCGTAATAAACGAAGAGTGAAATCGACTACATTCTCTGCTGCGAAAGTCAACTCGGCTTTGGCTGACGTGATCCAACTCATGGACCAAATTGACACCATCTTGGAGACCAATAGTTGCAGCTCATTGGTTGGTGATAAAAAGGTTGGAAATCGTACATCAACACCTTACGTGTTTGCTATCATTCCTTCTCAGGAATGCAACGTCACGCTTAATGACCCGCTTAATGAAGCGATGCTAAAAATTCATACATTTGAAAATCAAGTGAATTTGCTACAAGGCGATAAAATGAGACCTTGAAGAATGCAGTGCCCCTATTACACCTGTCGGGCATACAAAAACCTGAACACTCATCAGACCTAAACCAAGCTGGCATGCTCCTGAACGTAATTGCCCAAGAAGCCAAAAAGCGCTTTCGTCGCGCTAATGATGCCATACTATTCAATCTCCCAGACCGGTTTCCACTTGAAAATTTGCTACGTAAGCTTATAAACGCCTGCAAATTGCCGATAGCTTGCAGTACAGCTAAAAGCTTAAGAAAGATTCCCGGCCGAATATGTCCTATCGTGCTTAGATTTGCAGGTCCTGCCTTTGCAACACACTTCAAGACCTCCAGCTTTCTTTCCAAACAACAGGCTAACTTCGGTGCTATACAGATCAGAGAGGCTGTGCCCCCACAACGATCGATGGCGCGTACCTCTGCATCATCAGCCAACATAAATGCCCGACTTGAAACCAAAGATGCATCGCCGGTCACAAGATTATACCACTACGTGCTGTTGATTTAGCTTCATCACAACCACAACAACAATGGCAGGGTGTCTCCCCCAAAGTGACTACTCCAGAATCCGGCTCAGATCGAGATACTGCTACCGCTGCAGAAAGTGAAACATTCAAGGCGTTCTCGAATTTTGCCCGGTATGTGCGATTCTGATATTGAACCACCAAGCCTGTCTATCGTTTTGCCCGCTATTCCCATTATCAGGAGTGAAGGCAACAATGCGGATGCATCTTGCAGAAATCCACCTATACCGTGTAACGTACGCCAAAGGTGTCTGCTACGCATATCTACAACGAACCAAGCAAAGATCCGCAGGACCCACGAAACCTAGTATCACAAAAACGTTAACAAGGGAGTACCTGAGTACCGGATGGCACACGCCAAAACTTGGACTTAGGCGAGGCAGCCAGTAACCGTAAAATCATCTTTCCCAAGATATCAGCGGTCGTTGGGGCCGTGATCATGGCTAGACTACGCCAGCCACCAGCTAACCGTTACCTGCTTGAAGCTCTCCAGTTGGCAGCCCGCGCTCCTGCCAACCAACAATCGCCCAACGTACGAGGCTCGACACCATCTTTACCTGGTTATAGTTCTTACGGTACTCCCCATCGAACAAGGCTTACCAAAGCTGCAGACTCCTCTCTAAACAACCGCTTCCCAAAATCTGGACAGCCACAGTTCATGATTCAGCATATCGTAACCGCGCGCAACACGGCCCCTTTACCACCGTCCCTATTTATGGGGCACTACAGGGTATGGTCCACAACGCCCAATCCATCAAGAGCTAGCACCAGCTCTATGTTATCTCCGAAATCTCCTGTGTTCATTACAGCCTCCTCCAACCCACTGGTTTCAGCCCTTCGGGTAGCTCCAGCAATCCCCAAGTTTACTCCTGGCATGTCGACGGCAGATAGTCAGCAGTACCAAACTTTGCCATCCCATGAACAGACGTGTGCGAAGCATACACATATTAAACGCAGCTCTATCTTCCCCAAATCCTTGGTGCCCCAGCTTTCGCACGAAAGTGAAAATTACCCACGTTAACCCGCATTCAACGCCCTCACATACCGATCCGCATTCGCGATCAGTGCATTTATGATCCGGCCTTCCGCTATTGCGAGGTTCCATCTATACGCATTCGGTCCGTCCTAGGGACCTCATTAACCCCCATCTACGTCTCATCGCCACCAAAACAACCCTGTACAGGAGCTGACAATAACGTACTGCATGACCTACATGCCTACGACAATGATACTGCTCCTACTACAACTACCACCTTAAGTGGCAGTAGAAAAGTTTCCGCGCAAAGGAATGAGCCGTTAGACCCGTTACCTTACCAAGCCTTTATCTTGCAATCGTCTAAGAACCCGCTATCGGACAACCTGCCGGCTCCCAATACTGTATGCGGTCAAACACCTCGTGCGCCTCCCCAGCTCTCCGTGAGGTAACAAGTGCAACATGTGTATTAACTGCACACGAAACACCTGCTTCACTCTTTACTGACTCCCCCGTTCTGAAACGCAGGGATACTACACGCGACCCCGCCTTCACTCTCTCTAAGGACGCAAGCAGTCGAACTTGCAATATGCTCCTTATCAATGCAAGGCCCATCAATCACAAAATGCACTACATCGGTCCATTTTTCTTCTCTCCTCTTCCCAAATTGTACTGATCACGGAAACCTGGCAATCCCCAAGCACCCCTGGCAACTAAGTAGATATCCCCGGGAACACCACGTCTTGCAATAAACGCATCAACCAACGCGGATATGAATGCCTTATTTACTTACTGGATGACTTTAGTGCTTCTGACTTTGAGCTGTTGCCACATGGAGACCCTGGGGATTCAAGCTGAATCCGGACAAATGGGAGCACATGACCTCCAAATTGGTTGCCTATACAACCACCACATGCGTCTAATACCAAAAGTAATGAACTAATAAACCTCTTCACTGTTGTCTCCACCATGTCCCCGCGCCACATGATAGTGAATGGTGGCTTTAACATGTCACATCTTTCCTGGAATGGCCAGGGTGCACCTCTCCGATATAGAGGCTTTGCTGACACCATATATATGAACCATTGGATTCTAGGCCTCCATGTTTCGACGAGGCTCCGTAACACACTCGACTTAATTTTTACGCCTGGCTTCTCTGATGCTCTCACTAGTGTAAAAGACAACAGCCCAGGAATCGCCCACAAAGTAGTTCACCTAGCAGTTACGCTATCTATCTCACCCCATCGCTCAACTACTCTAGCTAGTGAATCTCGGATGTTCAGAAGCATTAACTGGAATAACTTTTCTCTACTTGTCCAAGGATGTGGATGCGGCCAATCATGAACTCTACAACAACATCACCAACTGTTTAGACGTGGTCGCTCCGCTAATGCACAGTTACAGGGCAAACCCGATAAAGCGTTCATCCCATATAAATAGGGTGCTGGTGAAGCTCCGGAAAATGCGTCACCAATACTCTAAGACGCATGATTTCCATATCCTTGGTCCTATGAACAAAGTCATAAAAAAGTGGCAGCATTCCCGGGTGATGGTTAAGCTAGCTGATGGGCGCGCTACCTATAACACAACAAACTAACCAAGTCCCTTGCTCAGCTATTGAAATATAGAAACGACCGTACAGCGACATCCATCACCTCCCTAGGCCTCTCCGATGCGTCCGTGATTAGCGATCCGAGGGGAAGATCTGAGATTCTCGATAACCGCTTCTGCGATTGCTTCACAGATATCAACCTGATCTTGCCAACTGTTGCGCCTAAACTTAACCACGACTCGCTAGGCATAATTACCTTCAACCTGCTTTCTATAATCCGAGTAATTAGATCACTGAAGCTGTCACTACACTCTAGGCCTGTTGGTCTCCCATCTGCATTGGTTAATCGGCGGCCACGACCTTCGTGTTCTACTGCTTAACGTATTTACACTCACAATGAAATTCCGCGTGTATCCAAACACGTGGAAGCATTCCATAGTTATCCCTAGACCTAAACAAGGTAGCCGTCCAAACGTAGAAAACTACCGCCACATCAGCCACACGCCTATTGCCTCGGGAGTGATGGAAAGAAGTGTTTAGGAAACCTTGCTGAACGTTCTACTTAGCCGCCACCTTAACAACCGACAACAACACGGACTTTTACCGTCCAAATCTTGTCAGACTTGACCATTTGAGTTTCTTAACCATGTGACTGCACAGATTGATGCTAAACTAGCACTGGGCATAATCTGCTTTGATATGAGAAAAGCTTTCTCCAGGATACCACACGCGGTATTATTAAATAACTAAATAAATAAATAAATGGTATATTCTCGGTAAAACGAGACACATCTGTAAAGGCGTGATCAAATATGCATACAAGCATAGCTTCTTTGGAATGGTAAAACATTTCGTTTTAATGGAAGGCATAAAAGAAAAGGTGTAGTTCATATGAGAGAGCATATTGTCAGGTAATAGTCTGACCAATGAACATGATGGCACCGTGGCGCGCAAAATTCCGTCAAGACACAAGTTGGGGGTAATTTCACCAGGTGGTGATCCGTGAGCACAGGAGCCCAATCTAGGTTTTGGTGCAACCAACGACCGTTACAAAATAGGGATGATCTGTGCTCCAGCAAAGCATTCTTCATAGTAGGATTGGTTGCACAAGTTGGATGTAGAAGGCTGAGGACTGCGTCCGTGTGAAAGGTTTAGCTGTGACTTTATTTTGTGGCGAGTCAAATCCGCCACGTTGCAGTGTTTTTAAGCGTTCATTTGTGGCTTTTTATTGGGTGAACGCTTGCCAGGCGAAAACCCACCACGTCCTGGAACACTGCCGTAGCTACTGTTGAGCGGTAGTGCAAGCCGGCTGTGCATCGTATAGACCGATTTTGCACTATTATTCGCAGTCGGTTGACAGCCAAAATTCTTCGTTGGTTAGCTGAGTGGCGTAGAACTGAGACGACAACAGTTGTTGAAGCCGGTCACTGATGCAAAAGATTCCAAGAGTCGAATGATATGATGCAGGTGAGTAAACACATTGTATATAGACGCCGGCTTTTCTATTATATTCTGGTTCTGCTTACAAACCGTGTCCAGCTATCCACGCTGGACTTGTCATGGAGTCGGTGAGTGAAGATTTTCTTGTGGCTGAATATATCCATAACAGGTAAAAATTATGAGTTCAGAGAGGTTTGGAAACAATCGGTTGGTATAGTAGTTTGGTAACGTTTCGCCCTCGACACAAGGGCTTCGTCAGACCAGGTGAATCAGTGTGCAATTGGTGTGGGATTTTATAGCGAACAGGGGCGATAACCGCGTTACCCGAGACTTGAGCCATGATGTCATTACAGTAACAGTTCGTGATGTCACCTCAGGTGGTTCAATCACAGTGGGAATAGTCCAGGTGTTCCTTTGTGCGTCATGACATTGACGGATAAGCCCATAGTGTTGACAATGGGAGTCGGTTTGCACTTTCCAATCTGATCCACGCACCGATGCTCGTCAAGCTGGCCGGCTTAAGACCGCCCGCCACGCATTAGGGAGTTCTACCCCCTCCATTCTATTCACGCAGTCGTCAGATTTGGCAATTTCCACCGCCTCGGCAATCAACCGCTGAGGGGTTGATCGTATACCCCTCCTAATGACCTCTACGTTTTCGAGGTCTATCTGGTGACCCGTGTCTAATGCATGCACAGCTACGGCCGAGTCTCTTACTATTGCCTGGTATTCAAACTCGTTTCTTGGTAGTCTTGAAATGCGCCTCCTATGCTCCGAAATTCGTGTGCGTAATTCTCTCGCTGTTTGGCCTATATACACATGTGCACAGTCCTTACATTTAATTTTATAAACACAGTTAGTCGTCCTATCCTTGGGAAGGGGTCCTTCAGGTGTACCAGCGCCGAACGTAACGTTCGACCTCGCTGAAAGATCACCCTTATATTTTCCTTGTTTAGTACCCTCCGAATTGCCTCCGAAGTGCCTTCCTTGTACGGAATTCCGACCGTCCCTATCCACTCGGCTGTGGGTCTTGACTGCCGGTGTAGCACTTTATGCAATTGGCGTTTGACTAGCCGCCGTGGGTAACCACTTTCTAATAGTTTGCTCATTGCCACTTTCCGCGCAGCCTTTTTGTCCTCCTCCATCGTGCACAAGGTTTGTGCCCTGTAGAACAGCGCTGAGGCTATCCCAGCGTAAACCTGTTTCGGATGACCCGAAGTGTAGTGGAGTACGCCGTCAGTATCCGTTGGCTTGCGATATATTGTCGTCTTTAAATTTCCCCCATTCCTGTGAACCAGGCAGTCAAGAAATGGTATTGTGCCGCTACAAGATTCCAACTCAATAGTAAACTGTATTCTCTCATCAATGGAGTTTAAGTGATCAAGCAACTCGTCCTTCTTATCCCGTTTAACAAGTACAAAGGTGTCGTCTACATAACGCCACCAAACTTTTGGTGAGTTAATGGTGTTTGTTAACGCCCGGTTCTCGAAGTCTTCCATATACAGGTTCGCCAGTACAGGGGATATTGGCGATCCCATGGCGAGACCTTGTTCCTGACTGTAAAGCTTCGACTGAAAAACGAAGTAAGACATGTTAAGACACACTGTCATACCCTCGATTATCTGGCTAACTGTTAGTTTCGTCCGATCATTCAGAGTGACGTCTTCATTTAGACGACGTCTCGCTATTCCTAGCGCCTCTTCTTTGGGTACATTTGTGAAAAGTGATGTGACATCGAAGCTGACCATCAACTCATCTGACTCAATTTTGAGACTTGCTATCTTTTGAGCGAAATCATAAGAGTTTTTCACGAATGTACTCGTTCGCCCTGTTAGAGGCTGCAATAGCCTTGCCAAATATCTCGCAAGTTCATGGGTCGGGGAGCCTATACCGTCGACTATGGGCCGTACGGGAACTTCGGGTTTGTGAACTTTTGGCAAGCCATAAACCCTCGGAGGTAAAGTCGATTTTGGTATAGACTGTACCACTTGCCTGCCCCTAAATCGTCCTTCACGGTTCTTAAATAGTTACCAACCTCCGTTTTACTCTTGTTCATTACTGACGCCACCATTCTCCGAAAAGTGGATTCGGGGTTCCTTCAAATGTAAGTAAGTGTAACTATCTCCATAGCCAAGTGAAAATTCCATGAAGGGCCATCGGAAAAGCCACCTATACGGGCGCAATGCTGTCCGTGAAATGACATCAGAATAGTTCCAGGTGACTGGCGAATAGGAATGTTTGCGGCAGTGAAGGTACTCACGCCAGAGTTGTTTGTCTTGGGTTGTGGAACGGGGGATCCAGGTAAATATATTATTCCAGGTGAGTAAGTTTTTCTTTCTGAGTACGAGGTGAGCTAAACCCATTTGTTTAGGCCCCGTGAATGTAGCGGCTCCAGAATGGCGGAAAGAGCTCCATTTGGAACGATGTGTGGGTTCTTCATTTCTCGGAAATAGGACCAAGTGTTTGAAGATGGCTCGACCGGTCCTAGTGGATAAACGTTCTTGTTTTGGCGGAAGTAACTGTGGGAATTTTGGAAAAAACGGGCAACGGACAAGAGGCAGCCAAACAGAGAGAAAGCAATGAATCAAGAAGCACTAACACAGACGGTTGGCGCACACCGGTGCCTATGATACATTAAAACTTGTGTAATTGTTTAGTATACAAGATTTGCAAGCGCGTTCTATATATTAAGTCGCTGGTGTGACTCTAGGTAGGAAGAAGGTTCTGCACACGCAGGGTCAAAAGACCGAAATAACATACGTTACTAAAGCTTGAATCCTACGGAAGCTCAGACCGCCCACACTTATGATTCCAATCTTACCTCACATTTCGCACGCAATCAGTAAAGGTGGACGAGTCTATGTCACTCCCCAAACCAGCCACAAGTGATTTTAGGGCAGCGTACTAAGCCCACTGCTGTGCTTGCTATAGATCAATGACGTTTTCGAGGTAATACAATATGGCAAGTCCTACCTGTTTGCCGATGATATCAAAATGGTACTCTCCATTCACCCATCAAACATGCAAGCCGGGCTTTCCCACCTTCAAAGCGACCTTAGGGCTCTGGATGTTTGGTGCAACACTTGGAAGCTGACATTTTTACCGACGACATGCAACGTCCTCTAATACCGAAGCAGCGTTCCGGCTAAGGCGTTAAAGCTTCAATGCACTCCACTTGTTGATAGCCTCACGGTTCAAGACCAAAGTGTACATAACTCCAGTTCTTTGAACTTCGCATAACAAATGAACGATTGCTAAGCAAAGGCACGCTCCCTCATAAGCTACATATTCAAATCCATGGCACTGCTTGCTCTATACAATACCTGCGCCCGACCTCGGCTAGAATACTGCTCCATGGTGTTACCAACTCCAGAAAATGCGAGAATAGCCATTGAAAAGGTGCAAAGCTCGTTTACCAAACGTCTTCTGGGCCACTCTACTCTCATCTATGGCGGTCGGTGCATCGAACTCGCGCTAAAGCCTTTATGGCTTCGCATTCTGAAAACTAACCTCATCTTCCTGTATCCGCTTATAATTAATCCTCTTGCCAACTCCCCAACGCCCTTCTTATCATCGGGCAACATTTCGAGCCCTCTTCGTATTACACCGCACTCCATTATCCCACTGAACTCCCAGTAGTACGCGGGCAAACTGCTATACAGATACGCGGATGTGTGGAATAGGCCTCTACCTATTGTGCGGGCACCTGATAATGTGATCTAATGCCGTTCAGCAATTAACAGGTACTTCACCTTCAGGCATGTTTCTACTCTTTTACGCATTAACCCACTTGAAGAAGAACTGTGGGAAAATGGACCTGACCACATATAAACGTCTTCCCCATCCGACCTCACTCAACTCCAAGGAAAAATAATGCTTGTTCTCAACGGCCGTTACAATACGTTTCCCCCGGGATCTCTGCCTCTTACCTCATGACTGCCAGGGGGCATCTGAGACCATACTCTAACCTATCTGCAGCTCAGCAACTCTCCTGCCATATTCCTTATTCTGACTAGACATATTAACATTTTATGGAAACGCTGGCCTCTGTACAGTATTTAACAACCTTAATGTATGCTTAGACTCCGTCTGTTTCACGTCCGTTCATCTAACAATTTTAGCTCCCTGCTGGCAATCACTCTTATCAAGTCTGCGCACATCCACTCCTTAGTCTCTCCTTTTAGACCTTCACCTATTCATTACTCGTGCAACGTTGACAACTTCATATGTAAAAGCCCAGCTCTCATTAGCTATCCCTGCCTCAGTCTACCTTAGCACACAAGAAGGATTTGAGTATCTGCGTAGTCATTTCCTCTAGCCTTTCTAGCTCTCTTATGGAAACCATTCATTTGATATCTGCGCACAGCCACTCCCAATCCCCTCTTTTTAGACGCTCCTTTAACCTTTACCCACTGCAACGTCTAAGACACCCATTCTCTCAACTGCTTTTACAGACCCAGTCTACCTTAGTATGCATTTTTCCTGTTTACTGTCCATACTTCATTCAATTCTTTTTAGCTCACTTCTGGTGATGTGAATCCCTCAGTCAACCAACTGTACGCTTGCGTTTTTCTGTCTGCTTTCCTTTCTTCATTCAACCTAGTTTAGCACTCTTCTGACGACCTTCCTTATCTCATCAGGTCAGCGCAAGCCGCTCCTTGATAAATACTCGGCTGTCGCTTACTTGTCTGTAACACCTAATTAATTTCAGTTCAGCCCTCACACTGGCTTTTCCCAGCTCCAGCTACCTTTGTAATATTTCATTAGCACCCTAGCGTAATTTGCTTATCTGCACGTCGCTGCGTCTTAGCCTCTATGCTCTGAACTATTTAGCAACCATATTGCATGCTTGCGCTTCTCCCGTTCGTAGTCACTTCATCATGAAACCTATCTTAGCTCTCTTCTGTCCAACAAACATAACTCAAGTAGCCTGCGCACAGCCGCTCCTTTCTAGACATTCATTTATCTATTACTCGCTACGTCTATGACCCCTTCTTATATTGCAGTCCAGCTCTCTCTCACCGGCTGTTCCCGGCATGTGCTTCCTTGCTAGATGCTCAGTCGTCACTTATGTGACAGTGACAGCTAATTAATTGTAGTACAGCCCTCTAACCGGCTCCTCCCTGCTCAGGCATCTCTAGTTTTATTCCATTAGCATCCCGGCATGGTTTGATTATCTGCGCGTCACTGCGTCTTATTCCCTTATGCTCCGAATTATTTAACAGCCGTACTGTATGCTTGCGCTCCATCCATTCACTGTCCTTCCATCAGGATACCTTTCCTAAAGGCATGATCAATATTTACGTGCAATATTGCTTCGCAACAAACACGTTGCTATGAGTGTAGTCGGCAGTAAGCCGAAGGTTGTACAGTCTGCGGAAATTGTGTAAGTAGTCATGGGGGATAGTCTTCAATGACTGACGAAACGTTAAATTCTGTAGTGCGTAGTGTAAACAGTCAGGGCACTACATGTGTAAGGAAAACGATACATATAGGCATGGTGTAAATTATTATTGAAAGTGTCAGGGCAATATTGAATAAGGATTCTGGTCGACTTGCCAGTAGGTAGTTCTGGGCAGTGACTTTATTCGGTGGCGAGTCACATCCGCCACGTCGCAGTGTTGTTACGCGGACATTTGTGGCTTTTTATAGGGAGGACGCTTGCCAGGCGAAAACCCACCACGTCCTGGAACACTGTCAGAAATTTGTTGGTGCACTAATATACAAATGGCAGACCAGGTTGTCGACTGATTTCACGCAATCTTCTGCAGAGCAAACATAACGCGTGTGGTCGGTGAAGGGCAACTCCTAAGCTTGCCTTTCTAGAAGTTCAACCATCCATTACTCGCTCCTCGCTAAATGCTCATCTGTCACTTACTCGTCTGTGACAGCCAATTAATTGTAGTTCAGCTCTCTCACTGACTACTCACGGATCAGGCTTCTTTAGTTATAAGCCAGTAGCACTCCAGCGTGGTACGATTATCTGCGCGTCGTTGCGTCTTTTCCTCTTATGTTCTGAATTATTTGGCAGCTGTTTTAGTATGCTTGCGCTTCATCCGTTTGCTGTCCCTGATTCATTAAACTTTTCTTAGCTCTCTTCTGTAAAACACGTAACCTAGGCGGTCTGCGCACAGTTGCTCCTTAGCCTCTCCCTTCTAAACGTTCGTTTATCCGTTGCTCATTGCAACGTCTGTGATATCTGCTCATGTAGGAGTCCAGAGCTTTCACTGGCATTTTTCGGCTCAGTCTATCTTAGCGCGGATACCTTGGCACCATAACCGGAGTCAGTACCTGCGCTCCTCTGACTCATGTGCTGCGATGTCCTCTGTAAACCTAATGTATACATGTATTCTGTCTGTTTGTTGTCCTTCATGTAAACATTTTAGCTCTCTTCTTGAGACTTTTATTATCTCATCCGGTCAGCCCACAGCTGCTCCTTGCTAGATGCTTAGCTGTCATTTGTTCGTCTGCGACGTCTTATTACTTCTAGTTCAGCTCTCGCACTGGTTTCTCCCGGCTCAGGCTTCCTTAGTTCTATTCCATTAGCACTCGAGCGTGATGTGCTTATCTGCGCGTCGACGGGTCTTTGCCTATTATGCTCTGAACTAGTTAACAACTTGACTGTATTCCTGCGCTCCTCCCATTCGCTGCCTTTCCATCATGCATCCTTTCTTAGCTCTCTTCTGCAGAGCAAACATAACTCATGTGCTCTGTACCAAGCTGTGCCTTGGCCTCGCTTTTCCAGGCGTTCATTTATCCATTACACCTTCCTCTCTTGATGCTCAGTCGTCACTTACGCCACCGTGACATCTAAGTAATTGTAGTCCAGCACTCTCACTGGCTTCTCCGTGCACTTGCTTTTTTAGTTTTATTCCATTTGCACCCCAGCGTAAATTGGTTACCTGCGCGTCACTGCGTCTTATCCTCTTATGCCGTGGATTATTTAACAGCCGTTTTGGTGTGCATGCGCTTCATCCGTTCGCTGTCCTTTATTCAAGCAAACTTACTTAACTCTCTTCTGTAGAACACATAACCTAGGCGGTCTGCGCACAGTTGCTCCTTGGCCCCTCCCTTCTAAATGTTCGTTTATCCGTTGCTCCCTGCAACGTCTGTGATATCTGCTCGTGTAGGAGTCCAGAGCTTTCACTGGCATTTTACGGCTCAGTCTACCTTAGCACTAATATCTTATCACCCTAACAGGACTCAGTATCTGCGCTCCTCTGACCCATATGCTGCGACGTCCTCAGTAGACCTAATGTATGCATGCATTTTGTCTGTTTGATGTCTTTCCTTCATGTAAACATTTTAGCTTTCTCCTAGCATGCCCTTCTAACTCAGCAAGTCAGAGCACAGCCGCCCCTTAGCCTCCCTATACTAGACGTGCCCATATCTTACTCGTTGTAACGTCTTCGACTTTTCTACCTGCAAACGTCCAGGTCCCGGACTAGCTTTTTCACTCACACTGTGTGGTGTATAACTCCGG